>CM066925.1:12587269-13187269 GCA_033964015.1 Scolanthus callimorphus
AACCGTCTCTACCAAAAATCGTCGATATCACGTCCCAAAACTGGCGCACCACGCAGTCGAAAAAAGACCTTGCTTGAGGTTCTAGAATATTTGATATCTATATTCTTTTTTAGCTTCAATCAAGCAAAGTAACATTTCATATAAATAAATTCGTTTTCTGTGGCCTTGCTAAAACGCAAGTGGTCCTTGCTATTAAAGCAATGCGGCTAAGCAGCGATCAATATGAAACTTCTCCATTAATATTGATACCTTTGCACGTAAGCAGGCATTGAGAATTTAGCAAATCATCACGAGCTGATCCTACTGAAAATTCTCCAATCTGACATATAACTAATTATACGGCATCTGTTAAGGAGAATTGCTATTCGAAAGGCTAACTCAAAGTGGTAAACTTTTGTACCAGACCCATAAGCGAGTCTGCGTACCAATGAATACCTTGCAGCCCTGCACCAGGCATACTTTCGTACGATTCATAAACTCCGAGCCAGTTTCCAAAAGCCTTCAAAACCTTGGAGATCTCTGCCCAGGCCCTTAGCGGCCACATTACATAGTGAGCGACCTGGTGCGAGTCCCAGTGCGCGTAACACGAAACCAGAACGCCGTCCACGAGCATGGTCCCGTCACTGGTCAGCGGCGCGTATATGCCCTTCTCTGTTACCATAGTGATGGATACCACCTGGCTTAGTTTAACACCTTTTGGATTATATCCCCAGAGGCGGTCACCAAATAGTCTCCTTTCCTTATTTGGTCAGCAAAAACAGTTACCATTCTTCTTGAGCTGTTCTCTCCTTTGAAGACTATATGTTTGCCAGATACTCGAAGACTCTGCCCATTTAAAAGTTTGATTGACAGGTAATTGACTTGGTCTTCTTCCTGCCTGTGAAGGAACCCTATGACGTCAGTGTAGCTATGGTAACTGCGAGAGTCGAGCGTCTTGATGCGGTCGCCAATCTTGAGTTCGCCCATGGTTACCCTGTGCCCATCCTCCAGCTCAATTTTGCTGACTCAGGAAAACAGTAATGGAACCAGTCTTCATCATGAGACCCTGAAACGCAAGCTGGACATGATTACAATTTAGAATAGCAGCAGTAACGTATCATAAACGTTTTTCCTCTCCGTCCACGAGCGGGAGGTCGTGAGTTCGAATCTCGGCCGGACCTACATTCGAGGTATTTTCTAAATAGCTGAGAGTGGAAGGTGCTGCCTTTGCTACAACGTCTGCAAACGATAAGTACCTTTCGCGTTTTCTCGGATAAGGTAGGTCCCGTCACTCGCATGCACTTCACCAACCTGACCCCGAGGGACGTTAAAGAACCACGGGGACGTCGGACTGCCCATCCTCAGTGCAAGTCTTACAACTAATTACTATAATCCACTACACTGACCATACTAACTATGCACTGACAAAGAGAACCTCATAATTGGAGCCTCGCTGAGCTGTGCAGGATGTCCCGGCCCTTGGGAAAATTTTGTAGAACAACAAAGATTGACCCACCTTTTCCAAACTTGTAGACAGCAACATATTTGCCATCTCCGATTCCACCTTCACAGTTCTCTTCATGCGCTATACCATCATTAGCATAAGTATCCTTCCCCCCTGCCCAACACTCCCACATGTTCTCAATCCCAAAATAGCGGCTCTCGTTAGCTTGCGCACAAAGTGAACAATTATCAATCAGTGTCTTCGTGTCCCAGCTTCCCCAGTGCTTCCCTTTGATCTGCTTTTTGAAGGTCTCGATCATGTATAAAAAAGGAGGGAGTGGGTCCCCTTGTTTGCGTTTTCTCTTGAGGTTAAAGCATCCCACATAGACGTACTTGGGAACTGTGAAAAAGACATGTGTAAATAGAGCAGATTGCGTATGACTGTAAAAAGTGCCGTGAAACGGAGCGGTACTGTCGCGGTGGCTGTACGGAACCTGACCTGCTGTACGGTCACGGTCGCGGCGCGGCACAACTCTTTCGCACTTTTCACAGACATACGAAATCTGCTCAAGAACCACCGCGTTATAGTGATTTTACTAGCCTGGTAGCAAGCGTTCCTGTGGAATTTTCAGGCCGAGAAACTCGAGCGAGATTTGGGCCGCGCGACTAAAAACTCACTCGTGGAATTTCTCCCGCTATCTAATACTGATTACACCTTTTCCGCTTGAGCGGGGGTCCTGTGGATTGTTTCCCTAAAGGCTGGTTTCCATATAGTCATATCTGTCGCATGTCGTATCTGTCGTATCTGTTGTATGAAAAACATTTAATGCGACTCATAAGACTATATGGAAATGACTCGTGTAAGACAGTCCAATACGACAGATACGACACATGCGACACATGCGGTCGTATCACTGTCGTATGGGATAGAAAAAATTATATCTCTGCGACATAGTCGTATCTGTCGTATCTGTGTCATCAGCCGACCGCGAAACAATGAAAATTGGAATTATTCTTTTGTTTCACGGATACGACAGATACGACTATATGGAAACCAGCCTTAACTGCCACTCATGCGAAACAAATCCTTTGTTTGGTCACATGAATATTAAAGAGCTTGCTCGTGCGTTAAGGGGAAAACAAAAGATTTCGTTCGCTTCAGTGCCAGTTGGGGAACAAACCACAGGATTCCCGCCCAAGAGGAAAATGTCTATTGACTTTGACGCTTCCCGTTTGTGAGTGGATGCACTTGTTTCACAAAACGTTGATTGGGCTAAGGCACGAAATGTTTGCAACAAAGGACTGAACACAGAATGAGATTTCAGAAATGACTTGAGATGGCGAGGACATTTGGCAGTACATGTTTACAGGTGCGATTTTTGTCGCACTTGTCGCAGCAATTCCAACTCGCTAGTGTCAACTATCATGCGATTTTCGAGCATTATGAATCTCGTAAGAAGTGCGTTGTTTCCCAGCCGCTTCAGTTACTTACTCTTCTCTTCATCATTAGCCTTTTGTTTTTTGGCCACATCATTTGCCTTCGCAGTTTCGTCAATGACATCTGCATAAAAGACGACAAAAGTGTGGAAAATAAATATACCTATTTGTATATAAGTTTATGTTGCTCCCTAAAACAGATTAAGCAAACTATACTCCATTAATAAAGTCTTCTCTGAAATGCTTTTGACAAAAAGAAAGGCCGCACAAATACTCAACACTTTTGACTTTTAGTGCCAATCTTATTAGTGTCATTCAAGTGATACAAAAGTTGGGTTGTTCTGCTGAATACTGACGGATGAGAGCTTACCCATAAAAAGGAAATTTCTTTTTGATAATTAAAATGTTCTTTAAAAGCTTTAAAATGATATATAATAGCGGTAATTAGCTTAAAAGGAAACGAAATGGCAACTATGTTGGCAAAAACACCGTGAACCTTTCGCCAATTCCTTGTATAGGCACAGTATTTTACAAACCTGTTATGGTTTTGGTTGGAGGCTTAGCTTTCTCCGGTGGTTTGGGTACCTCTTCCTTTTTGGCTGCTGATACCTCCTTTACTACATTATCTGATTCTATCTTGTACTCTAGTAAAATAAATTTATTCATGGTGGTTATTGAATTATGTACGCTCGTACATAGGGCTCAACTGCTCAACTCTGGGCGAAACAGTCAAAAGTAACAAATTGGTTAGATAATTGAACCCTCGATTGGCGAATGTTATTTTTGTGAATATGTCACATTCATTAATACTGTTTAAATTGTTGTATAACAGTGAAGACTAACAAATTAGTTTGTTAAACTTTTTGTCGTCCTCTCCTATAGCAGCGACTAGAAATACGTATTATGTTTTTGCAAGGAATGAGGATGAAGTGTGACTATCACCTGGGCAGGCCACAATAGCCCTCACCGTCTGGTACCGCTATCAAAGAATTGCCCATTCTTACAAGCACATTTTTCAGTCTTAACAACAATTTCACACAACCTTTATATTTAGTACAATATTCTTTCCGTTCCTTGCTATATCCAAAGGCAAATAATATAGCCCGTTCTTTACCTTGAAGATTAGGAGAGTTGATAGGCGAAAACTTAGCGTTGTCGAACCACGTCACGTCGGTTCTTCCAGAGGAAATTACTGAAAACGAAGGATATAAAATACCGTTATTTTTGACATACCAAAAAATCAGAACTGGACCGTTTTGTAGTGCAAACATCGGTCGATCGATAACAAAAGATGAAGTTTGTTGCTGCCACGAACCCTTACCCGAGCTGACCACTGCAGCTAACAGCAAATAAGCCGCGACGTCGCCAACGTTTGCCATATTTTCAAGGTAACGGTTCGAATCTGGAAAAGAGGGGAAAAGGTTACAGGAACCACATGAGCTAAAGAGAGGATTCCGTTTAAAAATCTGTCTGGTATACTATGTATCACAACTTGATGTTGTTACGAGTTATATTCCCTGTTGCAATCTTACTGCGTGGATGTAAATTAATAGTAGGCTACATCACATTTCCACTGCACCACGCACTACATCTATGTCAGTGTCATACACTCAACTGAGAGTAGTCTTGGATGTACTCGCCACTAACTGTTTTATAGACACACTGGCTTGATGGACCTATGTTGTGCAATTTATAATCCAAAAATGTATTTGTTCATACAGTCTAACCGGGATTACGAATGCTATGCTCATAAAACGAACGTGCAACAGTAACTATTGGTGCCAATTATGAAATATTTGCAATGTTTTTATGTTCTTTCGCGTCTACTATATGTTCAATCAGAATCACCTTGATAATTGCATGACACTTGCTGGAATTCTCAAAGTCTTGGAATAAAAAATCTAAAGCTCATCCTCATTTAACTCACCTTTCTTATCCAACTCTCCCAATTTCTATCTGTTCCCTTTTGAAATCTTCCTTCCTTCTAACCTTTTGATCGTGTTTCACCAAATTCGCGTTCCAGAAGCATTAGACATATGTTTAGATGTTGCAGGATCTCTGGCATGCAGAAAACATGGCGTCTCGCCGTGACAAACAATTAGTAACCTGTCTGTTTAGGGGAATGCGACCTGTTTGTTTGTAATTAAATCTCATTCCAAAGTAAACAACATGTCTAAAGTAGTTTGTGTACTGTGTTCACGGAGTAAAGGATGCGTGAAATTACTCATGGAAAATATATAGTTTCTGATAGTGTGTTTACTGCCATTTTCATAATTCTGCTAACTCCCACTTTACATTTTTCCCTGCTAGCAGAGGCCACTTCTTGAAGTGGCCTCTGCACACAAATGTCACAACCTCGTCCAGGATCGTGGACGTACTTGACTGGTTTGGCTGGTTTTACAAGAATGGCGTCAGTGTTTTTGCTTCGAAATCGCGCGCTTTCACGAGTGATTTCTTGTTCAATGACCAACGCACAACATTTTGATCAAATTTCTGTAGAAAATAAAACGATCTCCAGCGAATTCTCAAAGGCAAACTTTAGAATGAGTATCAGAGCTGCGTTTAAGAGCCTTTAAATTGAGTAAACGAGCCATTAAAGACCACAAAAAGTGATTTTGTGTACAGCTGTAGAGCAGATAAATTGATGTTTTCTTGCTCGCGCACAAACTTGATCGACCAGTTTCTCCAAGCTCACGCCATTTTCTCACACATGCGCGACAGAGAATGACATTTGTGTGCAGAGGCATTCTCGTACCCAGAGCTCCCCAGCTCGTCTGCTCGCAGGGGAGGCTCTGGGGACATCCATTTGAGGACCGTCTATGATTGGTTGACTTTGAGCGTTGGAGCATGCGCTGAAAGGTCTTTCTCTCAGCGGCTCTGTATTTAATCTCGCGCATGCGTCAGTGGCTGTCACCAGAGCCTCCCCCGCGAGGTTTCGAGCCGGGGAGCTCTGGGTTTGAGAATGGTGCAGAGGCTACTTTTTGCGTAGTTGAAAAACACAAGAAAACATTAAATGTAAAAGAAAATGCAGGGAGATAAAAAAGTAGCCTCTGCTCGCAGGGAATTTACATTTCTGAACGCCAAACTGTGTTTTGGCTTCAGTACATCAAACCTTTTATGACAGGCGCAAGGACTTTTTCTAAATTTTGTTTGCATTTTATGGTGAAAAATTTGGTTTTAACGCCTAGGTACTATTAGTAACAGAGTTTTCGCCTCAGCCCAATTACAAAATCAAGGACCGAAGGTCTAATTTTATAAAAAAAGAAAAAAGAAAAAAAATCCCGGACCATACTTCCAGACTAAGAGCTGGAGCGTCGTATGGCGTCCATTTACGGTGCTTACGACACGCCAGAGATTTCGGCCCGGCAGGCGCTATCCACGGTGTGTTAGTTGTTCAGTAGCGACTCAGGGACTCGGCCCACAAGGGACCTAGGTGAGGGAACGCCCGGCCACCAGACCATGAATAGACGCCCCTTGTAATGAGTAGTGAACAATCAACGGCATAATACAACACTTCGCATATTTATAGGCTGAAACGACATTGAAATGATCCGTGGGACACAAGTTTTCACTTGTATATAAAACTTTATAGCTTTTCATCTTTTTCTGTAGGTTTTTTTCGACAAAGTTGGCCCATTGATATTTTAGTCTTCGAGTAAAAAAACATGAAACACGAATATTTGGACATGATTACTCTTGCGCATGCGCCTCAGAACATTCGCGCCCATGCATTATTGTTTCTCTCGGTAACTCAGCAAAATCGAGGGAAATTTATATCGCGCGCACTCATTTGTAGCGAGCGAACTGCAAATTCTGTATTGATGCGGCAGTAGTTTAAGTCGATCAACCACTTTGCCCAGTTAGTCACTTCATTGTGGTTTATCAGTCGTGTTGGCTAAGGGGTCGAAAATTTGGTCTGATAACCAATTAATTCAAATCCCCCTTGTTCATTGGAATATAGGCACGAAATATGAGAACGCATTGGACCCGGCGTGGAGGGCCTGGAGACTCTTTATCGCAGTGCGGCTGGGGTGTGTGCGCGCGTTACTTGAAAGAGCGCGTTCATTATGTCCTCCTTCTTGGCATTCCCCAGCAATTCAGTCATGTTGTTACTGCAAGTGAGTAAAATAAACAGTAATACATCTATATCTATATCTATCTGATATAATATGCATAGACATTAAGCTAAATCGGCCCAGGTTTATTGTGGCCAGAAAACGTGCGGTCACGAACGAACTGCTGTCACTGCGCGAATTCATCACAGACGTACAAACTAAATTATCGTTATGACATGCTCAATAAAACATATTAATTAAGCATTAGAGCACAATTTTATATCACTTACTCGGCGCAATAGAGCACGCGTGATGTTGGGAGACATGAGAACGTTGTCAAAATCACGAGCCGCGCCGCAGGCGAGTGATTTAAAAACGTTTCGAGTGTCTCTCCCAACATCGCAAGTGCTCTATTTGCCGATAAAAAACACAGAAAGCTGTATGATATAGCGGGAGAGAACCATTACTTTATCGGTGAAAAAGAGCACAGATTTTGACCAATCAGAGAGCGCGCGCGTTATCTCGTAGCTATATTCTAAAATCTCATAACAATGACAATTATCTGGCATGGGTCGCTTATTATACTACTTCCAACAAAACGTTTGCCTTATTTTCACTCTATTTTGCTAACCGTGGTTATCATCTTGAAATCTGCCAACAGAGCAAACGTTTCTTTTTTTTATCTTTTCAAACTTATGGACGTGATTACAAATGATTATCACGAAAGGATGATCAAAACGACTGCTAAATGACGAGTTCGCGGAAACGGTTAATTCACCTGTAGAGGCAACTTTTTTTAATGCACCTTTGCATCCCATGCCTTTCGCCTTATTTTCAGGAACTCCTCGCCCTGAGGTGCCTTGAAAACTTGATTCCGGAAATAAGGACACGCAAAAAGCTCCCTCAAAATTGCGCGCAGCTTGTGTTTCTTGTTTTAACGCCGTAGACTTTGATCTTGTGCAGCCAATAAAGTGTTTCTTCTATATAACTATTTTCAGAGACTAAACAAACCCCTGCATTAACCTCTTCCCAGAGCCGTATGTACCAAATGGCTTCTTAACAGTCCAATAGATCATCTATGAGTGTTCATAACACACGTATAATAGTTATTACTTTAGGAAAACGGATGGATCATTATGATCACCGCGCAGGTGTGGTAATTACTTGTATTTGCTTTTACTAGTTCGCCTGCAATCGTTCAGGTCATTTGTACTTCCGCGGTGGAAAGAGCGAGTGCTAGAAAACTCAGAATATATTTTATGACAAGAAATCCAATATTCACCGGTAAGTCATGTAACTACACGCGACGAAGATTTCAGACTTTCGCAGCAGTGACAATTTCTCCGCGATCTAGCGAGCTCTTTTTCTTTTTTTACACCTAATATAACCTTTCTGTGTTGAAATAGATATGAAAGGGAAAGATCAGCGGAAAAGAAAGGCTCTCGAGCATTTGAAGCAGTTTGAAAAAAAAAAAAACAATTGCAATAACGCGGCTTTTTTAATCTACGAACTCGCCGTAGCTTTTGCAAAACCTCCGAGTGATGTGTTGTGTTGTTAGTTGTGTGAATCGATCAAGAAAGCCGCTAAAATAAACACTGTTTGACTAGCCGTGTGCCGCAAAGATCTTGCCAGTCGGTTATTTTGCAAACGCTGGGCCCCAAATACAATGAATTGGGAATGAATGAAAAACAAAAATGAAAAAAAAAAATTCTCTCGATATTTGCTTCTAGCTTATGCAGCCGCTGGTGGCGGGCTATTTGTTGACTTGAAAAAGTGAAAAGAAAGTACACAAATTTAAACTTGAATACAATAGAAATTTATGTATGAGTTGGGTTTTATTCATTAATGCGAAATGCATGAAGTCAGGGGCGGATTTAGGAGTGGGGGCGAGGGGGCCGCGGCCCTCCCTTTCTCGGGAGATTTTCCCATACATTTACTGTATTTGCTGTAGGAAATTTGAAAATTTTCGTCCCATGTTTTCACTATCCGGCCCCCCTTTCTGAAATTCCTGGATCCGCCCCTGGAAGTGGCGATGAAAAGTTAAGTAATAAAGGTTTGTTTTAGCCATTCGAAGTTTGGTTTAGCTGAAACAGTGCACAGATTAAATTAAACATGAAAGAGCCTGGCGCCTCGGTTATAGAAAACGAACAAGTGACACTTAACTACTTGATTTCCTCGCTCTACGCGATAATCAGTTTGATTTTCTGCTAACAGTACTGCACTATCTTTGATATTCTAAAACAAAATTAACAACTGACAAGGTTGTCAATAATTTAAGCAGAATGAATACACACAGCGAGGAGTATCACAAAGTGGGCGTAACATCATAAGACTGTCATCATACTTTGAGATTTTAAAACTTTTTAAGGACGATTTAGTCAAAATCGGAGCGTATTTACATTAGTAAAATTGGCAAGTTTGAGAGCGATAGATTAAAATCTAGCGAAGATGTAGGTGTAGGTGGGCGTAGCGCACTTTGAGATTCGTTTTATTAATCCACGTGGGTTGCCTGTGTCTTTTTCAAACCTCACCAGCCCCACCAGTTTCTCGAACATCTGCAAGATGGCAATACTTCCAGACCTTCAAATAAGGTAAGGCGGATTTCCTAATAACGAAAGTCTTGCAGTTTTGGCGTAAATTTCTTGCATGTATTTTTAGTAACAAAATGGCGACGAAAAATTAATAACTTCGAAACAGAAACCTCTATCTGTGATATTTTTTGCGGTTTTCTTACTGCCTCAATAGGTTCTTTAAAAATACACCGTCGATTCTCAAAAATATTGAACTGCGCAAAACCGCACAAAATCCCTCAACTTGTCGCGCAACATTGCTGCGTTGCAAGTCTGATGTTTGCTGCTCGTTTTTAAACAAATCAAATGGGAGACCAAGGCGGATTTTTGCCCCTTAGCACTGCTTTTCTATTGACCAATCAACTTGAATCGTAGGCAAAATTTTGCGCGACAAGTTGTGTGTTTGGTGAAAAACGAGCAACAAAACCAGAATTTGTGGCTCAAAGTAGACCCGCACTCTACTTTGCGCAACATGTTTTCACAACCTGCAAGAAATGTTTTTGTTGCGCGACAAGTTGTAGCGCGAGATGAAAAACGCGCCACATCGATCATCAACTTGCAACGCAACAATGTTGTGCGACAAGTTGAGGGATTTCGCGCCTCGTATTTCCCCGGCTTAAATTTGAGTTTTGTCTACTACACACTAGCTGTATTTGAAATTTATTTAGAAATTCAAAGTGCCAGGAAGCACTTAAAATCGTAGTATCTCAACTATACAGAAGTCTTTGAGAGCATCATCCGCTCAGCCTTATCAATCCAAACTCTCTTTAATAATTTCTCGAAATGTAATCAATTGTAATTGCCCTAAAGCGACAACAATTTAAAATGTGCTACAAGCTCTGGTTGAGCAGCAAAGCTGGCCGCGCCGTATAACAAAGTTGGTAGATTGCTTTTCTGTCCGCCTGTTAATTCAAATTGCTGCTTTTTGTATTTACTTTCGCAAAATCTGATAAATTTTGCTCGAACTAGAGAGCCCGGTCTTTCGAGTTGCCCATGAATTATGCTGGGTGCTCAAGAAAGGTTTCCAAATCCACGGTAGGAGAGTCAGGTACTAAAACATCAGCAGACGTGAGTACGTGCGCACGTTACGCACACCGCACCATTAGGGTGGGTTCACACACGAACGCAAGCGCAAGAGCAGTACGCAAGCCCAAGGCAAGTGAAGATCAAAGCGACGCAAGCGAAAACCTTACATCAACATTAATTAGTTTGATTGCGTTTGCGTTCCCTTAATTTACAGTAGACGCAATCACAATGGAACGTAACGTCTCGACTTTCTTGCGCTTGCGTTTTAGTAAAATGAATAAGGGAAATGTACGAGCTTGATGTCCTTGCACTTTTGTTCGTGTGTTGACCAGCCCTTATAGAGATTTCTCCGAAAGCTTATGAGCAACGTATGACTGACCGCAACGCCTTACGAAGGCCCCGGCAGACGCTCTGAGGGAGTTAGTTTAAAAATTGTACTGCGTTTGTAGTAACTTTAGCCAGGGAAGTGCGAGATCTTCGGTGGTCCCTTATATACAGGTTAGGTGTAGTGGAATGAGAGACGGGACCTCGGTTTATTGTCTCATCCGAAAAGAAATGACGAATGCAAACCCACAATGAGACCAAGGACAACGCGAATCAGGCAGAAGAGAAACCCCAATGCCAGGTCTCGAAACCGGATGACAGCGCAGAGTGACAAGCGTCAACGCTGCGCAGCAAGCCGTGTTCCCCTGTTTCGGACTCAGTATTTTTCTAGGCTCCTTCCTAAAATGGCGGCAGTGGCTGAGGATTTTTAAATCTCTATTCACCAGGTTTTCAAGCACGTGACTCATGGATACCACGTGTCCTGACCCCCTGGGCAGGTCCAGCATCCAGATGGGGCTTGAAGTCTTCTTTGCTGTCGTCATCACTGCAACCTCGTTGCTAGGCAACGCCTTGGTGATCTACGTTCTCCACAGGTATCCCAAACTGAAGACCATCACTAACGTTTTCATTGAGAGCCTGGCCCTATCGGACGTTTCTATGGCAACACTACACATGCCATTCTGGGTGTTATCAGTGCGTTATGGGCGATGGGCGGTGCCTACGGTGTTATGCCCTTGGGCGGGCGCCATGCTTTTGAGTTTTGGGATTGCCTCTATTCTAACAATGGGTGCGATCGCAGGTAACCGTTACCTCAAAGTCGTCAGAAATCACTTGTATTCTCGAGTGTTCAAAGACAGGCGAATGGCTTCGTTCTACGCATGCGCGGTTTGGATAGTGGCGATGTTATTGGGCACTCCTCCCCTGTATGGCTGGGGCATGATGGGATATCATCCGGGGCTTCAATTGTGCACCATGAAATGGGAGCTCCAACACATCTCTTACGTCATCGTTATCATAGCAGGCGTGGTTACGGGGACAACGCTTGTTATATTCTACTGTTATTATAAAATTTACAGAACGCTTCAGTGCAGCACGGCTAAAATTACCGCCCATAATCGTACTAACGGTGTACACAGGCAACCCGAGAGATCCTCAGAC
Source organism: Scolanthus callimorphus (assembly GCA_033964015.1). Lineage (NCBI taxonomy): Eukaryota > Metazoa > Cnidaria > Anthozoa > Actiniaria > Edwardsiidae > Scolanthus > Scolanthus callimorphus. The sequence goes on from CM066925.1 coordinate 12,599,262, forward strand.
ATCAAACTGCTCAAATCCTCCTTCGCTGTGGTCTGTTTCTTCTTGGTCACGTGGGTGCCTGTATCTGTAGTTGTTATGTACGAGTCTGCTGGCGGCCAGCTGTCACGCCTAGTCTGCACATGCGTAGTGTTCCTCATGTTCACCAGCAGTCTCGGGAACCCTGTGATATATGGGATTCTCAGCCCAAGCTTCCGTCGAGCCTTCTTTTCGGTCCTCAGAGGGACTGAGTTTGAAATAACCGGAAATATGTTAGGCGCCTTATCACGTGACAGCGCACACGTGTCAGCAAATGAGAAACAGCTAAACAGTACTGGTATCTGCAAGGAGGAACAGCTAAACAGTACTGGTATCTGTAAGGATGAACAGCTAAACACTAGTGTTATCTGCAAGGAGGAACACTAAACACTAGTGGTAAGGAGGAACAGCTAAACACTTCTGGTAACTGCAGACGAACAGCTAAACACTGTGACAAGGAGGAAGAGCTAAACACTAGTGACAAGGAGGAACAGTTATACAGTACTGGTATCTGAGGACGAACAGCTAAACACTAGTTGTATCTGCAAGGAGGTGCAGCTAAACACTAGTGACAAGGACGAACAGCTAAACAGTACTGGTATCTGAGGACGAACAGCTAAACACTAGTGGTATCTGCAAGGAGGTGCAGCTAAACACTAGTGGTATCTGCAAGGAGGAAGAGCTAAACACTAGTGACAAGGACGAACAGCTAAACAGTACTGGTATCTGAGGACGAACAGCTAAACACTAGTGGTATCTGCAAGGAGGAACAGCTAAACACTAGTGACAAGGACGAACAGCTAAACAGTACTGGTATCTGAGGACGAACAGCTAAACACTAGTGGTATCTGCAAGGAGGTACAGCTAAACACTAGTAACAAGGACGAACAGCTAAACAGTACTGGTATCTGAGGACGAACAGCTAAACACTAGTTGTATCTGCAAGGAGGTGCAGCTAAACACTAGTGACAAGGACGAACAGCTAAACAGTACTGGTATCTGAGGACGAACAGCTAAACACTAGTTGTATCTGCAAGGAGGTGCAGCTAAACACTAGTGACAAGGACGAACAGCTAAACAGTACTGGTATCTGAGGACGAACAGCTAAACACTAGTGGCAAGGACGAACAGCTAAACAGTACTGGCATCTGAGGACGAACAGCTAAACACTAGTGACAAGGACGAACAGCTAAACAGTACTGGTATCTGAGGACGAACAGCTAAACACTAGTTGTATCTGCAAGGAGGTGCAGCTAAACACTAGTGACAAGGACGAACAGCTAAACAGTACTGGTATCTGAGGACGAACAGCTAAACACTAGTTGTATCTGCAAGGAGGTGCAGCTAAACACTAGTGACAAGGACGAACAGCTAAACAGTACTGGTATCTGAGGACGAACAGCTAAACACTAGTTGTATCTGCAAGGAGGTGCAGCTAAACACTAGTGACAAGGACGAACAGCTAAACAGTACTGGCATCTGAGGACGAACAGCTAAACACTAGTGACAAGGACGAACAGCTAAACAGTACTGGTATCTGAGGACGAACAGCTAAACAGTACTGGTATCTGAGGACGAACAGCTAAACACTAGTGGTATCTGCAAGGAGGTACAGCTAAACACTAGTAACAAGGACGAACAGCTAAACAGTACTGGTATCTGAGGACGAACAGCTAAACACTAGTGGTATCTGCAAGGAGGAACATCTAAACACTAGTGACAAGAACGAACAGCTAAACAGTACTGGTATCTGAGGACGAACAGCTAAACACTAGTGGTATCTGCAAGGAGGAACAGCTAAACACTAGTGACAAGGACGAACAGCTAAACAGTACTGGTATCTGAGGACGAACAGCTAAACACTAGTGGTATCTGCAAGGACGAACAGCTAAACACTAGTGACAAGGACGAACAGCTAAACAGTACTGGTATCTGAGGACGAACAGCTAAACACTAGTGACAAGGACGAACAGCTAAACAGTACTGGCATCTGAGGACGAACAGCTAAACACTAGTGGCAAGGACGAACAGCTAAACAGTACTGGCATCTGAGGACGAACAGCTAAACACTAGTGGCAAGGACGAACAGCTAAACAGTACTGGCATCTGAGGACGAACAGCTAAACACTAGTGGCAAGGACGAACAGCTAAACAGTACTGGTATCTGAGGACGAACAGCTAAACACTAGTGGTAAGGAGGTACAGCTAACTGTACGGACGAACAGCTACACAGTACGGGCATCTGTAAGGACGAACATCTAAACACTAGTGGTATCTGCAAGGAGGAACACTAAACACTACTGCAAGGAGGAACAGCTAAACAGTACTGGTATCTAAGGACGAACAGCTAAACACTAGTGTTATCTGCAACGAGGAACGCTAAACACTAGTGGTATCTCGTGCAAAGAGGAACAGCTAAACTCTAGTGACATGGAGAAACAGCTAAACACTAGTGCTATCTGTGTCCATATACAAGGCGGGATAATTATAAATCAGCAGTAAATTTAAAACTGGGAAGCAAATGTCCTCTAAAATAACGCCTCGAAACAACCGAGAATTCTCGGGCCCGAAAAGTTTGTTGTGCAATTTTAATAAATTGATTTATTTTCTATCCTGCTGATGTAGCAGCCTAGAGCTTCCTATTCGAGGATATTTTTAGTGCTTACGTTTCAAAAAAGAAATGTTTAATTTTATTCAAACCCTCAAATCAACGAAAAATCATCCGAAAAATCTCTAGAAAACGGCTTCTCCCGAAAACTTTCGGTTATTTTTCAATCAATCTTTTGGGGTGCCCGAAAAATTCGGGTAAAAGTAACGTAATTCTCTATAGGGGATGTTTTTCGGGCACGATAACTGGTGGGTGCTCGAGAAACGGGTCCCTGACCCCTAGTCAATTTTAATGTAATCATGAAATGAAGAATTGTAATGTAATAATAAATTGGAAATGTTGATCGGCGGTTGCGGAACAATTTATTGCCACTTGGGCATTCGGCAAGGCATAGTGAATAATTGCTAAAAGCGAATAATAGCAATTAGATTTTAAATTTTTGACATCTCAGATTCATGCTAAATATCGTTTTTTTTTGCAGAGAGTACATTTCTCTTGTTCTACCGTCGCATGGTCGATTTTCCTTTTATTTTTTATGCCGAGAAATATGCTTTTTTGATAATATTAAACCTTTTAACAAAAAATTATGTTTTCAGTGTGAGATGTTCAAATGAAGCGATTTCTTTGTGTCGTGGCAATGCACCATCGGGTTCTCCACCGATCGAGAAATGACTCGGAAGAGTTCGTAAATCAACCGACACGGACTCGGAGCCATCACTTGACAGCCTCGGACTCAATCCGAACGCCTTCCGAAAAATTTTCTTGCATGCATTTCGATAGTTCGTGCTCTGGAAGCAATAAATAACTGGGTTAAAACTGGAGGAGCTGTAACACAAAAACTTGAAAACTTCTCGTAGGTTCTGCACCTTGCTGTAAGTCTCATAGTCATTTTCGTCGGTCATTGCAACTACTATCCTGAAAGTGGCGTATGGGAGAAAACAAAGCACGAATATAGAGGTGACTATCAATAACATCTTCACAATTTTCCTTTTCTCTCTTAGATCAGCCTCTTGAGCATACCCAGCCGGGCCTGCCGCTATTGTATTATTGAAGTATAACCCTTTGATAATCCTCAAGTAGCATATAACAGTAACGGCAAGAGGTACAAAGATGCTAAACACCATGATACACAGACTGTAGAGGTCTTCTTGACGTTTTGAAGGCCACTGGACCCGGCAAGAATTGACGTCTTCTTTATAGACAGTGACGACGAACAAGGGCACATGAACGCAGTGGCGGAGATCCAGATCGCTCCTATGGCGCGCCATACTGTCTCCTGAAATGGAACATAGTTTCAGATCATCCTCGTGAACAATAAAGTTGGAGAGTTTTGCCGAGACAGGGGCGCAGCTAAGGAGGGTTCCTAGGGTGCATGTGTGAGGTCAAAGGTGTGAGTGCGACCGGCGAAATGTAGATAGGGTCAAATAGAGCAGTGGAAGGGAAAGGTAGGGAACAGAAAATATCTTGCCTGGTCGAGCTTGAAGTTCCTGTGCATGGGGCGTAAAAGAGCTCTGTATCTCTCCACCGACAGGATGGTTAAGGTGAATATCGAGACAGTAAGCGTGATGACGGTCACGTTATAGGATGTGAAGAACCGACAAATGTAGTCACCCGCCGCGCCATGAGGATGGTCAAAATAAAACACCAACACCTGAAATAGTCAAACAATGAGGCAGTAAGCGTGATGATGGTCAAGTTATAGGATGTAGTGTCTAGTGAAAGATCGACAGATGTAGTCACCCGCCGCGCCACGAGGATAAAATAAAACACCAACACCTGAAATAGTGTTAGTCAAAAATAGAAGGCAATAAGTATGACGGACCATATAGGTTATCAAGAAGCTTCCTATGGATCTATACTTGGGTTTAAAGTTCACTCTCCCACAACCATTACTGGGTAAGCAAATACATAACAAAGTGTATGGTAGGAGCTCCTCAAGGATCTAGACTGGGATCTTCCACAGTGTTTACAGTTTGCTTTCCCACAACCTTACCTGAGTAAGCAAATGCTACGCCAATAAAAATAACAAAGTATATGGTAAACAGGAGTTCCTTAAGGATCTAGATTGGGGCCTTTGGCAGGTAAAACATAACTCAATTCTTACCTTATAAGGAAGGCACCACAGCAAGGTCAACAGATCCGCAATGGCAAGATTTAGAAGTAAGTAATTGGTTGTCGAATGCATGGATCGTGTGACTCGGATAACATGAATGACAAAGGAGTTCCCCAAAGCTCCAAATAGAATCACCGCAATATACACAGGCAGCAACTTGTGGTCGATATACTCCGTGCTGTACGAAACTGAGCTGTTCGCCATCCTTATTTCAATGAACAATATAACCAGTTTATCCAGTAGAGCTTACTGCCTTGCTTTGTTGGTTATGCGAGGTTTACAGTGTTACTGTTCGATTGTTTGCGGAGAGAGATCCTTTGACCCAACTATGTCGCTATGATGGTAGAGAAGAGAATTTCCCAGTTATTGTTTCAATTCCTTGTTTGTTGGTTATGAGAGTGTTTCTTCTTGTTCCGTTTGCTCGGAAGAGAATCTTCGACCCAACTTTGTCGCTAAGATAATAAGAGAAGAGAACCTGCCAGTGATTGTTTACAGGGCCTTGTTTGTTGGATATGAGAGTGATTTTTCTTGTGCGTTTGCTTGTGGGGAGATAATCTTTGTCCCAATTTTGTTGCTATGATGATAAAAAGTAGAGAAGAGAATTTCCCAGTGAGTGTCACCAAGCCTAATGGTTTCTTGGCTATGCGAGGGTTTTTCTTGTTCGTTTATGTTGTAGGTAGAGATTCTTTCCCTCAACTTTGTCGCTATGATGATTAAGAGAAGAGAAGAAAGATTAACAGTGACTGTGTCAACTAGATTTCTTTTCTTAAATCAGCACATGAAAAGACGCCGATTAGCAGTGAGCGCTTCCTTGCATCTGATGCCAAACACACTCGCTCTTGTTTACTTATCATCTTTGGCTCTTCTATCTTTCAACGCAAAAAACGTCTAGAAAGATGAAACGTTCATTAGCAACAGTCTCGAAAGTTTCAAGTAAATGTTGTATTAAACCACTTCAGGCTTTCAGTCGGTTTGTAACATTTTTGTCCGCTATTACCTTTGCAACCGCTTTAAAGTATCCACGCCGTGAAGTTCGAAGAATTTACCAGGCGACTTTCAAATGGACTATCAATATATTCTTGTTTTGTTTAAGACGACACCCAAGGTAAAGTGAACTAAATCTGTACTGGAAAAAGAGAATAAAACTAATCGGGCCGGATAAAAATTAAAGCTTGAATAGATGATTATTACTATGATCTCAAGAAGTTTTTTGCGCAATAATCTACACCCGTTGTTTGGAATGCAAAAAAGTGTTTTTTCTTGCACGTGTCCATCTTATTGTAACATATTTTTCTTCCTGCTAAGCCCGGGCGTGTTAATTGTTTATATGGTACCTATAGCACTGGCAGGGTGTTAAAGAAATGTGAAACAGGTTCGACAAAAATTGCCGAAATTAAATGTTGCTACGGCAAAATGACTATGTGATCACATGAATGACTCCTGAATCACTTTTTTGTGAAACATTTCCTGTGGTTAAACCTTTAATGCATTTCTCAGAGATAAATATTTGGAGATTTCTTATATAGACACCAAGATTTAACCACTCTTTCCTCTATCTCGATAATCCTGAGGTTGAAATTCTTATCAACATCAAGACAAATATGCATTGGACCGTTTAATCCATGATTGGAGACCGAGTCTTCTCTCTCGACTAAAAAATGTGCAACATTTTGTTTTCGTATAACCGTTTTTGTTTTTGTTTTTACTTAACTGCAAATTCTCGCGGTCAGGTTAACAAATAAATGAACAATTACAAGAAACAAGAAAGACGACGTGTAACAGAACGATATTGTATTACTTTTAGGGTGCTAACGTACGCGAAAAACATCGTTGATCGCATAAAACATTATTTGCCGATCAACAGCACTCGAATTAGGAAAGCGTTCTTTACCCTGAATGATAAAATCTTAATCTTGTAAACCTTGCATTTTACTAAATGCAATGAAGTAAAAATAAGAAGTTCTAAGACAGAAACTCCTTTACCTTGACTGGTTGTCCTTCGCGTTCTGCCAAACAAACGTATTTTCTTTTCGTTTTAATTCTCTATGCTTCTTGTGGCTGTTTTCGTAGCTAGAGGAATAAAGGTAGGCTCACTTATTGAGGGTGGAAGAACACAAAGAAATAAATGAAATACCTGACAAAATTACATCTCGCCCTTCCCTGCAGCTGCCACAATTTCCTTTCCTAATTCACTGAATCAATTTTCTAGACATTCTACAGATTATTATTTACCATAATAAATTAAAAATAGCGTTGTTGTTCAAACAGCACGATCGATGTCCCTAACAGCTCAAGGGTTTTTTCTAATTATGAACATGATGTCGAAAGAGGGGATATTCAATCTTACCGAAAAAAAGGCTTGAAATTGTCATTACAACTATACACTACCTCAACCGCAAGGAATGATTTAAAACAAAAACTCCCTGTTTATCGAGGAACACTTGTTTACTTAAAAATATACATGGTATGATCAGCAGCCTTTATCTTTGCGCAGGCAGTTTTTGTAACATTGAAATGAAAACATTTGGCTGTTTTACGAGGTTAAGTAAGTTTTTTCTAGAAAGTAATTATCCGATGCATGCACAAAAAAAAAGTAAAAATCTTAAGCATTTACGACAGTTGTTTACCTTCCTTAAGTATGATATTGTAATGCAAATGCAATGCAGAAATGAGGAAATGCGAAATGTCACAGTTAACTGGAATCCAGTGTTTTATTACTTTCTTTCTTTCTGTGAAAAGAGAAATATATAATTAACTATATATTTTTAAAGAAAGAAAAGAAAACAAAAAAAGGGAACATTTTTGTGGTAGCATAAAACTTTCTAGGAAAGAAAACTGACCCAATTTCAATTGATTTTTAAAGTTGACAATAATAATAATAATAATATAATAATAAGAATAACGTTTTTGCAGTAGCATAAATCTTTCTAGGAAATAAACTGACACAATTTCAATTGATTTTTAAAGTTTTCCTAGTGCTTATATCAGCGTTCTAAGCACTTTACAATAATGGACAAGTAACTCGCACAAGTACTAAAATTCTAGGCAAAGTGTTGTGCCTCAAAGATTTTGGTCGCAGTAGCGCCAAATAGGTTTACCACCGTTTTGCTTTTTCTGCTTCTGTCTTAGACTCTAGGGTTTGCGAATTGATTCTTCCTACAAAACTTTGCCACAGAAGACAGCCCAAAGACTGCTTGATGGCACCTTGTGTGTTTTGGTCAGCTGATAAAGTTTTAGTTTGCCGTCAAAGTGACGATTGCATTAGGGAATACCTTTTCTGGCACATTTTGAACGCCTCCAAAGTCACAAAGTGCACGACCCTTGCCTTTCTTTCCAAAATATTTTTTCAAAATGACAGAAAATGAAGTGATAGAATTGATCAATTACTGGACATAATTACTTGTAACATGCAAGTTCTAAAGTGGGCTAACTGCCCATATTGTAGATATACAGTATGATACATTTGTAGACATATATCTACAAATATGTGCAGTTATAGTCCACTTTACAAACCTGTCAACCCAACTTTGTCAAAATTATTGAGATTCTCACTCACATGGCAGGTAAATACACATAGGCGGCAGACCCGGGGGGGGCAGGGGGTGCTCGAGCACCCCCACTTTTGAAGCTAGATATATTTTTTGTATTTACACGTAGAAAAGAAGAACAGAAACATGTCCTTTTTGTTTCTGTTTTGACATTAGGTCAGAGAGCGTTGGGCATATAATTACATTGTGACATATTTTAGTCATCAAAATGTATATGAGGTAAAAACATGAAAAAAAAGTTATGTGTCCACTTCATTTTTTGCCTCTTCGGCACCCCAACTTTTTAGGGTGCTCCGCCGCCCCTGATACAGAAAATGTATGAAAAAATCCTGAGAGTGTCAATGCGGGTGCAGGGGCGTAGCCAGGGGGGGTCCAGGGGGGCCTGGGCCCCCCCCTTTCTCGGAAATTTTCCCATACATTTACTGTATTTCTTGGCTACGCCGTTGGGGTGAAATACAGTAAAATTAATGTATGTCATTTTCACAATCCTTATGCGGGTGACAGGCTTCAAAATCTTGTGACACCCACCTAATGCAGGTGAGTTGACAGCTATGACTTTAGAACCTGAAGACTGCAAATCATTATTTCCAGTATTTGACTAATTCTATCACTTCATGTATACTTTACTGGATAATTTATCTTTCCCACGACCTGCGCATCAGACTTCTCATTAGCCTAGAGCATTCAATGGGGAACTGGAAGGTAGTGGGTCAAGTCCCATCTTTTTAAAATAAATAAAAGATACAAGAAAACCCCTAATTTAGGTTCTTTTCTACCCCAAATAACCTCATCTTATTCTGGAAACAGATAACAAACATCAGTATTTTTTAATCAATAACTGATTTTGTAATTTCTTTCCTCAGCTCAAGGGTGTCGCAACTTTTTGGTTGAAAGCTGTTTTGAAAATTAAAAATATCAAAATCCGATATTCCTTCTTTTGTAGTTCTTACTAGATCATCAATTTAGTGCTTTTCATACCTGTTATTTATTAAGCGTTTCTAGGATTTTACACTAAGTGTTCATAATTAGAACATTTTCTTTATTAGATAACAGGTTTATGTAAACACTACTCTTAAGTAATTAGTTATTAGTTGGACTCCTTCCTAACATAGTTTATAGAGTGTGATTGTACTACTAGCTAAAATGCTAATTTATTAACCTTGGAAATAAAAATTTCACTGTTTCCACTCCAAAAAGCTTGAAACCTCAAACAAACGTTGCATGGATGTTTTACATTGAAGAAATACTAACACATTTCTGACTTAATTTATTGCATTTTTCATGATACACTCTTAAATAGCCACAGCTTTAGAGCTCACTGCATGGCTAAAATTCAGTGTGAAAATAGGCTAAGGGTTAATAATAATAAAAAGACAGCAAGGTTTCTTAGCAAAGGGCAAGGCTGTGCTGAAGTCTTCTTTGAAAAAAATAATTAATCAAAGTTAGTATCCTTACACTATTTGTAACTGACACTATTTGTAACCCCCGATACAACATGGCTAGGTGTCTGATACAGAATACTTATTGATCTAATTAGTATTCTGTATCTGATACAGAATACTTATTAGACCAATTAGTATTCTGTATAGGACACCTTCCAGTGCAGCCCCTTAGTCTTTGAACAGTTGTAGATATTTGTTTCAAATATCCCCTACTATCCAAAGACTGAAGGGGACCACTCTAGTGAAGTCGAAGTATGGTCTTCTCTCGTAGAGCAGTCCCTAAGAAAAGCTTCACCTCAGTGACTATATGTTGTTTTAGTCTGGCTAGTTCAATGTGGGACAGGAATCATGCCTTTAGCGCATGCTTGCTACAAAATGATTGGCGTTTTTTGTGCATCCGAAAATTCTTTCATTTTCAATGCACATTCAATTTAATATAAGTACAAAAGTTAGAATATCATAAGCACTTTACAATATTTGTGTCTATGTTGTATCGGCATCTACAACCACTCACGCTGCGCACTTGTGCTTGTATCTGCCGATGCAACATAGCCACTCATATTGTAAATAGTACTAAAGAAATTACAAAAAGCCTTTCTCATTGCAAGAACAAAACAAATGTTTATATTGCTGTAATATTGAAGACAAGAAAATGAAACAAGTTGTAGAATCTTAATTTAGTATTACTTACATTAGATGTAGCTAACTTCCATAAACTACAACAAATTATATTTTATATTTTTATCAAAAGCAAAAGAGAGAACAGCAAATACTCCATTTTACTGTCTGCAAGGGAAATCTCACTTTTTCAAGTGAAAATGCCTTTTAGAAATTAAGAGTGCTATAAATATTGAAGTTCAAGTTTTGAGCATTGAACCTCCTCAAGCAAATGAAAGATCTTAATTTTTGTGAGCAGATGGCAGATGCTATCATGACATATTTGCAGAGCACTATTATAAAGTAACTTTAATCACAATTTTTGCTGTCTCAAAATCATAATTTGTTTTGTATCGCAATTCTATGTATGTATTCTATGTACCACCCCCCTGAATTGTCCCCCCCTCCCTAGCTGCTGCCTATGTACAGTAGCACTTGTTCCTCACTTCCTCCTTCATATGAATACTTACATTGAGTTAAACTAGCAGGATAAAACAATAACATGTCAGTCAGAGTCTGAATCTGAACTGGATACCTCACTCTTCTTTCTAGTCTCTTTTTTCTTGAGTGCAGCAAAGTAATCTTTGACAAGCATCTTGGGTGGGATAATATCTGAAATTGGATTTTATGTATTGTAAGTATTGTATTAGTGGTTTATTATGGGTACAACATTACTGTCAACTGTGAAAGCCTACTTTCTAATAGCATCAGGTACCTCCTATCAAGGAACCTGGAATTTCCATAGGGGTCTCTGTGTGTTTGGCCCTGGAATTTCTAAAGGGATGTTCACTTTGTCCCTGGAATTTCCACAGGGCCTTTCAAATTACCCTAGAATTTTCACAGGGTATTCATTTGCAACTTTGGAATTTCCTTTTTGTTTTTGTTTTTTGGAACTTTGGAATTTCCACAGGGGTCACAAGAAAACATGGAATTTCCTCAGGGGCTGCTTCAAATTTGCACTGGTTTTATGTAGGGGCCTGGAGCGGAGCAACAAATTGAGTATAAGATGAAGTGTCTTCATGTACATTATTTCTTTCTTTTCACTTTCACATTTACCTCCTAAAAATTGCAAACAGTCTTCATCCTCCACAACTTGGGCTATATAAATATAGAAATGGAATATATAAAATTTAATGTAAAAAATATGGTTGATTATAGCCTATAGTGGCTATCATGATAATCATGATAATGAAGGGGAAGAAAAAGGCTATGATGGTGATGACAGTGGTATTATAATTCAGCTGGTGCTGTTGTGCTGATGTTGCTGATATATACTGATGAAAATGAGGAGGATTTTAAAGATGTGGATGATGGTGGGGTGGGGTGCTGGTGATTTGGTCATCAAATGTGGTTGTGAAACAAGCTCTTAGAAGATCTAGCCCTATCAGAATGATGCACCTCCCTGCATATCAAGGGAGATGTGAGAATAGCATGAGAAACAATAGAACAATGATGTACATAAGCCAATAGAGTTACATCTTCTGAGCAAGCAACTACACTTCTTATTAAGTGAAATGAAAAAATGAAAACATTAGCACAGAAATGGGAAGGTCAGTTATAGAACCATGTAAGTCAGTGCAAGAGAAAAATTGAGGCTTGAGAAAATTTTTTATATCAAGCTAGAACCTATGCTTGTTGGTCCAGAATGTTGATTCTAAAATAAATAATTTTTAAGCTTGTTAAGAGACAAATCAAGATTTTAGCTCTTACACTGACTTATGCGCTTCTATGACCACGACCCCCCCCCCCCAAACACATATCATGCTTGATCCCCATACTTGATCCCCCTTCTCTCCCCACACACACATATCATGTTTGATCCCCAATGCTTGATCCTTCTCCTCCCCCCCCCCCCACACACACACATCATGCTTGATCCCCCTACTCTGATACGTTTGCATGTGACTACAGGTCTCTTGATCACAATGGTGCTAATTTTGGCAACCAATAGACCTCTTTACCTCAGATAATGTGGCATTCATTTGAATAATCTTTCTTTGTTTGGGTTGCTTCCATATTCATATATCCTTCAGTGCATAGCAGAAAAAACAAAGAAAGAATACTCATGGGAATGCCATGTGACCTGAAATGGGACAACATTACGCCCAAGGTATAGAGCTCTATACTTACCCAGTGCTTTGTAAGACATGGTTTTCTTGCCTGGTTCTTCCTTTAATGCAGCTTGTGTCAGGTAGTGTATAAAGATTTCCTAGTTCATATAAAGGATGAATAAAATCTAGTTAGATGAAGCTCGCATCATATTCAAAGTTAACAGGAAGCACACTTTGTAACCACTAAATTTGAAGCATAAAACCTAGTAATTTTCAATGCGCAACAAAGTGCTTACCAAAGTGGTTGTTGGAATTGCCCAACAATTTTGAGAAAGACCTATAGAGCAGATTTTGTATGACTGAAAAGTGCTGTGATATGGCACACGCTGTCACGGTCGCAGCACAGAACCTGGCCTTCTGTAGATACAGAATGAAATCACGTAGTCGCAGCAACACTTTGTTGCAGCACTTCTTACAGTCATATGAAATCTGCTCTATCATCTGAAGTGCAGTTCTGTCTGGTTAAGCTTCAAAAATTTCCCAAAAGAATTCTAGTATTCCACTATGCTTCAAATGAAGTCCAGACTTTAGCAGAAATCAAATGCTTCCCTAGATCTCATTCTAAAACTTATGCTTGGATTATTCGTGCCGTATTTCGAAATCTTAGCATCTTCGAGCACACTTTTCAATTTGCCGCCAAAAAAAAAACCAAAACAATAAACAACTTGCCCCCAAATATAAGGCAATCTAGCTAACTTACCGTCGCCCTTGTGATCAAAAACACAGATTCTTGGCTTACATTCGCTAAATCCGGGGAGCTCTTCATAATCGTTTTGATTTTAGAAAGAGGAAACTTTGTGAGTTTGGCGTGTTCTGGACTTGCATGACCGTCCGCCATCTTGGATTTCTATGTGAATCTGCTGTATCCGGACAGCGGATATAACCTTTGCCTCGTTCACGTGCAAAACCACAGGGTAACCACTTCATTGCGTGTGGAAAATTACTAGGTTTTATGCTTCAAATTTGCCATACTGTTTTCTTTTTCTTGTTATTTCGTCTATCTAAAGATAAATACAACTGAGTTTTGCTTTCTTCGTTAAAGTTTCAGTCTCAATTCATCATTAAATAGAAATTTGAATTGGGTATCCTGTGCTGTGAAGCACGCCTGACGGATTCTGCAACTTCACCTTTCTTTCCGAAGAAAATGAATCCAGCAACAGAGAAAGACCAAGAAACCGCTCACTTTTGCGAGAAAGATTTCTCCGCTCAATCCATGCGTTATATGATAAAGAAGTTGTCTTTGCAATGCACGAGAATACGAAAGTTCGAGCGGTTTTCAGAGCGACGGACATCAAGGTCGAGAACTTTGCTGTGTCAGATCTCGAATCGCCGATCGGTGTGATACCGGAGGCCGTGCTTCGTGCATCGGATGTGCTCAGCGTTACTGCAAACATGGGGGAGGCTAGAGAAAACAGAAGCTCGGAAGACAAAAGATGATGGTGATAGTTCCTGGCTGTGAAAATTCTGAAAAAATCGCTGATCTTTGCTGGTCACTAAATCGACAATAGGATTTGAGGCTCTGGATGCAGCTGAAAAATGATCATGGCGTTAGTTCCTGACAGAAGCCTATGTCAATACAGTGTATTGATATTCTTTTTCTCCCAAGAGCAATTACTCTATCGAATAATGATGTTCCTTCGCTACCAAATCTATGAGAACCTTCAGGGCTCTGGTCATTGAAGCTTTCACTAAATCCATCTCCGGGCCCTGGCATTTTATGAAATTTTGACACTGAGTCTGTCTTAGGAAAAAATATGTAAAACAAATATACTGTATGTTTTATTGTGTGTTTCCAGAAATTATCCATACCCCCCTATGGAAGGAATCTTGTGCATGCGTCAAAGATGGTGCTTCATATGTTCATTCAAATGGAATTTCTGGTACTAAACATTATTCTATGTTGTAATGATATGGTTAATAATATTCAAGAAAACATCACATATAATTGCCAGACAGAAGCAGAACAAGCAATGTGGCAGCAAACATTTTTTGTACTATCACCAGGATAAAGATTACAACTCTGAATGAATTTGCCTCACCCTGAGACCTCTAATAGAAATTCCAGAAGTACACCAACCCTGTAATAGTAAGTTTCGAATTCTCTGCTCTACCACTGAATAGATATCGACAGCGCATAACTACAGTGGTAGCCTCAGTTTGAAGTAGAAAAAGTTGTGAATACCGATGAGAGATTGATGAAGCTTGAATTGAGACAATAGATAAACTTGAGGAAACTTTTCACACTTGTTGGTATTTACTTGACTCTTTTGACTTCAAAATGAAGCTCCCAGTGTATTTATGTGCCATTGATGCCTATTCAGTGGTATAGTGATGAAAATGGACTATTCCTCAACCCTGGAATTTATTGTGAATACCCAGCCCCTGCAGCACAGAGAACCCTAACTGTTTTCCTTTTTACTCATAGACAGACAATATTATAGTGGTGTTTAAAGACCCTAAGACTGATGGGTGTGAAAAACAGTTTCATAGCCCTCTATGCTAATGAGGTTACGGTAAAAAGAGTGAACTCAATCCATTTAAATCTCATGGAAATTCAATCCATCATTTCGTCTAAAACAGATTTATGTGATACGAAGTCATAGAACAACAAACTTATGGTGTTATTTTGTGATAACATTGTCACACCCAATGGACACAGGGTCCTTAAAAGATAAACTAGTAATAATAGGTTAAGCTTGGATAAAGAAACTACTGCAATCAGGGCCTATTCAGCAGAACCATTGTCATAAAGTCCTCATAATTGATAGTGATTTGGCCGTTCATGCTTGTATCGCGAGCTTTGAAGGCATCTGTCAACATTCTGATCATAACACAGCACTGGATAAAGTCATCAAACTTGAGGCTGCGACGAGCTGCCCTATCAAACCTACAAAATAAAATACATTATTGAGTTTCCCTGTCAGCAGAGGCCACTTTGATCTTTCCTGGTGTTTTGAAGCATTGTCTGCAAATAATCTCACAAGGTCCAAGGGATGTCAATAGATTTATACATAGAATGCTGCTGTATTTATGAAGGTGGCTGGGAGATGTGCGAGTCTTGGCCTGCTAAAGAAGGGTTTAGGGGAATGCCCCCCATAAGAAAATGTGAAATTCTGGCTGCTGGAGATACAATAAGTTTTCCAGCATTTTGAGAGCATGTTCATTGGAGATTCATGCATTCATACTTTGTCCTTTTGTCAAGAAAAATAAATAGCTAAAATAGTCACATGAAGTTAACTGAAGGGGTAAAATGATCAATATTGTTTGTGGCAGGTTTTGGAGGGATTAGTGATTTCTGTAGTAATACATTAAAAATTTATAATATAATAACACTGATACTTACTTTGCAATGACAAGATGAATAAATGATGGTGTTACATTGAAGCCCATCTGTGCAAATGCTGTATGCAATTCTTGGGCCTCTATCTGTCCAGATCTGTCTTGGTCGTACCTGTCAAATACACCCTTCCACTGTTGGATGTACTGCCACAGCTGCTCGAATTCCTGGAAATTTATTGTGCCTGACTGGTCTGTGTCAAACATACCTGCAACAAATAAGCAAATAACATCATTTCAACAAGGAGGCCCATTCGGCTAATTTGTTTTTCAGGATCTACATTCTATTAATTAAAAGTACTGGCAGAATAAACATTGACTAAAGGATTTAACTTAACAGGAGATGGACAACTAATTGAACGGCTCGGTGTAAGAACCACCTAAGTGATCTTTTGGACTGTTTTTCGATTTTCGGATTTTTGACAAACAAACTGCAGAAACATTGTTAAAATAGCCTAAAACTAGCCTCTCTGCATTTTCCCAAAAAAATCGCCGCGAGATCGCTGTAAAACAGTGTCTTCCTTTTTTCAAGCGCAAGGCATTATGGGTAAAACTTTAAAAAATTGACAGCACTTCCTCCCTGGCCTAGTCAAGTGCCTAGTCACTCGCACCTGTCAACTGAATATTGCGCCGAATGCATTCTTTTGGATTCAAAACTAACCCAAATTGTCTTGACAGTGCTGAAATCCTGCTACAGAACAACAGAGAAGCTTCATAATACTAGACGAGTCACACACGGCCTGCCAAATTCTTTGTGACTCGATTTTGCTCGTAAAATTTGCTCCTCACTTGTGACTTCTTCCACAAGTTTGTCTCTACCGACTTTGTTTGCTTTATGATGCAAGCAAAGTGGCTCCTGTAGTAGAAAATGACTTGAAAAAAAGCACTTATAAAGCGAATTCATGGCTCGCTCTCTGTTCGACAAGCGAAACCAAGAATCCAACGGCCTTCACTGAAAAGGGTGAGCCCTTAGTCTTTACAAACAGCGGGGTTTTTTTTTGGGGGGGGGGGGGGGGGGGAGCAGGAAGTCTTTAACTTTTTCAAGTAGAAGAACCTTGCAAAATAAGCGAAATTACAGAGATAAATTCGGGCTACAAAGGGTTAACAATGCGCCAGGTAGGATGAAAAGCTCTTTTCAATTCAAAACAATAGACAAATCTTTGCGGCTTTATAGGCAAAACCCTTGGCTTTGTGCCACTTCTAGGGTTAGGTTTAGCCTTCGGATTAGATTTAAGTTCGGGTTAGATTGAGTTTAGGGTTAAGGGTTTAAGGCTAAGGTCGTTTTACATCGTCCTCACCGCGATTTTTAGGAACTTAGACTCTTTGAACATGATTTGCGCAGAATTTTAAAAACCGGTAAACAGTCTGAATAGTCTCTTAGGTCGTTGTTGATAAAGCCACTGGTTAGAGGCCGTTTTACAGCGTTCTCGCAGCGATTTTTGTGGGAAAATGCAGAGAGGCTAGTTTTAGGCTATTTTAACAATGTTTCCGCAGTTTGTTTGTGAAAAATCGGAAAATCGAAAAACAGTCCGAAAGATCACTTAGGTGGTTCTTACACCGACCCGTTCAATTATAAGTTGATTTGCAAACCATACAACACATGCCCTCACCCCAATTCTTTGTTCTTCCCAAGGTTAACATTGGTCAATGCTGTTATTTATTATTCCTTCTCCTAGAGGTACATAGGGCCTTGCACCACGCATGCTTTGCATTTGTTGACTTCGAGGTTCATCCATGGAGGAAACAAATATTTTTATTTTCCTTTGAGCACATTGTTTCCTTCAAGAATGCACCACAAAATCAACAAACAATTTGTTTCCACTCTTGAGCTGTTGGGGTGGCAAGTGGTTGTTTGGATAATGCAGCTGGTCTCATGAAATTCTGAGGGATTTTCGAAATCTCAGATTTTTAGAGGGCTGCCTTGCAATTTCATTTTCTGACAAACTAAAGCTCTATTCTCTTATGCTTTGCTCAGTCGAATAGAAATTATTTCTACTTTATACAATAATGACAAACAACTGTATGAGGAGGATCGCACCTGTATCAGCATTTTCAAATTAAAGTAAAATCATCGAGGATGAATGAGGACCAATCTTTGATTCTCTTGATCTTGAATTTTATAAGCCTTGATCTCATTGTCTTGGACAATCATGAATCTACCTGGCACCACCCCTACCAGTAGCTCTGATTTCTTTTGCATGAGTCTTCTGGGCCAATGTACTAAAGCCCATCCAAATGAAAGATTACCATACAACAAAAACAAAAAAAATGCTTTTATACCTATCATAAGCCTGCAGGTTTCTGCATTAAAGTTGGACCAATTTCCATTCATAAGAGCTTGCTGTAGCTCATTACTTGTAATGCAACCTGAACGATCTCTGTCGACAGTAATAAACCAGTTCCAGAGGAGGGATCTGTACCAGGAGGGGGACCGCCAGGGGCACCATACCCCCTATGGGGTACCCAGCTTGTTGCTGCTGGTAACCTGGGGCTCCTCCATAACCTAAGGGTAAAAGATGCATTTTAATAAACAACAACAACAACAAATTTATTTAGAATAGAAAATTTACATAAGGAGCCCTAACCCACAGATAGCAAGCTAGTCGAGGCGGGAAGGACACTACATAGACAATATGTAGGGCCTGAAAGACATCACAAAAAGTAACCAAACTTTCACATTAATCGAATTGTCTAATTTCTGAAATTCATAGATTATTCTAGATTACTCTTTCAAATGATGTTTGAAACGTTTGAGTAGGACTTGCCTAACTGAAAAACAGCAAATGTTCTTAAAATTATTACAATTTTGACACAAGTAAAATAGTAGAATCAAGTCATCCAGGCCCTTTTGCACAACACAGCCTGTGTTGTGCAATCAGGCATGGCCACAATCAGTGAGTTTGCTAGTTGGTTCGGACGTAAACAAGGTCTTTGTCATTAACGGCCTCTGAAATTCTTTATGGACTGCTTGATAGAAACAGCTGCTTACTTAATTTCTGCATAATTGTCGCAAAGTATTACATTTATCATGCAGCTATGAACTATGAACACTATAATTTCGTAGCATTTCTCAAAACTTTAAAGATCTTGAATCTTGCCATTTTAAAAGTAATTTTGATACAACACTTGTGTAACAACCTTTTTTTGTATCATTGTATTTCTTTTTCTTAATGAAAATAAGCAATTGTCTGCTCCTTTAGTTGTGTTTGTTCCCTTGTGGTGATGTGTAATATAGTAATAATGATAATAAAAAAAGATTTAAAAAAAGGCATGGCCACAATTAAAAACAAATTTTGACTGCAGTCTGGTGTGATTGTCAATTAGGAAATTCTTGTTTGTGTTATTTTTTCATAATAGTTTGCATTTATGAGTATATTCTTTCCAAAATATAAAATTTGGGATAAAATGAGGATAGTTTATAACCAACCCGGTGGTTCTTTATAGTTCCCATCAAATACCTGTCAACCCAACTTGGTCAAAAATGGTGAGATTCTCCATCACATGGCAGGTAAAACAGAAAATGTTTGAAAAAAATCCAGAGACATTGCGGGTGAAATACAGTAAATGTATCATTATGCGGGTGACAGGCTTCAAAATCTTGTGACACCTGCCTAATGTGGGTGAGTTGACAGCTATGCATCATCTGGCTAGGCGTTAGGCCCAATTCCCATCCCTCGTTGTGAGCCTGTGGTCTGACCAAATACGAAGGCTCAATGGCTAAACGATGGTGGACGATGTCAACAATTTCAAAGAGCTTGCAAAACTGCCTTGGATTCTCTCAATATCTAAGGCTTTCATGACTCTCAAGCTGCAGCACTCAATAATTTGCTTCTAGGCAGAGATCTTATTTTGTTCAAGGATTTTCTTTGCTTCATGTTGCAGTGTGATGTCAATGACAAGCGAGCAGGGAGGATTGCAGATCTATACAAACAAAGGCTGGACATTGAGCTTAGCTAGTTGTAGGGACCTTCATTATTGTCTCATTTGAAAGAGTCCATTCAAGACAAGGGTGTTTGTTTAACTTGTAGTCAGGCAAATCAGTATGAACTAAACCAAGGACAAATGTTTCTTGAGTCACAACTAAACCCAAGTTATTTACTTTGTCTCCTAGTAGAAAGTATTTCGTTTCTGATTGGCCAAATGTATTTTACATTACCCTTAGTTTAAGGGTACGTTAGAGTGGATTTTAGATCGCTATAGTTTTTATACAGAATTCGTGTATTTTAAATCACTTTGCGAATGGTTTCTTAGGAAAGAAGGGGTTTTTAGTTTAGATCTTGTGTATTATTCAAGCATTTTGGCGAAATCACATCAATGTAAGTTATATAGCAAAAAGTAGAACCGAAACTTGAACTACTGGTATGTTTGAAAAGGATAAGCTTAACACTTGCTTATCACTTTTGTCTTTATTCAGATTGTGTACGCCATTTTCAGGGAAACCGAATATTATTCCGTCGTACGTTGTATTACATACATGGTTATGTTCTAGAATCGACTGATGTTTGTACCTTGTTGTCCAGGGTATTGTCCGGGGTACTGGCCGTGTCCGGGAGGTGCTTGTTGTCCAGGATATTGACCATAACCAGGGTAGCCCGCCATCTTGTCAAAACCCCAAACCAGACAGCTTCACCCACGATGCAACGCGCGTGCGAAGGAAATGTACCACAGGGATACCGTAAGTATGAGAAGGATCGGAAGCCAGTGAAATACTCGAGAAAACCGTCACAGAGGTCTTGAAAATACTCACCGAAACAGGAGGTCGGTACTTCACGATCCAGACCGACCCCAAGTCGGTAAGTATATATTTATGTTTTTGCCTTCAGTGAAACAGCATCACAGAAATGAGAGCGCGCGATCCGGAACCGGATATGTCAATAGATGCTGAAAATACAGTGATGTGAGGGAGGAAGAGGTAAAAGGCAAACGGTACTCTTATTATAAAGTATCCAGTTTAGGGGGGTGGGTACCCGAGACCCTCCACCTCTCTCAATTTTCCTAAAATCGGATTTTCAACTGCCGATATCTCGATAAATAATTGATGAATCATAATATGAAACCCTAATTGTGCTCTACATGAAGAGAACAACACATTTCTGCAATAAAGTCGGGTATCCCTTATTTGTGTTTCGAGAAAAAACCACTGGATACTTATGGGGGTAGGAAGTACCCGGTACCCCACCACCTAATTCACCATCCCTGGATACTTATCGAGTACCGTTGTTTTCACCTCTTCCCTGCAGACGACTGACTTGAACAGCCTGCCAATACTTTTTCTTTGATTTAAATACGATGGCCAGCGTTACAAGTTGAAGCTATTTACTAACTTGCTTACTTCTGCGGTTGAAAAGTATTTCCCGCTCAGGAAAATCAAGCTATGCTCAACTGATAAACCATGGATCTCATCGAAATTGAAAGCACTTGTGTCTAAGAGACAGGTCGCACTTCGGTCCCATGGGAAAGTTTCCGAGATTTACAAGAAATGTAGGAACCGTGTTCAGAGGGAATGTTCAGGTGCGAAACAGGTCTACTATAACAACAAGGTAGCCGGTCTGAAGTCCACTAACGTTAGGCGTTGGTGGAGAGAAATTAAGACGATCAAAGGGGGTGGTGCGTCGTCGTCGGTGCCTTGGTATACGCAAATGCTGGACGAACAGACCCCAACCGTCGAGGCCCTAGCTGAGCGGTTCAATCAATTCCTCGGCAGTCTTACAGCCAACTTCTCGCCGCTGGACTCTCCACTTCCTGGACAATTCTATCAAGTTCCGGATTTTCTTCTGATTGACGATCTCACGGCATTTAGGGCGCTTAGACGGGTAAAGGCCAATAAATCACCTGGCCCTGATTCTACTCCTAACAGGATCTGGTGTGATTTCGCATTCGAGCTGGCGCCTGGTGATTCGGGACATTTACAATGCCTCAATCCAGCAGGGATATATCCCAGCCCCCCTGAAGGAGTCTATCGTTCCCCCTATCCCTAAGTGTAATCCCCCGAAGGTAGTGGAGGAGGATTTGCGACCCATCTCGTTAACCGCCCAACTTGCTAAAGTGATAGAGGGTTTCACCTACACGTTTCTGTTTCAGCAGGTTTGCGACAGTCTTGATGAAAAGCAATTTGCTGTTGCCGGCAAGTCGACAACCCAAGCACTTGTCTACTTCCTGCATGTCATCTTGGAGTCTTTGGACAAAGGGACACCTATGCGAGGGTTTTCTTTACCGACTTCAGCAAGGGCTTCGATCTCGTAGATCACCGTGCGCTACTCGATGAACTTGACCTTTGGGTGTTCACGAGGCCCTTATTCGTTGGATCAACGCCTTCCTGGTTGACCGCCAGCAGCGAGTTAGAATTGGTGACACCTTGTCCTCCCCGATCTCTCCTCGGGTGGGATACCTCAAGGGACCAAGCTGGCACCGCTGCTGTTTGCCATTCTGGTCAACAGGCTGGCTAGGGACTGGAACACTAGGCTTAAGTATGTTGATGATGCCACCATCTTCGAACTTATTCCTAGGAACTCCCCTAGCTACTTGCCAACTATCGCTGAAGATATAAATAGGTATGCTGTTCAACGCAATATGCGGTTAAATGCAAAAAAATGTAAGAAAATGATAATTGATTTTCTTAAGTATAAATTTACATGCATGAGTCCCTTAGCGGTTGGAGGCACCCTAATCGAAAGGGTTTCGGTCTATAAGCTGCTGCGGGTACATATCTCCAGTGACTTATCGTGGAATAACCACTGTGAGTATATCCACGGAAAGGCTGTCAAACGCCTCTACGGACTCCGTATCCTTAAGAAGAGTGGGCTTACATCAGCCGACCTAGTTTCTGTCTATTGTTCTGTCATTAGACCAGTGCTTGAGTACGCCTCGCCTGCTTGGGCTGCTCTTCCTGAATACTTAATTGATCTTATTGAAAGTGTTCAGCGGAAAGCACTTCGCATCATTTTCCCTAACCTTGCATATAATGAAGCACTGTGCCAGGCACAACTCGAAACCCTGGATGCTAGACGGAATAGTGCTTGTAAGAGCTTTATTCAAAGGGCTAAGGAAAACAGAATTATTAACAACATTGTAAGAAAGCCAGTCATTCGTGACCATGGATACAACTTAAGATCTGGCAGCCAATCTAGACACCCGTCGGTTGGCGCCACGAATAGACTTAATAACTTTGTCACAGTCAAATTCCAGTATGAACAATGAACATTGGCCACAATATTTACGTATTTATTATTGCTGCTTGTTGCATGTACTGACTGCCCCCTTAATTCAGTGTTATCACTGCTATGGGTGTATTATAAATAACGATTGATTGATTGACGATTGATCGATTGGTTACGCTTGAACGAACCATACGAAGACCCGAGAAGCTTGGAAGAGTTGAGAAACCGCCCTGAAATTTCTATTTCGCCAGGGTATTTTTCCTAAGTCTAGTGTGAGTTCTGGCTTTCGCACCATGGAGAGCTCTAAGCCTGGATTGGAAACCTGGGACATTGTTATTGTTGTTTTCTACTTCTTAGTTATTATATGCGTGGTTTGTATGTAAGTATTCTATGGCTAAGGCATTTCGCGACATGTCTCAGATGTCTGTGAGTGTTGTGTGTGGTTACGAAAATCTAGTGTTTCAAAAGTCTACATGATCTTCATGAATGCAAAACGAAGAATGCATTTTTGTGATAAGAACTCAAACGGAGCGCTACGTTGTTCGTTGTGCTAGAATACTTTTAGATTTTTCTCTTGTACACATTGTCAGGAGACAGGGGCAATATCTGTTCGGAAGTCAGCTACTTTCGCAACTTTTGTTCGCATATGTTTCCTTTGTATCTCCCAGGACTTTCGAACTACAGTATGTGTGATTTTTTTGGCAAATATGGGGTGGAAGCTGAAAATTGGACCTATTAGGGCTGGCGAATGGTCCTTCAAAAAAACTGTTTTCTCGCGAATTTTAGGCGTTCTCGATTCTCGTATTTTTTAATTTGCCGTTCTCGGCTCTCGCATTTTTTTTTCAGGTCGTCTCGGATCTCGGATTTTCCAGTTTGTTGTGTTTATATGACGAATCTCAAATCGGTTCTCGATCTCGGATTTTGAAAGCGGCGTTCTCGCGTTCTCGAATTCTCGCATTGACCATTCGCCACCCCTCCTATTCCTTATTCTTTTTCTTTGCAAGGTCGCCCTCATTTTTAAATGTTCAAACACACCTAGTAATGCTAGTTCACTGTTTTGCGTTAGTTTCTCGCTTGATGCCCCTGACATTACGTGACATTGAGTAACACAATACCATGTGCACGCAGAGTCACGCTGGATATTTGCGAACCTAGCGTTACATTCCTGCCGGACTGCTGTTCCTTTCAGGCCATGTTCAAGTCCAACCGTGGCACGGTCAGTGGATATTTTTTGGCGGACGATTTATGACCTTTATACCGGTACGTACACATAACATATCAAGCGACACTCAAAACTTTCGTTTACGTAAACTCAAAATAGCCTTAGAGCAAGTTTCAGATGAGAGTCGAAAAGTATTTGTATTTGCGTTTACTTTGCATTCTCATTGGTCCCCCATTTCTGGTCATTTCTATCAACCAATCAAGAACGCAGCTGTGTATCATGTAATCACGTTCCCGCCGCGTGATAGTGTTTTTACTTGGCTTGACTTTCAAAGTATCAGTCACGTGCTCACCGCGTGATAGTGTTTTTACTTGGCTTCCTTATGATTGGCTGACGAGGGAAGATGTTGGTGGTCTCCTCCTCGAGGGAGAGCACTGTGTGACTATAACCGCTGGGGCTGTAGAGAAGACCAGCTGTAGCCTGCGAACATCCGGTACACGCGAGCTTGGACTAACCCTAAAGGTTAAGCTCGTGTGTACCGGATGCGCGCAGGATAACCAGCTGGAGCGCATTTCAGGGGCGTAGCTAGGGTTTCTAAGAGGGGGGTTCCAAATTGGTGGATGAAAAAAGGTTGCTCTCAAACGTTCATTCGAATAGCAGTGCGGTAAGTGGCGTTTTACACTACGCGAACAGAAGACGCCTTGGTTGGTTGGTTTTGGGATAAAATCACTAAAAATAGGAAAGGAGGAAAGGGGTTGCATTTCCGGAACCCCTGGACACCCCCCTCCCCCTTGCATTTGCTGATCATTTTGTTAATATCACCCCAGGTTGGCGCTTCGCTCTTCGCCAGTAATATCGGCAGTGAGCACTTTATTGGTTTGGCAGGATCAGGCGCGGCCACTGGGATCTCAGTCGGCGCGTTTGAGTTAAATGTGAGTTGTAAAAGTTTCCAATGACGGGGCAAAGTTACTATGATAACATACATTTTTCCGCTTGATTCAGGCCTTACTTATTCTCCAACTGTTGGGCTGGTTCTTTTTACCTGTGTACATCGCAAGTGGGTGAGTATTCTGAGTAGTCAAGAAATTACTTGCTGTTAAGAGCAGATTTCAGATGTCCGTCGTGAAAGTAAATGCAATTGTGTAATCACTAGCCAATCAGAAAAAGAGTAATTACAACTTACTGTTGAATGGTTTCCATCCAGTCAAGCAGGAGCCAAACCAATTTAGGATTAATTAGTTGTCACACAATTGCTCTCGAATTTGATTGGCTAGTAATTCCTTGCGTGTAATTAATTCGCAATTGGATTGGTTGATGGAAATAAGCAGCCAATAAAAAGCAATCGGAAACACAATTAAATCACGACAGTCATCTGAAATCCGCTCTAAGCCCTGGAAAAACTAGGACGCATGGAGCGCGCAACATTGTAGCCGGACGCTTGTTTTCCAATTTAGCCACGCAAGAGACATTGTTGCGCGCGACAAATTTTGTAGCCGGGACACAAAAAATTTTATTCGCCAGATCACAGTAATAAATTTTGTGGTACCGAGACACACGCGTGCGATGTTAACCATGCAGGACACAAATGCCGCGCATCTGTTTAGTCGTAGCTTTATGGACCAATGGGCTTTATTTTTTTTTTGTATTGCAGTGTTGTACGCTTCCTGAATATCTCCATCGTCGTTTTGGTGGTCAGCGGATTCGCGTATGGATTTCTTCAGTTTATCTGATCCTTTACATCTTTACCAAAATCTCGGTGAGCCGGGCACGTGACATCAACTGTCAATCAAGATGTCCTAGATATTATAACATCCGTTTTGCCATATATATTGACCCTAGTAGTTATCTTTCTGTTTGAAAGGTGAACCTGTTTTTCAGGCGCACTCTTTATCAAGCTGGCTCTTGGATGGGATCTGTATTTCGCTATAATACTGATGCTGGCAATGACGGCCTTCTCTACAGTCACAGGTACTATCAATACATCCATACAGTTGCTCTGCACTATGGGAGAGCGCCAGAGCTAGGAAATTACTTTCAAACGCAGAAAAGCACAAGCCTGTAACCACAGTACTTCACGCTGAGCATGAGGACTCCACTTCACTCAGGATACGATTTATTATTGGGTTCAAAACTCTTGACTTGGAAGCCTTGGGTTTACTCGGTTTTTGTACACTTCACTTAGACCTACTCAATACATCCAAGCCCACTAGACAACTACTGTAAACCCGAGCGAGATCCCTTAGATTCCCGGCCCGGTCCCCACGCGTCACGGGTGGGCATCAGGAAGCCTACAACACAACACAGGAAGTCCACAACACAGCACACGGCTACACCGTCGATCGCGCTGATGTTGGCTGATGACCTCATGATGACACAACGGCCTGCATCGTTAATATAGCCCATGAAGTAGTGCAATTCCGAACCCTATAGTCCTAGAGCGCTAGCCCTGACTCGAATTTACGCAAAAGTTTCTATTGACGTCACGTTACATAACCACAGACCGTCCTGACATAACAAAACAAATTTTTCGGCAATGACTGTCGACTTGACGACGTTGCAAAACTTCCTGATTAGGAAATCCCCCTAAGGCCTAGGGCATATTGAGTCGGCATCTTTTGAAACTAAATTTATTCGACGCGACCCTAATTTAACGGTATGCCCTTTTATAGTGGATGGTCTGTAAGTGGTTTTTCCTTCATATCTTCCCGGTATCTTAGCGAAAAAGCAGGAAAAGTCACTAGAACGTAGAGATACTTGAGAAACATCGAACTCTTGGTCGCCATTTTGTTTCGTACGAAGAGCCTAAAACCACAGGCAACCCGCGTGGATTCATGCAACCTTGTTCCAAAATCTTGTTTATATATGAGTAAAACATAGAAATGGATAATCAAGATTTTGGAACAAGGTTGCATGAATCCACGCGGGTTGCCTGTGGTTTTAGGCTCTTCGTACGAAACAAATTGATTTGTCTATCCAGGTGGCCTTGCGGCAGTGATTTACACCGATACGCTCTGCACGTTTTTGATGATTCTCGGATCCACCCTTGTCTCAATAATAGGTGAGAAAAATCCTTGTTTTGGAAATTTCCTCAGTGGCATTTAAGGCATGCTCTAAAACGAGGGCCTGCTTTTTTGTAACTTCGTTATATTTCAACGAAATCTTTCAAACTTGGTCCACAAACACGTTTGGAATTCTGATTTCGATTAAGTTGTTGTTGCCATGGTAACGATGTCACGTGACTCACAATCCGCCATTTTGGATGAAATTTTTAGCACCGAGAAGGTGAAAAATCACAGGGAGCTCACCTTTACCGTTTAAATCAAGAAAAATAATAAAAATCTTTCCATTTTTCGCTGAAAAAGCGAAAGGAATTTCTGGTCTTTTCTGATTGGCTTATTATGCTTTGCCCAGACTCGCCCACTAGGGCCTCATTACCACGAAATGGCTTCCGTCGCGCTAACCTCGTAAGCCATTTCGTGGTAATGAGGCCCTAGTGGGCGAGTCTGGGCAAAGCATAATTAGCCAATCAGAAAAGACCAGAACGCAGGGAAAGAAAATAGATTTCTTTCGCTTTATTCAGCGAAAAATGGAAATATTTTTATTATTTTTCTTGATTTAAACTGTAAGGTGAGCTCCCTGTGAAAAATAGAAATTTCTTTTCATCATAATCTTTCTATCATTAGTCTTTCTGTTAACCTTATTGGATATCGTGGATCATGTTTTAATAAAGACATTTTTTCACAATATCATATTCAAAAGCACGAAAAAATTAATTTCTTTTTTCTTGAGAAATTCCAAGATATCCAATTAGTTTCATTTGAAGGAAGTTGTCTTGTATCTAAATATGTGTTTACCTTTCATTTCACCTTTTTCTGTTTATCTTCAGAGAATCTAAATAAAAAATCCAAGATGACCGCCACCGAGTCACGTGATAGCCGTTTCCATGGTAACGAAATATGCCAAAAATAAAGCTATTGTTAAAGTTATTGTACTGACCAATTTTGATGATGATCCATACAATAGAACACGAGTTATAAAGAATAATCCCTTTTTTCAGGCAAATGGTTTTGAGCCATGCCTTGATGCCACTGAGTCGTTTGTCATGATCATCTTACGACTTGGGAATAGGTCAGTTTATAGTCCATCCCACCTGATAAGAAGTTTCCAAATAGCAGTGGGTTAACGAGACAGATTTCCAATGCAGCACGCAACCACGTAGGGTGCGGCGAGAACGATGACTCCACGTTGGGTACGTGTTGTATTGGAAAACTGCTATTTGATTGGCTAACATCGTTTTGGTTTGGTCTGGTTGCCGTTGGAAACGTCTCAAAAGCCACCTAGAAACGTATTGTTTCCGGTTGTTTCCTCATTGAAAATGTCACGTTTTCAAACTTGAACAAACGTGAAGAGTTTGCGGTCCGCACTCAAATGCCGCTTTTTTGCAGGTCTTCAAAAGATCGGTGGTTATGACAACTTAAGAGGAGAGTTCATGACCGCGGTTTCTAATGACACACTCTATTCCAACTCCTCCTGTGGGTGGCCCCCTGAGGACTCGTTCGTCATGCTGAGAGGAACTAATAATCCCGACTTACCCTGGTCGCGTTCTTTCTTGGTCACCTGATCTCCAGTAGCGTGTGGTATTGGTGTGGAGATCAGGTAAGGGATCACGTGTGGTCCGTAGCTAGCGTCAGCGTCGGGGGGGGGGGGGGGGGGGGGGGGGGGGGGGGGGGGGGGGGGGGGGGGGGGGGCAGTTGCCCCCCCAGCAAATACAAAGAATGACCAAGGCTTGACCCCCCAAAACAAAAATTTCTAGCTACGGCCTGGTGCCACGCGTGGCAGTTCACGTGACAACGGCTATTAACGATTCAGTTGTCATGTCTAGAATATGGTGTCGTAGGGGATCACGTGAGCTGCACGTGGCAGTACACGTGACAGCGCGCAGTAATGATTTCGTTGTCGGGGCTAGGAAATGGGATTCACGTGAGTAATACGTGTAAGCACACGTGACAGACAAGCGGGTTGGAGTCATCTGGAAAAATTATCGCAATTGATTTTGTAACTAGTAGCCATTGTTGATCATGATTTCATATTATGGATTCGCAGCTTTTCTTCCGATAGCATTCTTTTTTAGGAATACGCAACGCAGTTACGAGATTCCCTTTGTATGCGTTACTTAACTGAGTGTCCCACGTTTTCTCTCGCGCGGTATTTTCGGTGTGGTCTGAAATTTTCGCTTTATGATCGCGCGCTAGTTGAGGTCTGCCTCAGTCGTGTAAAATTTGTATTCGCGCGCTGGAAGAATAAACTTTAGTGAAAGACGAAACTACGGCTGATACTCTGGATAATGCAATACATATAGAGCCGTCATTTCTCTTTTTCAGATGATTGTTCAGCGCGCGCTTTCTGCCAAGAGTATCACCCATGCTCAAGCTGCCTGCGTTTTCGCCAGTTTTCTCAAGATATTCCCGTTCTTTACTTTGGTGATCCCTGGAATGGTGGGGCGTATCCTTTCGCCGGGTAAGGCCACAAGTTAGACGTAAGTACAGTTAAGGTGGGTTTACACTAGCGACATAGCGACATAAGCGCGCGCGCTTTGATGTTGCGTCTTAAACCTGTGTCAGCCGCCATTTTGACAGCATAGCAACATATCAAGTCGGAGAAAGCATCCATTTCCATCAGCTGATTTAGAAAATGTAGAGCAATTTTCTCGACTGAATTTGGTAAATCAAATGTGAAAATTTGTTTTTAGATGTTTTTTTTTAGATAATTTCTACACGTAATTCTTCTCTAATATCGAACGAAAACAACAACAAAGGAGTGGCTGACAAGGGCTCTACGACGACATGGCAAGAGAAAAAGCGTTTCCCAGTAATGCCCCGTTCACACGGTGCGATTTCAGCTGCGATTTCTGGGGCGATCGGTGATATTAAATCGCAATTTTCATTTGGCTGAGCGATATTTGCCAGTTTGTTGCTGATCGGAAGAACATCGCACCAGATCGTACTGGAATTTGAATGCCATGTTCAAAACGCCTGCGACATCGCAAGTAAAATCACATAAGATTGCCGGATTGCCGGTGGACTGAGAGTAAAGTTAAGTGATGCTTGGAAAGTTGCTTTACAGCTTCTGTAAGTATTTTTTTTCCGGACAGTGCTACCTCGAGAGAAACACAACCGAATTGCACCAGGGTCACGGAATTAATTTTTGTTTCTGTTTAGATCGAGTAGCATGCAGTGTGTCTAACGAATGTGAGGCTATCTGTGGTAGTCGTGTGGCGTGCACTAACATTGCCTTCCCAGAAATGGTTCTTATGCTCATGCCTACAGGTATACTACCTATCGAGTAATATATCAAACAGGAGTGTTTCATTCGACTGTGAAACACTTTGTGTATAGAACGGATTTCAGATGAGTGTCGAGCACTAAACGCAACGTAAATACACTTAGCCATCAGAAACGAAACCCATTCACAACCAACCAATCAGGGAACGAGGTAAATACACTTAGTCAATCAGAACGAAACCCATTCAACAACCAACCAATCAGGGAACGAGGTAAATACAGTAAGCCAATCAGAAACGAAACAAGCTCAACATCCAATCAATCAGGGGACGAGGTTAATACACTAGCCAATCAGGAACTGAACCCATTCAACAACCAACCAATCAGAGGACGAGGTAAAAACACTTAGCCAATCAGGAACGAACCCATTCAACAACCACCCAATCGCGAGACATGTCGCGACAGAAGCCAATTCACTGCACTTGAGGCGGTTTGATTGACTTCACAGAAAACCCCAACTGCCAAAAAATGTTTTGAACGCGCTGGGTCGCGTGTTACCTGAAACAGCTGTACCGACAACTAGCTTTACTACTACTACTGCTGTTGCTCTTCCTGGTGCTCTTCCTGGTACTAGATAAAGGATCGAGATGATTCGCACTGGTTTTACATGGTTCTAATAAATGTTATACTGACTGTTTCTATTGTGATCTACTCAGGGTTACGAGGCTTGATGATGGCGGTGTTGATAGCCGCGTTGATGAGTGACCTCACGTCAATCTTCAACAGCGCAGGTACGCTCTTCACTATCGATGTGTACGAGCGCTTCCGAGCCAAGGCGACCGTCAGAGAACTCATGATTGTGGGACGGTAAGAAAAAAGGCGTTTCTTTACGAAGTTTGTTAAATAATGTTAATGTCTTGAATCTTTATAATTTAACTTGCAACTAATATCGCAACCGTGTATAAATAAAGTCTGTCTACTTCTTTTCAATTTCCCAGACTGTGCGTCGCCATGTTGACCGTCTTGAGTATTGTGTGGATTCCTGTGATTCAAAACGTCCAGGAAGGTCAACTCTATGTGTACATCATCAAAGTCAGCTCTTACTTTGCTCCTCCAATCGGTGCGTTATTTTGGATCGCTATCTTATGGCCACGGGCTACTGAAAAGGTAAGACACAAAAACATTTCCAACTCCAATGTAATATCGTCGAGGCCCGAGATATTCAAGGATGGTGGGATTTAATCCTGGGTTAACTCGACTAAACCATCGAAGAATTACCAAGGTGCGAGCAACGGCCAATGGGATACTTAAAGATCATGTGCCCGATGTAGTTTTGTAGCCCATAAAACTTTGTGCTAATGAGGTAAACTCAATCCGTTTAAGTTAAACGACTAAAAGAGAAGGGGGAGTCCTCATTACGTGCCGCCCGACATTCTTCAAGTTCGGGTTCACGAAAATGAGGTGTCTGAGGTGTCCGCGAAGAAAAATATAAAAATATTCTGGCTATAACTAAGTACTCGATACTCAGTATTATTGCGTCATTAACTAAGGCTTATAAACCTTTTCCTCTCGAACAGGGTGCGTTTGCGAGTCTCGTAGTGGGTTTCATAGTTGGCGCCATCCGCATGGCTCTGGACTTCTCGTACTTGTCCAAGGGTGGATGTGGCACTCACGTGGACAAGCCAGCCATCATAAAAATCCACTACATGTACTTTGCTATGACTCTTTTTTGGATCTGTATAGTCACGAACGTGTCGTCAGTCTACTGACTAAACCTCTACCGGACGCCAATGTGAGTACAGTACGACTTTGTTCCATATTAGAGCGGATTTCACATGACCATCGTGAAAGTAAACGCAATTGTGCAATCACTAGCCAATCAGAAACAAGAGTAGTTACACTTACTGCTGAATGGTTTCCAGCCCAGCCAATCAGGAGCCGAACCAATTGGCTAGTATTCCTTGCTTGTAATTAGTTCGCAATTTGATTGGTTGATGGAAATAAGCAGCCAATGAGAAAGCAAACCAATTGCAAACACGACAGTCATGTGAAATCCGCTCTATTATGAGCTGATATTTGTATCACTGCAACCGCTACAGCCACTCATCACTATCATAAGGAATAGAATCATGGGTAATATCCAAGACATTCATTGTCATCATCCACATCAACTATCCAGGTCTTATGTTGCCATAAATAATGCTACCAGCCATTTATTGCCATCAACATCGTCATTATAAATTTCCATCTCGATCACTATCTGCTGCACCTCCACCTCATCTCGATAATCTCCACTTCCATTTCTATCATCACATCCATCCTCATCTCGATCCATCTTCATCCTCATATCTACCTCCATCTTCACCCCCTTCTCTACCTGCATTTCCCTCCTCATCCTTATCCGTGCCTGCATCTCCATCCTCATTCTAATCTCTATCTCCATCTTCATCCCGTTCTCTACCTCTATCTCCATCCTCATCTCTACCTGCATTTCCATCCTCATCCTCATCTCTACCTGCATCTCCATCCCCTATCTAATCTCTACCTCTACCTTTACCTCCATCTCCATCTCCATCCCCATCTCTACCTCCGTCTTCGTCTTCATCCTCATCTCCACCCTACATCCTCATCCTCATCTCTACCCTCAATTCATCCTCATCTCTACCCTCAATATTCATCCTCATCTCTACCTCCGTCTCCATCTCCATCTTCAACATCTTATAAAATAACCTTCATCACGGGACCCTGCTATCATCAACACTTGGTTCCTTGAACATAAACAATTCGGGTTAACTCCGGTGTAATAACCATTCCCAGAGGACACCTTTGTGTTCAGTTCTTATTTCATCCTGATTCGTTCTACCAAACTAAGGAAGCTTTGTGACGCAGTTCGTGCGCACTCACAGGTTATTACACCGGAGATAAGCCAACAATTCTACATCAGGTCGCTCGTCTGACGTGGTGGACGCGTTTTGATAAGAAGTCCCAGACGGACCACATGGAAACAGAAAAAGATGAGGACATCCTACACATGGAAAACTGAACCCCGAAGGAAAGGGGGAAGGGAAGAACAAAGATGTGATGAGACTCCCACAGAGAAGGAAAACGAGGAAGTATATTTCGAGAAAGGTAAGTTGAATTACCTACAATTCACTCAAGCTTACAGTTGTACGAAACTTCGTTCTCTTAGTCGCCGTTTTTTCTCGGCCAAAGGGACTGGTGACGATATTTAAAAAACACAGGAAGCCCGATATGCACTTTAAGCTTCCTCTTTTCAGCTCCCCAGTCCAAGCTCCATCGTTTCATTTCTTGGTTTTGTGGTTACGAGCCGGGTCAGAGGAGGCCATCCGAGCTGCCAAAGAGGCGGAGAAACGAGCCGAGTTTATCACATCACTAGAACAAGCGCCTTGGGAGAAGGCAGTTTTATCTGTAGCAGTGTTACAGTTGTTAGTATCTGTATGTTTATGTTATTATTTTTTTCCATCTAGGACCTCATGTATGTCCTAATAAACAGTGTTACAGCTGGTAGTATCTGTACTATTTTTCTCTATCTAGGACCGGCTACATACGCTGGTCTAATCATAAGCTCTTGCTAGTGCAAACGAACTCATATCATTAGTAAGGTTCCGGTGTGGCCACCTTATTTTCTGAGTATGGATTATCTTTGCTTTGAAGATGGAACAAGGTAGTCAAAGGTGTAATTACTAAGTGTCTATTCTATTCATATACTTTCCAATTTTAAAACTACTACTCCTTTATTTGACAGATTTTAGGGAGATACGGGTGCGAAGCTGAACATGCGCCCACTTACAACACTAACAACAACACCGTCTTCATCGTCAACATTATCACCATTTTTTATACACATTTTATGTAAAGTGCAACGTTCATAAATTATCAATGACCACATTGGACTATTCTGACAACCGGCGACCAAGGCGATACCTTTTCCTTTGGTACACATGTAAACCTCATGTCACTCGCTCAGGCGGGAAAGCAATAGAGCAGATTTCGTATGACTGTGAAAGTACCGCCACAAAGTTGTTCCGCGCCGCGACCCGTGACCGTACCGCGACTACGCGATTTCATTGGCGATTTTATTCAATCTACAGCAGGCCAGGTTCCGTACCGCCACCGCGACAGTACCGCGCCGTACCGCGGCACTTTTCACAGTCATACGAAATCTGCTCTATTAGGTGCACATGATTAGCCGAAGTTCTTTTGAATTCTTTTTGTTAGAGTTAGAATTTGACAAACCGCATCACATGTACCTTCCGTCACACTAGATTACATAAGAGCAGATT
Organism: Scolanthus callimorphus; assembly: GCA_033964015.1. Taxonomy (NCBI): domain Eukaryota; kingdom Metazoa; phylum Cnidaria; class Anthozoa; order Actiniaria; family Edwardsiidae; genus Scolanthus; species Scolanthus callimorphus. Next base: position 12,633,996 of record CM066925.1, read on the forward strand.
TCGTATGACTGTGAAATGGCACGGAACACGGTGCGGTCACGGCACATTCAGCCAATCACATCACTCGAAATAACTGCTCAACCATCAAAATGCTAGTCTAATGCTTAGACACGGCACGGCACGGCACGGAACTTCGCCATCTCGTGAAAATTCAGCCAATCACATCACTCGAAATAACTGCTCAACCAATCAAAATGACACGGCACGGCACGGAACTTCGCCATCTCGTGAAAATTCAGCCAATCACATCACTCGAAATAACTGCTCAACCAATCAAAATGTTTTGACGCGGCACGGCACAGTACTGTAACGGCGCGGACACGCACAGAATGCGCCGCAAGTTTTTCAATGTCATACGAAATCTGCTCTACTATTCCGTGTCTCATTTTAATTCTAATCTCACATTCTGAACACGCCAAAGTTGGTGTCTTGTACAGGAGCGTTGAACGTCGCGCTTAGACTTAGTCCCAAGACCGTCCGTGTGTCTGCAGGGTCGATAACACCATCATCCCACAAACTGAAAACAGAAAATATAATTTGTGCCTCCATTTGTCATTTGCCCTTAGGAGTACTCCCTATTATTGACTAAAGATATAATAGCGAGTTAACAAATTTTCCAGATCGGATATAGTAGGTTTCGGTGTGAATGATTCATGTAAGGAAACTAGAGCACACAGAACAAGTCTCCTTCGTCCTCCCGTCCCAGCAAGTATACACCTGTTCAATTAACGTTGCTCTGCAAAACGTAAAACCATGAAGCAGGCTTCATAAGTCGTAATGGTAATTTCTGCCTAAAACGAAGCGGTTCACGCCAAATTGTGTCTCAAAGTAGTAAACAAAGTGCCATTGGGTGGTTTTAGTTTAGTTGGTTTGCCAAACTCGAGGAAAATACGAGAAATAGCGTCTTTATTATGATGCATTGGTTCATGGTTTTACGTTTTTGCAGAGCAACGTTAATTGAAATAGGTGTATAAAAGGGTAATAAAAGGGATACCTTTCATGGCCAAAATTTGGTATATAAAAGAGGCTCCCTTTAGCTCGAGCAATTAGTAATACGCTTATATTTCCTTAAATTCTTTTTAAAGGATTTGAAAAACGTGCACGAAGGAACAAAAGCAGAAACTTTACAAAAATTAAAATAAGTAGCCCACCTTAAAACAGAGCCCACCTTAAATAAACAAAAACACTCACCGAGCGGAGGCAAAATAAGGATGCCCTTCATACTCGTATCTCTCTACCACGGGGTTCTTGATCGCATCGATTTCCTTCTGTGTCATCTGGTAGAATAAATGTGACAAAAAACGTCGGTGCTAGACAATATTTACCATTTTGAGCAAAATCTGATAAAAAGCCTCGACGCTGTTTCTTAAAAGATCTGAAATTGTACTTTCTTTGACGAAGTAGTCAGGTGACATAGCCATACCGCAGCCTTGATTAACCCGTAGCACTCTTTACAAAAGATGCGCGCGCAGCATAAACAATAAGCATGAATGTGAGAAGGGCCAACATTCGATCATGGCTGCTTAATAAGTCCGTAAGCTTGTAAGGCTTCTCGAGTTTGCTTCAAAATGCGACACTGTTATTGCAGAAATACTCCAACAACAAATGTAATGATGCCAATTATGATACGCAAACACTTTGGTGTTTCCAATTCCATATCAAGAAAATTTCGCCAAAAACTGTCGTTTTGCCGACGTTGCAAAACTTCCTTATTAGGAATTCCCCCTTTACCTTATTTGGAAGGTCTGTAAGTACTTTTCCTCATATCTTTGCGAAAAAAGCAGGAAAATTTACCAAACCTTGCAGATACTCGAACGAGAAACATCATTCTCTTGGTCGCCATTTTGTTTTTACCCCCGCCGAGGGGCCTGAGACACGTTTTGAACACCACAGGCAACCCGCGCGGATTTGCCATAAAACGACAGCACTTTCTTGATATGAAGCACAACAGCAGCAGGGGTTTCAAGGCGGCTACCGGCGTTGAACCGCCGTCTACTTCACTGCTGATCGCCGGCAACTTCATTATTTCTTCAATATTAAACCAATGGAATACACGAATATGCCAATTATCTTGCCCTCAAAACACAAGAAAACGCCTTTTCTGCTACCGGGGAGCAAGCCCCCGTACCCCCCTAGAAGGCTCAGGTCTTCGTATGGGACTCCCAAACCCAGCCGCCTACTTCCAAAACTTAGCCTGCTAATTCAAAATTTTTTTGAAACCCCTGAAGCAGCAGTTTCGCTAATCGGACGGCCAACAAGTCCGAAGCCGTCGAAGTGGATTTCAAGATGTTATATTTTATGGACATGTTTATTAACTGTTTGGATCTGACCCCCACCTCTTTCCTTCCCTTGCTCGCTGATCCTGGGCGACTGTCGAGAGCACTGTAGCGGCCTGTTCACCGCCCATGACAGAGATCCTGGCGTTCGGCCACATGTACATGAACCGAGGTCTGTAGAAATAATTATACAACACTAGTAAAACGCGTAGTGTACCTGTTTGTTAATGACATACTATGACGTCATGTACATCTAATATGGATGGTTTATACACGAACGCAAGGGCAGGACGCAAGCGCACATGTCAAGCGGACACATGTCAAGCGCACAACATTGTAGCCGGACACGTTTCCTTCATGTTTCCCAGTTTAGCCACGCGAGACAAAAATTGCGCGCGACAATTTTTGTATCCGGGACACACAAATATATTATAAATTTGTTAAACTTTACCCATAGGCTCTTCCGCACATCCCATAATTCCCTGCGCCAAAGCTGCCGCCCACAATGATGGTGATTTTAGGGACCTGGGCACAAGAGACAGCCATCACCATTTTGGCGCCATTTTTTGGCGATGCCGCCAGCTTCGTAGTCTTTGCCGACCATAAAACCTGAAACAAATAACGATATCCGTTATTCAAATACGCCAAACGAAAGTGTGATGTCTCGTTAACGGTGCGAATTCGGCTGCGATTTGGAGTGCGATTCCTTTGGCGATCGCAAGGCGTTGCCACAACGTGCGGTGTGAACGGCCGGCGATCTTATGACGATTTCACTTGCGATGTCGCCGCGACGTCGCAGGCGTTTTGAACATGCTCAAATTCCGCTGCGATGCGGGTGCGAGATCACCAACAACTGACAAATATCGCAGAGCCAAATCGCCGGAGATAAACTTTGCGATAAACCTTCGTTTATTGACGCTACCTTACCAGTTATATTCTGTAGAAATATCAGCGGGATTTTCCTCTTGCAGCAGAGCTCGATAAAGTGCGTTCCCTTGAACGCAGACTCCGAGAACAACACGCCATTATTAGCGATGATTCCCACAGGGTACCCGTGAACCCGAGCAAAGCCTAAAGAAATACATAAACACGTGACATTCAGGGTTTTCCGACTTAGACTGCTTGTTCTCTTTTGTTTGACAAAAGTCCGTAAATTCAAAGAAAAAAATTCTTCATTTCGTGCACATGCGGCATACGCCAAAAAGGGGTTGAGGTTCACGGGGGAATTCCACCACGTAAGAATTCTGAAGGTCCTCAGTAGATGTGGGTCAGTGGCATTGGCCACGTAGCTAGGGGTGTCTTAGACTACTTTATGTTGTCAGGGAAGTTCAACTCGCCTGTAACCAAGGTATCGCCGTACATCGCTTTGAACTCGTCAAACTTGCTACCGTCCGTTACTCTCGCTATAACCTAGAAGAAGTAAAATGTACAATTACAGTCTATGTATAACAATTCGTAAGGTATAACTGGCCGTTAAAAGCTTCCGCCCTGTCGTTACTTGTGTGCGTTTTTGCGTTACTGGGCTGTTACCAGTATTGCGTTACTTGTCATAGGTGTAAAGGCTTATGGGAAGGGCAGATGAATTTCTTAATTTTGTCCTCCCGTAATCCTTTAAAACTCTTCCCGCAACTCCTTGCGTTCGCGACTGGGTACAAGTCTGGCAAAAAATATAAGTTTGGGTCACACCGACAAACTTGTTTGAGCGCAGGGGCGTAGCAACCAAATGCAACTGCGTACTAAAATTTTCACTTTGTTATACTTTTCTGATGTTTTTCTGATGTTGATGTCCATCAGACTACCCTTGCGTACCTCACAAAAAAACTCTAGCTACGCCCCTGGAATGGGAGCAGAAATGTTGACCAATCATATAAGCCTTTGACTGTCTGCTGCCAGATCCTTCGACAACAACAAACAGTGTAGCAGGCCCTGGGAACGAGATTGTGCCATGAAGGTATTTAGAAGACATACCTCTCTAATATCATAAGATTTCTTTAAATTATCTCCTACAATGCCGTAAATGTCATCAGAGTGATATATTGGATCAACTGGCCGTTCCACTGTTACCTAAAATACAGAAAGTACAATTCTTTGGATTCTGTTTTATCAGAAGAATAAACTGAGTCAGTAAACATTCAAAGTCATCTGAAATCTGCTCTATATGGTACAGCTCCAATGCTCACCGATGACTGTTTTTTGTAGTTCAAATTCTTGACACAGTCTCTGGCAGAATGGAGGGCGTGAAGATCACTCTGTGCATAGTAGTCGTCACTCCTGAAGTCCTGAAACCATCAGGAGAATGTGTATAAAAATAACAACAATAATAATAACAAATTTAATTGATATATTTAACAAGTTTCCGTTTTCTTGTGTTAAGCACGGGTGGCAGCGTTACGGGGCGCTCGCCTCTCACCGCTGTAGCCCGGGATCGATTCCCGGCAGGGACGTGGAATTCTTTTCTCTTCTTTCCTGCCGTGAAAAGAGCTTAGGCTTCATTGTGGGCTGTAAAAGCTTGTGTTTCCTTAGTCTTTCGGATGAGACAATAAACCGAGGTCCCGTCTCCCTCCCCTCGCATATCCAATTCGAGGGGGACGTAAAGAACCCTGGGATGCTGATACAGGTCTTCAGGTCTACCTAAACACTTCACAGACGCACGGGACGAAGAGCCACCTCGTGGATGTGCCCAATGTGCGAATCCGTTATTATATATTATTATTATTAAAACAATCTATAGGGTTCTTCCCATCAGAGGCACTATTGAGGGATAGTTTGTCTGAAGAAATTTGAAAAAAACAAAACAAGCACAGATGGCTTCAAGTACCGAAGGCATGAGCCAGAGGCAAAGACGTGGGAATGCGTCACAGGGGAGAAATGCCAAAGTCAGTGCAATTCTGCAGGGAGGTCAACATATAATGCTCTGTGTACCGGCAATGCAGATCAGCTCCACCAAGTTCCTCAGCACTCACAACCTCTCCTGTGGCTGCTTTTACCTAAAGGAAAGATAGGAATTAGAAGCATGAGTGAGAGACTTTTGTTTGCCAAGCAACAATAGCTGCATTTACAACCCTTTGGCCTCCCATTCTCTGCAGGTAGAGATGAGGTTTCAAAGGTGGGGTTGGGGGAGGTTTGCAATCCAACTCCTCAGGGACAAACAGTGAATTGTTCCCATTCTTTGAGCAGGCTTTCTTGTGATGTATCAGTCCTTACCAGTGGTGGACCACCAAGGAATATAGTGCCCTGTTGTTTGACAATAATACTCTCATCCGCCATAGCAGGGACATAAGCACCACCCGCTGTACATGAGCCAAGCACCACGGCTATCTGGAAATGAAAATAATGCAAGTTTTTGTGAAGCAAACAAATAACAATGAAACAAAAGGAAAGAATGGCAAAAAGCAAACCTTGGCACCCACATTTCCCAGCCATAAGAGTTTTGATCTGGTAAATTTTTTGAGCGTATGAATATGAAACTCCAGAACTTGTTGGTGCAATTTTTTGAGATCCATTTGACCCCTAATAATTCAGCTTTTCATGTTTTAAAAGACTTAAAAAAATCTTTAAAAGAAAAAAAAAATGGAAAATCGGGAGCTATTGTACCTGGGAAATTCCCAGAGAGGACATGGTAGCTTGGTTGTAAAATATGCGTCCAAAATGGAGCTTGTCAGGAAATACATCAGCCTGTCTTGGAAGGTTAGCACCTCCAGAATCAACTGTAAAGAAACAGAAACCTTTTAGTAGATGACTTTGTCTAATGTGTCAATCTGCTCTATACAAGGGTGGTGATGGTATGATGCAAGATTTTCAGAGACAGCAAAAGATGAAGGCTTAAAATAAGAGATTGAGACGTTCAAAGATTCTCTTAAGGTTGTGTTATTTTGTGAGAAAACAAGATTGTGAGACACCTCTCTAAAGGTCTGAGGCCTGAGTAAACATCTTTATGTTGGTGACAAGGCGGAACTCTGTACCTAAATATACATGGCAGTCTGTTTTCCTTGGCAATCTCTTGAGCTCTCAAGTGTTTTTTGACTGTGATGGATAATAAGTGCCACCTTTGACAGTGGATCATTTGTAACAATCATGCACTCAACCCTAGAAACAAAATAAAATAAGTCATGTCAGCATGGGAAAGCTAGTACAATGTAGATAACAACAATATTTCCAACACAGCATAGAACTACCGGGGATGGCGGAACAGTTTTCAAAGTGTGTGTGTGCTGGGGGAGGGGGGAGGGGGGGGGGCCTAGGCCCCGGCTCTGCCGTCCCTAAGGTAAGTTCAACCCACATGAACAAGTCTAAACCATGACTCAAATCACACCTTGTAAAAAGAAGGGTTACAGGACAGCAAATAGAAGAAAAAGAGACAAATAAATTTTACCCATTGACACTGCCAATCCCAGTGATTATTCCACCAGCAGGAACCTCCTCATCTCCATACAAGTTATATCCTGCCAGTTGAGACAGCTCTAGAAATGGAGACCTGAAATTGAAATGCAATTGAAATTGTTAATAACATGTACTTCCCAACTTTCTTCACAATATTTGGTAAAAACAAAGCTGCAACCTAATTCAGGATTACAGAGGAATCCCACATGGAATAGGGATGTCTAATATCCAACATGTATACCTGGGATCCCAACTCAAAAATAGCTTGAATTGGGTGGGATTCCAGGTTTTGTATTTTATCAAGAAAGAAAATGTTTGTGATAACAAGTAATGAAGTTGGTAATCTAACCCAGGATCTAAAAGATTTGCAATCCTTTCTCTAGGTAACATCTTGTTCCTTTTTGTGTGTCTTTCTCTTGCTTTCTCAGTTCCACCTACAAGGACAGCATACAAAGCAATGTTTAATTCCAGAAAAGATGCATACCCACCATTCCATGGAGGAATATAGGAAATTCCAGATGGGTGGGGTAGAGGCAATACACCTGACTTATTTTGCATATGATCACTGTATTTTTCAGTGGACAAATTAGATAAATTCTATCTATGGTGAAGGCATGAATCATATTTGGAGTTATACACAATGAGAAATAAATACTACTAAAACAATTATACAACAACAGTGGATGTTCAGAATTTACCAAGTTTGATCTTCTCCACTTTCTCTCTGAGATCTTTCACTAAACCTTTCATGTTTTCCTTGTTTTCCTACAAGTCAAATGTGAAAATTAACAGTGGGTTTGGTGTAGTGTTCCATCTGTCATAGTCCCTTTAACTTGGGAAATTAATGCATGGGGCACTCAAAGCAAATGTCAATATCCTCTTGAACATTTTGAGTTCTTAGTTTGTTCCACATTCAAGTTAGTTTTCACTTGATTTTTAAATGTTGAACAGAAAGTTTTTAAGCAATATGGGAGGTCACATTTTTTTCTGGAAGCAGACAAAGATAACAAATGCTTATATTAGCATACATCTTATTTATTTAATTAGTAGCTTTTATCATGCCGTGGTACAACAGAAGATATTAAAAAAAACTTCCAAAAATTGACTAACGTGATGAGGGTTGGTTGACGGACTGTATAAGTCCCACAATGGCACCCCGAACATGGTACAGTACACAATTAGACACTAATTGTGTGGTTCCAGAAGTTATCCATACCCCCCCCCCCCCCCCCCCCCCCCCCCCCCCCCCTACGGAAGGCAAAAGCTCATGATGTAAAAGCGTGAATCGCTGTCATTAGGGTATATCCACTCCATTTTCACAAGTGATGTTATTTTTAGAACCCTTCCCGCGAAAAACTGACCAATCACAGCACTCGCTCTGTAACAGCTCGCATATTTCAAATGAAATTAAAAATGGCGGACAAGACGGCGGAGGGAAGCGAGAGTACTACTAGCAGCGATTATTTCAAAAGCAGCTAACTAGAAGAAAAATCAGAATCAGAGGAAAGGAGTTTAGAATCAGAAGAAGAGAGCTTAGAGTCAGAAGAAGAGGTTTTTAAGGATTTAATAGAATTTTGCTCGCACCGATATTCACTGTTATCAGAATCATCATTCATAATTGTTCCGCTTCGTGTTAAAAACCTCACAGTACAGATCTCCAAAGCTATGGTGGTGTATTTTTCCTTGGAAATCTCATAATCGGACAGGCAAAAAGAAATATTACACAAATTCATTCCAACCCCACTGGTATTTACATTAATAATGAAACTGGCACCATTTTTACAATAATTACAGGATTACTTTTAGATGTCATTATTTTTCATGCTTCCATAATGATCAAATGATAAAATACTTTAACCACTAATATTGCAATGTCATATCATACCTTAAAATCATCCGAATTTGTGTCCATTTTGCTCTGAATCACACTTGCCTTTGAAAGATCATGATAGTACGATTTTCGAGACAAAAAATAACCGACAACAAGGCCGTACTGGCCTGCTAAGCAAGGCCAAAACTCTCATTATGCTATATAATTACTAAGTTTTAAGATCTATATAAATTCCAATAAAGGCAATACGAAAAATGTAAAAACATTGAAGAGCTATTTCAGCCTCTGACGGCCGCCATTTTGAATTTGCCACGTGAGAGTTCAGTTACTCAGGATTCCTGTGGTCAGGTGATGTCGAGAGAGGCTGGGCTCAAAATAACAAGTAAAAATGGCGGACAGAAACGAAGTTCTGGAGCAACTTACAAAACTTAGGCTAAAAGTTATTGAACAGGTAAATATCCCAATGAGAATGGATCTTCATACAGTTTGGCTCAATGGTTCATGCTTTCCATTGTTATTTTATTCACAGAAGCTCGCAGCAGAGAGAAATTCCAGTTCGAATGCTATGTACCCACTGGCAAGCCTTCCCTTGACCGGGCAAGTAGGCGGGACGTCTGTGGCGTTTATGACACAAGGTAGCAAACAATTATAACTACTTTCCATTATGCCAAAAATCCAGGTTTTTCAGGGTGGGACATAAATAGTACAGGCAATTTTCAGGGGCCCTAGAAATTCTGGCCCTTTCACAACTTTCGTACCAAGTGGGTTGATCACAATTTGTGTTTCGTTTGTCCAAGGCTTTACGCAAATGAATGTAAAATGTAAACAATTGCATCTGCTGGAATCACCATTTTCTTTTCCCATATTTTAGGTGCATATAGTCCAGCTCACCAGTTGTTACAGGCAGAGGCATTGAAGAATGAGCAGCTTCTTGCATTGGTCAAGGTTTGCATTTTGCTACAGCTATTTGCATTTGAGCTAAGACCATGGACACTTTTGGTGTTTGTTCAACTTGAAAAAGGTATTCCAAGGAGGAAAGGTTTCTAAGTCGCTTTCGAGACACTTCCAAAGGCTACCACACCAATATAAAACAATTCCAATAAATGTGCAGATGGAGAGATTAAGGTGACAGTTGAGTCAGCGGTGAACATGAATGATCAAGCAGTCCTAGTAGACTTTTTTTAATGTGCTATGTCTAAAACAAACACTATGGAATCTTGATGTTTGTTTGCTGATTATTACCGCATCTAAAGGATTTATTTCCAAACTGCACATACCCACATGGGGCTGTCTGTCTTGCCACCCCTGTGGATGTGCCCTGCTTTGATCTGGTTTCCTTTGGAAGCATCTGAAAAGCGACCTGGAAATGTATCATTCCTTGTTGAAACAAAAGGAAACAGTGTCCAAGGTCTATGCTCAAATGCAAACAGCTGTATATGTTTAATTTCTATATGTCAGGGCTTGATTACATTATCTTTGGCATCACAGAGGGTGTATATCACACAGTGTTTATAATGCTCTAGGGTCTTTACTCTATTTTGTTCCCAGCAACTAAAATCCTTTGCTCTTCTATGTGGTGACCTTTCAGGAGTCATGCAAAGTACATTGGATCCTTGAGCATGATATTAATTGTCTCATCTTTTATAAACTTAGTACATAAACCATGTTGCTGTTTTTCATCCAGGAAGAACGGCGTGCTCAGGAAAGAAAAACTCAAGGACAGACCACTGCAGAATCATTAACGATGGGTCTGTATTTTCTTTAAAATGACAATAGAAAACAGTTCTACAGAAATAAGCAACAACCAATATTGATTTTATTTTTCGACAAGAGAAAAAATCTCTATGTAAAATGATGTGGTGCTTTTATGTCCAGTAGTACCATCTGTTTTTGGGACATCCTATTTGTGTCGCTGAGAAAAGTGTTTTCTTTATGCTCACACTTCAAGCAGATTTCGTATGACCATCACTTGTCATAGCATGTGGTAGCACAACATGCCATATCTCTGAAGGATTTCGTAAATTACTGAGGCTATTGAAATCACGGCACTGGCATCAAGGTTCCTACAATCTTGGCAGCATTCTCCTAACTCTCCATGGTAATTTGTAATAGACTTAATTATTCTTGATGTTACTAGAAATGACCTCGCTGATGATGTCACAAAATGTTCAGCTGCAGCAGCTATTACTGAATCAGATGAGAGGCACTATGATGGCCCCACAACCTGATCCGCCCATCAGACAACAAACAGAACAAACCAGGTAGGGAACAATAATCCATGATGTGCCTAAAGTACAGACTTCAGACAGATGGGCGAACAGATGCACAATGGGTGTAGGGACAGATGGACAGACAGTATCCCCTCCATTTCCCTTCTTTATTTGACTGTGTTTCCCCCTTCAGACCAATAGAGCTTCCTCAAGTCTCACACCGGGAGATGACACCATTCACTACTCTACCCAACAACAAACCGGTAGTTAAAGGTACAGCACTGCAACTCAGTACTTCATCAGCTATCTAATATTAACAAAAATAAATAAATGAAATTAAAAAGTACAGATAACTAATATCACAAGACAGGTTCTTCCACATCTGCTGTGGTGCTTTGACCATTACTGACTTTTCTGTTTCTTACAGACATCCCAAAGCCAGCTCCAAAAGTCCGCTATCAGCCCAAGCCACAAACTGTACGGATTCCAAGCCCTCAGGTCAGTGAACAACAACAAGACATTTGTAAACAACAACAAGAAACAACAACAAACATCAGTAAACACTACAAGACAATAGTAAACAACAACAAGACATTAGTAAACACCAACAAGACATTAGTAAACAACAACAATACATTAGTAAACAACAACAATACATTAGTAAACAACACATTAGTAAACAACAAAAAGACATAAGTAAACAACAACAAGAAATTAGTAAACAACAAGACATTAGTAAACAACAACAAGACATTAGTAAACAACAACACAACATTTGTAAACAACAAGACATTAGTAAACAACAACACAACATTTGTAAACAACAACAAGACCTTAGTAAACAACAACAAGACATTAGTAAACAACAACAAGACGTACAGCAAGAAGACAGTAAACAAAAACAAGACATTATTTAACAAAAACAAGACATTAGTAAACAGCAATAAGACGTTAGTAGACAACAAGATGAACAAAATGTTAGTAAAAAACTACAAGACCTTAGTAAACAACAACAAGATGTTAGTGAACAGCAGCAAGGCATTAGTTAACAACGGCAAGATGTTAGTAAACAGCAAGACCTTAGTAAACAACAAGACATTAGTAAACAACAAGACATTAGTAAGCAACAAGATTAGTAAACAACAATGTTTTCGTGTGTGCCATGTCAAGGCCATGAGTTATAAAACTGTAAAAGGTTATTCATGTCTACCCTCGTTAAATAAAAAAAATAATTATACTCTTATGCTCCCATTGTTTGTACCACATTGTAGCCTGTACTTGACTTCCTGTCTTTTTTCAAAGACTTCCATTTCAAGAGGACTTGCCACCCCCGTTCGACCGACAGAGCTCCTTACTCAACCTAAACCCAGAACTGCCCCGCAGGTGGAAGGATTCCTGAATCAGCCATCAAGTCATGACCCTAACATAGACGCATATCCCTTCCCAGGAACTCGAAGAATCCGAAAACTCAGACATGTCTTCCATGCAGCTTGGTTCTGCTTTATTCTCATAGCTTTATTAAAGAAAACCATCCAGCGAAGGATACGTGCAGCGGAGCGACTTGAGGAAATGATCAAGGCTGCGATAGCGGAGCTCCATAGACGTTATTACTTGAACCAGGACAATGCAATATGGAGCTCACTTTATGACATTATAAAAGAAGGATGTTTTGAATTAAAAGTTAAAAGTCCAGGAGTGTTTGGGAAATTGAGTCAAGAGCAGCAAGCAACGATGTCTGAGCTGTCATCTATAGTAGAAACTGTTGTTTATAATGTGACGGAGATAAAACCCACCACAGGGATCCTGAGCTCTTCTAGGGAAGGTGTACTGTGGATATGATACAAACTGGGACGTTTTTGCCTGGGACATATCTCTGGGAAGTTGAAAAGGTAAGGTTTCAGTCCAGAACCAAATCATAGTCAACAATACCAATACAGTACCTGTCCGACAGGAGTTGTGGGATTGGGCCTTGTTTCTTCCCCATAATATAAGTGTGGGATGAAAAGTGGCACGGGAATGTGGGATCTCCAACCCCATTCCATGCCCCAGATGCATGTAGAGATCTCTTCTGCTATAAGAGAAATTCTTGTGTGGTCATTTGAAGGCCATTGACTCCTGCAACACTTTCAAAACTTTGTGAATGTGTATTGTGGAGTGGAAATCACTAGAGTGGGTTTCAAAACTATTTGTATTTACTTTGCATTCTCATTGGTTACTCTAATGTCTATCAATATATCATTTTGAAATGAATACAGATTTGGTTATCACATGCTCACTGCCTGGTAGTGATTGTACTTGACTTGATTTACAAAGAAACCAGTCACATGTTCAATAAGTGATAGTTGTTTTACTTGGCTTGTGATTGGCTGACAAAGAAACCATTCAGTGGCAAGTTGTTATTTTCTTGTTTATGATTGGCATTTGGTCTTATTGCAGTCATTTGAAATTTACTGATTACTTGGCACAATGGGCAATTCCAGAAAACGGGCGGCATTTGGAAATTCCGATGGGATGGGGGGTTTAAGAGCTCGGAATTCTGATTGCAAGGGGGGTTTTCGAAGCTGGATTTCTTTAACCTGCCCGGAATTCTATATGCAGGGGGGGGGGGGGGGGGGGGGGGGGGTTAAACCATTTTGGAAATTCTGGATGCATGGGGGGGTGGGGGGGGGATGGTCAAAAACAAGTGCCGCCCGTGGGGAGGGTACCTTTATTTTCTGGAATTCCCCAATGGGTGGTAGGAATCATTTGCTTAAGGCCCGTTTACACTTGTAATTTTTGCCGCGCGAGTCGTGGCAATTTTTCGCGCACGTATGCGTCAACTCAAAATTATTAATGTAAACTAGGTGCAACTCGGCCGCGATTTTTGTCGTGGAGATGTTTGAAACCCTTTGCAACTTGATGCGATTTGAATGAGAAAAGAGAGCACAGAAATCGCACCGGATTTGCATCTCGTTTACACATGAGAGTTGGAATTAAAACTCGCACGAGAAAAATCGCCGCAACAAATGCAAAAAAAAACCGCAAGTGTACCGGTCTTTAGTCCGTGTGCTAGCTAGACTGAACGTATAGTAATTGTTTTTTTTTTCTAACAGGAAATGATGCAGTTCTCAGACAGGGGAAGCATTGATGATCTTGATAACCATGCGAAGACTATGCTAGTGTTGGGGTTATTCATATCACGAGGTCTTGTCTCCTCGCTACTTCTCAGACCCATGGAGTCCGGACTTTGTCCTGCACCACCCAGTAAAGTGGCCAGCAGCAACCTGAAGGTAAGTGATCACGTGTTGAACACATGCTGGTCACATGTTCAGTGCATGCTCTTGTGATTTCTGCGCCATTGAATTTTGTGCTTTTCGCAAGCAGCTTGTGGTAACTGGTCACTTATAGATGACCCTGTGCTGGACTTTGTGCCATGCCGTCAATACTACCAGCGACAGCCTGAATTTCAAAGGTTGCTTTTTCTAAATAAATATCACCCAGTTGCATGTTTGTTTGTGATGACTGGTGGTGATTATCAGTCTTATACATAAAAATCCTTAGCATCTGTCAGAGAAACGTTTGTGATTGGCTAATTTTCCCCCGCCACTTTTGGCGCGCGCGCGGTGACACAGGAAGTCTGAAAGGTTATCATTCTCTTACCCAGAGCTCCCCGGCTCGTCTGCTCGCAGGGGAGGCTCTGGTGACATCCATTTGAGGACCTTTGCTGATTGGCTGGTTTTGAACATTGGTGCATGCGCAGAAAGATCTTTGTCTCAACGGCTCTGTATCAAATCTCGCGCATGCGTCAGTGGCTGTCACCAGAGCCTCCCCGCGAGAAGACGAGCCGGGGAGCTCTGGGTACGAGAATGAAAGGTTATTGGTTATTTTTTAATCCCTTATCCTCTTTCTAGGTTTTAGGCTCCATATTGATGAAAATTGTCCGGGAAGTCTGTGTAAATAATAAAAGAAACCTATGGTAGGTATTAAAAGAATCAATATGATAGTAATGAAAGGGAGGAGAGAAGAGCTAGGGAAAACCCTCTTGGAGGTAGACAAAATCTGGATAGAGTTGGTTGGGTTGGAGGAGAACGAAAACCAGGTGGGGCGGGGGTAGGGAGTGCCTAAAAGTGACGTGTGGTGTCTCTTAAAACATGAGATCCTGTCTTTTCCTCATCAGCCACCAGTATCGGAAATCAGTTCACAGCTATACAGTGACGAAGAGATGAAATTTATCTACAAGAAACTTGACAGTACATTTATATGGTGCAGGGTGAGTTCTACGAAGAATTTTTATTACTGCAATTTCATAATTCTGCGAACTCTGAGCCAACTAACAAACCGCGGTTTGGCCTTCGTCAATGAAACGAGTGAACAGCTCTGGGTGATTTCACGCAGGCTTTGAGAGGTTTTTTGTACTAATAAGGACAACCTAGGCTTCAAAACCAAATTTATTTATTTATTTATTTATTTAATCGCTTTCACCAAGATAATAAGTACATAAATAATACACTACAGACGAAAAGAAAAATATGGTGAGGGACGCACAACAGAGCGAGGCTCCAAACTAAGTGCGTCCTGATAAATTAATTACAAAAACAAATAAATAACGGTCTACGATAACCATAAAACGCAAACGACAAAAATGCCGCACAAACCCATGCGACTGTCTTAAAAGGTTTGATTGACGGAAGCTAAAAAGCAGTTTGGCGTTCAGAAATATAAAGTGCGAGCTCGCAGAATTTTTAAAATCGCAATAAAGAAAATAGAAGTGTAAATATAATCACACCGTTTTGTAAAGGATAGTCAGTTTGGAAATGAAAATCGCGACCATCTGTTGCATGCTGATAACGTTGTCGTCTTGGCAACACGTCAATAGGAGTTGCTGCTGTGAATAAGAATAAATAGGAACGCATGAAACCGCAAGTCTGACTTATTTTCGACAATCGTCTGAAATCCGCTCTTGAAATAAGTGATTTCTGTGAATGAGCATTTTCTAAGAAATTCTCAGTCAAAGTGTTGTTTGCTTTTTACTCCTCCCTCAATGGGGAGTTTGCAGGTGTTGCGTGACATTTTTAATCTTGATCCTAATAAAATGAAAATACCATATTTGAAAAGAGCTTGCCGGAATTAGAAAAAGCCGAAAATTTGAGTTGATTTGGGTAGATATTAGCAAAGTTATTGGCGCCCGAAGAAGGCTGTTTCTCTATACGTTTAATGTTGTGGTGGGCAACTCTTGCCCATCACAACATTAAACCTATAGGAAAACAACCAACTTCTGACGCTCATAACTTCTTTGTTATTTATCGAAACCACCTCAAATTTTAGGATTTCTCATATTATGGTGAGCACTTTTCAAATATGGTATTTTTATTTTGCTAGGATCAAAATTCAAAATGTCACGCAACACCTGCAAACTCCCCATTGTGTTTCTTTTTTCAGGCAAATTTGTTCAAGTGGGCAGATGCCTTCGTGGATACACTCAATAAAAGTTGAAAATTAACTGATGAAGGCGAAACAGCTGATACCCATGACAGAACACGGTAAAAAGTCATGCAATACGTTGCTTTAAAGGGTGCACCATCAGTACGAACTGATTATCAATATTTAAGCAATAAAAGTACTTTCCGCGTGCTCTCTGCTTTCTTACAAACACGAGCGGGATGTTGGGAGAACTGATCAAAACTGGCGAGTGTCTTTCAAGTTTTATCAGTTCGACCAACATTCCCCGAGTGTTTGTAACAACCAGAGAGCACGCAGAAAGTATTTTTATTGCTTTTAGAAAATAACATACACAAGCGCGACAGCGTTGCGTGACAATCATGTTTCTCAGGTCTCTTACAAACACGCTTTTTAACCAATCAGAATGCGCACATTCACAATACAACATAGGTGTTATTTTCTAAAAACTCTTAAATCTAGTTGGCTGTCTATTTTAATGTGGAAGATAGTTGATATCCTGAGCGTTGTATGCGCTCCTATTTCAGAAAAAGGCATTCTCGTACCCAGAGCTCCCCGGCTCGTCTCCTTGCACGGCAGGCTCTGGGGACATCCATTTGAGGGCCATCGCTGATTGGCCGAGTTTGAGCGTTGGAGCATGCGCTGAAAGGTTTTTCTCTCAGCGGCTCTGTATTAAATCTCGCGCATGCGTCAGTGGCTGTCATGAGAGCCTCCCCCGCGAGGTGACGAGCCGAGGAGCCCCGTCATGACTGTCTGTTATAGCCCGTGATGCATCATGGGAGCAAATAGTTATCCCAAAACAGAATCATGGGCATTGGTGTTTACCAATAGCGTTGTATCTGTTGTATTTACATTTAATGTTTAATGTGGAAGATCAACACACTAAGAATCATTGTATAAAGTATAGTCAGGCATCCATAACTTGTACTGTACTCTTCTTTGGTATAGTTTATATATCTGTGACCTTACAAAATCACTGACATGTTCGTGTAAAATAATTTCTACACTAAAAGATAGAACGCTAATGCAGTCAATCTTTAGTTCTTTCACATGACAAGGAGATAAGAAATAAAGCCAAAACGCATTCAGGAAAATTCTTCACTAAAGATTCATTTTAGGTTTGCATATTTACGAGTTAAAAAGGAGAAGAGAAATAATCACAGAAACGATGGAAAGTAGAAAGTAGTTTTCTCTAATGAGCTTCTTCCTTAACAAATGCAGCTGCTTTCGGCCACATACAACAACAATTGAAGTACTTTGAAACAAAGGGGCTGTCCAATTTGTTAAGTGAAGAATAAAACTGTGTTTCTATGGTTATTTCAAAATGTGTACAAGTAATTCGTCAAGGAGTGGCTAACACAGGCTCTTTAATACCACTGCCCGGCTCGACTGGTTTTTGACTAAATGTGGGCCGTGCCTAACCTGTACAAATATTTTATAACTCTTCACTGATAAAAAACTGGAAAAAAATACTGGACTTTTGAATCCCGCAATTTTGAAAGAAATTTTCTTTCTACAAAAAAAAAACGTTTTTAGAATAAAATATGTTTAGGTCTCGTTTTTTGGGAGATC
Organism: Scolanthus callimorphus; assembly: GCA_033964015.1. Lineage (NCBI taxonomy): Eukaryota > Metazoa > Cnidaria > Anthozoa > Actiniaria > Edwardsiidae > Scolanthus > Scolanthus callimorphus. The sequence continues at coordinate 12,651,701 of CM066925.1, forward strand.
GTATTTAAAAGTAGCAATAAAAGAGCTAATAAATATCTCATTCATCCCTCTTACGTTACAAAGAAGAACTACAATAACTCTGCTAAACATTTATAATATATTGAAATATATTGGAGCCGCTAAACTGAAATACAGTAAAAACCCGCGTATAAGAACCTGGGTTTTAAGAACCTGTTAGGCTAAAATTTTTATTTAAAGTCCCCTCCACATTAAAGGCTAAAAATTTAAGTTAGGTTCTTATCAGTGGAGTTGCTGTAAAGGTGTATAGGTAGAAATTTAAAAGGAACTTGACATAACATTTTTTTCTTTACTATGTTGAATGTCTATTGTGTTAACCATTCAAATAATTCCTCAAATTTAGTGAAATTCATATGAAGATTTAAGAACCTATTTTAAGAACCTTGGTAGCCTAAATGTGCTTTAAATACCATTTATATAAGAACCTGTTTAGGCTAAATTAAAAAATCCAGGTTCTTATACGCGGGTTTTTACTGTAATCCGTGGGGAATCTCAAATCGGTCTCTTTCATCAAGAGCTTTATCACAGTATGGCTGAATTTTAATATATAGATTTAGGCACTGGCTAAAAGCGGAGCTCCCGGTTACATATTTTTCTGTTAACGGACGCGCACTTTTCAAATGGGAATACCGCTGAACCATGAAAAATGAAGTCGATCGTATACCGCCGAGTTCTATTGTATTCTTCCTGCGATACCTATGGTGCTCCGCTCTGCGGCCTTCGGCCGCTAAGGAGCTCCGCTATTAGTTGTTCTATCCCGGGCTTTGTTAAATTGGATTTTTTCGATTTGTTGGTTTCACACTTGTATTTGGCCAGTTGCTCCATCTACTGACAAATGTGGGAAAACATGTTGCACCGAATTAAATTGGTTATTTTTTTTTTTCGATAACCGAAAAAAAAGCAGCTGAGAACTCAAACAAAACCCCCTTGCATCTAGTGAAATGGGAAGGTTTGAAATGTCTTTTTTCATAAGTCGGAAATTTCGTTTGGGCTGTAGTTAGGATAATGTAGGACAATGTGGGATATGTATGTAAGTAACTGTAACTTTATTTAATAATGTATATAAAAGAAAATAAAAAGAAGGAAATCACAAAAAATTAAATTGGTTATGGCTCGAGAAATAAAACGTTGGATGGAATGAAAAGGAATCGCGAGAAAATGAAAGTAAACTTTAGCGTAATGTAACTTAAGGTCTCGTGAAAGGTAAAAAGTAAAAATTCAAAAAATGACTTTTTTCCCGAAATCCATTTGATACAATCCTAAAGTATATTTCTAAAACCTCAAATGACGCGTCAACTGTTTTCCTAGGCTTCCATTGCCCATTCTTTTGTATTGCCCGCCACTCATTTTCTGTAATTTAATTAACTTTACACGCTTTTCCTAGCACTTTAATTTTAGGTCAAATTTTCACCTTCGCGAAGCTCTTGTCCCCGCACGATTTAAGATATCGGCCTCAAATTGTCTGCGTCGTTAGAAAGTGATCACAACTAAAAAACCGTTTGAGGGAATTTTCATTTTTTTTTTTTTCAGTTTTTATGATAAATTTTGCGGCCACAAGCTGTAAAAAATAGGACTTTCAACTTCGCGACCTAATATTTTTGTAAATATGCAAAATATCGAAAATCGCTGACACGGTTTTACAGTTCATTTCTCCGAGATTAAAATCCGACAAAGTGTAAAATTGTGCAACAAACCGCTATTGGTCTGGAGCTTCTCAAGTAAACAAGGTAGTTTTTAGTTCGGGGTCTTAAAAATACAAGAAAAATTTAAACTTCGATAAACTAAACAACTTCATAAGATAGAGCAATATTTTAGCTTTTTAATTTTTTTTAAAAATTTAAAAAAATGATATATAGCTTATTATCATAGCATAAATTGCGACGCGACGAGGATTTTTTTCCGAAGACACCCCTCACGGGTTTACAGAGACCTTAAATCGATCCAATTTTAAAAAGTTGTCAGAAAAGCAAGCCTCACCCAAAAGCAATATCACGTCCCACGTCGACACGTTTTTAAAGTTAAACCATTTCCGATGTTAATTCCTAGCAAGGCTTTTGTTATGGTAAAATGAAATTGGTTACTTAGAAGCATAAAAAATATAGCGTTTAATTACCGTTAAAAACCCGTCATTAAAAATCCATTCTTGTCATCAGAAGAAGCATATTTCTTCAGGACGTTATTTGCTTCAATTAAGATGCAGGAAATTCATAGATTTCTAGATTCAATGTTAGATAAGTTTTTATAATGGGTGATCTGAATTTTAATCAACTGAGCAAGACTCGGTTTCTTTTCGACGGCTGTTTTTGCAAAGTAGTTTTGCCCGGTCGAGTTAGCAAATATCTTCAAAGTTTTGACGAGTATACCTTTGTCGGTGTATTCTATGCAGTTTCTCTTTTCCAAGATTGACTTAAGGTGTGAAGTGTTTGTGTTGTATAGTCTTTTGTCCTAATATTAAAGCGAACCAGCAGGTTTGACCGCTCAAATTGTGTGGGATAGGTGCACGAATATAGGGCAAAATATCTAACTTTCAGCAGTTGTTTGTTGAGACGGTAACAACATAACTCTCTACCAGGAATGGCCAGCCAATTATCAAGTCGTTAAACACCTTTCCCATTTCTCGCCGGTGATCTTCATTTCAAGGACTTGCTTACTGGAAATGTCTCAGGAATTGGCCTTCCCATTTAGCACCTATTGAAACCCATTCATTGGATTACATCCTAAAAGTCTGCGAAACGCGCGCCGGTAATCTTGCATTCTTAGTGCATAGATACAGGGATTCATTGCAGCACTTAGATAAGCAATAAATATGGCCCACAACCAATGGCGATGCACTTCCATCTTTTTACATAGGTCGTCAGCTGCTAGATCCATTAAAGATAACACGAAATTAGGAGTGAAAAGAAGAACGAAACATCCAATAACTATTGCAATTGTCACGGCCGTTTTTCTGTTTCTTTTTGTTAGGGTGTGACTTCCTTGAAAAGTAGAATTTTCTCTATTGATTCTCCTGATCTGCCGGCGCGCAAGCTTAAAGATATGAAAATAACAGAAGAGTATTATTATTAACGGTAAAATAACTGTGATAATGTTAGTTGAGAACCATAAAGCTGAGGCTTGAGACGGAGTTGAAGTTAGCAAGCCAGCAAGGCCAAACGAGAGCGAGGAAACCCAGATTGCAGCAATACTCAAATAGCATCGCTTTTTTGTTACGAATTGTTGATAGTGCATAACTTTCGTAACAGCGAGATATCTATCGATGCTTACAGCGCATAAATTAAACGTCGTTGCGACCAGAGATTGGACCCAGAAAAAGTTCTCAAGTTTGTACAGCCAGTGAGTAGAAACCCAGAGGTTTAGGGCAGTTAGAGCGCCATAAATAGGCGTCATAATCATCCCTGCACACAAATCCGCGACTGCTAAAGACGCTATGTAGTAGTTAGATATAGTACGAAGAGCAGGAACTTGGTAAATTGTCAAGAGAACCAGAAGATTTCCAGCCACAGCGATAAGCCCAGAGGTACTCTGAAGCACAATGAATATTATTTTCTGGTTGAAAGGTAAATTAGCTTCGCAGTCTTCAAAACTGTGATTAGCGACGAATTTGTGATGTCTTGCTTGGATATCCAAAGCCATCTCTTCAGAAGAAATAATGCCGTGCAAGAGTTGGAATCATTGAGTTGTTGTTGTGGACTTCATAAATATTTAGATAAGCTGTTTTTGCCAGCTGCCAGCTGTTTTTGATACTTGATGTTTAAACCGATATTCCTAAGTAATGAATGAAAATTAATGGACTAATTATGAAGTCTTGTTGGAGAACTAGGGAAGCAACCAGTAAATGACGCTTGAATTCATTTCTATAACAAAAGACGCGCCTTCATTGCTGACAAACTATTAGATTCGATATACAATTGAAAAACTATCCGCAGAAGCAGTTTTGCAATAAAAATATGAATGTTTCTTTTCCTTGCTTATTAAAAATACTATCCTTTTTAGCACCTTTAAATCCGTGTTTTTTTGGTATGGAAATTTTAAGGTTCACTCCACAAACAAAGAGAAAAGTGTTCTGAAACAATTTTTCGCAATTGAAAGATTTCAATTCACCATTCTCAAATTTAATGATAATTCATCAAGCTTAACAAAGAAAATCGTAAGCGTGAAATAGGTCTGAATACGCGGTCTTAATTTGCATAGATTCTTGAGATTTTATTCCTCCTTTCTCTACAACTGATACTACAATTGTATTAGTGTATTCTCGATTCTGATTTTTCCAGCCCTACACCAGTGCAGAAAGTTTTATTACCTGTATAAACTAAAATCCATCTCAAATTATAACTTTTTGTACTGGTGTTGAGAAGTCTGCACGAATTGCCATTGCTCTCGGCCGACCAGCATCGATGACTTTATGTGCTTATTTTTTACACAGCAGTGTACATAATGCTGCAGCATCGTGCGACTTTAATTCGACGCTTGCCGCTGCGATGAACGCAAACAAAAGATGCAGTTCTTGTAGTTACAGACAGCGATTGGTCTGCGACTTTTTATGCTTATAAAGTACACATGGCCTAGCAATTTTTGCCGAAAATCTCATCGTATGTCATAACATTTCATTGCGTTTCATTTGCCATTTAGAAGCTAGTTTGCTTCTATTTCCCTGTCATTATGGCATGTTAGACTTGGACATGTGGAAGAATTTTTCAACAGCCTGAAAATATGTTTAATGGGTTTGCAAATTTTCAAAAATTGGATGTTTATAGTCGCGGTAAAGGCGCATTGTAGTGCAAGGAAAAAGGTAATTTCTGAATTATTTTGTCTTTATTTTATGTTCTTGCACTTTTTTTCCTGCAATGTTTTGCCCGTTGTCTATGACTACGAGTCGACGTCATATTCTTATCCAAAACCGGAAATGACATAGAACTGGCGCGCGCGCATTTTGCAAACCTAAAAAACTCCTAAAAATGCTACTTGTATGAGATTTATCCTCGAATAAAATGTTTATGATATATGGCTCTAGGAACCAACTAGCTTTTCTAGTGTTTTGAGCTTCATTGACAAGGGAAATTTAGAGATAACCTTGTCGCGCGTGCATTGGAATTTGTGCTGACCTAACGGGTGCGTAACAATCACTGCTGCTTGAGATCGACATCACTTTTCCAACTTTTTCAAAGAGGTAAGACGTGAAAATAAGTGCTCTTGAATTCTGAGAGATCTTGCTTAGATTGTTCTGAAACTCGATGAAAATGTTCTCTTTTTCCGTTCCTTTCTCTAGATACCAAGATTAACTACTGTTATTTGTCTTTCCTGAACAAGTTGGCTGTTTTTATCGATCGATAAAATAGAAAAGGAATCGTATATACTATACAGATTACGAAGGTAGGTGTCTTTGAAATTAAAATTTGGTGTTACTGCGCAAAACCGCTATTGCTCGCTATTTCCCTAGCATGCCCAGCTAAAGAATGTTTCGGATCTTTCTGTTTTTCGGTTTCTTTAACGTCCAAAGTCTAAAAGTATACTTATCGCGATCAAGAAAATCGCGGGAGCTGAGAGCCGTGCGAAAATTTTGCGGTCGCCATCACGCGAGGCTGCCCGAAGATCCCGCGGGACAATTGGGTCATTTTCGCGCCAAAACTCGAAGAAGGTGCCGGTGCAGAGAAGAGCGGCCTTTGACTTGTGAAAATGTCACAAAAATCGAGCGGTAGAGGTTTCAAAGTGACTTGGAAGTTTGAAAGCCAGTTCTATTATCTGACGAAGTTGTCATTTAAAGAGAAACAGTTGTGGAAGATGCTTTTCGGGAAGCGCAAAAGCAAATTCAGGTTGTTTCGTGTTTGGCCGCCATCTTGATTCACAACATCGCCAATCTCAATCAAGTCGTTGGTCATTGCCCGATATGTTTGCATAGTTCTCTACGATATTTGTGGAGTTTTTCAAGCTGTAGATCGGCGGCAATCGTCAGGAGAGATACGAGAATGACAAATAGCCATATTATGGCTTGAACGATGATGGTAATTGCACTTCTAGTAGTAGTAGTTATTCCTTCTTTGTCGATCACCGTGTGTCATGGTAAGCTTACTTAAAGCTTTTTGGAATTACACAATGCTAAAATAATAGTAACTTAACCCGTTATTATACATCCTAACGTCCTGATCAAACTATATTTCTTACTGATCTAGTATCCTCAAAATGGCATCACCTCTTCCCGCGTCAACTTTTGGAATACATCCGTACAAGCTACCCACCCCCTCTAAAGAGTTTATGGAGACGCTGAAAGAGTTAAGGAAAAATGGGGAATTCAGCAGATATCCAAGGTACAATGACATTTGATAAAAGTTCAATGACCATAAGTTGACAGATTGTGTAAAACCAAGAGAAAGAGGCTTCTGTGAACAAGTAATTAATTATTTTTATTCAGAGCAATTCCAAGAAATGTAGTGGCACAACAAGCATGAAATAGGTTTGCTGCCATTTTGCTATTTCTGCATCTGTGTAGGGCTATTATTTGGTTGACAGAGAATTATCTTGTTCCTACAAAGCTTTGCAAAAAAAGGAAATCTGAAGGTACCCTGCTAGCAAAGGCCTCTTTTCAGAGAAAAGAGGCCTTTGCTAGCAGCAGGGTAATCTGAAGGCTGCTCCATGGCACTTTTGGTTTTGGCCAGCTGGCAATGTGGGCCATTCCATTTTATATCCACATACCCCCTATTGACGAGATGACTAAGAATTTGACCCCTCGGATATGATTTTTTGACTAGACCCCTCAGAAAATTGCTTCAGAAGCCGGAGACCCCTTGGAAATTTCCCAATTTCTTCCACAACAGGCTTCAACACCCTCGGAAAATCGGAAAATATTGTCAATAGAAGCCAAACCCCTCGGAAATTCTCGTCAACAGGAGCCTAAATACACCCAAAACAGCAGTTTTTTTCCATTAACACCCCTCGGAAATCAGATTTCAGAACCCCTCGGAAAAACTCGTCAATAGGGGGTATGTGGATAAAAAATGGACTGGCCCTGTTTGAGTTGGCTGGCAAAGTGATGGTTGCATTAGGGAATTAACTTTTCTGGTAAATTCTGACCACAAAGTCAGAAAAGTTTACCACTGCCTTAAAGTGCATATGAAAGAAAATCAGTTTTTGGATCTCTGGATAGACCATTATTAGACAAACATGCTGACCAAGTTTGAGAAGATTTGATAAATAGCCGCGAAGCAATGTGCTCTTGATTTCACGACTTTTGTAGCTAGCTTATTAGCATGCGAGTAATGTAATTTGAGGCATTATTTTGTTTGCTTATGTACAAAGACTATGAGTGCGATCATGTTAAAAATCTAACTTGCTTGCTATAGAAGTCTTTTTAACCTTACAAAACTGGTTGGTTAAGGAGATAAAAATGTTTTCCTTCAGCTGTCTTTTATTTAATTCCCTGCTGCATGTCTGGAGGGTATAAGAAGCTGAATTCGTTATTTTCTTTTCTCTCGCCTTGTAGTGTAGAAACCAAATTACGCCACGAAACAGTGCCACCTGATATCCTCAATGCCTAATGTGCTAGTCAGAGATCACAGCCAAATACGTAACTTTGAACAGCCATAACATTGCAGCGTTTTACCGTTATTATTTTAAACTCACATGCTTTTCTTTAAATACCATGTGTTGAAAGCTAGTCCTTTTATGACATTTTATAGTTACCACACCCCCGAACGCATTATGTGCCGTGACTTGCTACGCGAAGGTTTCCACAAGTCCTTCAGTGAGCTCTTCAACCTATTGAGACAGCAGGAAAAGGAATGCGCACAGCTTGATCTAAACACAGGATGTAGTGCCCTAGTACCACTACTAGAGGATGAACCTGAAAAACTGAATATGATTGAGTTCCACCTTACAACTGCTGAGGCTGCACAGAGGAAAGGTAAGCATAACCTTAGTGTCTTCTCTGATAAGGATGTAAAACTGTAATCCCATCTCTCACATGCACTATCATTAACCGGAACCCAAGGGACGTTAAAGAACCATTATTAGTGCCTGTGCTTATGACCACTTGGCAGCCGTTGGTGCTGCAAGATGTAGCATATTTCAGATTACGGACTGCGAGTCTGGAGAATCGGTCACTAGAGCAGATTTTGTATGACTATCACAGGGCTGCAAATTGCGCCCGTGGGGGTCGCTTTTGCGACTAAGTTTTACTCTTTTTTGACTAAACTTTGTCAGTCAGTCAAAGTTTTGTGACTCACTTCTTGTCTAACTCGCTGGCGCAAGTTCAATTTTTGTGACTAACATTTTAGAAAATGGACTAGAATTTTGAAACTTGTCAAAAAAATTTGACTGGACTTTTTTTAAATTTGCAGCCCTGTGTGACAAGTATCACAACATGGCGTGGCACTGTTAATTGCAGTGGCAGCACGGCCTGCTATAGATACGGAATAAAATGGCAGCCACATTTGAATTTCAGTTTTTTTGTATACTATTATATTTGGAATGTGTCTGTGCAGTATGATTTACTGGTACCTTATTAATTGCAGCTTATTACACAGTTCCTTACTCACTTCTGAAGTGATCAAATGCTGAACTTAAATTGGACCATGTAATATTGCAAGTAGCTTATACCATGATAGTGAAAAATGACTTTTGTTTTGAACAATGGTTTCTGTGTTTTAAAATGTAGGTAAGATGGACATAGTCTACAGTAGTAGGCTGTCATTAGCCCAGTACTTTGAGCAGACAGGTGACACTTGGCTAGCAGATCATTTCTACGACACCTGCTTGAAGGCAAGTCTTGAGATCAAAGATGATAAAAGGAGGACGGAGTCTGAGGCTAACTGCAATATTGGAATGGCTCTTGAGAAAAAAGGTATAGCTGTCTGTATACTTGCTCCAGAGAGAAGTTTTACATGAAAATAATGACATCCTATTGAGTGCATTTAAGGGCACTCCCATGCTTAATTGTTTCAACCTGTCAAAAAATAACTCTAACGAGAGTTAGCAGAATTATGAAAATCACAGTAACTTTCAATGAGTTCAAGTTGCCCATCCCCAAGTGCTAGCCTCCTGCATGCGTCTTTTTGTGGCACGTTTTCGGCTCAGTTTCCATCCTTGGCGGTTGAAGGTGAGCCTGCGCTCCTTTCCGTGACAAAAAGATGGGGTGGGGGTGGTCGTGCCTAGTTTTCTCACGGGTTTTTGCCCAAGCACAGCAACCCCATGCCTTATTTTGCTTTTACTTTGAGATTTTGAGCAGAGAGATGCATGCGGAGGAGGCTACCCAAGTGCGACTTTACTAGTCCACTAGAGTTGATAAATCACATGCTTGTTCTGCTTCTTAGGTGACTTATACAAGGCAGCAGAGCATTTTGAGACATTTTACAATCTAACCAAAGGGAACTTATGGGAGACAACTAAAGGAGAGAATTTGCATTCAATGTCTTGTGAGAAGCTTAGACAAGTATACACAGCTATCGCTAATAAGGTAAGGTACCCTAACAATATAGTGTTGGATAATAATAAGGGCTATCAGGTTTCTATTCAAGAGGTCCAATACATCCCAGGCCTGGTTTATATATTTTTGGCTGCCTTAGCAATTACACTGTACATCCTCCTAATGTGTATTGACAGCCTGTGAATTCCATACCAGATACTGAGCAGCTTTCCAATTGGACTATATCCAGACCGAGTCCCATTATGAGGATGGAGTCTGGTTCTGATGGAGTTGCTTCAATCGCTTGTTGTTGAATTTGTAAGATAGAAGCTCTTTTTGCTGCTCAAGTTACACCGATCCATACACACTACAGCTCCCAAGATTGGGTTGGTGTGCAGCACAGACCAACATTTGAGCTGTTTCAGTACATCAAAGCAAAGTTTTTGCCTTGGGTGTACAAGGAATGCAGCACTTCCTTTCTGATAGCAATCTCTAGTCTTAATATGAAAATATAATCTTGACTTCTGAAAACTGTTTACCTTTCAGCTCAAGAAAGATAATATGACAGATGCGATTGGCTACCTCCTGAAGGCTTATGACATGTCTAAAGAGAGTACGTTTTTCTCACTTTCATTTCTCACTGTCAGTGTGAAGCTAAATTTGAAATAGATAAATATAGAGAATAATACATGTACATGGGTGCGTGGAGATAAGGATTTTATCTTTGAGTGTTCATATTTTCATGTAATAAAAGTATCATTTGTTTGCAAGTGTAGCAACACTATTTTTCTCAGTGGCAGAAATCCTAGTAAAGCACTGTAGTTTGAATTATAAACATTTATTTCCAATAAACTGTTATGACATTTGTATTAAGCATATTCTTTTTGTTGTTGACGTAGGCGGAGACATGCGTCGAGAAACCTTAACTTGTTATAGACTTGGAAAGGCATATGAAGAAACCAACAATGCAGAGACTGCTATTCTGGTGAGTTTACCTTAACTTCGCGGGGATATGAGGGGAACCCCTTTAATGTTTATACCAAAAGGAAATGGGAGGGGGGGGGGGGGGGGGGGGGTATACCCCTTTCCTGGGTCAAAACAAATGTTTGACCAACATTCCATGAATGCAATAAAAACGTTCATAGACACGGGAAAGGCATTTTATTGCTTTTATAAAATAACCCACAAAAGCATGTCTACATACAGGGCTCAACATTACGGCCATATGGTTGCCAATGGCAACTAAATTTAGGGACTTGGCGACCAAAATTTTAGAGCTAGTCGGCAAATGGCACCCCATCTTTCTAAGTTCAGCTAAGATCCATGTTTATATGGTGACTAAACATTGCTTTTTGGCGACTAAAATTTTTTGCATTGGTCGCCAATGGCACCTAGCGATAAAAGTTAAGGTCGGGCCCTGACGTACTCTCTTACAGACACAGCTTTAGACCTATCAGCAGAGATTCACTTCTGTTGTTTTATGATTCAAAATACAATGCAATGTGTTTTTCATAAAAAGTTCAATAGGCATTTATTTATTGTTTGTCTTGCCTGTCCATATGATCACCTTTACTCTTCTGCACTTTTCCAGTACTACAAGACATCCTTAGAAAAGTGTCTAACCATGCATGACGAGGCTGGTATGGCCAGAGTTTTTAAGGATTTACAAAGAGCTTCAAATAAGTAAGCATAATCTGTTATTCACCCCTCCCCCACCCAGTCTTATTCATGCATCATGTTGGTTAATTTCAAAAGTACTGTTACAAAGAACAAAAGATGCTTTGCTGTAAACAAAGATAAAGTACATTAAGCGTGCATGTGTCATGAGGAACAAAAGACATATCCTGTTTCCTGGCTCATCCCCAGTTCCAATTATTTATTGAAAATCAAAAAAATGTTAAAATGTCTGGTATATAGTATTGCAGGCAATAATACAAGGCAATTGTGTCTTTTAAGGTGTAAAGATGATACTTGTGATGAAAGGAGCAAGGTGTCTGAGGTTTACTGCAATGTTGCACTGGCTCTAGAGGAGAAGGGTAAGGCTGCGATCTCCATATTTTGCTAGAGGAGTCTTGTATGTAATACATGTATATCAAACACTAGAGAGCGTGTTTGATCAGGATTTCCAAAACACTGAGAAGTCGGTTGAAAAAACAAGGCAAAGCCGAGTCAAACGAATGATTTAATGTCGAAATCTCAAAATCCATGCAAATTAAGATCAGGTATCAAACCCTCCTCCATGGTTGTGATTTTCTTTGTTCAAACTTGATGAATTATTAATGAGTTTGAGAAATAAACATATGGACCCTTATGATACTAATTAAGATAAACTTTTGACAATGTTGCCCATACGTTGCTGTGGAAACTTTGCTAGACTTATTTCATATCTGTTCCATTGTAGGTGATTTCTACAAGGCAATAGAATATTTTGAATCATTTTACGATCTCACCAAAGGGAGGTTATGGCAGACAAATGATGGAGAGAACCTGCATACCATGTCTTGTGAGAACCTTGGACGAGTCTACACAGTTATGGCTGATATGGTAGGTATACCAGTGTACCATGATGTGGTCCAGTAAACTAAACTAAAGTGAAATTATGATCATGGGTATTTCTGACTCTGGTTACTTTTCAGCTTAAGGAAGATAAAATGACGACGAACATGATGGATGTCATTGACTACCTCCTGAAAGCTTATAAGATGAATGTAGAGAGTAAGTTATCATTTTGGTATAGCTCTCTTTTGGTAAAGCATCCTCTCCCGCGATCATGGGTGGCCCAAACAGATTTTAAGGAGGGCTAATAAAACTGTGGCAGGCCAATTTGTTTTTTATTTCGAGCCCTGCTAGTATGCTCAGAGCTTTCAATCCTTATTTCATTAAGTTTATGCATGGCTAACACACCCTCTTGCAGAGCTTGCAATGCAAGTAATGTGTTAAAAGTTGTCACAAACATCAACTTTTTGTTGACCTAGGTGGAGACATGCATCAAGAAGGCTTGGCTTGTTATAGACTTGCAAATGCATATGAAGAAACCAGTGACACAGAAACTGCTGTCCAGGTGAGCTGCCTTTCTTTGCTGCCTGTTAAGAGACTCTTTATAAAGGACAATGCTCACAGCCGACCTGGTATTGTCTAATTTAAATAAAATCATAAGAGCCATCTCTTCAACAGATAATAGTCAAACCAAAATAAATGACAATCATATTTTTGTGCACGCTCAGCATCCTGCTGTTATGTTTTCATTCTACACTCACTCATTCACTATCCGTTAACTTCCACTATTCCACTTGTGAGCGGGTATGATATTGCATGGATTTCACAGCCCCCTTCCCCCACAGCCCTAGCTCCCCGATCCATGTCAAGTCAGCTGACAGGCCACACACCTTAGGTCATCAGTGTCCACCTCAGACCGTGTTTTCCTTGGCCCTGCCTCCTAATTTGTGACCCTCAACTTCAAATTTCCTGATGGGGGATTGGACTTGATGCTCTCTCCATGTGGCCAAAGTACCGAAGCCGTGCACAATGAAGGGCTGTCTTGAAGTTGTCAATCTCAAGCTTATCATGAATGGCGAATAGGCTGGTGTCATGCACACCATGTCATGAACCATGCCATTAACCTATAAATAAAGTATGTTTGATTAAACTGTTAACTGTTCTGTCCTGCTTTCTCTTTCCAGTACTATCAAAAGTTTTTAACAACTGAGTTTCAAAAAAGTGAGCCTGAGAGGGAGATGGAGTCTGTGGCAAACTGCAGTGTTGGACTGGCTTATGAAAAAGAAGGTATAAGGCTGTTTCCATGTGCTTTGCTAGAGGAATCTTGCATAAAAAAATATTTCCACTGAATAGTGCACTATCTTGTAGTTGAATTAGTAGCCATGTTGCCAATCACACTCAGGAAGAACTTTTAATTTAAGCCTCACAGAACTCATTAGTTAAACCATTTCTGATGTCCTGTCCTATTTTAATGTGACAGCCTCATTAAAGGGGCTCTCGCACACTTAATATTCATCCACAGTGGACTTAAAATTAGTAAAATTGTAACTGTGAAAACACATGTACATTTGCCCATAGTAATCAAAATAATCCTCAAGATTGGTAGAACAACCTTTGCAATTCTAGGTTGTTTTGACATGTTATCAAGAGAATGTAATTTGATTGCGATTAAATGAGCTATTTTCTTGTGTCAGAGAAGTGGCCAGCTAGCCTGCGAGACCTCCTTTAACAGCTTGTTCTTTTTTAGGTGATTTATACAAGGCATCAGAGCATTTTGATTCCTGCTACAATCTAACCAAAGAGACGCTATGGGAGACAAAAAATGGAAACATGCATTCCATGTCTTGTGAGAACCTTAGACGAGTCTACACAGCTATCGCTGATATGGTAGGTCCCCAAAGATGTTAAATATAAGAGGGTACAATAGTGTGACAAATCTTCACTGACTTTTTTCAGCTCAAGAAAGATAACATGCCAGGTACTATTGACTACCTCCTGAAAGCTTACGAGATGGCTAAAGAGAGTAAGTTGAGAACAGAATAAATTTTGGTCGGTCCGTTTGTCCATCTGTCCATCCATCCATCAATAAATTTAATCAATAAACAAATGCTTACTTTTTAACATGTTATTGTCAATCACCATCATCTTTTTTGGCATAGGTGGAGACATGAATCAAGAAGGCTTAGCTAGTTATAGAATCGGAAGTGCATACGAAGAAACCAGTGATGCAGAAACTGCTATTCAGGTGAGCTGGCACAATGTTTGCTCCCTTTAAAGGGATTCTTTTACAAAAAGGTTAGGATCCAATCAGCAGAGTGGACCCCTTGCAATGGGCAGTCGCAAAAAAGTGTGCACCCCCTGTTGAGGACACCAGTCACAGCTACCCACCCTGGAATTTCTTAATTTGAAACCACCAACCCTGGAGTTCCAGTGAATTTTGTCATGACCACCCTGGAGTTTGTGACAAAACCACTTTGGAATTTTAACACCCTGGAGTTCCAAGCTCTATTTTGACCACCCACCCTGGAATCTGAGAGGTCCTCAACCTGGGGGTGGGGATTTTAAATGCTACCGCCCAGATTATGATACCAGAAGGAGAAGTTGGCTATGCCTGAGTTTGTCAGTTATGAAAAGTGTACAAACTCACTTTTTTCTTGTACAATAGTCTACTCTGTTAACTTTACTGTTCTGAACTTTTCCAGTACTACAGTCCATTAGCAGCTATAGGAATGGAAAAAGCGGCCAAGGGGCTAACAAGGGCATCTAAAATGTAAGCATAATTTGCTGCACTTCCCATACCCCATCCTTGTGGGGTAACATCCCCTCCTTGTGGGTGGCACCTTCCACTTTGTGGAAGACACCATCCTCCTTATGGGCAACACCCTCTACTTGTAGGTGACACCCCCTCCTTGTAGGTGACACCCCCTCCTTGTAGGTGACCCCCCTCCTTGTGGGCGCACCCCACTCCTTGGGGGTGTCACCCTTGTGGGTGACATCCCACTCCTTGTGGGTGACATCCCACTCCTTGTGGGCAATGTCCCTCCTTGTTGGCAACACCTTCCCCTTCTTGTTGGCAACACCTGATTCTACTCCCTCCTCCCAGCTCCCTTACGGGCCATTCAGTTTTTTTTTTCTGCACCCCAGGCTAGCTCAAACAGGGAAGGTATGGCAAAATGGCCTTTCCAAGGGGGTCAAACCGAAAAAAGGCTCTTCTGTAGGTTATTCCGACTCTTCTGTAGGTGCAATAATGAAAAGCCTCTTCAGTGTGAGGGGGTGCAACCCAAAAAAGGCTCTTCCATAGGTATTTCCAGAGGGGGTAGAGCAAGAATATTTCGTGGGGGGGGGGGGGGGGGGGGGGGGGGGGGAGGGGATGGCCCTTCACCACTATTATTTACACCAGTTGGATGAAACAGCCATACTACCTAATTTGTTTATATTTATTTTAGTCTTGTTGAACAAAAGAAAGAGATCACCATGGAAAATAACCGGTGAGCACTTATTTGTGTAAAAGTCCCCTTTGTCTTCCTGTTCCCTTGTCCCTTGACATTGGCAAACAATATAAGGGTGCATTAGGCTGTAGTTGATATTTCTGCAATTCTAATTAATTTGTTTTTATTTATTTTAGTCTTGTTGAACAAAAGAAAGAGATCACCATGGAAAATAACCGGTGAGCACTTATTTGTGTAAAAGTCCCCTTTGTCTTCCTGTTCCCTTGTCCCTTGACATTGGCAAACAATATAAGGGTGCATTAGGCTGTAGTTGATATAACTGCAATTCTAATTAATTTGTTTTTATTTATTTTAGTCTTGTTGAACAAAAGAAAGAGATCACCATGGAAAATAACCGGTGAGCACTTATTTGTGTGAAAGTCCCCTTGTCTTCCTGTTCCCTTGTCCCTTGACATTGGTAAACAGTATAAGGGTGCATTAGTCTGTAGTTGACATTTCTGCAATTCTAACTAATTTGTTTATATTTATTTTAGTCTTGTTGAACAAAACAAAAAGATCACCACAGAAAATAGCCGGTGAGCACTTATTTGTGTGAAAGTCCCTTTGTTTTCCTGTTCCCTTGTCCCTCGACATTGGCAAACAGTATAAGGGTGCTGTATTCGATATAACTGCAATTCTAACTAATTTGTTTTTATTTATTTTAGTCTTGTTCGGTACAAGAATAATTTGAGAACTGAAGGGAAGCGGTGAGTAATTTTTAAAATAATTGTGGAAGTCCGCTTGTCCTTCATGTTTGGCCCTTGACATTGGCAAACAGTTTAAGGGTGCATTGACCTGTTCTGTCGCTATGGTTGCACAGTTGCTATGGAGGAAACAATCCATGTTCGCAGGTAGCTTGTAGTTGATATAACTGCAATTCTAACTAATTTGGTTTTATGTATTTTAGTCTTGTCCTGCAGAAAAGAGCATTGAGATCAGAAAATGAGCGGTGAGCAATTATTCATATTGTGAATGTCTGTGAATGTCCCCTTGCCCTTCCTGTTCCCTTGCCCCTTGAAATTGGCAAACTGTTTTTAAAATTTTTAAATGCCATCTCACAACTGGATAATTTTCTGCCCTACATCGCCCTTCCCCTTCCTCCTGTCAGGCCTACTCAAACCTAATTGTACACAATAATTATTAACACCAGTTGGTTTCCCAGTGAAGTAATATACTCTCAATTTGTTGCAGTCTTGAAGAACAGCTCAAAGAGAAAAGATACGCCAGAAAGGTAACAGAATGCTCACAGAATTTTGCCACAGATAGAGGTCTCACGCCACATAATCCTGAAACCTAGTGAAGAAAAGACTTTAGAGCGGTTTTCACATGACTGTCAAGACTTGTTATATAATTGTGATTGCTTTGTGTTCTCACTGGCTACTTGTTTTTCTCAGCCAATCGAATTCTGTTGTATATACAATTGTGTAATTACTTAGTAATTGGTTTGGCTTGCAATTGGCTAAGAAAAAAGCCATTTAGGAGCAAGTTGTGATTTCGCTCGATTCTGATTGGCTAGTGATTGCTCAATTGCAATCCACGATTACGGAAAAGATGGCGCTGTGTTCAGCATTCTTGGAAAATGTACTAAATTGACTCAAGGTCAAGACAAAAGATGGCTCAAAGGTCACACGTGCCGCGCAAAACTACCACAGAAATATTCATATCGGTCGTCATTCGGGAATCAGGATGAAAAAAATTACAAGTAGTTACTGACACTTATAAGCAAAAGACAAGTCCAAAGACAAGAAATGTGCTTCTTTGTAGTAGTGCTTGCGATTGGCTGGCTGGCAACAATTTGTATTTGAACTCCTTCATGATTGGCACGTGTCTTTGGTCTTTCTGCATTTTGTTGAATTTGCTCTTTTGTTTTATTACAGGACTCCTCAACACAAACACCAAAGGCGAAGGCAGACAAAATCATGATGGTATGTGCAGACATCTACTTTAAATACTTTTGAGCTTTGTATTTAATTAAATTACATGGGTTGCGATTGGCTGGCTGGAACACCATTTGGCAGCAATTTGTATTTTCTCTTGTTTAAGTTTGGCTGTGTGTATCTGGTCTTACTGCATTCGTTGAATTTGCTTTTTTGTTTTATTTTTTATTACAGGATTCCTCGACACAAACAACAATCACGGAAACCACTCCCGCCACCAGTATCTGGTCAAAGGCGGGCAAAATCATGATGGTGTGTGCAGACATCTACTTTAAATACTTTTGAGCTTTGTATTTTATTTATTTTAATTTATATTTGACAGTATTGCTTACTATTTTGATGCAATATTATTAATTGGCTCCTTTTTTATATTTAAAGTAGGCTTCAGCTCGGAGAAATTTATTCATTATTGATAATACTACTATTTTTCTCATATTATTTATTAGCAAGGTTTTTACACTGAAAGTTCACTTTTACTGTTTTTCTTCAACTTTTCCCTATGGTTTGGTAACAACTTTCTTTACAGAAAGGGGGTGATTTATTCTATTACTCATTGCTATTACATATCAGTTGTGGGATGTTTTGCAGATGACTATTTTTACATATTTTGTTTGAACTTGCATAATGATAAACTTGTTCCAGTATAATACTTTAATTGAAAGTGTTACCACACTAATTGTGTTACTCCTAACAAAAAGATGGAAAGAGATGACAAGATGGTAGACTAGGAGAGGCTGAACATTTTACGGGGTTCGGTGCATTACTTCTCATGAAAATCGGTCAATAACTGCAAGGTATGTCTCCTGTAACAGCCTTTTCTATCATTACCAAGTGAGTTTTTCTAGCTGACTGATAATCTGTAGTTCTCCTTGTCTGAACATCTGCATAAATCTTCAGATAGCTTGTGGCCGCTATTCATTCAAAATATCTATTTGAGGGGTTTAGCCAACCTAGTGACTGTATTGGGTAGATCTTCGTACAAAACGTCTCGTTATTTGGCCTTAAGATGCTATATTGCCCCATTGGATACCCAGGACACCCAGGGTATGGTTGATATGACCCACGTAGCTTAGGTCTCCACCATTTATTACAGTATCTTACGTTTGAGGGGTTTAGCTATCATAGGAC
Organism: Scolanthus callimorphus; assembly: GCA_033964015.1. Lineage (NCBI taxonomy): Eukaryota > Metazoa > Cnidaria > Anthozoa > Actiniaria > Edwardsiidae > Scolanthus > Scolanthus callimorphus. The sequence goes on from CM066925.1 coordinate 12,670,162, forward strand.
TGTATTGGATAGATCTTCGTACATGAGATCTCGTTACTTGGCCATAAGATGCTATATTGCCCCATTGGATACCCAGGGTATGTTTGATTTGATCCACATAGCTTAGGTCTCCACCATTTATTTACAGTATCTTACGTTTGAGGGGTTTAGCTATCATAGGACTGTATGGATAGATCTTCGTACATAAGATCTCGTCACTTTGCCATAAGATGCTCATGCCCCATTGGATACCCAGGGTATGTTTCATTTGACCCACATAGCTTAGGTCTCCACCATTTATTCACAGTATCTTACCTTTGAGGGGTTTAACCACCATAGGACTGTATTGGGTAGATCTTCCTGCACAACATCTGGTTACTTGGCCATAAGATGCTCATGCCCCATTGGATGTCAAGGGTATGGTGATTTGACCTGCGTAGCTTTAGCTCTCCACCATTTTATTTACAGTATTTTACATGGGAGGTGCTTAGTCATCAATTCTAAAGCTGTATTGGGTGGATCTAAATACATAAGATCTCAATATTAGGGTGTGGTTGATGTGGTCCACTTAGGCCTCCACCAAAACATTGTACTTTATTCATGACACCATTCATTCACAGCATCTTTCTAGAGAAGGGCTTGACCAGGAACCTAGACTCTATTGGGTAGATCTGCATACATGAGATCTCAATTTCCACCTCGTCCTGCTACTATTCCATTACGGAAGGCCTTCTGTGTGTGGAGAGGCTTCTCTGTCCATGCTAGTTGCCCCTTACCTCTGGTTCCATCCGAGGGGTGATTCATCTGCCACCAGATGGACAATGGGTCCTGTTCCATCTATGGGGTGATTTGTCAATCAACTGATAGACAATGGGTAGATGCCTCTTTGCTCCTGTTTCCATCTATGGGGTGCTTTGTCGGTCAACTGATAGACACTGGGTAGGTGCCTTTTTACCTGTTTCCATCTATGGGGTGATTTGTTGGACAACTGATAGACAATGGGTAGATGCTTCTTTGCCCCTGTTTCCATCTATGGGGTGATTTGTCAGTCAACTGATAGACAGTGGGTAGGTGCCTCTGCCCCTGTTTCCATCTATGGGGTGGTTTGTCAGTCAACTGATAGACAATGGGTAGATGCCTCTCTGCCCCTGTTTCCATCTATGGGGTGGTTTGTCAGTCAACTGATAAACAGTGGGTAGGTGCCTCTTTGCCCCTGTTTCCATCTATGGGGTGGTTTGTCAGTCAACTGATAGACAATGGGTAGATGCCTCTTTGCCTCTGTTTCCATCTATGGGGTGATTTGATTTGTTGGTCAACTGATAGACAATGGGTAGGTGCCTCTTTGCCCCTGTTTCCATCTATGGGGTGATTTGTCAGTCAACTGATAGCCAATGGGTAGATGCCTCTTTGCCTCTGTTTCCATCTATGGGGTGGTTTGTCAGTCAACTGATAGACAACGGGTAGGTGCCTCTTTGCCCCTGTTTCAATCTATTGGATGCTTTGTAGGTCAACTGATAGACAATGGGTAGGTGCCTCTGCCCCTTTTTCCATCTATGGGGTGCTTTGTCAGTCAACTGATAGACAGTGGGTAGGTGCCTCTTTGCCCCTGTTTCCATCTATGGGGTGGTTTGTCAGTCAACTGATAGACAGTGGGTAGGTGCCTCTTTGCCCCTGTTTCCATCTATGGGGTGATTTGTTGGACAACTGATAGACACTGGGTAGATGCTTCTTTGCCCCTGTTTCCATCTATGGGGTGCTTTGTTGGACAACTGATAGACAATGGGTAGGTGCCCCTGCCCTTGTTTCCATCTATGGGGTGATTTGTCAGTCAACTGATAGAGAGTGGGTAGGTGCCTCTGCCCCTGTTTCCATCTATGGGGTGATTTGTCGGTCAACTGATAGACAATGGGTAGGTGCCTCTGCCCCTTTTTCCATCTATGGGGTGCTTTTGTCAGTCAACTGATAGACAGTGGGTAGGTGCCTCTTTGCCCCTGTTTCCATCTATGGGGTGGTTTGTCAGTCAACTGATAGACAGTGGGTAGATTCCTCTTTGCCCCTGTTTCCATCTATGGGGTGGTTTGTCGGTCAACTGATAGACAATGGGTAGGTGCCTCTTTGCCCCTGTTTCCATCTATGTGGTGCTTTGTTGGACAACTGATAGACACTGGGTAGGTGCCTCTTTGCCCCTGTTTCCATCTATGGGGTGGTTTGTCGGTCAACTGATAGACAATGGGTAGGTGCCTCTGCCCCTTTTTCCATCTATGGGGTGCTTTTGTCAGTCAACTGATAGACAGTGGGTAGGTGCCTCTTTGCCCCTGTTTCCATCTATGGGGTGGTTTGTCGGTCAACTGATAGACAATGGGTAGGTGCGTCTTTGCCCCTGTTTCCATCTATGGGGTGCTTTGTCAGTCAACTGATAGACAGTGGGTAGGTGCCTCTTTGCCCCTGTTTCCATCTATGGGGTGCTTTGTCAGTCAACTGATAGACAATGGGTAGGTGCCTCTTTGCCCTTGTTTCCATCTATGGGGTGCTTTGTCAGTCAACTGATAGACAGTGGGTAGGTGCCTCTTTGCCTGTGTTTCTATCTAAGGGGTGCTTTGTCGGACAACTGATAGACAATGGGTAGTTGCCTCTTTGTCCCTGTTTCATCTATGGGGTGATTTGTCAGTCAACTGATAGACAATGGGTAGGTGCCTTTTTGCCCCTGTTTCCATCTATGGGGTGATTTGTCAGTCAACTGATAGAGAGTGGGTAGGTGCCTCTGCCCCTGTTTCCATCTATAGGGTGATTTGTCGGTCAACTGATAGACAATGGGTAGGTGCCTCTGCCCCTGTTTCCATCTATGGGTAATCTGTCGGTCAACTGATAGACAGTGGGTAGGTGCCTCTGCCCCTTTTTCCATCTATGGGGTGCTTTTGTCAGTCAATTGATAGACAGTGGGTAGGTGCCTCTTTGCCCCTGTTTCCATCTATGGGGTGCTTTGTCAGTCAACTGATAGACAGTCGGTAGGTGCCTCTGCCCCTGTTTCCATCTATGGGTGCTTTTGTCAGTCAACTGATAGACAGTGGGTAGGTGCCTCTTTGCCCCTGTTTCCATCTATGGGGTGCTTTGTCAGTGAACTGATAGACAGTGGGTAGGTGCCTCTTTGCCCCTGTTTCCATCTATGGGGTGGTTTGTCGGTCAACTGATAGACAATGGGTAGGTGCGTCTTTGCCCCTGTTTCCATCTATGGGGTGATTTGTCAGTCAACTGATAGAGAGTGGGTAGGTGCCTCTTTGCCCCTGTTTCCATCTATGGGGTGCTTTGTCAGTCAACTGATAGACAGTGGGTAGGTGCCTCTTTGCCCCTGTTTCCATCTATGGGGTGATTTGTCAGTCAACTGATAGACAATGGGTAGGTGCCTCTTTGCCCCTGTTTCCATCTATGGGGTGCTTTGTCGGTCAACCGATAGACAATGGGTAGATATCTCTTTGCCCCTGTTTCCATCTATGGGGTGATTTGTCGGTCAACTGATAGACAATGGGTAGGTGCCTTTTTGCCCCTGTTTCCATATATGGGGTGATTTGTCAGTCAACTGATAGAGAGTGGGTAGGTGCCTCGGCCCATGTTTCAATCTATGGGTGCTTTGTCGGTCAACTGATAGACAATGGGTAGGCACCTGTTCGCCCCTGTTTCCATCTATGGGGTGATTTGTCGGTCAACTGATAGACAGTGGGTAGGTGCCTCTTTGCCCCTGTTTCCATCTATGGGGTGCTTTGTCAGTCAACTGATAGACAGTGGGTAGGTGCCTCTTTGCCCCTGTTTCCATCTATGGGGTGCTTTGTCAGTGAACTGATAGACAGTGGGTAGGTGCCTCTTTGCCCCTGTTTCCATCTATGGGGTGCTTTGTCGGTCAACTGATAGACAATGGGTAGGTGCGTCTTTGCCCCTGTTTCCATCTATGGGGTGATTTGTCAGTCAACTGATAGAGAGTGGGTAGGTGCCTCTTTGCCCCTGTTTCCATCTATGGGGTGCTTTGTCAGTCAACTGATAGACAGTGGGTAGGTGCCTCTTTGCCCCTGTTTCCATCTATGGGGTGATTTGTCAGTCAACTGATAGACAATGGGTAGGTGCCTCTTTGCCCCTGTTTCCATCTATGGGGTGCTTTGTCGGTCAACCGATAGACAATGGGTAGATATCTCTTTGCCCCTGTTTCCATCTATGGGTGCTTTGTCAGTCAACTGATAGACAATGGGTAGGTGCCTCTTTGCCCTGTTTCCATCTATGGGGTGCTTTGTCAGTCAACTGATAGACAGTGGGTAGGCACCTCTTTGCCCATGTTTCAATCTATGGGTGCTTTGTCGGTCAACTGATAGACAATGGGTAGGTGCCTCTTTGTCCCTGTTTCCATCTACGGGGGTATTTGTCTGTCGTCAGATAGACAATAGAGAGGTGCCCCTTTCTCCATCGATGGGTGGAAGGAGGACTGCTGCCTTGTTAACATCTGGGGTATTGCTCTTTGCACGGATTTCCGGGTGGGGAGTCTGCTGGTCGGTGCCCCTCTGGGATCAGGGTTATCCCAGTGGGTATCTGCTTGTCAGATAACGCTCGAGGGCTGCACCAGGGCTGCTGTAGTCACATGCATGAAGGATAGCCTATGTGTGGAGGACATACGGAACGGGACAGTCATGTGCGGTGAGACTAGCTGTAGAGGGTTTTGCATTATTATGGCGGCTAGTTCGGAGATTTGCTTGACTGGAGATGGTAACAACAGTATCTGAAGCACATAGGTGGTCCCTGCATGATCGACTATTGCAGTTCTTCGCTTTTTTGCAGGTAGTTCTGTTTTTTTTCTTTTGAATATTGCTTTGTGGAGTGTAGGTTTGTATGTCAGTGTGCTGTTTGTTTGATGTTTGTATTTATATTGCTGTCCTTTGTCTGTTTATTTGGGCCTGCAATTTGCCATCTAAAAGTTACGGTGCAGTTTTCCGTGCAATAAGCGTTGCCACAAGGTGCAGTCTTGTCCTAATCAACAACTTAGGACAATAGTGGTGAGATCAACGTAGCTCAGATCTTTACCAAACACCCATCGACGGAGGAAGGGACTTGGGACTCCATTGGATAGAGGCATATAAGTGAGATTTCCAGAAGGTGCAAATATGTCCTAAACAACACCCTAGGACAGTAGTGATGAGATCAACGTAGCTCTGTTCTGAACCAAGCGCACCATCTAAGAAGGGACGTGGACTGCATATAAAGGCATATAAGTGAGTTGTCATTTAGGTGCAGTCTTGTCCTTGTCAACACTCTAGGACAATAGTGGAGAGATCAACGTAGCTCTGGGGGCTTGGGACTTCATTGGATAGAGGCATATAAGTGAGATCTTATTTAGGTGCAGTCTTGTCCTAATCAACACCTTAGGACAATAGTGGTGAGATGAACGTAGCTCTGATCGCTACCAAACACACCATTTTAGGAGAGAGGGGATTGGGGCTGCATTGGATAGAGGCTTATTAGTGAGATTTCATTAATGTGCAGTCGTGTTGATCTAAGTAGCTCAGATCTTGACCAAACACACCATCGACGGAGGAAGGGACTTGGGACTCTATTGGATTGAGGCATATAAGTGAGTTGTCATGTAGGTGCGGTCTTGTCCTTATCAACACCCTAGAACAATATTGGTGAGATCAACGTAGCTCTGATCTCTACCAAGCACTCGATCTTATGAGGCAGGGGCTTGGGACTTCATTGGATAGAGGCATTTAAATGAGATTTCCTAAAGTTGGAATCTTGTCCTAATCCACACCCTAGGACAATAGTGAAACATCAACGTAGCTCTGATCTCAACCAAGCGCACCATCTTAGGAGGGATGTGGGCTGCATATAGAGGCATATAAGTGAGTTGTCATTTACCAAACACCCATCGACGGAGGAAGGGACTTGGGACTCTATTGGATTGAGGCATATAAGTGAGTTGTCGTTTAGGTGCGGTTTTGTCCTTATCAACACCCTAGAACAATATTGGTGAGATCAACGTAGCTCTGATCTCAACAAAGCACTCGATCTTATGAGGCAGGGGCTTGGGACTTCATTGGATAGAAGCATTTAAATGAGATTTCCTAAAGTTGGAATCTTGTCCTAATCCACACCCTAGGACAATAGTGAAACATCAACGTAGCTCTGATCTCAACAAAGCGCACCATCTTAGGAGGGATGTGGGCTGCATGTAGAGGCATATAAGTGAGTTGTCATTTACCAAACACCCATCGACGGAGGAAGGGACTTGGGACTCTATTGGATTGAGGCATATAAGTGAGTTGTCATGTAGGTGCGGTCTTGTCCTTATCAACACCCTAGAACAATATTGGTGAGATCAACGTAGCTCTGATCTCTACCAAGCACTCGATCTTATGAGGCAGGGGCTTGGGACTTCATTGGATAGAGGCATTTAAATGAGCTTTCCTAAAGTTGGAATCTTGTCCTAATCCACACCCTAGGACAATAGTGAAACATCAACGTAGCTCTGATCTCAACCAAGCGCACCATCTTAGGAGGGATGTGGGCTGCATGTAGAGGCATATAAGTGAGTTGTCATTTACCAAACACCCATCGACGGAGGAAGGGACTTGGGACTCTATTGGATTGAGGCATATAAGTGAGTTGTCGTTTAGGTGCGGTTTTTGTCCTTATCAACACCCTAGAACAATATTGGTGAGATCAACGTAGCTCTGATCTCTACCAAGCACTCGATCTTATGAGGCAGGGGCTTGGGACTTCATTGGATAGAGGCATTTAAATGAGATTTCCTAAAGTTGGAATCTTGTCCTAATCCACACCCTAGGACAATAGTGAAACATCAACGTAGCTCTGATCTCAACCAAGCGCACCATCTTAGGAGGGATGTGGGCTGCATATAGAGGCATATAAGTGAGTTGTCATTTAGGTGCGGTCTTGTCCTTATCAGCACCCTAGGACAATAGTGGTGAGATCAACGTCTGATATTTACCATGCTCACGATCTTAAGAGGCAGGGGCTTTGGACTTCATTGGATAGAGGCATATAAGTGAGATCTCCTTAATGTGCAGTCTTGTCCTTGTCCTAAAACACCCTAGCACAATAGTGGTAAGATCAACGTCGCTCAGATCTCTACCAAGCGCACCATCTTAGCAGGAAGAGACTTGGGGCTGCATGGATAGAGGCATAACTGAGATCTCATTTAGGACTACATCATGACTAGAATGACCGGAGCTGATGGAGGATCACTCCCAAGAGTCTGTTCATTGTTAGGAACCAATTCTTCGCCGATTCGTAAACTTCCATTTGGCTTGGGCTTGGACACCGTTATCCCTTTGAATTGATTACTCCTAGCTATCTTGCGCGCTTGATTGCCCGGCACCTGGTTGGGTTTTAGGGCTCATCCGGGAGTGGTAAGGTAGAAATAATCCAAAGCTTTCGCACGGTAGCATTTTTAAAAACCTTGAATGCATCGTTCTCGAGGCGAGAAAGAAAGAGGGTCATAGAGCAATAGTGGAAATACTTGTCTCTGAGCCTTTTAGTGTACTGCATTTTAGTATTTTGCATTTACACCTTGTAAGCACCATTCTTGAGGCTAGGAAGGAAGAGAGCCGCAGAGCAATAGTGGACGTTTGGGTGTCCTAAACAATACGCTATGAGGGTTGAAGGGTGTACCCGTTGCATTCGTTATTATCCCATTGAAAAGACATTAAGAGTTTTTGCTATGAGTATACTCGCATATTTCGTTTGACGCTGAATGCCATGTAAGTAGCGGATGCGTTGGATGGATCATCTAGTCCGCAATGTTACGCCTTACTGTTGAGAGGTATCGTGAGGAATGAAGTTGTTTAGAATTGCCTTTCACATGTTCAATGAAAATGGGGCTGACCCTAGAAGCGAGCGTAACCCCTCAAAAGCCCTCGCACAGTAGTTGCATAGGTTTGATCAAAGTACATCAAAGTACCATGTTGCGGCGATTTTGTCTTAACCTTTCATCTTAGAGATAGCTCCCTTCGATGGCATGCTTGGAAAACTTGCATTTATCAAGGTTCAAATGGGCCGTTGTGTCATAGTACCTGACTAAGCAACATAAAATATCTGCCAACACTAACAGTTTCTAATCCATCGTCGTTTGCAAGTGCTCAAGCGCAAAGAACATTCAGTAGAGCAGTCACCTGAACATCTAATCACACTAAATGATGTTTTGCCGATTCTATCTAATCAGTGCGAAAAAAAATTAAGGTAGGGAAATGTTCCCAATGTTCTCGGCCATGTCATTTAGGGAGTAAGGAAGAATTTTGGACCTAACATGAAGCCCTGAGGCATGCCAGATGCGCCAGAGGCAAATTATGCGGAAGGGAATTGCAGTCCCAATACTACACGCTTTAGGGTTGCAAGGATCCTTGTACGTTTTCGCAATAAGCCGTGTCATCAAAGGAGACAATGCTGAACGACCTTTCATTGTTGAAAAAGCTGTCGTAAAAAGTCAGCTCGGTTAGAAGACCCGAGTTGGTTCGGTTATAAGTCCAGCCGAACTGTGATCGTCCAGACAGTTTCGAGAACTCTGATTTTCTAGAACGCAAATGTTCTAGAACGAGTATTTGGTAAGATGATCTCTACAACCAGCCGTGCTTCCAGTCAGAGAAGAGCAACAAATTATGCTTCTTGTGAAAGTTTCCGATCGAAACCTTGGTCGGGCTGTCTCTGACATGGGGAGCAAGTTTTGTAAAATACTCGTAAGTTTCTGGATTACAGCCAAAATGTCATGTGGACTTTTACCTGGAAAGTGCGCTTACTCAGGGCTTTTCTGCTGGGAATGGAATTGAAACGTGGTAGATATTACAGAGCATTAATCTCCAATGTGATTCAGGAGACGTTCTGTCTTGGCTTCGTTTTTGCTGGATTAGTTTTCCCCAGGTACATCGCGAACGAGGGAGGAGGGCGGGGTCCACACCCATTGCTTTGTAGACAGGATTCGCTGTATCTAGTCCTGAGACGTACAATTACAATCTCTTTCATTTGTGTTGCTTTGCTTTTCAATGAACACCACTTGTGATACAATGAAAGAAAAGGCTCTTTTCAGGGAGACATTAAGATAGGTCGCGACTTCAACGCAATCAGCTTTAAACAAACCACCGTCTTGTCGTTTTAGGTTCCCCAGCAAATTTTAAAAATCACTTAAAATTACTAACACTGTCACCTCAAAACTGAAACACAACTGATGAGAACGCGTAAATACAACCGAACGTATGCAAAGTTGTCTAGCATTTGAGGGCTGTACTTTGCAACGTTGTATAACGCGATCGATGACGTCAAAATAAAAATGACGTCATCGTACCTAAAAGGGGACATCTAAAAATGGAGCTCCTGCAACCAATCCTGGACCAAAGTTGTGATTTGTTATGAGTATGTCTAAGGGGGTGCAGTTTGAGTAAATTGTTACCAAGCCATATTTTTTTAAACAAGTAAAGCAGAGTTATTTAGTTTATTTAAAGATGTTTTTAGTGAAAAGAAAAGGGCCTCTGTTTAAATAATATTGTATCCATATTATTGAAATCCAAATGTTTACTTTCAAAGCTTCATCTGCTATCAGAGCAAATTTTATACTTTGTAAATATCAGTCAATATAAAATATTTGTATATCAAATATTTCGAATGGCAAATTGAGAATGATGCGCTTAAAATATTGCATCAAATATTATATTATTTCAAATTTAATATTTATCGACTATCAGAGCAAATTTTATACTATAATGATGTTGTATTTGAACAACAACAAATTGAGAAAATGCTTTTAGTTTTCATATTAGAAAATATACATGATATAATGACAAACCATACTTCATAAAATAAGCTTTTATGACCCAAGAAAATATTTTTATACCATCACATTGTACATCAATACCAAATGGTCATATATTTTCATAATTGTAATAGAAATATGATTACTAGCATAACGTTTTCGCAATATTTTCATAAATATAATGATTACTAGATCGAGATCAACAAAAAATGACGGAAAATGCATCGCAGTTCATAAAATAAGCTTTTATGACCCAAGAAAATATTTTTATACCATCACATTGTACATCAATACCAAATGGTCATATATTTTCATAATTGTAATAGAAATATGATTACTAGCATAACGTTTTCGCAATATTTTCATAAATATAATGATTACTAGATCGAGATCAACAAAAAATGACGGAAAATGCATCGCAGTTTTAATTGAGTTTCACCAAAGCTGTATATACTTTAATATACATCTGAATATACCATCATATGACATCACCTTGAATTATTTAAAATTATAAAGAATGTTCTTCATCTTGGTTATGAAGTAAAAACTGCAATGCAATTTTCTAAGAATATCAAGGCACATGTATAAGATTTTTTAAAACGTATGTACATATTTGTAAATATAAATACTTGGCAGATTTAATTTGAAGTTGTGTGGTATCTTTGCATCTGTTTCTCAGTGGTTGGAACCTGTGATCAAACACATTTAAATCAAGTGCCCTGCCGGCGCTTAGATCAGTCATCAGGGTTCCCGGCCGCGTTACTTAAAAGAGGTGGAGTTACACGTTGCAATGTTTTCTGCAACTTACGAGACAAGCTGCAAGTGCCATTGCAGCTGATATCAGCTCGCAATGGTTGCTCGCAACGTATCGAACTTTTTACTATTTGCGCGCCAATTTCGAAGTCGTCCGCCATTTTGATACAGAGCGCACATGCGCAAAGAAGCCAGAGAGGGCTTCCTGGAACGAAATTGCGAGACAAGTTGAAGATTCGCTGTTACAAGCTGCAATGCGAGTCAAGTTGCTGCAATCCGTTGCGAGAAGTAGAATCGTATTCTACTTGCTGCAACGGTTGCAGCGTCTGTCTCGCAACGTGTTGCACGCAAGGTGTTACACGCTGCAATGGCTCGTGCAACTTCGAGTTGCAGAAAACATTGTACCGTGTAACGGCGGCTTTAACCAACGGGGTTCTTCCGTCGGACTCACTATCGTGGTATTTTTGCCCGTGGAAATGTGCTGCTAACAACGAATAGTAGCCCGACAGCATCGGCACGAGGTCGGTCCAGAAAAATGCACGGCATCACTTTCCGACCCTCATGCCCTTGAAATGTCTAAAAATCCCAATAGAACGGATTTCACATGACCGTCGTGAGTAGTTCGCAATTACTTTGTAATTACTCCTATAGGTTTTATTCAGAATTGGTGTAATCACTTTGCGATTGGTTTCACGACAGTCATGTGAAAACAGCTCTATAGGCACTATCTACATCTGTCTCATCTATCTTCGATACACTGAACAGATCAGGAAAATAATGATGGACAGGACAAGGTTCCTGTGTCTATTGGATACAATAGACACGCCCTAGTGGAGACAAATCTCCAGAAAAGGGAACACAAAGAAGAAGATTAATTAAAAACATAAAACATCAGATAACGACACGGTACTAGACACTACACGCGACTAATATGTGGTTGATCCAGTGGTCTCATGAATATCTCGTGAGTTTTAGCATTGCAGATAGTTCTCGCCTTTACACCTGCTGTACTGTAAAGCGCAGGGTAATCGGATTTCCATGGATTTCGCGTGCTTTGGTATATTTCGTTGGATTTCGCGGATTTACCCAAATTTCACGGGTCCGCGACCGCGCAACCCAGAAGCCCTGTATATGCAAATCTAAGCGATCTCATAAATGAAGATACCTTTAAAGAAATGCAATTAATATTTTTATTAGAGTCAATGCACGGCAGCCTTCTAAAAAAAAATTCTACAAAATAGAAAAGGTAAACAAATTATTTATTACAATTCTTCTTTTTTCCTTTATCTCAATATTAATTTTTGCATAACAATGAAGCAGAGACGTCAACTCTCCCGGGAGTCTCGAGATTTTTCCCTCCGTCTCCAGGGAAACAACTCAATACGCTGCCATAAATGTACTGTATTTCTGCCAGGAGAATAGTATCCTCTCTCTGCAAGGCTGCAAGGAGACTACCAGGAGAATTGCAGGAATTCCGCCATTTCAACGCGATCTCCAGATTTTTGGAGTCCTGGGGTTGACGTCCCTGATGAAGGAAGCTCATACGCTTCCTTAAAATAAGTTCTCATGTAGAAAAATCTGTAGAAACACTTGACGAATCATCGCGTCACTTGTCGCAATAGCTTTGTACTGCACATGCATACTTTATACAATATTTTTCTATATTAGTGGTAGCCTGAATTTCACCCGTATTCTTTTTCGAGTGTGAAAAGAGAGCAGATTCAGGCTATATAATCGGTCCGTTCCTAAAGCATTTCCATATGCTAGGACTCGCAATTCGTTTAGCATTTGGGCCTCACAATTTTAGAATTTTGAGAATTTTTTAAAAATTCCTAAGAAACAGGATTAAATTTGGGCAATTACTGCAGTAGAGTGTTCTTTCTTATAAATTAAATACAAAAAGACTACAGATATAAAGATCTCTTATTCTTGGAGTTGTCCAAGTTTGTTACTATTTTATCACTTGTCATATACGATATGCTTTTGGAGTTATTAGCAAGGAATCGGCATCTGTAGAGAAAGTAACATGAAATAGATCAGGGTGGAGGATACACTAAATTGCTTTCTATCTGTAGTGTATGGCACCTTCTCAAGACAAGGGCACATTAAAATCAACAACCAAACAAGCCTAGGCAGAGGAGGGCGAGTCTTTTTTGGTGGAGCCATCACCAAGATTGGCCAACCTCGGAAAAACTGTCAGGGAGTTGTCATTTAAGACCTGGGGGAGAGTGGGGTCTCTGCCAAAGACACCGATGGTCATTGGTTACACCTTTTAAGTGTTAAAGACATTAACGAGATAGTGATAGAGTGAGCGAGTGAGGAGTGAGTCTGAGGGAGGGGGACTCCCCTGTTTTAGGTGCAGGGGTGCTCGTCGGGAACGTTCGATTTTACCCCTAAAAGGTACCAAAAAGGGCGTGGTTTAGTCGATACCAACAAGTGTGATATTGATGAAACCATTGTTGCTTGGTTTGCTAGAACAGATCCCTAAGAGGTACCTATCTGGGAAAAATTTCACGTTTAAGAATTTTACCCCCTAAAAGGTACCAGAGGTCGGATTTTAACCCCTAAAAGGTACTATGAGCATACCTGCCCCAAAAATAGTGGAGTCCCCACCCACACCATGGAGAGTGAGGGCATTCTTGTAAGGGCTTTCTCAGGTAGTTTTATCTACTTGAATGTGGGTTTTGGATCATCCATGTCCTTCCCATCACATCATATTTTAGTGAACATCATAATGTTGAAGGCAGGACTTACGATTATTCAGATGACAAGAAATGAGCTCGAATTTGTTTAACAGATTTTGTAGTCAATTACTCACAGTTTTGTGGGATGAGATTTGGGAAGATTAAACCAATAAAGGAATATTTGGTAGTGCCTTTTGAAGACTGGTCTGCAGGTTTCTCCTTGTGACTCTTTCTTGTGTCTTCAAATGTCCTAATGAATAACAAACAATAAGGGCATCTGATTTCCAGTCCGGCAGTATGACAGTGGCCACAGAGATCCAGAGAGAGCATTTTTTCCAAAATTTTTCATGTATCTTTAATATTTGCCTTCCCCCACACTCTGAAGTATGCTCCATGGTCCAAATGGATGGCAGAACATAGGGCAGCTTTTCAGCAGATTTTTGTATGTTTTCTGTAAACTCAGCCCCCGCCCCCCCTTTTCTATTGTCTCTAATGACCCCCTCACTTCATAATCTATTCTGCCCATGGACCATGTCTGATGGGGAGATGTAGTTCTTTAAACTCCTTGACTGATATGAGCAACCTTCAAAATATCTGTGAGCAACACTCTGCACACACACTCTACATGACTGACTTAAATATAAGTTACATGTACATGTAAGATGTCTACATACCATCCCAAGTGGGTGTGGCATTGTGGACACTGGGCAACTCGCCATGAATACTTAGGGAACCAGGAATACTCAGCAAATGCCTGGTGCAAACACAAGTCTATTTAGTAAATATGCCAGACACACTAGCTCAATCCATACAGGCTGGATTTTTTTAAGGGGTGGTAAGGTGACCTTGAAAATCTGTCACAAATAGGCCACCTGCAGCATCAACTATTAGGCCACTTTCTTTTCAATAGACCCTTATTGAACTAGCCAAAATGTTATGTTTGGTTCTGGAAAAAATTAGTGCAGGCTTTTCCAGGTATAGTAGGACCATCTAAGAAAGAGAACTAGGGAATCCTCTTCATCTTAAAAATTCTGAAAAAGATACCTTATGGAGGTCCAGTTGATAATGTCAGACAATTATCTACTAAAAGTAATTCAATGTGTGTTTCCAAAAAATATCCATACCTCCCCCATGGAAGGGTGTTGAGAAATGACCCCCCCTCCCCTCTGGAATTTCCGAAGAAAAATACAGTGTTTGTATGGAAAAGATCAGGTAAATTGACTCCCCCACCCCTCTGGAATTTCCAATCCCTTCCGTAGGGGGGATGGATATTTTTTGGAAACACACAATCTACATAAAAAGCTAGGAATAAAAATAACTACCTCACTAACAGTTTGGACGTCTGCTTTCCCAGCTGTGATGAGCTCAAAATGGTGACCTGTTAGTAAGAATTTCAGCTGCCATTAGCAAAGTGAAGTGAGGATGGTAGAGAGGAAACAATTTTCATTAATCCATGTTAGGGCCAAGGCTTCTGGTGGACACAACAAAATTGTCCAGTGGCTGCATTTAAAAAACAGTGCCTTTTTGGCCCTCCATGAAACACTGAGATTTCTGAGAAAATTACAGGTACTTACCATCTGGATTTTTAAATAGTTGTATTAAACACTGATCTACACCCATGATTGTGTCATTTCTCTGTCGTAGAGCTAGCTTGCTTGCAATGTTTTTCAAATGCTTTGGTGATGTTACAATTTCATGGCCACATCGTCTGCAGAGCAAAGCATCTAGAAAAGATAAAACATGAGGTGCCATGGGAAAGAACAATGGTGGGTGTTTAGAAAGCTAAAAGGATAATTATAATACTGTGTGCTTAAAAATGTATCCACACACCTCACCCACACCACCATGAAGGGGATTTGCTAAATGAGCCCCAAATGTCCTCCCTGAAATTTCCAGAGCAAAAATATTTTCCAGGACAAACCACACTTCCTATTTCTCACACGATCACTGTTATTTTGAGGGCTTGAGGGTGGTTGGGCAGTAGCCTGGGTCCTTAGGTAAAGTTCCAATGTGGTCTATGTTTCTATGTCTTGACCTCTTTTTAAGTAAAAATATTTGTTTTTAATCCAATGTACCTGTCTGGAATAAGGTACCAAATGAAGTTATGTCTATCCATTTTGGGGTATAGTTTTTTTTTCTGGAATAAACTACAAATTGGCTTCTTGTGACTGTTATGACTGGGTCTGATAACCTCATGCTACTATGGAAAGGTGTATTTTGTGATATGTATGTAATTATTATTTCCTGGAAATAATCCTGTGCCAAACAAGATCTGTGCCATTGTCAATGGGTAGCATGACAGTAAAATTGTAAGTCTCTAATATATAGTAGAGAAATAAAAATTGCTTTAAAGAATAATACAGTCTTAGAATTATTCGCTGTTAAGCCAGATCTATAATATAATTTGTTTGGCAGTGCATAAAATACAACCTGTAGTTGCTTATAAACCCTAAACAACAAAGAAATGAGTTTAATCTTTTATCATAAAACAGTCAAGTTGATATTTAAATTGCATGTGACAGATAAACAAAAAAATACTCTCTAAAATTCTTCCTTTTACAAACAAGTAAAAGCTTAGCAAATAAAGTAAAAAAAATTGACCCAACCTGGCTGCTCTTAGATGGGTCATTGGGTTGACAAACAAAATATTGAAAAAGATAATTTGATATATGATGCATTGAATATTATGGTAAGAATTTGTAGCCATATCAAATCAAAAGAAAGACAGACAATCTACTAAACATCTAAAATTTTAATAACTATGACAAGTTATAATTAGCACCAATTTAAGATTTAGGTTCTATTTTGTTAAAATTAGTTAATTGGATAATTGAGTTAACATTATCAACTTATTTTTATGTGCTTCATTAATCAACAAAATTGCTGGACTGAGACAGCTTTGTAAACACACCAATCAGTTTCCTGACCCTGTTTCAATTTTTAATACATCTTTATATGATTAGAAAACAATTGGTTCAGAAGAACACATCAAATGGAATAAGGTACAAAACTTGGCAGATTCTTTTAAAAATTTCAGAAACATAAGTTTGGGTTGCTTAAAGGTATAATCTAAGATGTTCTAAGGGTTCAGAAAGAGAACAAATAATATGGTGCTCCTTTCAATTCCTCTCCAAGGGGAAAAACTTCCCAAGAAACAAAAGGTAAGAAACATAATATTATACTACTTAATATAGCTAATAACCTTAGGAAATACCTTGCCGTAAACAAAAAAGTCTAAAGTCTCATAGCTCTGTTGACCTATATATGAGTTAAGTTTACTTGTTAATGTCAAATTGTACAATTAGAACCATCGTCATACAAATTGTTGTTGTGTTGAATCGCACCTCCTAACTTATGGGATGTTTTATCTGAATCGGAAGTAACATAATGGGAATATAAATACTCTTAAAATTGGACTAGACGCTTATTTTCATATGAGATGAAATTAAGAAATATTATTTGAATTTCGGTTAAAATTTTTACCAAGAAAGCTAATTTGTGTTACGAATGAACGCTCTTACACGATCGAATGAGTAGTGTTTTGGTGCGTACAATCTACTTGCTTCACGCCATCAAATTTATAATGTCATCTCACACATGGAAGTCACCGATTAAGTGTTCCATTTTATAAACACGTCACATTTTTCTGGCAAGAAATAAATAAACAACTAACTTAAATCGAGAAATACAATCACAACAAATAGATTTTCGTGTACCTGATACTGACGAAACGTCCACATCAGCAGATTGCACTTCTAAAACTTGGTGAAAATGCACAAAGATGCTAAAATACAATAGGACGTAAATTATGGGAGCCATAGCTTTTCGAAAGAAACCAAACTAAACAGAAAAATTCATAAAGTTCCAATGAAAATGTGAAAAAATTATTCTCTGTTATTTTTAGCGCATGTGCGTACTTTTGAAAGTGCAGTAGATCGCTGGCTCAAAGTCACCAAAACGAGGTTGCCGGTATTTTCTTTTCTTTCCCTCAAACCGGAAGTGAATTTTAGGCTTGAGTTGACACCGGTTCATTGCCGGTATCTGCGCTGCGATTGATGCTTGGGGGGCAAAAGCGGAGTTCAGAGTGAAAGATAAGCCGGCTTCAATGGAATTTTGCTCTCACTGGCGAGATCGCCAAAATGCGGCCGGTATGAGAATTTATTCAACGACGAAGATTTTCCCGGCAAAGAGACCTTCGAAGAAGGTAACCTTTGTTACACCCTTGCACGGAAAGAAAGACAAACAAGAAAAAGTAAGTTGCTGGAACTGCTGAGATTCGTCTCGTTTGGCTGCGCTTTCACAACGGAACCGATCCAACCGTGACATGTGATTTGTATCTTTATTCTGAGCATATTCGGCAGATGAAACTAAAGATGCATGGATGTTTGTTTTTGAGTCTATTTCCTGGATGAATTTTACCGGAAAGAAGTTGCATTCCTCGACAATAGCCGAAATGGCCTTTTGCTACTGATTTGCATATGAGTGAAATTGCAGGTTACAATAAGTAAAACAATAAAACCAATATCATTTCAGGGTTTTGGGTTTCCCTTTTAAGAAAGTGGTTTTCGTTTAAAACTTTCCGTGAAAATTAGGTAAAATTATTTGTCTGCCTTCGATATATCAGCGTTGATATAGTGACTAAAACAACAAAATACTAGTTTTTGCATTCAATTCATATTAAACATTAATGTTGCATGTTCACTTCTCCAAAGTCAATAAAGTAAAAAAAAAAAAATCCTCCATGGACCAATCCATGGTACGACAAAAAAGCTATTTTCTGCGTATATATCCAGTCGAGATAGGAGTCTCTTAATTCCTCTTGATGCATAAGTGCCCTTAGCTCAGTTTCAGGAAAACACTTGTTTTGTCTCCTCGATCAAATGTTCGAATCTTTATAATCTGTTGCCATTTTCCGTGCACGTGCTCGGCGTTCGATTCAAAACACACCACGTGTTTACTAATGAGGCCGCAAAGTCCTATGGGAATCCGCATCATCCTGACAAGGTGGCCGCGGCCATGCTAAGAATGGCCTTTGACTGAGTGAATGTTGTAATCTGGTGAGTTTCTGTACCATCTTGCGCTCCATCGGGTGAATTCACTTTCTTTTACCCTACCAGAGGATCAAACAACTTTTGCTTATGTTTATTTTGTGATATCAATCCCGAAAATTTTGGATATTTTGCAAACGCAGCACCCAAAGTCCCACCCCCGAGTCAGCGTTTCTTCCTCGGATGCAGTGCCGAGGCGAAGGTATGCTCCCACTCGCTGATGGTTTGTCTGTTTTGCTCGTGTTCAGATCCGTCCAATGAGTTTTCCATGTGTTCTTGGCATGCACGAAGTCGGTTGGGAAGATGGGGCTTACAGTAGCGGCGGTGGTGCTCAAAAACACGGAGCTCGCACCAGCAATGGCGGAACTAAAGCTAGCGGCTTTGAACTAGTCGGTGGCAAATCGAACGGAGAGGTAGCTAGCTATTTATTCCAGAGGCAAGGTGTCGCAACAAGTTTCTCGAAAACAGTAGGAGAAAAAGAAGAAGGAGGGTTCACCGGCCAGAGATGGTCTTCCATTGAAGGAATGAACGACCAGGTAAATTTGTCGAGTAGAATTTCGTTCTCGTTATGTCGTGCGGTTTGGAATATGGCGGCTCTCTAGCTAACATGCAGAGTTCAGTTAATATATCTTTTGTATTCCCGTAATTTAGGCTGTTTATATAGCCCTTGTGGATTTATTATCCGTGGGTTATGGCGCCGTTTTAATGCAATTCTCTCTTGCCCGTAGTTTAGTGTTGTCGAAGGAACACAAAGCGATGTTTGGCACTCGGAACGTGTTCAGGAAAATAACAAGAAAAAAATTCCGTGAGAAAAACAGTGGATTTCGCCTGAGACGTGACTCTGATATGGGAATGGAGTCATGAGAAGGCAGAAATAGTTTTCTGTTATGATTTGCGAGGATTGGAACAAACCCAGACATGCTAACATGAGCTTTTCATGGAGAGCTTTCATTTTGATTACGAAAGACAATCGGTTCTAGAACGTGTGATCAGGCTTCGATATCCAATCAAACAAAAAATCGGAAGAATTCCTTAATTCCCCCAACCTCGGAATTGTTGTACTACCCGATTATTAGTGAAACTAGAGTTAAATTCGCCCCTCGTTTTACTGTTTTGGAGAATAATAGGACGCACGCAATCCCGCAGTAATTAAAACCAAGTTTGTTCTTCCATATTATTCCGCAGACCTCGTGTGAAACATCGCGCTCATAAAATTCCCTAAAAGTCGTCTAAATCCCTATTATTCCATTAAACGCAAATCTAGTTTTACCACTTGAAATCAGCGCCGTTTATATTTGCCATCTCGATTTATTTATGCGAAATCCACAAGTAGCGAAACATGCACACTACATGCTTTCACATGTTTGTCTAATGGCGATTTTTTTAGACTTCAGCGCCGTGCTGAAATAAACATCGTGTAATCGCTTGAACGTTCTTCAGCGTAATTGCTGCAAATATTTAGAAATTTCTTATAACCCGTAGAGTAAATTTTATAATTTCTCTCCCAATGGTTTGTTTACTTTACTTTTGTTAGCAGGATACATTTTGTATCAGAGTAATACAGCTCAGAATATATTCCCCAGTGTGAAATTATAAATTGTTTGCTTTCTGAAATTGCCAGACTTACTAGTAGAGTTAGCTGTGAAAAGTAATTTCTAGTATTCAAAGTTTTAAATGTTATACCCTTAGTTTGACTTTCAAATTACAACAACATTAATGTCAAAATTTCGTGCTTATTGAGAATTCTAAGTGACTGGCTTATTAGCCTTCAAATATTCTGAGAATGTGGTATCAATAATGTCAGTGGAGCAACTTCTGCATAACAGAATATTCCAAGGCTTGTCACAGATATCTTGGGTTATTGCTTATCAGGAATTCACAGGCTGAGATTTCATTTTGAAAATTTGAGGTTTTTCAGTTTTCATGGAGATGTTTGAGCCAGTGAAGTATTTGACTACCATTACAATACGGTATGTCCATCATATCTCATTTATTTCTGGAATTGCTACAAGCATTTGATGAATTTCTAATTGTTTTTCTATTGGAATTGTGGGATCTTTGCATTAAAGAAAAAAGCCACCAAATAAATGGATTTTTCGTTACTCAAAATATTTGTTTTCTGCAAAGACAAAATGTTATTTCTAATGCTATTTATAGATTTTTAAACAGTATTTAATTGTCAAAAGAATTTTGCTGCTCTGGAGCTGTCATATTATAATCTGTTTTTGCTGAAGAGGAAAAGGCAAGGAAAAATTAAAATTGTGATGGTTTAATTTACAGTTTGGTTGAAAATTTGATTGACACTGTGCCACCTCAATTGCATAAATATTTGCAAATGCCCAAAAATAAAAATATTTTGTGTAAAATAATATGGATTGTACCCCAAAGTGTCAGTCACACTGGGCTTATGTTGCCCAATCCTTGCAAAATATTCAAGGAGTATGTCTTAGAATTAATTTGCATACTAACAAAATGAAATATGAAAATTATCACCTCTCATTCCGCAAAGTGATTTTTTAAGTCTTGTAGTATTGCCTTTACTAAATGAAAGCTTTAATGCAAATGCTGGTTTTATATCAGCACATTTATCCAACTTTGTAATTGAAAATATTGAGCATCTCAAAGGACATGAAGACAAGTCATTGTGTCTTTTAAACCTCAGAGATTCAGCTTAGATCCAACTTAAGATATTTTTCTGTTTTCCTGCAGTTGTTGTGACAATGGACTAAAATTTGAGCTATAGATTTGTACTATGGAGGATTGAATTTTTCCATTGCAGATGTACAGTATCTCTTTATCATAGCAGGGCTCTTTATATCAGAAGATTCACAACTAGACTGGACCTATATCTCTAATGCTTGATATCTAAAGAGATGTGAGCTGTGAGTTTTGCATTTGCTGGGGCAGACCAATTATTCTTTAAGATTCCTGTATTACCGGCATTATATGCTTAACATTTTCTGGAAAAAAATAGGCAATATGTTTTCCCCCATTGCCTTGGTAACCTATTTATTAATCTTAGAAGTGATCATTTTAATTTCTCATATATTAAAATAAGAGGCAAAATTTTGGCTTACAGAGAACTTATATTTTCAGGGCAAAAATAATAAAGCTAAAGAGATTCAAGTGGTGATTCTGAGTAACTTATAAACAGTTTCGACTTATGTTATAAACTAAGGAGATCTGTATAGATGTATGCCAGTTGTTAATATTAATTAAGTCCAATTGGTTTAACCACTTAAACCCTATTTGAATCTCATTATTTTATTGGTGTTTGTAAAGTAACCATGATAAGTTTCAGTAAGATGGGTTCAACAGTTTCATTTTCAATTATACTGCCAGATGTTCTGACACAATTTGAAGAAAAATATTATATGTTTTGTTAAAAGTCAAGGTTATGTTATGGTTAGAACTAGATCTTATCAGATAAGCTACACTTAATGCAAGGAATATAATATATGAGTTTCAACCAAAGCTCCGCCAGCTACTTAGCTCTTTTTGACGTTTCACTGTCGGCTACTGTTCATCAGAATCCCAGACAATGAAATTAGCCGAACTGGGCCAGCTACTTTTTATGAATAACTGCCTGCTTAAAAACATTCTGACAGCACTGACCTTTGATTTTCTTACCAACCTCATTTCTGTGCAAATCACACCATTTTATTTATAGCAATGAAGTTAACAACTAAAACCCTATTTGAATCTTGGTTCTTATGCAAGTTTAAATCTCCACCTTGATTTGAAAATGTAATATGTAATTCCAGATAATAAAATCAACACTCCCCCCATGGAGGGGATTTGGAAATTTCAGAGGGGTAGAGGGTAAAATGCTTTTCATGTGTCATACTCAAACCATGTTATATCTCAGCCCCGTTTTGTGGGGTTATGGATGTTTTCTAGAATAGCACAATTAATATTCATTATCCAATGTGGTATCTGGTGGGTTGGCCCTCACTAGCTCTGCCTCTATGGTGCATGGGAGCATAGTGCCATGAGCACACTGATGTATATTCCCAACCATGACATTGGAGATCAAAACTACCCCCAGTGTATCATAACCATGTGTGTTGATCTCTGGTTTGGTGTGGTGCATTGCATATTCCTTGTGCTTCCCAGAGTCGATATGTGGCTATGACTGGGGAGATAAACCATGCAATGAACATTCTTCTTGGAATTTTGAATGCTTACAATACCACTGAATTGGATACTAAGAAGGGGTGTTTTATGGGTTTTTTATTTGTTGGTACCAGTAAGACTCAGGCCAAACAATTGCTCATGTAAGCTTTTGTTTCTTACATTTGTTTGAAAGACATAATCATACACCTGGTTACTTTGTACCAGTCACTAGGAAACACATTCCACTTACTTTAGTATCTATATTTTCCCCTTTGCTGTGGATATTTTTTGATTGTGAAAACTTGGTTTTGGTGTTTTTTTTTTACTTTAGAATGAAGAAGATGCTGAACTGGATGGCAAATTCCAGAGTCTGACATTGAACAACAACGAGAAGAAAGCAGACACACCAATTGAAGAGGTAAGCTAATAAAATGTCAGTTAACTTGACAGTGAAATATCTAGGCTAGTAAATTTGGTTAAGTACCCTTGCTCACAAACATTTATATGCTAGAGACTGTACTTCATATGCACACAATAGACAATGTTTCAAAAGTGCCAGGCAAAATCTTTTCACAGTTTGGGCACCAGGTTGCACCTCAGCACCATTCCCATATAGAATACATAATTAAGTATATGGGTAGGTTGCCCTTGTTCCAACAATTTGAATTTGTGCTGGTCAACTGCCCTGAGAGACTAAGGCCTATGGCAAATGCCGAACTTCAGCCGCTCTTCTTCTTTCGAACCTTTCCTTTTTCAAAGGATGCTGCTTCATTATACTTTATAATCAAGAAATTTCTATTGTTTTGAATTGGAACGGCACAACTCTGGCACGGCGTTTGCTGTAGGCCTAACTCTAGCTAGAGTTTAGGGAATGGGATCCTATTCATCCATATTCTCAATTCTGAGGCCTCATTCAGTCTTATTGATGTTATCCAATGTGGCATCTGGTGGGTTGGCCCTCACTAGCTCTGCCTCTATGGTGCATGGGAGCATAGTGCCATGAGCACACTGATGTATATTCCCAACCATGACATTGGAGATCAAACTACCCCCAGTGTATCGTAACCATGTGTGTTGATCTCTGGTTTGGTGTGGTGCATTGCATATTCCTTGTGCTTCCCAGAGCCTTGAAAGACAATGACTGGGGGGATAAACCATGCAATGAACATTTTATTTAAGAAGTCTGAGTCTAGAAAAACCATGCCAGATTTTTGATTTTCCAAGAAAAAGTGCTTTATTAGTGATTGCTTGTTCCTGCTTTTGTTCTGTTGTAGGCCTATATATTACTTGCTTCAGATAACAACTATTCCTATTTGCTCTTCTATTCCAGATTGCATCCACAGCCAAAAAATTATGGGATGTTCAGGATTCTGGGGAAGAAAAATCAGGAATGACCACAGGCATTCTGTTAGGTGACCAGTGGCGCGAGAACGCATGGGGTCAATCCGTCCCACATGTCACTCAGTCAGAGCATGCAGTGTCGCAGCCAATCATGGTGCAGAGATCTGTCAAGCCCGGGGCATATAATGGGAATAACTCCGATTCACATGGTGTGCTGTCGCCAAGGTCGGCAGATGGGGTGCTCAGCATGGTGGAATATGTGTTAGCGTCATCACCTGGTGGACAGGAGCTTGACTCACAGATTATGAAAGCCCAGTTTGTAAGTTCATGGGGTCTATTGTGCAATTTACTTTTGTAAATACCGGTAATGTGATTGTTGCCTGTTGAAATGGCACATGGATTTTAAATTTTCAACTTTAAGATTTCCCATTATTATATGACTGGGACTTCATTTTACCATATAAGGTCAACATTAAGTGCAGATATGCAGCCTTAGGTCACGCCAAAAGCCATAATACAGCACTGAAAACTGTATTACACTGGTGGCAAACTGGTGGTTACAAACCAGTGTTGTGCATGCGTTTGAATGACTTCCCGATCATATGCTAGTCAAAAAAAGTTTTTTGTTCATCGTATAATAACTCATCAGATATATGTTCATGTACTACTGGCAGACAATTTACTTGTTGCTCCCATTTCCTTTTACCCTGCGAGCAGTGATTTCCTCCTCTCTAAGGCCAGTGGTTTCCCTTTAAAAAATATGTATCTAATTTGAAAAATATTGCTATTACATGAAAAAACATTAACTAAGATACACTGCAGGTTCTATTTCCAGTACCTGTCTGTTTATAGATGATTACTAATAATTTTAGTATAATATCTGAAGTAGATGTGATCCAATGTGGTATCTGGTGGGTTGGCCCTCACTAGCTCTGCCTCTATGGTGCATGGGAGCATAGTGCAATGAGCACACTGATGTATATTCCCAACCATGACATTGGAGATCAAAACTATCCCCATTGTATCACCGCCTTGTGTGCTGATCTCTGGTTTGGTGTGGTGCATTGCATATTCCTTGTGCTTCCCAGAGTCAATATGTGGCTATGACTGGGGAGATAAACCATGCAATGAACATTATAATAATTATACCCATTCAAAGGCTTTACATTTTTAGAGGTGACAAGTTGAGTCATATTCATATTTCACTCACAAGATATTACAGATATAAGCTTCCTGCTGCTCAAGAGAAAACTGAAGAGTACTTGCCTGTAGGAGGAGAACAAACAATACTAGTCATTGTGTAGACATAATTCTAAAATATGCTTGTCAAACTACCAAAATCCATCCCCCTTTCATTTGGAAGGTAACACACAAGTTCACACAAGGGTTCTCTGTATAATAACAACTTTTCTTTCATTGGTAGGGCTCGTCACCCCCAGGGGATCATGGGAAGACAGGTGTGTCCAAGAAGAGCCGTGTATCGCCATTTGAGGAGGAAACAGCAGAAGAGGTGAAGGCCAACATACAACTTGACCAGGATATTAATGCACAGTCAATCAAGCAACAAGTCAAGGACGATGAGAAACCACACAGCACATTCAGGTAAGCTTGGAGTGAACTCTTTAGACCACTCTGGATCTCCACAAGTGTAAAAAACCTTGATCTTTAAGTAAGAGATTCACACAGACGTTTGCATTCGATTCATAGCATATGGTGTGCATGTATGCTAAAATCTGAATCCAGCAAAACAAACCAGAACATGTAATTAGATTCAAATTGTGCAAGCAGAGTATGTTAACCTCTGATAACTTTGTTCCTTTTTCCTCTCTTCGCAATTTGCAAAAGATGAGGTTGCTAACTTCTTGTCACTTTGCAACTTGTCGCAGCTCACTTTATCACTTTTCGTTAGTTTCCTAAGAGAGGAACGGCAAGTCTAACTCTTTGCGAGCCAATGGATAACCACAACTATTTGACATAGATTGTTAATGCTGTCTTAGTAGACGTGATCCAATGTGGTATCTGGTGGGTTGGCCCTCACTAGCTCTGCCTCTATGGTGCATGGGAGCATAGTGCAATGAGCACACTGATGTATATTCCCAACCATGACATTGGAGATCAAAACTACCCCCATTATATCACCACCCTGTGTGTTGATATCTGGTTTGGTGTGGTGTATTGCATATTCCTTGTGCTTCCTAGAGTCGATATGTGGCTATGACTGGGGAGATAAACCATGCAATGAACATTTTAATTTTAACATTTTAATTTTTTTTAATCAGACCTTCTTCTGCCTTGTGAATATTAATTTGTGATGTGTATTTTTTTAGCTCCGCCTTTATCAACTGCTTTTTACTGTTGAATTACAAAAGCGAAAATTAGCCAGAACATCCTAATATCCAGTTTGAGGACAATCACTGTCCATGCATTCTAAATTATATTAAGAAATCTGCCATAATATTTTAAATATTTAATACCTTTACATTTCTGCAGGTGGCTGTTTTCCATAGTTACACTAACCATGTTACAGTACCTGGTGTCACTTATTTGCCCACCCAATAAATTTAATTTGCCCTGGGGAACAGGCTTTTCCTGTGATGAAAAAAACTATCAAAAGGAACAAGCACACAATTTCCAATTATTTTTTTGTTATGCAATCTCTTTTTCAACTCATCTGCAAAGCCAAAACAACTTTCCTCCTCTGTTCATATAATCAACTTTCTAGAGGTTTAGCCATGTACCTATGTTGTCCCCCTCTCCTCAGCACCCATGTGCCAGCTTCTGTCATGCAAATTGCCATGTCTGAATTCTGATTGACACACTGAATACAAATGAATCTGAACTAAGCTTTTCAGACTGCTGTTCAGTCACCAGTGACTAATGCATTCATGGTGCGACAGCTCACAGGGATTTTTTTCTCATATACAATATCTGGTATAATTAGTTCATGAAAGCCACCATTTTGTCAGCCAAGCAACATGGCAAGTTGGAGAAAGCATCCATTTCCATCAGTTGAGTTAGGGAATGTAGTGCAATATTTTTTATTGACTTAGGTAAATCATGTATACATCTTTTTTTTAGATAGTTATTTCAAGTTTTTATGCGTTATTTGTCTCTAAGATTGATTGAATGTATTATTCTGGATATCCGAAAATTTCAGTTTTCTTGCAGTGTGTGCACAATACTATAAAAAATCAAGGCTTCATTTATGCAGAGCAAAATGGAAGCCAGCCCTTGTCTCAGATCTTTAATTTTGAATAAGGTTAACTTTTGTTGGTCATAATTCTGTATCTTTCCTTGTTTTGAATTGTTGGCAAGTTTGTTAGTGAAACAGAAAAAATGTTTTTAATTAAGCTACAGGGAGCCTGAAATTTATTATGTTCTGTTAATACAAGTGATCAGTGATGTCTCTGTATGAAATTCCTCCAGAATGTTTACTGTTTCGCTTCAAATTATTCCTTTCTCCTCTGAATTATGTTGTGTTTAATACAAGTGATGTCTCTGTGTATGAAGTTCCTCCAGAATGTTTACTGTTTCGCTTCAAATTATTCCTTCCTCCTCTGAGATCTGAATAAGAACTCTCCTTAGCAATAACAACAGATCTCACTATGTGTGCAGTAGGAGAGTTTCGTTTTTGTTCAGTCAGCCCTTACTAATTGTGCTGAATTTTCTAGGCTGTTTCACCTGCTTCCCTGAAGGCCAAATTGAAATTTGCAGATGCGTTTCATTTTCTTTATGATACACAAGTGCACAACTGTAGAAAGAAGCAAATATGAACCCAAGCACGTAATGGAGATTTATTCTAGAAATGATAGAGTTGAAGAGTTCAATTCACTCGATCTCCATTAGTTGTTGTTTACATATGTTTACGAGCAGTGATTTCCTCCTCTCTTAGGCCGGCCAGGTAGTTTGATATAGAAGGAGAACTACTTGTAGAAGTCTTAAAATATTCAACTAAAAACAGAGCTCCATACTCGATTTACTGAATTCAATCGAAAATAATTCAGTACATTCTCGAAATTAGCCGATGGAAATGGATGCTTTCCTTGAAATAGTTGTTTGCAAGGCTGTCAACATGGCGGCTGTCTGAGGCTGCAATGATGCAATTATTAAACAATTATTCCTTGAGCCTGAATGGGCTCTGAGTCAATAGCCCATGAGGCCGAAGGCTCAATTGGCTATTGACTCAGAGGCCATGAGGGCTAGAGGAATAATATTGTTTTAGTCAAATACACTTGTAGGTCAATTTGTGTAGTCAAAAACGTTTTTTGTTCTGGTCATTTGCCTTTTTTCTGGCTTTAAAATCCGACACTTTTCGCTACTAGTAGGCTATAACTTATAGCCTACTAGTAGCTCAACCAATCAGAACGCAGCATTGACAATAGACCACTAGTGTGATTTGAAAAATTCGAATTAATGACTATTTCACAAATTATGTGAAACAAATGGGAAATGTACCCAGGCTACCGGCAGCTGAGCGTTTTTTTTCCCGAGTTGAACGACCTCTGCAATTCAAAGCGGCACTCATTGCGTCTTGAATTTTTGAACAGGGAGGCTTCATAATGGGCTCTTCAATGAATTTGTTTTGCTTTAAAAGGGTTTCTTCTCGTATCAATCAATTTTTTTTTGCCAATCATTTTTTTTGCCAAGGTCAATGAATTAATTAAGGTTAGAGCTTTGTAATGGAAACAAAAATCGTATCCGTAAACAGCTAACTTTATATTTCATCGCAGTTCCCGGAAAGTGGAAGTGCTGTAATTGTGCGTTCGGTAGAACAGTTTCATCCCCAAATGGATTTTCTGGTTTTACCAATAATGCTACAATGGTTTTCATGAACAAAAAACTGCAAAAGGAGAACGCGATGATAGTATATCTTAATGACCGAGTGTTGTGCAATCTTTCACAAGGGCTTCATTTATTATAGCATTTCTTTGTTACAATGTGATTTAATGCAGAGAAAACCGACAACAATTTCGTATTTATGTTGTAGTGAGTTATAGGGAAACTTGTGTACTAAAGTATATCGAAAAAGATCTTCAGCAGTCACCGTTGAATTCATATTTTTATAGATAAACTCGCGCGGAGAAAAATTTACATTAGATAAATACCGTCGGTTGCATCTACTACACGCTCGGCAAAAACATGTTCTGTCGGCACGTGAACTTTTGACAGTTGAACTTGAAAGTTTGCAAGCGTGAAGCTTTGGTGACGCTCGTGAAAAAAGATAAAAGCTCAGTTGATTATTTCTTTTTGACCAGAAAAACTGTGAAGTTACCAGAATATTAGCTTGTTTCAATGTTTGTTATTGAAACGAAAGTGCGGACTGGAATATTGTGACAAAACGTTCAAGTTTGGCCGTCAATCCAAGTTTCACTGTCAAAACTTTAAAGTTTCGCGTGCCGACAGAACATTTTTTGACGTGTGTGTAGACGGGTAGCTGCAACCGACGGTAATTCTCTACAAAGACATTTACTTTTTAGAGCCCAAATAGAGCGTATTCGTATTGCAATCAAACAACGTCCCAATGCTCGACTTACTTCCCGGCAGGCAGGTGACATCATTATATTATTTATTTATGCGTTTTGTCTGCGTTCTAAGCGGCCGGATAACTCGGTCCATACTGCGGTATACGGCCCGAGTAACAAGGCCATATACCACCCTGCACCGGGCTCTACTCGCGCCAACTATTTGTACATAGTTACCGGGCTACTCGGAGCGGCTGGTGGCGGGGTTAGTAACGGCACAACGTTAGATTCTTAGAATGTTACTAGAGCTGTATCTACGGGTTTCTGCATTGCACTGAGGTTGTACTGGGCTGAGTTAGAATTAATTCTCAAGGAAACCGTGTTGGGAGTTTGCTTAGCAATGTGCACCATTTAGGATCTCTATGCTGCATGTGTGCTCTTGTAAGGTTAGTTATGAATCCTGTCGCTTGGTGCTTTTAACGCCATACTTAAAGTTCAAGTTTTCCTCACGCTGTCACTTACTCATCACGATGTTTATCGTTCCCGGATCGCTTTCACGGCTTTCGCCATCGCAACGACATCAGTTTGTCGCTCGCCGTTTCTTATGTCACAGCTGGCAAGCTCCAAAACCGTCATTCATTCATTTGAAAACTGCTTTTTTGTTAAATTCCTAGTATAAGACCATGTATGTATGTACTCGAAAAGCAAAAACAATCTTCAATCTAACGGAGCTAGGATTTTATGCTTGTCATTTAGTCTAATATGCGGATTTTAGATTTTAATGTTCTTTCGGTTTCTGAAGGGCCCGGCTAAATGCCAGATCGCTAAGACATCTTGAACCACTATCCTCGAATCTTAGCTAGAAGCTATCGTGCAGACACAATTAGGAGATCTTGCCTCTTAAAACTGTAATAATTATAGAACTGTGCTTTTCGTACGGTGTGTTTTGCGATTCCAAGACGCAAAAAAAAATGAATAAGATACAAAAACACCTCTTAAAGTGCCATTAAAATTAGACTGAACAAAAACACCCAGGTTTTATCTCGGGGTTATTATTTTCAGCCAGTTTCTGAGTCTGTATTTATGGAATCTAATGGCGAGTTCCTACGTGGACTGCTCTGCATCGCCCGTTTCTATTATGTTTCAGAAAAAGGTAAACACGGTGTTAGGTGCGATCAACTGAATGAACAGTTCAGAAAACCGCAACCCCTGGGAAACCACAAATTTGTCCTTAGATCGACGAAATACGGTATCCTAAACTCAAATACACCATTCTGGAATCAACAAATATACCTTTACGATGCTGGTACGTTTTTAAACTTAGGTTCTAGCCTTTTCTGGCGCCTAGTTTTATTATTCAAATTGAAAAACTGATCTTGTTTAACACAAAAAAATAAACGATACAAATGAAATGTCAGCAGCTCAGTTGTGAATATAATTTCTTTGTTCTTCCCATGCCTTTTCTAAAGCTGTTTTGATATTTGAATCAGCGTTGTTCGTTTAAACAAAGTTAGAAACGAGTTTCTAAGAAAGGCAGAGTCTCTAACCTAGAAATTCGAGTTTTCTTTTGGAATAATTGCTGGATTATTTCTCGTATAATGAGTGCGAAGTGCTAAGGTTGACTTTATTTAATGAGGTATTATAATGTTTTCCTAAGAGTCATTTTTGGTTTAGATTTTATGTCCAATGGAAAGAAAAGTTTGCATTTCATCTTTTTGGTGAAGACCGTATAAGCAAACATCTTTTGTCTTGAGTAGAAAGTCGAATGGGTCCCATAGAATCCGACCACAAAAACGATTCTTATTATACATGGACCAGAAATTGTCAATTCCTTTCCTCAATGACCTTTAAAATCAATTACAATCATATGCTTCTACAAACGCTTTAAAGTGAAACTCGCCGCTCGACAAACCCCTAATTCAATTACATTCAAATGCTTATCCGTGTATTATTCGCGGGCAATTTCTTTTTCTTTTCTGAATCAGCTGCGCTTAAAAGCAAGCTGTCCGCAGACGGGAGCTCTTTCATACGTGTTACATTTGCTATTACACATAGCGATGTACGTCTGATACAACTATAGGTTTAATTCGCGTTAATTGCACCGTTATAATATATTCGCTACGCAGTACAGCTACTGGGCAACGAAACGCCCTTTGAAAAGCTCTGAGCTCTATCCACTGCATCCTGTTACTGATTACGTTAAGATATCCTTATTTAAAATGCATTCAAAAGGTCTGCAAAGTTCCTGTTCGTTCTCTTTAAACCTCTCGGGGTTTTTTCTATTTTGCAATGCCCACTATAATTATGAGCCTTTCTCCTTCCGATTTTTTTTCTTTGCGCCGTGGAGAAATCCACCTTTGTCTTGTTTTCTATATGAGCACCCTACTTTATTCTTGTTTCGCTAAAATATACCATTGGCAGAGTCTTAGATTTTTAAAGTAGATTTCCTAAACTTGGTTTAAGTGTGCGAAAACCTGTTTTTTTTTAATTGCCGTTAAAGGGGCACTCGCACGCTTAATTTTTGTACAACCTGTCAAAAAATATATTAAAATATATTAAAAAAATATGTTAGTTTACCGGGAAAAATCAAAATAACAGTCCAGGTTTGTTAAAATGATCTTTTAACTATCGAATCATTACAAATCTATAGTGTTTTTATCTATTATCAAGAGGATGGAATTGGATTGCGATTTGAATTATTTGCTTGTCAGGCAAGTGTGCTAGTGCCCCTGCGTGCAAGTCTGTCCATACACCGACTCAGGAAACTCAGCTGACACTACAATTCAGCCATTTTTTCTGAAAATGCTTTTAATTTCATTTGCGAAAGTTTAGTTTCAGCGTCTTTCGTGTTCAAACGTTTGGTTCATTTGGATAATTTTTATATAAATACAATAAAGCGAGTAGGAAATGTGGATTATCTTATTGCTTCATGTGTCTAGATGTATAGATTAGCGTAATGATATCTCAGTTTGTGCTGTTCAAAGTGATAAAAGAGTAATTAGCATCTTATTTCCTCGGATTAATTGATTTTCTTTGCCCCACAGCCGAACACCTGGCTCCAGAAACTCATCTCCTACATCAAGTAACTCACAGAATTCCCAAGATGGAATGCCCACAAACCAACCCCAAATGGCACAACCCTCCCAAATGTCGCTCAGATCGCTGGGCAATCCAGAAAGCAGAGACAACCAGGAACGCCTATTGCTTTGATTGATCCCCTAGACCCTGTGCAGTTAGAACAGTTGCATTTTGACCATCAACATTCTGTGCCAGGCACACCTATTAGCCCCTCAGAGATTGCTATGGTATCTGGTGGAGGGTTGCTGTCTACATCACACGTGTCAACAACAATCGCAGCATCCCTACAGCAGTTGTCGACACAGCAGCAGTTAGCAATCGCTGTCGCTCAGCAGCAGCAGCAGCAGCAACAGCTTGGGCTGCAGTCAGGGATACCACCCCAGAGCCCATACTACATAGCTGCCGCCACTGCGCAGGACCCTTACAACCCAAACCTCCCTCCTGTCAACCCTGGCAACGCCCCAGTTGTCCACCCACAGTATGCCGCAGCCTACAGCATCCAGCCATGGGGTGTCTACCCTACTGGGGCAGGAGCTGGCAACTTCCTCCAGCAGCAGCAGCAACAGCAACAACAACAACAGCAGCAGCAGCAACAACAGCAACAACAAGCTCAGCTTCTAAGGACACAAGGCAATGCTGCAGTAGGTGGCAGACCCATACAGACGCAAGGGCAGCTGGAGTTGCTAGGTAACCCTCAGCAGCCTTCCATGCCAGGACCAGGAAGTAATTACCAGTTGATAGCACCTCCTGGTGCAGCACCCTTGGGATTAGGAGCCACTGCCTATTACGACCAGTCCGGCAACCTAGTCCTTGGCAATGCCCAAGGTATCAATGGGGTCACCCCTCAGCAGCTTGCCGCTAACCAGATGGGTGCCCCTTTGAGGATGGTCTCATCAGTCATGCTCAACGCTGCTAATAATGCGAACGCGAATGGGGTGGCTGCTGGCCGTATTGGAGGGGGAAACCAGATGAATGGGGCCTCGGGGATGCGGTTGTATGGACAGCAGAGTCAGCAGCAGATGTCGTGAGTGGCCAGACCCCCCTGTCCTCCTACCAAGGGAGTCAGGTTCAGATAAATGGCAGTACAGTCAGCGTGCTCGGTAACAACCTGGGAATTCTGGGCGGGTCCTCTAATGTTGGAGCAGTGGGGACAGTACCGAGTAACAGTCAACGACGTGAAGCCTTCAGTAATGAGTACAACAACTTCCCCAAGCGACCAGGTCTTCCAAGTTACTATGCTGCTCCAGGGGGTGTCAACAGCCTCGGCAGCCTTACTATATCGGCACAGCCCTCTTACAACTCCCCCCAAGAGCTCCCAACACCCCCATTGATCTCTCAAGGCAGCCAATCAGCGTTCTCCGTCGGAAGTCCCATATCTAGTGGTTTGTCACGCTACATGCAGCTCTCGGCCGCACCCAGTGAGAAGAAATACCAAAGTTCCCTGGGAACCCTGAGTGGATCGCCATTTGGCGCTTCCGTCCTGATGCAAAACAACTACCGTGGAGGGAGGGGAAAGGACACGGGCCGCAGCCGACTCCTAGAAGACTTCCGTAACAACCGTACCCTAACATCCAGTTGCGTGACCTGGCTGGTCACATAGTGGAGTTCTCGCAAGATCAACACGGCTCCAGGTTCATACAGCAAAAACTGGAGCGCGCGTCGCCTGGAGAGAAGCATTTAGTGTTCCATGAGATCCTGCCAGCCGCGTATAGCTTAATGACCGACGTGTTTGGTAATTACGTCATTCAGAAGTTCTTCGAGTTCGGAAGCGAGGAGCAGAAGCATCACTTAGCGTCGTGTATTCGCGGTCACGTGTTGCCGCTTGCGTTACAGATGTATGGGTGTCGCGTGATTCAGAAGGCGCTGGAATGCATCCCACCAAACGTACAGGTGAGTGTGTGACGCGCGACAGCTATGTCATCAATCTCTTTCCTTTTTCAAGATTGAAAGTTGATCTTCGGAGTTTCTCGGCACAGGGGTTTTAAACGTCGTGTCTAGAGTGTTGGTCGGCTAATGGGCTTGTTGCGATGTCTGTAGAATCGAGAGAATACAGTAGTTTTCAAAAATAGACAATGGTATTTTGTTTGTTCACTGAGTGTTTGTTGTTTACTGATTGTTTGTTGACTGATTTTGTTTGTTGTTTACTGATAGCATGAACTTGTGATGGAGCTGGATGGTCACGTGCTAAAGTGCGTTAAGGACCAGAACGGTAATCACGTGGTACAGAAGTGTATCGAGTGTGTGGACCCGCATGCGCTGCAGTTTATCATCGATGCCTTTCAAGGCCAGGTAAACAAGACGCTATAATTTACACCTATTTCAATTAACGTTGCTCTGCAAAACGTAAAACCATGAACCATGCTTCATAATGAAGACGCTCTCGTATTTTCCTCGAGTCTGGCAAACCAAACTAAACTAAAACCACCCAATGGCACTTTGTTTACTACTTTGAGACACAATTTGGCGTGAACCGCTTCGTTTTAGGCAGGAAATACCATTTCGACTTATGAAGCATGGTTCATGGTTCTACGTTTTGCAGAGCAACGTTAATTGAAATAAGTGTATACCACGCCACAAAAAATAGGCCCTCGTAAATTTGACAGTATTCTACTCAGCTTTTCAGTCCTTTGCTGTGCCTAAGTGACAGGCTCGAATTTAAGGAAAAAACCGCTGTAAGTTTGTACATAGGAGCAAGTTTTGAGGTGCATTTCCTGACATTCTTGGCGCTGTTTATATTAACTGGAAAGTGAGATTTATTATCTATAGGCGTAAAGCTCTACCCGTATCGGTTGCAATTTCTAGCCCTAAGTGTTGGAAATTCAGCACAGTTTCGTCTGTAGCGTGGTATGAAATAGTCATACAATGCTTTCTCACGGCAGGGGCGTAGGCAGCATTTTAAAAGTGGGGGTCACAACTAGAAAAGTGACTCATGGTATATGCTATCAAGCAAAGGCCAAGGGACTGCTGTCTGCTGCTGATTTCCGTGTGCTTGTTAGGATGCTGTTAGGATGGTAATTAGCTACGTTTTTGCATTTTAAGCTACGGGTCTCCGAGCTCCAACTTTAAGTTATGAAATTTAAAGAATGCCTGTTGACCGTCATGCAACGTGGCCGTGGTATTGATTTTCGTACGACACGAAAATACATCGGAGCCGCTTTTTGAGAGTTTGAAGTTCGTCATTTTCTTAGCACATTTAGGCATACTTCACTGCCATACGCGTTTGACTGCCATTGTGAAAGTTCTTCGAGTTTGCGCGCTCTACTGCAACAGAACAGGACAAAGCGAGGAACGCCTTGCATATTTTTGTTTACCACGGCCGCGTTGCATGGCGGTCGACATGCATTCATTAAGTTATGATGGATATTGCCGATGCTCAATCGAGTATTCTTTAATTAGAAAATGCACCGCTTTCACTCTGCTCCGACCTTCATGTCATGATCTTGTGTCGGCAGGTATACGCCCTCTCTACTCACCCTTACGGCTGCCGAGTGATACAGCGCATCCTTGAGCACTGTTTAACAGAGCAAACCCTGCCTATCCTGAACGAGATGCACGATCAAACCGAACGACTCGTGCAAGACCAGTACGGAAACTACGTCATCCAACACGTACTGGAGCACGGAACACCAGAGGACCGCAACAAGATCTTGATGCAGCTAAGAGGGAACATCGCGCAACTTAGCCAGCATAAATTTGCCAGGTAATGCAATGAAGCATTCTCGAACCCAGATCTCCCCGGCTCGTCTCCTCGCAGGGAGGCTCTGATATCCATTTGAGGACGTTTGCTGATTGGCTGGTTTTGAACGTTGGTGCATGCGCAGAACGATCTTTCTCTCAACGTCTCTGTATCAAATCTCGCGCATGCGTCAGTGGCTGTCAGAGCCTCCCCCGCGAGAAGACGAGCCGGGGAGCTCTGGTAAGAGAATGGCAATGAAGTTACTGTTGGACCATACACTCCTCACCTCGCTCCCCGACTCGTCTTCTCTCGGGAGGCTCTCGTAACATTGTCGAACCTAGAGCTCCCCGACTCGTCTTCTCTCGGGAGGCTCTCGTAACATTCTCGAACCTAGAGCTTCCCGGCTCGTCTTCTCTCGGGAGGCTCTTGTAACATTCTCGAACCTAGAGCTTCCCGGCTCGTCTTCTCTCGGGAGGCTCTCGTAACATTCTCGTACCTAGAGCTCCCCGGCTCGTCTGCTAGCAGGGGAGGCTCTGGGGACATCATTTGAGGGCCTTCGCTGATTGGCTGATTTTGAACGTTAGGGCATGCGCAGATAGGTGTTTCTCTCAGCGGCTCTTTATCAAATCTCGCGCATGCGATGTGACGAGCCGGGGAGATCTGGGTTCGAGAATGCCCTCGTAATAGTCATTGACGCATGCGCGGCATTTTGATACAGACCCTTTAAGAAAAATAATTTTTTGCGCATGCCCCAACGTTCAAAATTAGCCCCCCCCC
Organism: Scolanthus callimorphus; assembly: GCA_033964015.1. Classification (NCBI taxonomy): domain Eukaryota; kingdom Metazoa; phylum Cnidaria; class Anthozoa; order Actiniaria; family Edwardsiidae; genus Scolanthus; species Scolanthus callimorphus. The sequence goes on from CM066925.1 coordinate 12,706,872, forward strand.
CCCACCCCACGATATGAGTGAGTTACTATCCTCATTACGTTTGTATCTTAGGGGTTAGTTTTGTCCCGTATCATAAACGTTTCATCTAAAAATTATGTGATTTTGTTTGTTTTAGTAATGTAGTGGAGAAGTGCGTCAGTTTCGCCTCAAGAGCTGAAAGAGCCATGCTAATCGATGAAGTGTGTAACTCCAATGACGGGTAAGTGGTCACCAAAAACTCTTGACTTTTTGAATATTGAATAAATCGACTCCCATGTCCGTAATGCACTGCTTCCTCGCCATCTTCGTTACCGAAGAAGCTTTATTTTTGTAGTCGCGATGTAGACTCATATAGTCGCTCAATGATCTTATTAATTTTTTTTCATTCATTCATTCATTCATCCTCTTCGCCCCCAGTGGGGCATAAGGTCGCAAGACTTCTTGAAATCCTCGAATTTAAACTAACTCCTGAACAAAAGAAATGAAATGCATCTTTTCCTTATTTCTTGATCCACGCAACCACTTGACACAACCGCTACATGTTCGATTTTGCTATGTAAACACTCGGTAATAATTGTCTCCCTCTCTCCATTCAGCCCAAGCCCCGCACTCTACACCATGATGAAGGACCAGTTCGCTAACTATGTTGTCCAAAAGATGATAGACGTTGCCGAGCCGGCCCAGCGTAAGCTCCTGATGCATCGGATACGCCCCCACGTAGCGACGCTACGGAAGTACACTTACGGAAAACATATCCTGGCTAAGTTGGAGAAGTACTACATGAGTATGAAACCACAGCCTGAATTCTTACCGTTTACCAATGGGCAATTGATGTAGGCTACCTACTGGTACCCACCCAACCCTTTTACCAATCCAAGACACCCCATCCCTCTTCGGAGATTTTTGCCACTGTGAAACCACAGCCAGAATTCGTACCGTTTACCAATGGGTAATTAATGTAGGGTGTCCACTGGTACCCCTTTTAGACGCCCCACACCCCTCTTCGGAGATGTTTGCCACTCGCCCGAATAACTAGAGGTACGCTTAACCTCCTTGTTCCCCAAATTAATCCAACTCCCCTTGTTTCCTAAATTAATCCAAGTACCGTCCCCTTTGCTTTGTGTAAGGCAATGACCCCAGTCTAGTAAGACTAGCTTGTAGTGACTAGTCAAATACGAGATGTGGGCTTATAATAACGAATGCACGAACGAATCCATTTCAAATCAAACAACTAAACACACAACATAAAACTCTGACTTTTAGCCATCTTAATCATTTTTGAAATGCTTTTACTTTTCATATGCCACGTTTTCGTTGCAGAAAATGGTTGCATTTTAGGCTTTTTATCTGTTTTACCATAACAAATGGCTCCTCCCATGCTTCATATTCAACTCTCAGAGACGTTTCTCTAAAGCTTTATCCGAGAATCACTGTTAAAGTTCTTACCATTTTATCACTTTAATTGATTAGAAATGGATCGTTCAAGTTTTAAAGTAATATATTTTACTTTTATAAGACAAAATTCTCATGTTGAAAGCCAAATGTTTCTAGTAATATTATATTATATTACATAATATGTATGCCTTAAATTTGGTATCATAGTTTGAGCCTCGTATGAAGGTTTGTTGTACTAAAACATCATTTTTGTGTGTATTTTTTTTTACACGATTTCGAATGATGGAAGTTGCGAGTGGCTTTCGCAAGGTAACTCGTACGTGCATATTGGTATACCTGTGGTACCCCTGGACATTTTCGTATTCTAGGACTCATGAGTAATGATTGGTTGTATGAAAATTGATCAGAACTATGTTTGTCGCCTTATTTTCCATATTTAGCCTTCTTGCAGGCGGTTGGGCGCCTGGTCTATTAGCCAATCAGAACACCCGAAAAACAATTGATCCATTGTTTTTCGGGTGTCCTGATTGGCTAATATCGATAGCCGCCCTTATCTTGGCCAGACCGCGCGCGCTCCAAAATGCAAGATGGCGGCGACAGTTTCTCGCTATAAAAACAACAAAACGCTCAACGCATGCAAGCAGCCTATTAATTCGAAAAGATGAATATTCGATGAGAATATTTTGATATACTCACTGACAATGTAACTTGTAGATCTTGAAATCGTTTTAGAACTAGTGACGTAATTGTAGAACCTAACATCGCAATTTCTGCAACATTAAACTACCAATATGCACATGTGAGTTGCCTTTGCCATTTAAGGTTGTAGTTATAAGCGCCGGAAAGGATTGATTTCCGATCTGTAACAAATTATAAATAGGTTAATAAGGCAGAAATGCCATCCCGTAGAAGACATTGACCGGGAAGAAGTGTATATGTGTACAATACCATGTAAATTGAGGGAGTTAGAGATTTAATTGCCATCCTAGGCGTAACTAAAGCTTTTTCCTGTACAGAATGTTCAACCCTGTACAGAAATGACAAAAAAACATGTAAAGTGAACCCCCCTGTATGAACTGTTTCATAATATTATATAGAAATCGTTTTCCATATAAAACAAATCAGCGATTTAGATCTAACGTTCATTATAGTGTAAAGAATAATACCGAGGAGAAAAATAAGCCATTTTTGTGGACCCGTTTTCGTACATTATTATCAATGTCAATATGTATTCTATGAATTGTGAAAATATGATCGAGAATCTCACAAGGATCAAGTATTTGTTGATAAATAGTTGTAAAGCCTTTTTAGGTCTTAAACTAAAAGTATAATTTTAGGAATTGTTAGTTGGTAATTTTAATATTGGCAATTGTTCGACAATTAAGGAAATTTGACACACTTCCGCGGCCGTAATTTTGTCGGTCGTGTGAAGGATAAATATTTTGTGTGATATAATCTAATATATCTTATTATATGCATTGTAGTATTGTTGTAAAATTGTGTGCATTAATGTAGAGATAGCGTGTAAAAATTCTGTAAAGGGACATATAGGTCATTTTCAATTGTTGTATTAAATCAATGGTGCTTTCGGTAATGGACAAATGGCTCTTTGTTTTTCACCACACAGCTTGACCAAGATCAATCTTGGTTTTCGATATCCCCACGTGGTTTATTAGATTTGCCCGAGGGCCGGGAAATCCTCACAGAACGAGGCTCCAATTACGAGGTTCCCTTGGTCAGTGTGATGGGTTAGTAAGTTGTAAGCCCTGCACTGAGGATGGGCAACTTCCGACGTCCCCGTGGTTCTTTAACGTCCCTCTGGTTCAGGTTAGTGTAGTGCATGTGAGAGACGGGACCTACGGTTTAACGTCCTTATCCGAGAAGACGCGAAGGTCTAACCATTTGCAGATATTAGAGCAAAGGCAGCACCTTCTCCTCAATTATAGAAAAGACCCTGAGTGTTGGCCCGGCCGGGGTTTGAACTCCCAACCTCCCGCACATAAGCCCGGCGCTCTACCACTGCGCTAACCGGTCGTCGGGTTCTCTTAGGGTTATATCGCACTGCTTGTACAGCCACTACCGTAGAGTTCGTTCGAAGGTAGGAAGTGACAGCGAACTCTACCGTAGTGGCTGTAAATAAGGCAAGTCGGCCGATTGGAATGAGGGTTCACACGGCCCTGGAAAGTCAAGTCCTTGAATTCTGAAAAAGCCATCCAAGGCATTGAAAAGTCCTGGAATTAAAAAAAATACAAGAAAACAGCCCGTCACTTCGTGACGCTAGAAGACTCAACCTGAGTTCCCCCTTCGATAAACAGCTGATTTACATTACTAATGACCTCCCTTCAGGAAAGACCCCCTGCCGCATGCCGAATAAATGAAGTGAGCCCCAGAGCATGTTTGGCACTGGTCTCCCTGATTTTGGTGGAGAATGACGCACGTGTCGTGTGAGTCAGGAATCCCGACGCCACAGGAACCCCGCGCGCGCCCTAACGAATTTTTTTCTGGAAAACCCACTGGAGAGCCGGCTCGCAGGCTAAGTCCGAAGAACCCGGCCGCTAAAATTGAAAACGCTAGCCTATTACACACAAAAACCATTAGACTAGTAAGGGAAGAGAAGAAATGTTCTAAGAAATTTTTAGTTTATCAGTTTTTTTTTAGAGAATTTCATTCATGGCTTAGCGTGCGTTCTGTAGGCAGTGGCAGTGGCGTAAGTTTGTTCAAACTTGAATGAAAATTTTTCTCAGCTCAAATCTTTCGAATTAAAATTATCCCTGCACATAATAGTAAGTAATCTGTAATATAACCATTTAGTTTTGAATGTCTATGGTACTTTCAGCTGAGGGAAATATATGCTTAAAGAATACGTCTCACCCTACCCATAATGCACTGGTTCGCCGCCGTTTTCGATAATAGTAATAGAGGGGTGTTGAGTGAATCGACCTCAAAACTCGCCAAGTACCCCCAGAAAATAAAGAATTTATGACACAAAGGTAAATAAACTTTATTTTCCATATCATGATATATTTTTTTCGAAGGTGATTTTAGTATCAAACATCGTACTGTTTCAGCAATTTAGTCGCATATGATAATTTAGGTATGAGCTGCAGGATTTTTCGAAGATTATTGCTCGCAGCGAGCGGAGAGCAAAACTAATCTTACACATTCGCGGCATTACTTATAAGGCGAGCCTTTTTGGGGTTGGGCAAGAAAGACCTAGAACTCGGCTGATTTCTTGCCTGATACTTTCTGGGTAAGCCTGTGCTTACAGGCAAGACGTGGCCTGGAACGAGACCCAGATGAGCGCATACTCCGCATTCTTATAAGCACAGCGGATGCATTCTCGCGGGGAGCTCTGGGTACGAGAATGCAGCGGATTTGGTTTGGCTAGAACTCGTCTTTCTAAGCAGGCCTGTCTTCTGATAGTCAACTCTAGACTTTTTCCCTCAATTTACTCATTGGAAACTACTGGTAAGTAGAACGAAACCGGTCGAATACCTCTGTCAAAGTTATCGGAGCTTTCAAAACGGGTTGTTTATTGGTGGTAGCTAGCATTTTATTTCTCGAGGCCGAGTTTCAAACACAAGTCGGCAGCAATGCGAAAGTGTTTCTATTTGCCACGTTTGAGAATAGGCATGATAGGTTTGAATCTGCCAGTTCCTGGCTTCCCTAGAATAACCAGGTCATCTACGATAGGGAGAGTACAATTTCAGTCCAGTTGCGGGGAAAGCTCTGTGAAAGTGTTTCACCACGTCTTCATATCAGTCCCATAGGGTACTGTTCGTTAATTACGTCGCAGGGGGGGCTGGTGGTTTTATAGGGGGGGGGGGGGGGGGGTAAATTTTGCAGAACGTTGAAAAATTTTGGGGTAAATTTTTAGAACATGCGAAACTTTTTTTTTTGGGGGGGGGGGGTGCATTTCAGTGTCATGCAAATTTTGAACAGACTAGGATTGAGATTGAGTGCAAATTACGTGAAACACAGAGCACTCCGGAGTGCCCTGGGCCAACTAAAGATTTCCTACTAAAGATTTCTGTCGAACTTCTTCTCTCTTTTGTTGCCAGTTTAGAGCTTGTTCTACCCGTACATCCTCTTCAACAATCATACTTAGTTAGACGCCATTTTGATACTAGCTTACTAGCTAAGTCGATTAGCGTGCAGGGGGAGGGGGGGGGGGGGTAAAATTTCAAATAGCCGCTTTTCGAAGGGGTAGAAATTGAAACTACGTTTTTTGAACGGGGGTAAGTTTTCACAAAACCTACGAGCAGAAAAAACCACCAGCCCCTGCGACGTAATTAACGAACAGTCCCTAGCGGGTAAACAATTGACCGATCCCCGCATTTTAGCAGTAGGGGAATGCCTCGGTTTTCTTTTCAAATCTCTTATGCTATAGTTAGAATACCTAAAAACTAAGATTTTCTGAAAGTTATAAGGCCTCTAAAGTTGCATGTTGTTAAGTGTTATAGTGTGTGTATGGAGGTCGGACAGATTTTGTCCGAGCCTCATACGAAAGTCTCTAAAAATACGAAACTTTAGCGGCATATAACTTTGCCCCAATTATTGCAATACTCCAAATCAGGATTTCTTAGTTTTTGGGTATACTGGTATAGCTACAGCATAGAAAATTAAGCGGGAATACCAAATCATCGCCTAACTGCTAAATTGCGGGGATCTGTCAATTCAGCCCGCGATACCTGAAAAGGCGGGCCATATGTCACGTGTCACGCCATCGCCTATGGACTGTGAATGAACAGTCCAAAGAAAATGAACAATCGATGAAATGGTTATGCAACTGCCATTCGTACTAATAGTTCTACCAGCATTTCACTATCTATTGATACTTCTAGTTTATTATGAAACATCGCATAAGTAATGAGCTTGGGCACCCTGTGGGAAAAACAAAAGATTTCGTTCGCTTGAGTGCCAGTTGGGGAAACAAACCACAGGACTCCCGCTCAAAAAGGTCTTCAATCTAAATGAACACGTCTGATTTAGCGTCTGGTTTAATTAACAGTGTATATACAAATTATTACGTTCACTTGTTTCAGAGAGCAGGTCAAACCACTTTCTGTAGTTAGGGTAAAACTGGTAACGGTCACTGTTAGGTACCCCTTAGCCCACCCGCCCGTTTGCTGGCTATTAGCCAATGGGAACAGCAGAAAAAACACAACCCTCCCCCTTGTACCACGGTATGAGTATGAGTTAGCATGGTATTCCAGGGTAAATTCCAGGGTAAAAACGAGGACCCTCTGTTATGCCACGTCGCGCTGTTGTACGTACCCTCTGGAAATTCCAGGGGCAGTGGCATGATTCTTAAGATTCTTCACCTACTGTTTTGAGAGTCACGCGCTTTGCATGTGACCTTATGCGGTCGGTGAGTATCTTAAATTTGAGTCCTTCTGTTGTGTCATAATCATTTGCTCTAGTAGGCGGCCAACTAACCGTTCTGCTCTAGCTACACCGTGCTGAAGAGACCCAAAAAGGTCGAAACAGCTGTCACGGTTGCTTATGTACTTTCAGTTTGGACTCTATCATGCCACTGTCCTGTTAATATTTTTTGCGTAGTATCAGCCTTTCTACCTCATGTAAAAGGAAGACTGTTAGTAGTAGTATATGGTATGGATATGGACACCGGAAGTAATCCCTGTCAAAGTGATGTGGATATGACACCGGAAGTAAAATTTCAAAAGTGTTGTGATTGACACTCACGTGGTCGGGGATTGATACTAGCAACTACGTGGTCGGGGATCCACACTACAAACCACGTGGTCGGGGATATGGCTACCAATTTATGGCCACCAATTATGGCCACCAATTATGGCCACCAATTATGGCCACCAATTTATGGACACCAATTTATGGACACCAATTTATGGACACCGGAAGTAGATGGATATACACGACCAATTTATGGACACCAATTTATGGACACCGGAAGTAGATGGATATGGACACCAATTTATGGACACCACTTTATCTATAAAAGCTGGTGTGTGAGCGATGTGAGGTATTCAGAAATCCAAGATGCCATTATTCGGAGCAAGGGATCAATTTGAGCAAAGAATGGAAGCTTCGTAGTCAGGTTGGTAGACTAATTATAAATTCATAAATATATGTAACCTAAAATTTCGATCGGAAGGTCTTCGGGAAGTGTTTGGAAGATCATCGGGAAGTGTTCGGAAGGTCTTCGGAAAGTGCTCGGATGGTCTTCGGAAGTGCTCGGAAGGTCTTCGGAAAGTATTCGGAAGTGCTCGGAAGTGTTCGGGAAATGTTCGGAAGATCATCGGAAGTGTTCGGAAAGTGTTCGGAAGACCTTCGGAAAGCGTTCGGAAGGTCTTCGGAAGTGTTCGGGTGATCTTCGGAAAGTGTTCGGAAGGCCTTCGGAAGTGTTCGGAAGGTCTTCGGATGGTCTTCGGAAGTGTTCGGAAAGTCTTCGCAAGGTCTTCGGAAGTGTTCGGGTGATCTTCGGAAGTGTTCGGAAGGTCTTCGGATGGTCTTCGGAAGTGTTCGGAAAGTCTTCGGAAGGTCTTCGGAAGTGTTCGGGTGATCGTCGGAAAGTGTTCGGGTGATCTTCGGAAGTGTTCGGAAAGTGTTCGGAAGACCTTTGGAAAGTGTTCGGAAGGTATTCGGAAGTGTTCGGGTGATCTTCGGAAAGTGTTTGGAAGGCCTTCGGAAGTGTTCGGAAGGTCTTCGGAAGATCGTCGGAAAGTGTTCGGGTAATCTTCGGAAGTGTTCGGAAAGTGTTCGGAAGGTCTTCGGAAGTGTTCGGGTGATCTTCGGAAAGTGTTCGGAAGGCCTTCGGAAGTGTTCGGAAGGTCTTCGGATGGTCTTCGGAAGTGTTCGGAAAGTCTTCGGAAGGTCTTCGGAAGTGTTCGGAAGGTCTTCGGAAGACCTTCGAAAGTGTTCGGGTGATCTTCGGAAGTGTTCGGAAAGTGATAGGAAGATCGTCGGAAGTGCTCGGAAGATCATCGGAGGTCTTCGGATATGTTCGGAAATTATCCTATGTGTCCTACCAGTCCTAGCGCCCTAGTGTCCTATCTGTCCTACTTGTCCTAGTAGTGTCCTAGTAGTGTCCTAGTAGTGTCCTATTTGTCCTATCTGTCCTACTTGTCCTAGTAGTGTCCTAGTAGTGTCCTAGTGTCCTACTTGTCCTAGTAGTGTCCTAGTGTCCTATCTGTCCTACTTGTCCTAGTAGTGTCCTAGTGTCCTACTTGTCCTAGTGTCCTATTTGTCCTAGTAGTGTCCTAGTAGTGTCCTATCTGTCCTACTTGCCCTATTTGTCCTGTCTGTCCTAGTGTCCTACTTGTCCTAGTGTCCTATCTGTCCTAGTGTCCTACTTGTCCTAGTAGTGTCCTAGTGTCCTAGTGTCCTATCTGTCCTAGTGTCCTATCTGTCCTAGTGTCCTACTTGTCCTAGTAGTTTCCTATCTGTCCTACTTGCCCTATTTGTCCTATCTGTCCTAGTGTCCTAGTGTCCTACTTGTCCTAGTAGTGTCCTAGTGTCCTATCTGTCCTAGCGTCCTATCTGTCCTAGTGTCCTACTGTCCTAGTGTCCTACTTGTCCTAGTGTCCTATCTGTCCTAGTGTCCTACTTGTCCTAGTAGTGTCCTAGTGTCCTAGTAGTGTCCTATCTCTCCTAGTGTCCTATCTGTCCTAGTGTCCTACTTGTCCTAGTAGTGTCCTATCTGTCCTAGTGTCCTATCTGTCCTAGTGTCCTATCTGTCCTAGCGTCCTACTTGTCCTAGTGTCCTATGAGGAGGATAAGGTTAGACATTAGGGTCCAAAGGTCAATTTGGTGGTTCGAAGCCCTCAATCAGATTTTAATGCTTACCACCGAGGAAACAGGATCAAGGTCAGAGTCCAAAGGTCATCAGAGTCCAAAGGTCAATTTACAATCGGATCGAAATCCACCAATCAGAAGGCTAGAATTAGGATTTTAGCCAATCAGATTGCGTGCTTAACGCACCAATCAAATTACAGGGATTTCGATCCGATGTTCAAAGGTCAGAGTCCAAAGGTTAGAATCCAAAGGTCAAAGTCCAAAGGTCAATTTATCAGCGGATCGAAATCCACCAATCACATTTGAGTATTTTGATTCGGACGCCCAAGGAAACAGGCTCAAGGTCATCAAGGTCATCAGAGTCCAAAGGTCAATTTACCATCGGATCGAAATCCACCAATCAGAAGGCTAGAATTTGGATTTTAGCCAATCAGATTGCGTGCTTAACGCACCAATCAAATTACAGGGATTTCGATCCGATGTCCAAAGGTCATAGTCCAAAGGTTAGAATCCAAAGGTCAAAGTCCAAAGGTCAATTTATCAGCGGATCGAAATCCACCAATCACATTTGAGTATTTTGATTCGGACGCCCAAGGAAACAGGCTCAAAGTCATCAAAGGTCATCAGAGTCCAAAGGTCAATTTACCATCGGATCGAAATCCACCAATCAGAAGGCTAGAATTTGGATTTTAGCCAATCAGAATGCGTGCTTAACGCACCAATCAAATTACAGGGATTTCGATCCGATGACGTCATCCCACTAGTATATAAAGGCGAGAACTCAGTTTGAGATCACAGTCTTCCTCTGCTCATCGTTGTAGGAGGAGGAAGAAGAAAGATGTCAGGAATAAGTGAGGAAGATGAAATAGAAGAAGCACTCCGAATATTGAAGAAAATGATGGAAAAAGAAGAAGAAGAAGTAATGGCGGTGAGAGAACAAGAAACATCTCTCGGAGATATGTTGGAAGGAGAACAGAGGGAATTGTATGATTTGAAGGAGGAACAACAACCTACTTGGATAGATCAGTTTGAGTTGGGAGAACTACCACCGCCACCACCACCATCACCACAGGTGGAAGTAGAAGAGGAAGGACATTCTAATGATTGGATCCAGCAAGATGATGCTACTAACGTTCCACAAAGTGTGGAAGAGCAGTATTTGAATGCTCAAGACCATCCACCTTCGTCACCACAGGTGGAAGTAGAAGAGGAAGAAAATGCTATCGATGTTATCGATTGGATCATGCAAGATGATGGTAACGTTTTTATGGCACAAAGTTTGCAGAGCTCTTTGAGCGGTATTTGAATGACCAACCGTCACCGCTACCACAACCACCACCACCACCACCAGAGGTTGAAGTAGAAGAGGAAGGATTTGTTGATGATTTTATCGATTGTGAGATGCAAGACGAGATTGATATGGCACAAAGTTTGGTAGAGCTACATCAACAGCATTTGACTACCGATAGACCACAAACACCACAGCCATCACCACCACCGTCGCCACCCCAAGATGTTGACAATCAACCATCACCACTGCCATCACCGCCACCACTACCATCACAGGCAATACCGTCACCACCACCACCACCATCACCACAAGATGTTGACAATCAAATTGGAAGAGGTGTCAAGCGTACCCATAATGAGCAGGAGGAGGAGGAGGATGATGATATTTCTTACCAATTGAATGAAGTCCACAGTCGTCATTCGCGTAAGATGAAAACTGATTGTTCTGATTATGATTTAAACATCAATCTTCCTCTACGGGCAACTGTCCAAGAAGCCATGCAAGATGTAGAACGTGTTCTTGACAGAGTGTTAGAAAAAACGCTCAAAGGTGTACCTAACAAGGACTTTGCTCGCGTGACGTTGGATGCTCCAGCTCTGAAGAATCCCATATCGTTACCGTTTATGCTACGGGAACAGTTGACACCGCAAAGGATTATGGGACAGATTGAAACCATTGTGCAATCTAACGAGGAATTTGTTCTCAATGGCCTGTTTCAGTTGCACGTGATACGAGCACGTACACCCCGTGGTGGTCATGGTGGATATGATGATGATGATGATACTACTGATGATGATGACGACGATGACCAAGCTGTGAGAAGAAGAAAAAGCACTCTAAGAAGAATAAGAGGACCTTGGATTGTGCGGATCCGAAGGCATGGACAAAGATGAAGAGATCTATTGTACCAGTACGTAATCAGGATAATCTTTGTGCTGCACGTGCGATCGCGATTGGAATCGCCTTCCATACCGGAACAACACAGGAGTATAGGAAGTTGTCTAGACAGTGGTCAAGAAACAGAGATAATCTGGCTCAGCTTAAAAAAGCGAAAGAACTGCATCAACAAGCTGGCGTCCCTGAAGGAGAGTGCGGTATTGAAGAACTGAAAAAGTTCCAAAAGTATTTGGCTCCACAAGGGATTAAGCTCTACGTCGTGTCTAGAGAACATATGAATGGCATTATCTGGCAAGGTGATTTGGAGGAGCCTAAATATCACTTGTACTTGTACCTTGATGGAAGCCATTACCATTTTATCACTAGCATGCCAGGTCTCCTGGGAAGAAACTACTTCTGTACCAAATGTAACAAGGGATACACAAGTCGTGACACGCACAAATGCAATATCCGATGTCGTTGCTGTGGTGAAGAGAACTGTTCTCCCCTGAGTCCACCAGAAGATGATGCCATACGTCCGAACTGGCAACATTGTACCGACTGTAACCGTTACTTCCTTTCCCAGCAATGTTTTGACAACCATCGTCGCGTGAAAAAACATGGTCCCGCGAATAATCAAAAGGAATGGTCGCAGTGTCAAAAGATACACAAGTGTGAAGAATGTCTTACGACGGTTGATGTCTTAGACAAGAAGCGGCAAGGCAAACCTCACAAGTGTGGTGAATACGTGTGTCACGTCTGCAAAAGATGGTCGACAAGGATCACTTATGTTATGTTCCCGTAGGAGCAGCAGCAGTGACAGGACGGAAGAAGAAGACGAGGAGGAGGAGGAACAATTGCGGCTCATCATCTTTGATTTTGAGGCTCAACCCCTGGGTACGCAACATCGGGTCAATTTTGTTGGTGTCCAGAAACTGTGTGAGGACTGTCGTGATCTTCCCTTAGACTCACATCCTACTTGTGACACGTGCGGATTGCGTAAACGTGGTTTCCAAGGGAACAAGCTCTGGACGAGTTTTGTCAATGGTTGTTTGGTGGAAGCAATGCAGGATACACGTGTTTGGCACACAACTTTAAAGGGTACGATTCCTATCCTATCTTGGAGTACTTGTTCAAGAATGCATTCAAGCCTACTGTTATTTTTAATGGAGGAAAGATCATGATGCTCGGACTCCCAGATCTCAAGATCAGTATGAAGTGCACGTTGAATTATCTCCAGATGGCATTGCGTCAACTTCCCAAAGCTATGGGATTTGATCAAGAGGTGCGCAAAGGCGACTTTCCACATTTCTTCAACACCCCAGAGAACCAAACGTACGTGGGACCTATGCCTGATCTCAAGTATTATGGTATTGAAAACATGACGAAGAAAGATGCTGATGCGTTACGCACGTGGTACGAGAACGAAGTCGCACGTGGTGCCGTGTTCAATTTCCAAGAAGAACTGGCGTCTTATTGTCACCAAGACGTTGAAGTGCTGAAGAAAGCTGTGTTGGCCTTTGACAAGCTTACCATGGCAACGGGTGACGTCCATCCGTTTCACACGTCGGTCACCATTGCATCGTTGTGCAGTCTTATTTTGCGCACCAAATTTCTCAAGGCCAACACCGTTGCTGTGATTCCTGCTCAAGGATACCGTGGACGCGACGTGCACTCGCTTAAAGCATTGCAGTGGCTCGAGTACAGGCACATCATTGATGAAGTGCACATTCGTCACGCTGGCACGAGCGAAGGGGAATTCAAGGTGGGACGGTACAAGGTCGACGGGTATGCAGAGAGTACTCATACCGTGTACCAATACCATGGATGTCTCTATCACGGATGTCCCAAGTGCTACACGGAGGACACGAGGAATCCTTTCTCTGGCACTACTATGGGTAATCTCTACCATGACACGTGCGACGTGCGCACCTTTATTACTCGGGCTGGTTACCACCTCGTGGAAGTGTGGGAATGTGAGTTTGATCGTGAACTGACAGCAACTCCTAGGATACAAGCGATGGTCGGTGACGTGGAGAAGTGCAAGCCCTTGGAACCCCGGGACAGTTTCTTTGGTGGACGTACCAATGCAATCCGTTTACGATGCGAAGCCAAGGATGACGAACAACTCCACTATTACGATTTCACGTCGTTGTATCCGTACGTGAATGTCACGTGTGAGTACCCTGTGGGACATCCAGAAGTTCTGGTGAACGACGAGATCCAACAAGACCTGCATCTGTATCGCGGATTGATGAAAGTACGTGTCCTTCCACCCAAAGATGTTTACTTCCCAGTGCTTCCCGTACGCATCAACGGAAAGCTGATGTTTCCCTTGTGTTACACCTGTGCTCAAGAAGAGAACCAAGATCATCCATGCACGCACACCGATAAAGAACGCGCTTTTACCGGGACGTGGACGCACGTGGAACTGTTCAAAGCTCTGGAGAAAGGGTATAAAGTGATGAAAGTGTATGAGGTGTGGCACTGGGCTCAATGGGAACGCTTGTTCGAAGAGTACATCAAGACGTTTCTCAAGTACAAGCAAGAAGCTTCAGGATGGCCAAGTTGGTGCGAGACGGAAGAAGACAAGGTCCGGTACGTGGAACAGTACGAAGAACATCAAGGCATTCGATTGGATCGTGAGCGTATCGAGAAGAATCCAGGTCTCCGCTCTGTTGCCAAAATGTTCCTGAATTGCATGTGGGGGAAATTTGGCGAGCAATCGAATCGGAGACGTACCGAGTACGTGGAAAGTCCAGAAAAGTACTTCCGTCTGATGAGGGACGACAGCATCGAAGTGAGTGATGTGTTGATCGTGAACGACGATACGGTCCAGATTCACTACAAGATGGCTGAGAAGTTTCTGAAGACGAAAGCACACACCAACGTTGTCTTTGCTGCTTACACCACTGCGTATGCACGTCTCAAGTTGTATGACGTCATGGATGGTTTGGGGGATCGATGTTTGTACCACGACACAGACAGTGTCATCTTTACGTGGCGTCCTGGCCAATGGAAACCACCACTTGGCGATTACTTGGGAGAACTGACCAGCGAACTTGATCCAGAAGAACACATCGTGCACTATGTGGCCACAGGGCCCAAGAGTTATGGGTACAAGACCAACCATGGCAAGACCGTATGCAAAGTCAAAGGACTACGCATGAATCTACGTACCACAGAAACAGTGAATTTGGATAGCATGGTGGAACTGTTGGAGGGTCATGGGAACCCTGTGCGTCAAGTGACCAATCCCCACACCATTCGACGCAATGTGACGACCCGTACGTTGCATACCGTATCAGAAACCAAGTCCTTCAAGGTCGTGTACAACAAACGTGTACGACGTGGCATGTACACTTACCCTTATGGGTATTATGGACTTTGAACTTTGTTAAGCTTCGTGTACAACAAACGTGTACCCTTATGGATCTTATATGGACTTTAACACTTTTGATAAGCAGTGTATATATAAAGTTATGTAATAAAGAACTTATAAAACCCAAATAGTGTGATTTTTGTCTATAAAGGGGGATGACCCAGCATTGGACTGATCATTTGGTGTTGAACACCGCTAAGGATGGTATGTTTTAAAGACCGTCCCATACTAACGTGTCGTAACTTATTGAAACGTATACGTTGTATGCTAGCGTGTTGTGGCGGTCGTATTGTTGTAGTCGATGGCACCCAGGAAACCCAAGCAGACCGTAGCACAGAAGAAGAAGAAGAATATCGAACGTCTACTCCAGCAAGCCTATTACGACCCAAACAATGTTGCTGCTTTGGGAGGTGTTGCCAAACTGGCAAGGGCTATGCGCTCAAAAGGCATAAAAAAGAGCACAGTCTTAGCTTGGATACGGTCTCAACCGTCATATACACTCCATAAACCGTACCGTCGTCGTTTTCCACGCAATCGTGTGGTCGTCCAAGGTATCGACGAACAATGGCAAGCGGATTTGTGTGACATGCAAGCGTACAGAACCAAAAATAATGGCTACAACTACATATTAACCGTCATTGACGTGTTAAGCAAGTACGCATGGGCAGTACCCTTGAAGAACAAGACGGGACTCAGTTTGATCAAGGCGTTTCAGAAAATATTCAAGGAAGGTCGTGTGCCTGAGAAATTGCAGACGGATGATGGGTCCGAGTTCTTAAATCGAAACTTTCAAGCGTTTCTCAAATCGAAAAACATCCATCACTTTACCACCAAGAGCGAAACCAAAGCCTCCATCGTCGAACGATTTAATCGTACGTTAAAAACATGGATGTGGCGATGGTTCACCTACAAAGAGACAGTACGTTACATTGACGTGCTTCCGCAACTGATGAACAATTACAATCATTCGTATCATCGAAGCATTCGTCGTGCCCCTGCTGACGTCACGTTAGCCAATGCTCAAGACGTATGGCATACCTTGTACCAGACCAAGGCTCAGAAGAAGAAGAAGCTAAAACCTAAATTTCAAGTGGGAGATTTAGTACGTATAAGTAAAGTCAAACACGTGTTTGCAAAAGGGTATTTACCCAACTGGACGGAAGAAGTGTTTACAATTGCCTATCGGATGACGGCACGAGATCCCTATGCGTATCGACTACGCGAATACGACGGTTCGTTGTTGGAAGGACAATTTTACGAACAAGAATTGCAAAAAGTAAGCATGGATGAACAAAAAGATGTCTTTCGTATCGATAAAATTGTCAAGAGCCGTGGGAAAGGACGTCAAGAACAGTATTTGGTCCATTGGCGTGGTTGGCCTGACAAGTACGACAGTTGGATCCTTGCAAGTCAAGTGCATAAAATCGTGTGATATACCATCAAAGACATCAGTTGCCTCAGGATGTCTGACCGAGCGGACCAAGTGATTACGCTGGCAAGCAATGCTATCGAAGATGCCCTTCCCAACAACACCATTGGGGATTACACCCTACGAACCAAATATCCTATCGATTTGCGCGAAGGATCATGGGAAATGGCCCTTACCAACATCATCTATCCTCATTCGTGGAGTTTGCTGCAAAAAGAAGATCTTGACATATGGGTTCTTTCCACTCACGTGGTAAACCCTAACGAACTATGGACAAAATACACGTTACCCACAGGAAAGTACACCAAGCTGGAAGATATTGTGAAAGGCATGAAGAGAGTTACTAACAAATTTACAAGCATGAGCAACAACGTAGATTACGGCCAGACGAAACCAATCACAATAAGATTGAGTTCAAATACAATTATAAAGAGAACATGACCACGATCAAGTTAACCAATGACATGATGCTACTACTACGGCCACGATTAGCAATGGCTTTGGGATTTGATACAGTTGGTTCAATCACTGAACTTGAACTTGGGAAACCCCATGGTATTGCTCGTCTCTTTGGGGTAACTGATGAAACCGTAGGAAAATGGTATATATTTGTAGCCGACAAAAAGAATGCTAGCGGACTACAGACCTTCACCTCCAGCGTACGTGAACGAGCAGATGTACATCCGTTCCAAAGCTTTTACGTGTACACAAACATTGTGGACTCGCATATTGTGATGGGAAGTGATGCCAACAATTTGTTGCGTACCTTTGTTCCTGAAGGAGAACCTGGATTCCCTGTGGAACGAAACTTTCTCAATCCCTACTACTTGCCACTACGTACTCAAATCATCAACACGATCCGTATCCATATAACCGACGACACAGGCGAAACCGTGCCATTTCAAGCAGGCGCCGTACAGGTAACACTACATTTGCGTCGTGTGCGATTTGCCTAGAAGAAGAAGATATGGTGTGGTACAACGATATGCTGAATATGGCTCGTGGTGCACTTGCTGCTCTACCGTCTAAATCACAAACAGGAAAAGGACCCTTTACCTATTTTCCACGTCATCTACAAGAAGGAAATGGAGTTTTCCATGGGTACCCTGTGCCAGTACAAATGGGATTTGGTATAGGTGGCGTCGGCGGTGTATTGAGTTCCCTGGGAAGAGACTTTGTTCCTCACTTGCCTTCTTGGGAACTCGCTACAAAAGGTATACGGAAACAAGCGGAACTCGCTACACGAGGTATACCACAAATGGGTGGTGCCCGTCTAAAACGTCGTCGTCGTCAACCTAAGACCATGGCTAAACGTCGTCGTCATACCAAGGACATTTTCGATTGAAAACAGTTATAAAAGACTTGGACATTCATGCCTTCTAATCAGTTGGACATTACCTCAACTACTGTCAAGAGCTCCTCCTAGTCAACATGAGTGTTCATTCTGCTTCACTTGCTGCTGCCAATCCAGGCATGGACTTGTTTACGGTACCACCAACAGATGTGGCTGTGACATCAGGCCGATACGTTGAGTATTCACCCACGGATAAAGGGGCCAAGTATTATCAGTTCATCATTCGTAGGGGTCCTACAATGATTGATTTGAAAAAGACTCATTTCCGTGTCGTGGCCAAGATCACCAAAGCTGATGATACAGCAATTGCCGCAAGCGTTAAAGTGGGACCTGTCAACAACTTTCTTCATTCGATGATCCAACAAGTGACTGTGAAATTGAACGATCAAGCCGTCACCTTGCAAACCGATACGTATGCGTACCGTGCCTTCATCGAGACGTTGTTGAATTATCCTAAAGAAGCTCAAGAATCGTATCTGGAATGTGCCCTGTGGAATAAAGACAGTGGCTCCATGGACCAAGTTGATCATGCCGCTACAGCCGGTAATAAGAATCCTGGACTCAAGGCACGTGCAGCTCGTACTAAAACTGGACAAAAAGTGTGCATGGAAGGCCCCTTGTTTTGTGATCTCTTTCACTCAGGACGTTACCTTCTGGACAACACCGAGATGAAAATCAAGTTTGATATGCATGATACAGCCTTCTGTCTGATGTCGGAGTTAGGTACCGAAAAGATCGTCATCGAGGACTTTATCCTACGCATGTATCACGTGACTCCAGCCCCTAGCGTCAAGTTAAACCAACGTGAACTCATGACAGGATCGAATGCACGTACAGCCAAGTACCCAGTGACGTCAGCCATTGTGAAGACCCGGCAAATTGGTACTGGATCCTTGACCCATTATGAAGGAGACTTGTTCCAGGGACTGGTTCCTAAACGTATGATTTTAGGGATGGTTGAGAATGCTGCCTACAATGGCGACAAAGGGAAGAATCCATTCAATTTCCAAATGTTTGATTTGTCGACAATCAAAGTAACCGTGGATGGACAAGAGACCCCTTATGGAACACTGTCTACAGCTGATGACAAGGATATAGATTTGTACCACATGTTGTTCGATAACGTGTGTGGTACCTACCGAGGACAAGGACTCAACCTCACGTTCGACGAGTTCAAGGCTGGTTATTCATTGTTTGCCTACGACTTTACACCAGCAGGCAATGCCTCGTCAGGGTACTTTCAACCTCAATATAAAGGCAACGTTGACCTGTACCTGACATTTGGGATGCCACCGCGCAGGTGAACACCATTGTCATCTACGGCGAGTTCAACAACACCATCGAAGTGGACCAATTAGGTCAAGTGATTTACGACATTCAAGGATGAACACGGATCAGTTAGAACTGCTCGTACACAACGATCCCAAGTTAAACCCAGTGTTTGGTGGCGTGTTTCCATCTGATTTGCTACCGACCAAAGTACCATTTCCCAATCAAGCCTACATCATGAACGTGGATCCAAGCGATCGTCCAGGATCTCATTGGTTAGCCGTGTACTTTACACCCGAGACGTGTGAATTCTGGGACAGTTTTGGATTTCCTCCACAAGTGTATGGTCAAGCCATTACGAACTTTTGCAAGTTACGTCCACAACTCGTGCACAACACTCGTAGGATTCAAGCCATGGACTCTGACGTATGTGGACAACATTGTTTGTTCTTCTTGTGGAACCGTGTACGTGGCAAACGTCATGGGTCAGTAGCTGCTATGTTTACACCAAATTTACAATGGAACGATCAGAATGTTCGCACCTTTGTGCGTGATCGATTTTTACAACGACGACAAGCACCTTGTAATCCTAAGCGTAGTCGTCAATGCGCTCTTGTTCAGCGCTCTTTGTTACACATGTTAAAGTTATAATAAAAATGATGTTTCATCACCAAATGTTGTTGTTGTTGGGTATATAGTAAGGTGTAGATGTAGGCAACGGTTCATATGGAATCTAGACGTCAGCATGGACGATCGTCGTTTTCGTTGTCCATGCAGCATTTTGGTGGTGGGCCCAAGTCAATCGGGTAAAACCACGTTTACACACCAATTGCTTCAACAAGTCGCTCTTGCGTTCAACAAACAATTTCGAAAAATTGTGTATTGTTATGGAGAATGGCAACCGTTGTTTACATCTATTCAACGGAACCTGGGTGTCACCTTCCATCAAGGACTCCCAGACAACGTCACCGACTTGTTTGGTCCTCACGATACTCCAGGCCTCTTGGTGATGGACGATTTAATGTATCAAATGGATCGTGTGGTCCGCGTGTTTACACAGGAATCCCATCATCACAACATCACCACGTTGTTTTTAACACAGAACTTGTTTCCACCCAATAAGCACGCACGTACCATTTCACTCAACACGCATTACATCGTGTTGTTCAAGAATCCAAGAGATCGTTTAGGCGTACAGATGTTAGCCCAACAAGCGTTTCCTGGACGTGTTCCTTACGTGATGGATGCCTTTCATCAAGCCACCGAAGAACCTCATGGTTACCTCATGTTGGATTTTCATCCAATGACACCAGAACAATGTCGTTTACGATCTCATATTCTTCCTAAAGAATTTCCCATGTACGTCTACACTGAAGGAAAGCAATAAAAAGAAGGAGACGATCCAGAATCACGTCATTTGTGTACAACCATTCATCATGGCAAGAGCTGAGAGAGCCTCGTGAGATCAACGCCTTGTTCGTAGTGCATAAATACCCTTGTCTAAGTGGATCATCATCAGTTCATCATGTCTCAGCGACTGAGAAGGAACGCAGATTTTCTCCAGCTCTTGCATCGTACCAGAGGGAAGACACGCCAACGACTCATTGTCAATGCTACTCCTGATCAAATCAACTCGCTGAGTGAAGTGGCTATGAACCTGTTGCGTGGCAACGTACCGATGTCATTAGCCCGGATTCAACAACTGAAGAAACACAAGCATCAGTTACGCAAGTTGGCCAATCGGAAACTCTCCAGCAAAAGCCGGAAAGCCATGTTGGTGCGTCAACGAGGAGGCTTTTTATTACCTGCTCTTCTTGGTGGATTGGCATCGATATTTCTACCGAAAATTGCCAACAAGCTCATCTCTAAAATATAAAGTGTTGTTAAACAAGACTTTTACGTCAGTTGCTTTCAAGACGTCATCATGTCAACAACAGCAAAAGGTGGAGCTCATCGTATGGCTATGGTTCCTGATTATTTAGTAAACATGCTGCGTACCAAACAAAAAGTGGAAACGGCACCCCAATACCGTGTACTGGCACGACTGGATGGAGAAATGCAAGCCATCTTGAATGACACTTCACTTCCTCCTGATGTCAAAGTACGACGTTACGATCAAATTCTACAACGTTACAACCGGCTAACAAGACAAGTAAAAGACAAAAGCCCATTATCTTTACTAAAAAGGATGAAACAGCAACAACAAGAAGATGATGATGATGACATTGAAGAAGAGGATTTGGTTTTACCATCCCCTCCTTCCAAGACACCTGCTACTCCAAAAACAAAGCGTTTACCTACACCACCATCCGGGACACCACGAAGACGTTCCGTTAGTGTACCAAGAAGAAAGCCTCGACCACTCCGAGAATGGCAACCGTTTTAACTAAAAGAGACAATGTTATGCTCTCAATAACTTTTATTATTACAAGAAGTTTATAACAGTAATGTCCTTGTATTATTAATAAAAGAGTTCTTACACCTTGTATCGTATTTGCTTGAGCCACTTCCAGAATACGGCCACTTCAACACGTGGGCAATGGACAGCGCTTGCAAAGGGTAGAAATACGTGAAAACCACAACTTGTAGACAAAAGTTCATATCATCCTCTTGAGCATATTGATTTAAACGAACAACAAATTTGGGGCACCCATAATCCTCCAAATTGACATTGGGAATATTGAGTCTGTCCAGCAATCGCTTCTCGTGACATCCTCCCTTGTACGCGATAGTACCATTTGACTTAAGGTCTTTCTTGTACCAGTCTTGTACCACTTGATCCAGTTCCGTGTAGGGCAACGAATGCTTCCACGTGAAGTCAAATCGAAGCCTGTGTATCATATAAGCTTTCTTGGCACCTGCAAAGTCCTTTGCATCTTTTAGTTCTTTAAATTTGATCGGAAACGTAAAGTGCTGTCCCTTGATAGCCTCGTCGTCATCAAAGATAATTCCTGCCTCCTTGCACCAAAATTCTTTCTTGACGAAGTAACTATCTAAGTCAAGTATTGCCTGGATATCCTCTAATGTGCTCTGCGCACTCATTCTGATTCTTCTCTCTGTTCTCTCATGTTGTTGGGTAGGCTGTGGTCATCATCCGTAATTAGCATTGGCTGTGCAGACGACGCTTGTGAGAATATTAATGAGAACCCTATTCCAACACCAAGTGTAGTCCCAAGTGCAGTGCCAAATGCATTTGCCAGCGACGTTAAGAAATTATCCATTGAATTCGTTCCTCCTCCTACAACGGCTAGCAGAGGAAGACTGTGATCTCAAACTGAGCTCTTGCCTTTATATACTAGTGGGATGACGTCATCGAAATCCTAGTAATTTGATTGCTGCGTTAAGCACGCAATCTGATTGGCTAAAATCCAAATTCTAGCCTTCTGATTGGTGGATTTCGATCCGATTGTAAATTGACCTTTGGACTCTGATGACCTTTGATGACCTTGATCCTGTTTCCTCGGGCGTCCGCATCAAAATACTCAAATGTGATTGGTGGATTTCGATCCGATGGAAAATTGACCTTTGGACTTTGACCTTTGGATTCTAACCTTTGGACTATGACCTTTGGACATCGGATCGAAATCCCTGTAATTTGATTGGTGCGTTAAGCACGCAATCTGATTGGCTAAAATCCAAATTCTAGCCTTCTGATTGGTGGATTTCGATCCGATGGTAAATTGACCTTTGGACTCTGATGACCTTTGATGACCTTGAGCCTGTTTCCTTGGGCGTCCGAATCAAAATACTCAAATGTGATTGGTGGATTTCGATCCGCTGATAAATTGACCTTTGGACTTTGACCTTTGGATTCTAACCTTTGGACTCTGACCTTTGAACATCGGATCGAAATCCCTGTAATTTGATTGGTGCGTTAAGCACGCAATCTGATTGGCTAAAATCCTAATTCTAGCCTTCTGATTGGTGGATTTCGATCCGATTGTAAATTGACCTTTGGACTCTGATGACCTTTGGACTCTGACCTTGATCCTGTTTCCTCGGTGGTAAGCATTAAAATCTGATTGAGGGCTTCGAACCACCAAATTGACCTTTGGACCCTAATGTCTAACCTTATCCTCCTCATAGGACACTAGGACAAGTAGGACGCTAGGACAGATAGGACACTAGGACAGATAGGACACTAGGACAGATAGGACACTACTAGGACAAGTAGGACACTAGGACAGATAGGACACTAGGAGAGATAGGACACTACTAGGACACTAGGACACTACTAGGACAAGTAGGACACTAGGACAGATAGGACACTAGGACAAGTAGGACACTAGGACAAGTAGGACACTAGGACAGATAGGACGCTAGGACAGATAGGACACTAGGACACTACTAGGACAAGTAGGACACTAGGACACTAGGACAGATAGGACAAATAGGGCAAGTAGGACAGATAGGAAACTACTAGGACAAGTAGGACACTAGGACAGATAGGACACTAGGACAGATAGGACACTAGGACACTAGGACACTACTAGGACAAGTAGGACACTAGGACAGATAGGACACTAGGACAAGTAGGACACTAGGACAGACAGGACAAATAGGGCAAGTAGGACAGATAGGACACTACTAGGACACTACTAGGACAAATAGGACACTAGGACAAGTAGGACACTAGGACACTACTAGGACAAGTAGGACAGATAGGACACTAGGACACTACTAGGACAAGTAGGACACTAGGACACTACTAGGACACTACTAGGACAAGTAGGACAGATAGGACAAATAGGACACTACTAGGACACTACTAGGACACTACTAGGACAAGTAGGACAGATAGGACACTAGGGCGCTAGGACTGGTAGGACACATAGGATAATTTCCGAACATATCCGAAGACCTCCGATGATCTTCCGAGCACTTCCGACGATCTTCCTATCACTTTCCGAACACTTCCGAAGATCACCCGAACACTTTCGAAGGTCTTCCGAAGACCTTCCGAACACTTCCGAAGACCTTCCGAAGACTTTCCGAACACTTCCGAAGACCATCCGAAGACCTTCCGAACACTTCCGAAGGCCTTCCGAACACTTTCCGAAGATCACCCGAACACTTCCGAAGACCTTCCGAACACTTTCCGAACACTTCCGAAGATTACCCGAACACTTTCCGACGATCTTCCGAAGACCTTCCGAACACTTCCGAAGGCCTTCCAAACACTTTCCGAAGATCACCCGAACACTTCCGAATACCTTCCGAACACTTTCCAAAGGTCTTCCGAACACTTTCCGAACACTTCCGAAGATCACCCGAACACTTTCCGACGATCACCCGAACACTTCCGAAGACCTTCCGAAGACTTTCCGAACACTTCCGAAGACCATCCGAAGACCTTCCGAACACTTCCGAAGATCACCCGAACACTTCCGAAGACCTTGCGAAGACTTTCCGAACACTTCCGAAGACCATCCGAAGACCTTCCGAACACTTCCGAAGGCCTTCCGAACACTTTCCGAAGATCACCCGAACACTTCCGAAGACCTTCCGAACGCTTTCCGAAGGTCTTCCGAACACTTTCCGAACACTTCCGATGATCTTCCGAACATTTCCCGAACACTTCCGAGCACTTCCGAATACTTTCCGAAGACCTTCCGAGCACTTCCGAAGACCATCCGAGCACTTTCCGAAGACCTTCCGAACACTTCCCGATGATCTTCCAAACACTTCCGAAGACCTTCCGATCGAAATTTTAGGTTACATATTATTTATGAATTTATAATTAGTCTACCAACCTGACTACGAAGCTTCCATTCTTTGCTCAAATTGATCCCTTGCTCCGAATAATGGCATCTTGGATTTCTGAATACCTCACATCGCTCACACACCAGCTTTTATAGATAAAGTGGTGTCCATAAATTGGTGTCCATATCCATCTACTTCCGGTGTCCATAAATTGGTGTCCATAAATTGGTCGTGTATATCCATCTACTTCCGGTGTCCATAAATTGGTGTCCATAAATTGGTGTCCATAAATTGGTGGCCATAATTGGTGGCCATAATTGGTGGCCATAATTGGTGGCCATAAATTGGTAGCCATATCCCCGACCACGTGGTTTGTAGTGTGGATCCCCGACCACGTAGTTGCTAGTATCAATCCCCGACCACGTGAGTGTCAATCACAACACTTTTGAAATTTTACTTCCGGTGTCATATCCACATCACTTTGACAGGGATTACTTCCGGTGTCCATATCCATACCATATACTACTACTACTGTTGAAATTCTAGCGTAGTGGAAATTCCAGGGTAAAAACGAGGATTCTTTATGATAGAGCAGATTTCGTATGACTGTGAAAAGTGCCGCGACACGGCGCGGTACTGTCGCGGTGGCGGTACGGAACCTGGCCTGCTGTAGATACCGAATGAAATCACGTAGTCGCGGCGCGGTCACGGTCGCGGAGCGGTACAACTTTGTCGCGGAACTTTTCAGTCATACGAAATCTGCTCTAATCACAACACCGTCTCTACCACTCCACCAGCGAGCTGAGCAGATGACGTGCAGCCTGTCTGGGTCAATGAAACCCGACATACCCTTAAACCCGACCCTTTCTTATACTCCGCCATATCTCCCTCCCTAAACTCGTAAAACTTCAGTGCCTTGTTTTTGAGAATCGGTTTTAACGGTGTACCTTCATCGTAAAACGTCGAAGATGAATAACTGCCGTTTGAGTCAAGGTCGTCAAAGCTGAAACGGACTTTTCTCTTTGTTGACGTCCTTTGGAGATTCTTTCTCCGAGAGGGCGCCGAACGAACATCGGGAAACATAAAAGTCGACGGAGAACTCGCGCCCGATCGATTAGAAGTCGGAGTTCCCGAGCGCGATCCGCGAGCTGACGAGCCACTAGAATAGCTTGGTGACTGCGGCATCCGGCGATCCATCGGAGATCCCGATCGAGACGTGCTGGCGTAGTTAGAAATCGTTGCTAATACTAAGGGCGTTGGCTTTCTGTTACTCGAGTTCACACTATTGGTATAAGCTCGGCCAGACGATTGAGTACTACTACTTGGTACAGAACCCGATTTCGTGAGCAATTCCTCGGTTTTTGCGAATGTTTTTTCCAAGAAGACTCTTTACTCTTGTTCGACACAACCCCAGGTAACGGGATTCCAGCTCTTAAGCAGTAATCAACGTTGGGCTTTTTCAGGTTTTCGCAAGTGATTGCCCGTCTGGGCGCAGTAGTTGAGAAACTACTAAAACTTGAGAAAAGTGAATTATTGGGAATACTTTCAGTAGAAATTTTGCGTATGTCAAGCGGTTGTAATTGCGGTCTTTTTATACTACTGGATTTGCGCGCACTTGCTCCAAGGTTGTGTTTTAAAGACGAATAAAGAGTCCTGTCTGTTGAATTATGCGCAAAAGGCACTTCTAAAAATTGCATGCCATTGCCACCACTCACGGGCAGCGAGTTCTGATCATCAGTAGAACCCTTAGGCATTTCTAGCTTGTCCCTGCATGGTTTATATTGCACACATCCTGTCGCCTCTTCGTGACCACTCTCATGCACGTTTGAACTCCAATAAGAACATTGTGGCTCTAACTGAGATCTATTGCTACCAAAAACATCATTGTCGTAGCTGCACTGCGTTACTGTCGACTCAATGCTGCTTGCTGATAACTTTGTCAAATTCACATTTAGATGTGCGCTCCAGCTGGGCGTGGTCGGGGTGCGAATTTGTGGTCGAGGGGAGGGGTGCTCGAATATAAACGGGCTACCTGTCTCCGTTCCTGAAGTGAACGACGGTGATGAAAGAATGGCAACGGAAAAAGGCGAATCTGGCGCTTTTATTTTTAGTTTTGGTATAGAAAGCTTCTGTTCAACTCTCCTATTGTACAGTGTCGACGCGGTCCCTTCGTAGCTGGTTGTGTGACTCGATCGCGCACCCAATTGCCTCCCTCTCCAGTGCTGTAGCATATGTGTGAATGTCCGTTGAGGAACTAGCAAAGACGGCGGTATAGACATTAGGAAGTTGCTCCGCTGAAATTTGGAGACCAGGGCGAATCGGAAGAGTTCTGCTATGAATAGCAACGTCAGGAGAGCTGCAACACACTTGCCGACCAGTAGAACCATGTAGGATATGGTGAACATCGGAATCTGAAATAAAACACACACAAATATAATATTTATGGGTAAAGTACTTTGTTTTATAACGATATAGTTGATGTTCACGGAGAATGGCCCAAAACATATTTACGCCCAAGAACATCAACTACATTAATATTATTATAACTTTGGAGAACATCATCGAGTCTCATTTTTGCCGAGTGACCCACACGGGCTCTTTATCCCCCAAAGGTCTCAATACTAGAGACGAAAATTTTAACAATTTCAGCTGTTAGATCTATATCATGTATTTATGTATCTTTTTGTCTTTCTGTTACATTTTATCACGTGACACTCCACTTGTATGTATCTATTTCACGTTTGAATTTTGACGGTTAATTTATTTATAGTAGTTACCAATGTAAATATTCA
Source organism: Scolanthus callimorphus (assembly GCA_033964015.1). NCBI lineage: Eukaryota > Metazoa > Cnidaria > Anthozoa > Actiniaria > Edwardsiidae > Scolanthus > Scolanthus callimorphus. The sequence continues at coordinate 12,734,118 of CM066925.1, forward strand.
CCATTACCCGAAGAAGGTCGGTACTGGCTGACCGAAATATCGTGTAAATGAAAATTATAAGCTGTTAATCAACCATTCAAGTTTTTATCTAATCTTAGAGCCCGCCAAAAATGCTCATTAGAGCCCAGATAATACGCCACAATGCTCGCCAAAGCTATTATAATAGTGGTTTGTTTGCAATTACATGCACGCGCTAACAGTGAAATAAACAAGAAATGCCGAGTTAAGTATAAAGCAATTTCGAGTAATTATTGTTATGGCTAGCGTGAAGAAATACAATTTTTTTTCGTTACTTAGGTATAATGTAATGTCGAACAGTAAAATTCTTGTTGTATTTATGCGTCAGGGCCAGTCAGCGTATGAGAAATGCAAGTATAGTGGAAACATTTACTCGCGCTCGGTAATGATAATTTTGTTCATAATAACTAATTGATCATAATCATTTTAATATTTATCTCCCTTACCTTGACTATTTTATAAATGAACCAGGGGCATTGCGTGTTATATGAGTGGTTCTTTTGGCCATATGTTGGTATTTCCAGAGCTATTTTTGTGCATTTTCAGGCTATTTTTCACTTAGCCAGAAAACTCACTATAATTTGACTGACAAAATCAGTTATTCAATTATCATACTTCGGCGAGTCAGCTTTTTTGCATTTTAGAGACCGAGAAATCCAAGCAAACATCCGAAATTTAATTTTAAATGCTGGTAATTTATTCAAGTTGTTTCTTCATACGCACTTGCGCAGTAGTCGAGCGGCATTCTGGGCGTTTTTTGTTTGGCTTCTAACAAACAAATAGTGGCGGCAGTTCAAAGAATTGTCAAGCTTTACCGTTTAAAAACACTGATTTGAAGCAAAACAATCTTTTTTTTTTCAGCAACTCAAAACAACTCACAAAAACAATACAAATCCGCTAACAAGTACAATCAACCAGTTGAATGAAGTATAAAAAAACGGAACAAAATTATTAAATAAATAAAGTGAACGGTTGACTAACAGCTTAGGAAAACTATTTATTAGGATATTTCGATCGGCTACTACCGATGATATTCTTCAGGTAATAGGCCTTTATCACGCAATATTGATTAATGATATATAATAGTTATCAGAAAATGGAATACAGTTTTCAATTCTACACATCCGTATTAGTAAAATTGCAAAGTTTGGTGAATATTGCTTGAAAACTGGCTGAGATATGAATTTCAAATTCTGGCTAATTTTTTACAAGAAATGTATGGGAAAATACATCGGAACGAGGCTGGACGGGCATCGATGCCCGTCCAGCCTCGACATGATAGACGAGACGAAATATCAGAAAATTGCAATATTAAAGGCGCATGAGGCATTTTTTAGTAAAAGCTGGCAACAAGAGTTTTCTTATGTAATTTTTCACGCTGAATCCGAATTTTCTTGTTGCCATCCCTGATTTTGCGTTTTAATGGGTGAAAGTGACGTCATCATGATTGACAGCTGTTCGCAAACCCCTTAAAATATTTTTGTCGCTATATTTCAAATTCGAACGAATATTTAACTTGAACAGGATAGTTTAGAATGTTCTATACGAGAAAGTGTCGTATTATTCGGATATGGCGCTGCTGTGATAATCAAAATGGCGGATCCAAGATGGCCGCCATATCGTCAAATTTGATTTTTATAAACTATCAGTCTGGTAGTCAAAAAAGGCATGGAAATAAACAGCTGACAACGAATTCAAGGTATCACAGTATGAACTGCAGTGCTGCTGGTCGAATGAAGCCATATTAAATATATAAAAGGCAAATCAATATAAAAAAGGTGAATCAGATTCACCGCCGCTTGATTTTACGATCTAAACGATATCCCCATTTTTCAATGATCATCCTTGGTCCCGGCAACAAAACTGGTGCCTTTGAAGTCCTTATATAAAGAGTTAGCTCACAACGATCATGCAATCTGCTGCCCCCATGTGGCGTAATCGAAAAATCGCGAAAACCTCAGGACCAGCAGGGAACCTCAAAGGAAACCTGCAATAAAAAGGGAGAAGGCTTTAAGACAAAGAGAGGAAAGCTACTCCGAGGACGAATTAAAGTCTTTCATTCGGCACTTTTGCTTATAAGTTCAAAGTTGCCACCACCAGACTATAAAAAAAAAGTACGGAAAACGCTGGAGCAACGCCTAAACTGTCATAGAATGATTTCCCTCTTTATCCTTGCTTTTTTGTTATTATTATTATTATTCCTGTGCGTGTTAGAGGAATATTCTGCATGCATTTAAAACAATAGTCGTAGATGTATTTGACTCAGTGATAGGCTTTGAAATCAATAGTCAAAGTGAGAATTTTTACAGTAGGAACGACTAACTTTGTGGATTGCGCTTCCTACCTAAATTCACCTAACGGCAATCATATATTTGCCTATATAGTATTCTCTTTCCGCCATAATCGTCTGTTGCTATTTTTATGTATTGCAAAATCGTTTAAGTTTTTGTCCTTTATTTTTTTTAAGTTTAGCCTTTGAACGTGATGGCCTCAAACAATCGCCAGATATCCAAAATGGCGGCACGGCGGCCATCTTGGATCCGCCATTTTGGATGAAGTTCTACGCCCATCAAGCACCCTATCCCATAATATAGATACATTTTTTGAATACCGCATTGCCACTTATCCATTTTAATTTCACTGGACGTTAAAATTTGAAAAGAAAAATCGGCGAAAAATTCATTGTAGAGGTTTGTGTGACAGCTGTCAATCATGACGTCATTTCACCTCTTAAAATGCAAAATCGGCGTTGGCAACAAAAAAATTCGGATTCAGCGTAAAATTTTGCATAAGATGGCACTTGTTGCCAGCTTTTACTAAAAATGCCTCATGAAGTACGATTTTCCGAAAGTTCGTCTAGTCTATGACATATTTGCCCATACATTTCTTTGTAAAAAGTAAGCCAGAATACGAAGTTTTGAAAATTCATATCTCAGCCAGTTGTCAAGTAATTCCTTTGCAGTTTTACTAATATGGATGTGTAGAATTAAGAACTGGATTCCGTTTCCTGATAACTATTTAACAATTAGATTACAAGCTCGAGATTTCTATGAGCTGATAGTTGACGAGGAGTCTTCGACAAGTCAACTATCAAGCCAGGGGCGTAGCCAGGGCCCCCCCCCCCCCCCCCCTTTCTCGGAATGTTCTCATACATTTACTGTATTTGCTGGAGAAAATTTGCGCATTTTCGTCCCATGTTTTCACTATCCGCCCCCCCCCCCCCCCCCTCCCCCTTCAGAAATTCCTGGCTACGCCGCTGCAAGCTCATAGAAATCGAGAGCGAGTATGTCAAGTCGAGCATTCTAGTCTTACCACGTATGGTAACTTTTCTACATGTGATCATAGTATTCCTAGGATCGTGAAGGTATAGATTTAGAATCTAAAGAGATTTTTTGAAGAGTTCTACAGTCTATAAAATTGCCTCATTGGATAACAAATAGATGTGTAGGAGACTATAAAATACCGTCTATAAAATTGCCTCATTGGATAACAAATAGATGTGTAGGAGACGGGCTGTAGCGCGCCAGGATCTGGATGTACTAGATTGGTTCTACATTTGTACAATGGCCAGAGGCAGATCTAGAGGCAGACTTTCCTCCGAGATTGCAAACCTAGTTCCTAGTTGCTAAGGCTCAATGCCATTTTTATAATAGACTAAATCGGCTAACGGTGTTTACATCTTGTTGCATGGCAGTTTTCACGATGTTGCGCACGCAACATAAATGGGATAAGAACAATGCTTGTCTGTTTTGAATAACAAAAGCCGTCTTCGCCAGAACGAGTCGGAACGGCTCAAGGGTATTGTTCTCACAACATTGTGAAAACGGTCAATTCAATGGCGGATCCAGGATTTTTTCAGAGAGGAGTTACAGCACTAAGTTGGACTGGTTATAATCCGTACTGAGTTCAAAACGTTTTAATAACTACTAATACATTGTATAGTTCATCGAATCTATCGCTCTCATGGGGGGGGGGGGGGGGCAACCCCTCCCCTAGATCCGCCCGTGTGATGATCCCTTCGGGTGGATACGTTTGTTAGTTCTGCACATACACTTGGTCGAGTGAGAAACGTCGGACAATTATAACCATCCAGAGATGGGTGGCAACAAGATGTAAACACCGTTAATAGCCGATTAAGTTCAGTTCAGTTTATTGTGCACTATTTGTTTTATTACAATCCTTTACAATAGAAGGAAGATACATCGATACGATTTGGTCTATTTTTCCTCACAAAGTATCAATACTATTCCGGCTGCGATAAAATTTCCAGTAAAGCTTTAACTTAAATATTTAGATGACAGACCATTCTGTCCTGAAAGGCAAAAAGTGCTACAAATCTGACAGATTTCGGGCTTCACAAATTATGTCTTGTTTCAATAGTTTCAATAGCTCCTACTGGGAAAAAATTCTCGCCGCTACGATTGACAGATCCAAACAGTGTGAAATGAGTTAAAGAGCCTGTGTCAGCCACGCCTTTGTTATTGTTTTCGTTCGATAATAGAAGACGATTTAGGAGTATAAATAAAAACAAAGTTTCAGATCTGATTTACCAAATTCAATCGAGAACATTGTTCTATTTTCTCTAAATCAGCCGATGGAAATGGATGCTTTCTCCGACTTGGTATGTTGCTATGCTGTCAAAATGGCTGCTGACACAGGCTCTTTATTGGAGTCTCCTCTACTGTGTATTGTTGCATCGTTATTGAGAGTTCATACAGATGTCCTACAACATGTGATCTATGATACTACATTATCAATCATACTGCCGTTGTAATCCAACAAGATTTATTATTATTCACATCAGTAGCAATTTTGAGAAAACTGTATATAATATTACAATGATCTGGCCTGATCACCAGAAAAAAGTACTCGATCTCTATACGAATTACAATGATTGTAACCAATGAGGATATAATTATTGGGTATAATTATTAGTTACATAAAGTGTAGTTACTTGACGTTCTCGCGCGCCGGGTGTTTACCATTGGTCACGAAAACCGGGAATTCCGGATGGAACGTCAGTGATACCGTCAAGTTTTCGGCCATTCCGATTGCGATGAGTGGACCAGCTTCAGAGGTTGTCCCGCCATTTCGGTTGAAACGAACCGATCGAAATATTTTGTACCATTTGACTCCGATCAAACCAACCGGTTTTCTTGACCAATGGTATGAAGTACCAACAGAGTGAAAAATTATTGGTAAAGTCAAAGTCAGTATGGTGCAGTCAAAACATTTCTATCCAACTAGTCAGTTATGACTAGTTACTATAAGTGCGTCCAGTTCGTATGCTAAATCTCCTATGAACCGGAAAGATGTTTAGTAGGCGCCGGTTTTGATCATTCGTACAAATTACTTGGTGCAGTCAAAAATATTCCCTTCTCAACTAGTTATAAATGCGTCCAGCTGAGACGGAAAGATCTTTAGTCGTCGTCCATTTCATCCGCTAGTTTAGTCATCTGATCCATTTCCTTCATAAGAGCCAGTTTTTTCTCGATAAATTCATCTCGTTCCAACAAAACTGTATCCATCACGCGTTCCAGTTTCCCAATTTCCCGGTCCGCGGTATCAAACCTCAAGTCAGCTTCCTTGAGTTGCTCTTTGATGAAGGAAATTTTTTCTTCGTTCAGCTCTTCTCTCTCGTATAATTCATCACTCTTGCTCTCCACTTGCTGCATAGTTACCACTGCCCTGGACATCATGTTTTCAAGCCGGTCTATTCTCTCTTGGTAGGCATCAGCTTTCTCGATAGCTCTCTCGAGATCTCGTGTCACCACAACTTCCTTTCGTTCGATCTCAGACAACTTTTCGTTTGCCTCCAGCTCCGCCCGCTCAGTTTCTTTGACCCTCTCTTCCAAATCGTTTAATTTCTCATCACCAGTCATCTCTACTTCCTCTAATTCCCGTCTCCTCTCTTCATCTGTTTCGCTTGTTGTCTGCACCACTGAAAGCTTGTCCTCATATTCTTCAAGGCGTTCATTCGTCTTCTCTAGATCTGACTGTAAAAGTTGAATCCGTCGCTTGATTCCATCGGCTTCACTCAAGGATGCTTCTAATTTCGCTTCCGCTTCTTTGAGTTGACTCTTCGCCTCGGCTTCCCTCTCTTCACATTCCTCTGTTTTGTCTTTTATGAGTGTCATTTTTTCCTTAAGCTTATTCATTATTGCTGACATGATTTTAGCACGAATACACCCAACTTCTGCAAACCAAGCGCAAAGCAAATGATATACTTTGCTTACAAATCCCCGCAAAGATGCAAATTACTCCTTGAATTTTCTTATTGTCCCGATTGCAGTGTTTCGTCCCCCGGGGAACTAGTTGATCCGTTTTTAACAATACAAAATCTAAAATTATTGATTCAAGGAATGTGCTTTTGATATTAGCATGTTGTTCTCTTGTTCTGGGTGATATTTTTATTCACTCGAAAACACAATCTCTTCAGAGTTGTTTTTCAACTGCAATGTGTTATATTTAGTATGTAGGGTTATAAAGGCATCGATAAAAACTTGACAAATTCACAAAATGGTCTGCGCTAACTTTTGGAATGTGCTTTTGATTTTAGCATGTTGTTCTCTTGTTCTGAGTTATAATTTTATTCACTCGAGAAAAAACAACATCTCTTCGAACTTACTTCGCAGCTGCAATGTGACGGAATTCTGCAGGGAAATATTAACGGGATTGATAAAAACTTGACAAACTCACAAAGTGCCTGCGATAACTTTCGGAAACTCCGTCATGAAGAATTTAAAACAATACATCGACATTATTAACTACGGAAGGCACCTGAAAAGGTGGCTTCCGAGTATTTATTGCAAATATAGACCTAGACCTGGTCGCTTCCTTGAAGATTTTACTGGGTGGTCTTTCATACCCCGTCCAAGAGGACGGTTCCTACCGTTCTATCGGCTGGAGGAAGAAATCGGGACCCCGTTTGGCGGCACATACCCTGCACATACATTTGTAAGGGAGCAACACTGTGTTAGCAACCACAATCACTCAGAGCAGGTATTGCAAAAGCTACCGGATTGCTTAGAAGAACGCTTTGAGAACTCAGTAAATTTGTCAGTGCAGAGTTCGCAGAATTATATGGTAGCCACGGTAGTAAATGTAAGAAATATTTAATGATAATGATGATGATGATAATAATAGTTTATTTGTATCTACAAGCTGAATTACATTAGTGGTCGCTATTATATATAATTAATTTATAAAATAGCTAAGATAGTACGCGCGCTCTGATTGGTTGAGAGCTGTGCATTCTCATATTTTAAACGCACGGCAGATGCAAAGCTATTTCATAAAAGCAATAAAAAGCGGATTTCCGTGGTTTATAATGTGATAAACGCACTTGGGATACTGGAAAAACACTTGAAAAGTTTGAAACTCACTCGCCTACGGCTCATGAGTTTCAAACTTTTCTCGTGTTTTCCAGCATCCCTCGTGCGTTTATCACATTATAAACCACGGAAATCCGCTCTTTATTGCTTAAATAGATTATAAAAATAAATTAATGAATAGATTCATAAAAGTCTGACTGACAAGGATCATATCCTCCAAATTAAATCAGAATTTAGTGTAACTTAGGTGTTCAAAATCAGAGGGGGTGGGGTGGCACCAGGCGGTGACCGTTACCTCACCAGTGCTACTACAGCTACCAGTGCTACTACAGCTACCAGTGCTACTACAGCTACCAGTGCTACTACAGCTACCAGTGCTACTACAGCTACCAGTGCTATTAAAGCTACCAGTGCTATTAGAACTACCAGTGCTACTACAGCTACCAGTGCTACTACAGCTACCAGTGCTACTACAGCTACCAGTGCTACTACAGCTACCAGTGCTATTAGAACTACCAGTGCTATTAGAGCTACTAGTGCTATTAAAGCTACCAGTGCTACTACAGCTACCAGTGCTACTAGAGCTACTAGTGCTATGAGAGCTACCAGTGCTACTGTAGCTACTACAGCTACCAGTGCTACTATAGCTACTAGAGCTACGAGTGCTACTAAAGCTACCAGTGCTACTACAGCTACCAGTGCTACTAGAGCTAACAGTGCTATTAAAGCTACCAGTGCTATTAGAACTACCAGTGTTATTAGAGCTAGCAGTGCTATTAGAGCTACCAGGGCTACTACAGCTACCAGAGCTACTTAGCTATTACAGGTCCCATGTCCATTTGGTGTATCATAACACATGATAGGTTGTGCCAACAGTCTGTCATTTCGTGATATCATGGACTCAGAACCCAGCAGAGAACACTAGCTTATGGCACTCCCTTTAAATATTACATGTAGTCTAGTCTTGCATAGCACAATACTTGTAGAAAAGCTTCTCCTGGAGGATTACTTTTTAGGTCTTTTACGTCAACGTTATAAGCGTTCAATAGTCATTAATATATGTGTGGCTACCGGGCGGGAGGGTAGGTTATTCGCCAGATTTAGTCAGAGAGCATTCTCTGCTAGTAAAGCAGTCTAATAAAAATGTTGAAAAGCGATTCTCGTTTTCATTGGCTTTGATCAGGTATCTAAACTCAGGGGCGTAGCCAGGATTTGACTGAAATGGACTTGTTCTTTTATGTTTACTGTTTTTCGTCGAAAAAGGGGGATCACAGGCACCCTAGAACCCCCCCCCCCCCCCCCCCCCTAGCTACGCCCCTGAAACTTTTGCCTGCTATCCATTACTCTAATTAAAGCGCGGCGTCGCTTTTGTAATATCGTCGATCAGGAGTTCCGCTGACTTTCAAATTTCTGGCATTTCATCACAAAAGTGGAATTCATCTTCCACCTCGTTCTGACTCTACAACTCCTCTCTCGGGGTTGGGTTCGGCTTAGTATATCTCCCGGGTTTTTTTAACGTGGGCGCACTGATTCTCAGTTTAAATAAATACATCTTAAAACAATGCTCGAATCTTCTGGAGAAGCAGGCCCTTGTAACATTATTACCTACAGGGCGTTTTTCGACACTCAACAACGCTACACCACAGGAATCCCCGTGGTACCAGATCAGCTTCTCCAGAAATGGTCACCTGTCATTACCAGATCCTCTCGGTCATGCTGACTGTAATCAGATTTGCTGTGAAACCTGACAAATAAGAGGCAAATCTCATTGGTTCTCTTAACAATGGTTGCCCAGGGAAACAATCAAATATGCCTCGGATTTTGGTGACGTCTTACGCCACTGTGGGGGCGAAGAGTTGCGTGACCGACACAAAGAACAGGCTACGCGGGGGAGACAAGCAGAAATGCATAGAAAAAAAATTAATTGTTGTGGCGCCACAAATTATTTGGGAGGGGTCTCTCTCTCGTCGATGTCTCAGGCATTTTCTTTTCTGAAATTCCATAAAAAATGCGTTTGTTGTAACGTAGTATTTTATTTCGTTACCTTATAAAAATACCTTGGCTAATCTGTACTACGAAGTATAATTATATTCAAAATTAATCTAAACGGTACAGTCGATTTGCACAGAGAAGATATGCACAAATTAAGTGAACTATAGACATAGCAAAATATAGATTTCAGAAGCTTCAATTTCTTGGCTTTAAATTTTAAAGCCTGTATTTCGATACCGTATATATTTGTGTTTAGATGGTTTGAGGATTATGATGGATTAGTCCCTGGGAGTTTTTGTGTTGCCAAGATAAAAGATAATTCTAAACCGTTTCGAGTGACAATTCAACGACAAGAACATCTAAACAAAACCTTTTGTATACCTAATATGCCCTTTTAAAAAGCCTCCAGCCAAATTATATACAAGGGCTATCATGCCGGGGGGTTTCAAAAGAAACATGTCTTGTGTTTCAAAATGCATGGTCCATGGGCTCTACTCCCCCTCTTTGTTGTCAGACGCAAGCCCTGACTTCTGGAATATGCGTAATCAATCCTTCGACATTTGGCCTTGCAAATCGGAAATCAGTAAGCTAAATCTGGCAACCGTCCATCAAATGCTGCGATAAAAATTCCAAAACTTTCTAAAATACAAAGTTATCTGAGAGAAACTTCCACGCTATCACCAAAGGCTAAGTCAATATCGGTTTTGTCAATGCGCTACGCATGACTGAGTTGTAGCGATATCAGGGAGTTTAGAAATCGATGTCTGTAATTTCTTGCATTTCTTTCAAAACATCATCCCTTTGGCTTCTGTACTTCCCAATTTCCACTTCAATTTGGTCACACATTCGCTCCAGTTTCCCAGTTTCCCTTTCTGCATCATCGTATCTTTGCAAATACATCTTTACTTGCTCGTCTAAGAACTTTATTTTATCTGTTGATTCTTCTTCCCTCTCGTAAGCGACTTCTTCACTCGCTTCCAGTTCTTGGATCTTGTGAGCACTCCCCTCAACTTCTTCGGTCAATTCATCAATCTTCTCGGCCAGAGAACTCCCTTTTGCAACCGCTTTGTCGTAATCTCTGGAAAGCACAATTTCCCTCCTCTGAGCCTCGTTTAACTTATCCAAAACTTCTTTCTCGTGTTTCGTGATCTCTCTCAATTTCTCCTCCAAATCGATTATTTTCTCATCCCCTTCCAACTCACAATCTTCTAATTCTTTTCTAACTTCTTCATGAGTGTCTGTTGTGTCTTTTAGCGCCCCTAGTTTTTCCTCGAACTCGTCCAAACGGTCTTCAGTTTTCTTCAATTCCTCTGACAGTAAAAGAATCCGCCGCCTCATCGAATCTGCTTCGTTCAGTTGCGCCTCTTCCCTCGCAGTCGCTTCCTTTAAATCCAGTTTCGCATTACTTTCCCTTTCTTCAGCTTCATCGATAGCATCCTTAATGCATTGCATTTTCTCTCTCACTGCAGCCATTTTGCTCGCCATGCTGAGAGTTTTAGCTATGAACTAAATAAGTTCCTAAAAGAATTGCTAGTTGGCCTCGGTCGAGCAGGGGAGTGACACGGGCTAGCAGTCACCTCCACAAGGTTTAATTATAAACCAAGTTGCGTAAACAGAATCAATACATGGTCGGTGTTTTATGTCATCAAAACCATTTCCCTTCCTATCATTGGCTAGCTTTATTTACTCTTGCGACAAGCTTAATAACGCAATAGCAATCCGAACCCAAATTCCCTCAAGAGCAAGTAGATAAACTCTATTTTCGCGTGACACACAGAATTTAAACTATTTCAAAACATTCCTAAGTCAGAATTATTGATTTTCACTTTAAAGACAAGCCCGAATTTCACTTTCAGATTGTTTTGTTTTCGCTAATCTAAATAGTGGCCGGAACTTGCGTTGCATGAATAAAATACCACTTTAAAATACACCGTGTCTTGAATATGCAGATTCGCAAAGAGCTAAAAGGGGTTTCCTGTAACGTGTGGTATCTGGTTCAATAAGAAAGTTGTGTTCTTACTTGCTCGTTAGCCTACGGAAACGAAGCGATTACGAGTCAAGTCACATGATAAGTAGTCCCCTAAAGCGATAACCTGTCACTCATTCAGAGATGAGAGAGTGACGAGTGAACTTTTGCCATTGAGCTGCTGATACAAACTTTCTAGCAATTTTCCCGAATTGTCCAACGTAAATACCCGAATTTCTTCTTCATACTACGATCTCTAAATACCACAAAGAGTGATGGAAATAAACGAAGAAAATGGCTATCCAGGAGGATGGTATAAAAAGATTTGTGTTAATCAAAGTTTGGCTTCAGTTGCCAAATTATTTTCTCTATCACTTGGGGATCGGATTTCCCGTTTCATACAAGGCTGGGCGAATCACAACAGCGGCTTTTACCAGGAAACAGAGAAATCTTAAACTCGTTCATGTTAGTCCTTGGGAGAGCGAGTTCAACTAATTTTCTCAATAATTCCTATTACGGTTTTAGAGTTCGGGATATTTTCCACATGAAATCACGATGTAATTGCTCACGCTCTCGTCACGCAATCCTCTAATTCACGGCCCTGTCACGCCATGGTTTCTGCATGTCACACGCTATAATTTAAGTGCCGTCTTCGAATAAGGACCGCATTTGAGAAAATGTTTAAAATAAGCGCGATCGCGGCGACTTGGCTTAAGCGTGTCAGTAAAAGGGTGAAGTTTGGAGACTCTACATGGTACCCAGGGTAGTTGTATATTATTTGTAAAATTGCCACTCTGCTAGAGGATATACCAGTAATAGAAGATATATATGTTATTTCCGTATGGGCCTGTATCACACGGCAGCCATCTTGGATAAATCGTTTGTTCTTGCCTTATCATGATTACAAGTTTCCACAGGGAAAACAAAAAATTGTATCGAACAAGATGGCTGCCATGTGATGAAAACCCACCGGAGGCCGAGGTCAATTTTTTCCAGGCCGAGTTCACAGTTTATTTCCTATAAGGACCGGTAAAATAACTTATTTAATTTTTCCAATGAAAACAAGCATGTGCAAATGGTTACTGTGACCTAGGTGGGTCCAAGCAGGGAGTTGTTCCCTGGTCAGAGATAGGAAAATATTGCCCACGCTCTAATCACAATGCAGAATTCATTACCATTGCCCTCTAGGAAAAAAATAAATTCTGTTATGCCAAGATGGAGAACTAGTACCATCCTTGAATAAGCATGCATTTAAGGTATGCAGATTTGGTGCTTGTCCTATTAGGCAGTTGAAAAAAAAATTGCACCCCCCCCCCCTGTTGAGGACCCCAGTCACGCGAAATGCCCCCCCTGGATGCATTTATCAGAATAATGTCTCTAAAATTTAAAGAAAATATCCAAAAAACTATAGCAAAATTTGTCTGGGAGGCCAAAACGGAACGACGACTACTTTGTAAAAGCACCCCATCATGATGAAGCCTTTGGACCGTCGAAATTTGGTCAAATAAAAGTGAAATTGAAAATTAAATTTAGATAAAATATTAATGTATTTTTCTTTTTTTTAAATTTATTGGAGTTATACTTATGTAAATATTTTTACACGGTTCCAATAAATCTATGCTATGCTACAGCTACCCATCCTGGATTTTTTTAATTTGAACCACCCACCCTGGAATTCTGAGCTCTACTATGACCACCCACCCTGGAATTCCGAGCTCCATTTTGACCACCCACCCTGGAAATCCAGAGGTCCTCAACTGGAGAGGGGGGGGGGGGTGAATTGCCCATAGAGGTGTAGTGAATGGTAAATTTGAGACACTTTTGTCACTTAGGGTCTTCCAAGGTCTACTTTCACTAGTATGAGAAAAGTAAAAATATATATTATTTTGTATATTAATGGTGACCCCTCTTGAAATTTAGCTATTGAGCTAAATTAGAGTGAATAAACTGGTTATTATTATAAACTGATTATTATTATTAAGTCATAGCAATCAAAGTTATTTTTCTTGTCTTTAGTTTGCTATCTCTCATCAGAATGGAGTGCAAAGTTTGAAGACTGATAAAAAATATTTTGTAGCTCACCTGTACTAAAACAGCACAATTTGGTTTTGAAGTTCCTCCAAGTCCATGTTACTTATATACATACTTTCTGCATCTGTGTTAGCTGGTTCAGGAAAGTTGTCAAAACCCAGCAGCTCTGTCTGAAGGCAAACTTCACCACAAGAAGGTTCTGTCTCTTGTGTGTTTGAGCCCAAAAGAAAGCTCCTTTCTTCACATATATCCTCTTGCAATTGGCCAAGACAGCCTTCAGTGGCCATTGCCACACTTTGTAAAGGTTCTAGTTCTAGACAATCACTGGACTTGTCATTAATTCCTAAGATTTCTCCAAAGGAAATTAAGTGCCATTCTGTGATACCATGGCAATTAGACCAACCACTGGGTTGCTGTAGCTGATTATGAGCCATCTTTCTATTATTTTTATGTTTCTTTCTTTCTACAATGTCTTGGAGAAATTGGCTGTCAATTAGCTGTCCTGAAGAACTTTTCTCCATAGAGGCACCGAAGTAGATATCATAACACTTTCTGATTTGCTGCTTAAGGGTCTCAGACACAGCGGGGAGCTGCTTTAGAACTGGTTCAAGTAATGTTTTGGAAGACATTGAAGGCTTGAGAAGCAATATATCTAACACTGCAAGCCATGGCATCTCACAGGTTAACACTTTATTTGGAAGGGAACACTGATTTATCAACCACTTCGCCCATCCCACCAAACAATCTATTATACTGCTCTCCTGGTGTTGCATTTGACTTGTAAGTGACTCTATGATAAATATAAGGAAGGAAGGAATAAATTCAGCAGAGCCTTGATCAAGTGCAACAAGAAGGGGTCTCCAAATGATGACGAGTTCATTGGGAAGAAAGTATTTTTCTTTCTCTGTTTTCATGTCATCTTTTTCTGGTAAATCCAAGCCACTTGTTGAGGGAAGCAAGTCAATAAGGCAATCTGGTAGATCAGGCCTGAAAAGAAACAGATAGCTTAGTTAAATGTAGTACTGAATTTCTGTGGTTGCAATCCTGTAGCAAGACAAAACAATCTGGAAGTTGGGGTGGCCTGAAAGGGTGAAACCTAACTGGGAAAACCCTGTACGACTGTTTAAGAAGTGTCTCTAAATTTCCATTCATATCATTCAGACTCTGATTGCTATGATTAAGAAATAAGGCAAAGAACCTTTGCATTCAAAGGTGTTTTATTTTTGATGTGATATTTATCAGCCAGCCAAGTGCCCTAGTGGCATATAGCGAGCTTTCCAATTAAGGGGGAGGGCATCATTTTTTACATTTCTTCATGTTTTATGTAACACTTCCAAACATTTTGGAATCACTGTTTATTTTCACCGGAAACTCCAGATATGTGTGTGCATGTGAAGAGTTGGAAGGAGGGGGAGGGGGTCATATCTCCAATCTGGAATCACACATTGTGGTTTTCAATCCCCTCTAAGTCGCGTTCAGGGTCATTATACATTTGTATTGCTGATATGCCCCTTGCGTATTGACCTTCAACAATATTTACTAGAAACAATTCAATTTACCATAATGAATTTGATGTCACCAAAGTGACAATCTCTTGAGAACGTTCTCCACTAATTTGCCCAATCTTTTTTCTTTTTTTCTTTCCCAAACAATTTACCATATTGTCACGGTATTTCATAAGCAGTGCCGGTAACTTTTCCTCGGCATTTTTATGCATTTTGATTTGTGCCTTCCAATATTCTTCTTCTAGCCATTCAAGCGCTACAATGATTCCAGCTCGAAGAGTTTGGCGGGATGGAAGAGCGGCGTGCGTTGCTTCGTGCCGTAAGTCAACCATCCAGTCAGGAAGACCTAACTCCTCGGCAATAGACTGTACTGAACGTGCGTAAACACCCCTTTGGTTCGTATCCGTGATGCCGTTAACAAATCGCACAAGGGCCATGGATGTTGTCAGCTGTATTTGATACGAGAAACAGGTCGTGTTGTTGTCCGTTAAAAGTGCAGAGACTAGATTTGCTGTGCTCTCGACGGCAAGGGGCAATTTGCCGCCACTTCGGCTTTTCCAAGCGAGAACACGCGCTATTCCTTTCTTCTGAAGATCGGCATTGTCAAAACTGTAGAGATTCCTGTAAACGTGCGTCCATTCTTCTCTGTCCTTCCAACAAACTACACGTGCGACGTTCGCCATTTCTAATTTTACAACTACCAACAGGCGTTCCTGTAAATCACCACAGGTATGCCCGTCATAGAAAATGGTATATCCGATTTTGTTTTCCTCCTTTACTAATTTTTGCATTTCGTTCCGTTTCGTTACATTGTAAAAAATTTGTACTAGTTTTTTACAACTAAATGTTGTACTTGTAAAATTCATTTATTACTTTTTGGCCCAAAAATCTCCCGCACAAGTTTTCTCGATGTCCTGTGTACCCTTGTCCGTTGTAGCCTGGGAAGGATTCGCAACGCGTGGTGCATGCTGGTTCTTCGACACGTGCGGCGCCATTTTGTTCTCAAACTAAAAGCCTTTGTTCAATAAAGCTCAAGTTTTCCCGCTTGTTTTGCTCTAAAAATGGGAGATAGTGATGAAGAATACGATCGAAGAAGAGCTAGGGATAAATTTCGTCGAGAGAGGAGTGATTACAATGACAGAAGGCGCGAGAGAGACGATCGAAATTCGAGGAGGGACGACTGGTCGAATGACAGACGAAGAGATCAAGGCTCGAATTGGGAGCGAGGAAGAAGAGGGGGTGATTATAGAGAGTTCGAGCGAGGACGACGAGACAGTGCTGGTAGACATCATGAGATGAGCCCACCTATGCCCAAACGGATCAGAAGAGATTGGTAAGATAGCTAGAATTGCACTCTTAGAGCGGATTTCATGACTCAGTGAAACCAATCGCAAAGTGATTACACCAATTCTGAACAAAACCTATAGGAGTATTACAAAGTAATTGCGAATTATTCACGACAGTCATCTGAAATCTGCTCTATAGCATCTAGGTGATTCAGAATTTTACAGCCAAAGATGCTCAAGCGTAATAATGAGTTGGTTCTTGGAATATTGGATCCATTGTTCGATTCAATGATGCATTCGGTTTGGAAACTTCTTTCAAGTTGAACTCGGTTTTCAGCTAGATGACCTTCCTGATACCATGCTCCAACACTATTTTAAGTTATTGGCTTTATGCTTCTTGGGATATCCCTGATAATACGATCAACAATTTCTTCTCTAAATGAAGGAGGGAGAGATTTACCAGGCTCGTAAGATCTACCAGGCCTGCCATATTGGTAACAATACTCGCAAACAAAAGGCTCCCTGTGGATTTTTCCATATATGAAAGCGCCCCTGTCATCTATCGTCCAATCCAAAAGCGAAACCCAGTTCAACTCGAAAGATGTTTTCCCAAGCCAAAAGTACTTATTGAATCGAATAATGGATCCAATATTCCAAGAATCAACTCATTGCACTCTACAGGGAGTTGCTTGGGCTGTAATGCAGCAACAGATAAATGCCGAGAATCTTGATTTCGAGAAAACCAAACTCAGGGAAGAGAGTTCCCAGGAAGAAGGCAAAAGTTAGGCAATTAAATAACGCAGCTATGTACAGTATTGGACACTTGCTGTGCTGTGGTGTTTTGCTTATGGCTTTTATTATATTCTAGGGATGATCCCTACCATGGAGGAGGAGGTGGGGAGTTCACCCCGTATGGTGGAGGAAACAGTGCTGGTGCCATGCCTCATCATGCCGCATGGAACCATCCAGGGGGAGACATGACACAGATACAGATGGGTGGTGGTCAAGATGCAAGACAGCCAAGGTATATTGGCATTTGGAAAACTGAAATTTTCACTACAACATTGACAACAATTTTTCTGATATTTTTTATTTGATTTATTCTATTGATATTTTTTTCTGATTGCTGCTCAAGCCAAGTATTGTCTCTGAAACTCTGCTAAGTATTGTCTCTGAAACTCTGGCATATATCTGTTATTTACCAGGTGTGCCATCTTTGTAATATTTTTAAAAAGATATATAATAAAGTTGAAAGTTGAAGTTGAGGGCTGGAAAATGTTGAGCAAGGATGAAACAGTTTTTCCCTATATTTTCCAACGTGAATATTTGTGTTAGTTAGTTTGAGGAAAACAAGAATGCACAAATGGTTACCATTACCTTGCCTATGCACTCACACTATTAGAACCAATCAGAAGACAGAATTTATTACTGTGCCTTGCAGAGGAAAAAAGTTCAGGTATCTCTGTCCAAATGTCTTACAATACATTAATTTTCTTGTGCAACTTACTATTTGTACAGGCCTGACATACCACCACCAGAGACACCTCCTGGCCCAGCCATGCAGACCTTCAAACAGTTCCTGAATACTCAAGATGATAACATAGATGACATGGAGGCTGTTCGCAAATATCAGGAATACAAACTGGACTTCAGAAAAACTCAGATGAATGAGTTCTTCCAGCACCACAAAGAAGAAGAATGGTACGTAGAACAACTTATAAGAGGATTTAAAAAATGGAAATGGCAACAAAACCTGAGAAAGACAAATTAATTGGAGAGATAAATCTTAAGTCTAGGCCAAAAGTCATACCTTGTTTGTCACTGGCCATTTACACACAAGAGATGAAACTAATGTTACATGTGGCTGGTCAAAATGTCCGACCAGACAAGGATTTGATTGGTCAGCTTTCAATTTTGGAGGGGCATTGTCTGGCTCTTAGTTTTAGCCCAGTCAATCATAATACATTTCAATACCCTAGTACAGTGTCCGTACTCTAGGTGCTCTGCCATATAGTTCTCTGAATTTTGTTTGTTGTTTGCATAAATTTGTTATTGTATTTTGTTCAAGTAATCCAATAGTGATTTTAGTGAAAGTTCTTAGATGAATACCATTGCATTCATATGTTAACAATTAAGCTCCATATAGTTAAAATGTGTTGTTGTAAACAGTACTCCATGTTATTGTTTGGTTAATGTTTTTCTAATGTCACCATATTGCCTTTACAGCCGTCAATCCATTAGCTATGCCAAGTGCGCAATCCAATGGCCTGGGGCCATACCTCTGTTTATAAATACCCTGGTTTATTTCAAGACAAGCATGGCTAAAAGCTCAATTTTTAATGAGCGATTCCTACATACCCAAGAATTTGATTTAGCTGTCGCTTAGACAACCTCTGCGCACAATGCAGTAGGTTCTAGGTTTTCATTTTTGCTCAGACTTGAGCTGCAAAAGAAGCTCAGCCAGAAGGCTGTTTAAACATAGCTTAGGGACACTTCGGCAGTGCTATTTGCAATATTGTTAATACAACCCATTGGAACTTCCCATCAAGTAAGTCTAAGGTTCCAATCAAGTAACACAACTAGTGTGCATGTGTCATATATTGTCTATTGTACAGTGTTATATGTTTTGCTATTTCAATTCCAAATTTCACTGTTCTGGATTCCAGGTTCCGTACCAAGTACCACCCCCGAGAGGCCTCTCAGCGGGAGCATGAAATGCAGAGGTCTGTTAAGAAGAGACTGAGCATCTTTCTGGAACTAATGAAGATGGGATTGATGGATGGCTTGAAGCTGGACTTAGATCATAGTGATGCTATCATCAAATTCCTGGATGCAGGTTTGTAAAGGCTGTTTTTATTGTCAGATGCCCAGTGTTGGTAGCTTGTAATGTTCCAGACAAACAGTCCAGTTTATTGTTTTCAACTTAAATTGTCACTCAAATCCTAAATATTCTACATCATATCTTTTGCATGTACCAATATCAGTGAGTATCTTCATCACACTACTCTTGTTACTTTTTGCAGTTGTTATAAAGCTAGAGGGAGGTACCAACCAAGACTTGGCCATTCTTGACCGCTCCCCTCGCCACCCCCAGATAGACGAAAGGTCAGTGTCCTCCCCTCAGAGGGACGGTAAGAGTGAACCTCGTCGTCGTAGCAAGGGGCATTCTGCATCAAGATCCAGGTCAAGATCCAGATCACCCTCCCCTGCTAAGAAAGATGACACGAAATCAGAGACCCTCCCAGAGATTGCCCCTGTTTCACCATCATCAGTCCCCCTGCCTGATGCCCCACCCCCTGGAGAGGCAATGGAGAAGTCAGGGGGGGATAGCAAAGGGTTTGCCGTGACTGACCCCACTCCCCAGCAACAACAGTTACAGCAGCAGGCTCAGTATTATCACCAACAGCAGGTGTACTATCAACAACAGCAACAGCAGGTAGTGGTTGTTGTTTGGTGCTCAGTACTGATGATAATTGTGCTGATGTTAAAAAGCAGGCAGTAGTAGCAATAAAGAGGTTCCCATGGCAATAATGCTGCAGGGCAGCCCCGGCACCAGTCCCAGTGATTTGTCAGCAGAAATTATACTTATGTGATATAGGTTGGAGGGAACACCGAAACCTTCCCTCAAGTGAGCAAAGCACAAGGACCATACCGTAGCATGACTCTCCTATCATGCATGCATGAATCCAAGCAACTGTTAGCCACCTGTGAGCTTAATAAGCAATCTTAACACAAACTAACAGTAATACAGCTCTAGAGCATACACCACTAATGTACATGTTCAGTATGTAGTCATAATAATAATATGTGAGATAATGCAGCAACACATTATTTGCCAGTTATTAGTATAGCGGATTTCAGATAACTGCCAAAAGCAAATCAGACTTGCATTTATTGGTTGAGGTCTCTGGTTATTCTTTTGTCAGCCAATCAGAATGCAAAGAAAAACCAAAAATAGAGTGTCACTTGTTTTCTTGGGTCATGACTAAATATAAGTCGTACTTCGTCTCCTGATTGATTTGTTGCTGAATGGGTTTTGTTTCTGTAAATGTAAATTGTAAAAAATGTAAGTTGATGTTTATAGTGGTAGTGCACTTAGCTAGCCAGCTAATTCACAGACACTCCACAAATTGAAACCAAATATCTAATTATTAAGAATCCCAACTGGCACAGAGGCAAACCAGTTGGCTATCTACAAGCGTGTCCGAGAAGTCGATACCAGCATTGCAATGTTTACAGCATCGAGAAAGAAATCCTGTTAGTGGTCAGCGAGTGGGTCTTGAACTTGGATCACCGGATTCAAGTCCGACGTGCTGACCAATCGTCCACCAATTGACCACGCTGCCTCCCTGATTGGCTAAGTGTATAATTTATGTATTTATTTTGCGTTTAGTTTTGGACACTCATCTGAAAGCCACTCTTATAATAATAAAATAATATAGATTACTGCTCTATTTATTATTACATTATTGTGTCTGGCAGGACTTTTTTAGCACATACCAAGAACAACAACCAGGGAGTGACACTAAACAGCCCCCTGCCCAACCCGACCAGCAGCCACAACCATCTGGAAAGAAGGGTGAAAAGAAGAAGAGAAAGAGACACCATAGGGAACCATACTACTACGACGCTATAGAGGACGAAAGTGA
This sequence comes from Scolanthus callimorphus, assembly GCA_033964015.1. Classification (NCBI taxonomy): domain Eukaryota; kingdom Metazoa; phylum Cnidaria; class Anthozoa; order Actiniaria; family Edwardsiidae; genus Scolanthus; species Scolanthus callimorphus. The sequence continues at coordinate 12,754,899 of CM066925.1, forward strand.
GAGTGAATCAGAGTCAGATTCAGAGCCAGAACCTGCCCCTCCTGGGGAGGAAATGTCATCTATGGAGGAGAAGGGGGCTGACGAGGAGCTGCTGCCCCCAGGAGTAGAGGCTGATGTACCGGGTGCTTCGGAGGAAAAGGAAGAAACACCTGGTAAGATTTGTAGAAGAGGTGTGGCCATTCTAAATTGGGTGTCATTGGAAGGGTAGCACTTGGCAGGCTGGAAGAGCCTGATAAAACATACTATCATTTGCATCCATCCATGAAGTGTGAAGATTATTTGGTGTTAGTTTATGTTTCAAGCATGCATGTCTTGTTTCTTGGGCACTGATTGGCTGCCAATCAGAGAGCGAGAACCTGACTACTTTTCAACAAAACGTGCAAAAAAATCATCACACTTCATGGATGGATGCAAATGGTTGTATTGACTCAAAACCCCTGCACCAATCAGGGTTTTCTAGTCTTCTAGATCCTGGTTGGACCTCTAGACAAATGGTCCTTGGAAAGTGAAGACACTAATGTACAATAATCTTCCACTTGAAAGGGGGTTGGTTCCCCATATTCTTTATTCAGCCTTCCCCTTCCTTGTGCAACATATTTGTAGCAGCGCCAGTGATACAATAGAGACCAACAACAAATATTTTCAAATATTCTCAAATACTGATTATTAAACGGCCTCTCAGTTACAGGTGTTGAAACCCCATCAACAACAGAAGCAAACATCCAGCTACCAACCAGTTCATCAGCGGTTAGCACCATGGACACACCCATGCCACAACCCAAACCAGACTCTGGGGAACCTGCAGTGGGTTCTAGTGAAACTGAGAGCAGTGAAGTCTCGCCAGGAAGACCTGCCAAGAATAAAACTGCAGCCTCAGAGGACAGTGCAGTTGATTCTACACAGAGCCTGACTCTAAACCAGAACCTAAAAAGTGCTCCGACAGTCCTGACCAATCAGAGGAGAGTATAAAGAAAGACAGGGTTCCTGATAGTCCTGAGAAATCAGAAGCACCGCAGGTCGGCAGTACAGATAATGCTGGACAAGAGGGCGGGGTTAGTGAGGGGAAAGTTGGTGACGATGATGATGTTGAGATGGCACCTGCATCATCTAGTGATGCCACGCCCAGTAAGGACACAGATGTCGAGATGAAACCTGTTACAGAGCAGGTCTCGCCACTACCCTCAACTGCTGCTACTCCAACTAAGGTATGCTGCATCCCTGCTCAAACTGAGCTACATATAAACAATTTACTTCTGAGGATACTGACAAAAGTAAGATGAAATGAGTTGCAAAGCACGAAATTGCTGCACCCAAATCTTTTAAACCTTTGCCCCATTTCACTGTCTGATCTGAAATGACACAGCAAGGCAGCTTTTGTTGACCCAAACCTTAGGAATAGAATGATAGTTGGGTTCAGCTAGATTGTCTTTCATTGACATTAGAAGGATTTGCAAATGTTACTTCTAAAATATACTTAAGGGTCTCCCACAAGATCCCTTTTAAAGATCTTAAAACATATCTTAAAACAACCAACTTGTTATAAAAAAAGGCATTGGCTTGAGTGGCAGAGCATGAAAAAAAAATCCCAAAGGGAAAATAGATATTTAGAAAATCTATAGCTTTTGTGGTAATTATGCGATCTTGCAGGATCAAGAAGAAATTGATTCAAACAAAGTTGCTGAGAAGAAAGAAGTTAAAGAAGAAGAAAGCCCTGTCAAGCCATTATCCACTAAGGAATCCAATTCCAATGAGATAGAGGAGAAAGAGAAGGACTCCACAGAGGAGAAGGAGGAGGAGCAGAAGACTGACGAAGGGAAGGAGGTTGTGCCTGTGGTATCAGGACCGAGGGCTTTGCACAAGACTTACTCGCTTTTCATGAGGAACATCCCACCTGGTGTGTCGAAAGCTGACATTGCTGCAGTGAGTGTTCTTTACATTACAATCACCTTTTACCAAAACTGTTAGTAATCTTGCCATCTGATTGGTAAATAAGAGTATAGACAATGCTGCTGAACAAGAAAGCCGTTTGGCCAGTTAAAAAATTTAAAAGCCTGGATATATTATTTAAAAAATAATTGAATATGGTTTCAGGGCTAGAAAGTGTGACCATATTGGTTACAAAAGTGACCAGAATTGTTCACTTTGGGACTAAAATATATCTGTTAGTTTCAAAATTGACTACCGGTACTTTTCTATATATTTCTTGAGGTTTCCATTAAATCAATGTTTGGCAAAACGGATATACTGTACTAAGCAGCTGGTGGCATTAGGGTAGTTTTCAAATCCTGTTTTTTTTTCGTGGTCCCAGTTTCATGCACCTGGTTTCCAAACATGTAGCATTGCTTTGGGATTGTGCCCCCCCCCCCCCCCCCCCCCCCCAGTTTTTCCACGAACAATCCTTAAAACTCCCGATTTTGCACCCTGTATATCAAAGTCCCTTGCATATTTTTCTATGTCATGCCCCCCCAGTTTTTGGAGGCTTGCTACGGCCCTGGAAAGTACTTTGACAAAGTGTCGGATGCATCTGCCACAACCTCATCTTGTGCCCAGAGCTCCCTGGCTCATCACCTCACAGGGGAGGCTCTGAGGACATCCATTTGAGGTCCTTCACTGATTGACTGATTGTGAACATTAGGCCATGCACAGATATTCGTTTCTCGCAACGGCTCTGTATCAAATCTTGCACATGTATCAGTGGCTGTCACAAGAGCCTCTGGGTTCGAGAATGCCTTTTCGGATCAATATATAGCATGTTATCTTTGCCATCTAAAGACTACATACATGTAGAAAACCAGCACGTACAGTATGTGTGAAAACAGGAACATCATTAAAGAAGATCTTAACAACAGAGTTTTGCTTAAAAAGCATCAAGAGGCAGCTGTGTTAAACTGACATTCTTTCTTTTCAGATGTGCAAGAGGTTTACAGGGTTCTTGCGTGTTGCCCTCTCAGACCCCAGTCCAGATAGAAGGTGCGATAACGTGATGAAATAAACTTGGACAGGAGTCCATTATTAGTAGCAAGGATCTTTTACATTAGGACTGTCCACCAACACTGTTGAACTTGTGCTATTTTTAGCATCAAAATTCTCTTCTTTTCAACAAAATTTTAATTACGGTGTTCAATAATTGCCATAAGCCCTGATAATAAGTCATTAAAGGCCCATGTCACCGTTTTATAATGCATTGCGTCTATATAAGAAAAAAAAAACTGTCCAAAAACGTAAATTAATCTGTCAAGGATATAAACAGCATGGTGCGCAATGCATTATAGGCATGGGCCTTTAAAAGGGACTTGGAATGTTTTCTACAGACAAAGGAACGTTTTTCAGGTTGACAAATCGTTCCCTTGATTGGAGAATTACAAGGCTTTCAGCAGGAAATGAGATCATATAAATAGCACTACTATGTTGGCGGCAAACTTTAGCAGATCAACACTCTTGGTAATGGACACTTGGCCGGAGCACTTTATTCTTTCAAACGTCGGTGTTCAACATTTTGTTTTCAAAAGTTCCATGCTGTCATATACAAAGCAATACAGTAGTGTTATGTGGCTAACATGACTTGTTGTATTGACAGGTTTTACCGTAGAGGCTGGATAACTTTTGACAGAAGTGTGAACATCAAGGAAATCTGCTGGGATTTCAGTAACATTAGAGTGAGTACTGAATCATCTGATTACTGAATCATCTGATTACCGAAATAATATCTAGCCACCTACAGCATAGCTGTTGCTTTTGTTAATAAAGCCAGTGGAATCAAACCTCTGCGAGTAGCGCCAAAGGCGTTCGTCGGGGTTCACGCGTTTCTCTTGGGACGCGCCAAAGTAGGGGTGCTAGGAGTCTATTCTGTAAGGAGTGCAATAAGCCATGGCGTATCATTCAGGTCAGGACCGTAATGTATACAAATTTGCCATCAGATCAAGGATGCGGAGCTGAACCCTGTAATAAACCGTGACTTATCACGACGAGTCAGACCCGTGAATGGAATCACTGCTGCCAAACAGATTGTCAGGGAAAGCATCAAACTGGCGGCGGATCTTGTACGAGTTTTGGATAAAAAATCTGCTGTTTATGAGAAAGAGAAGGGATTCGAAGAGGCCAATGGCAAGGAGAAAGAGGGCGCTGAGGTTGGTACTAAATAGATAGATAGAGCAGATTTCGTATGACTGTGAAAAGTGCCGCAACACGGCGCGGTTGCGGGCGCGGCGCGTTTGCGGGCGCGGCACGAGCGCGGCACGGAACCTGGCCTGCTGTAAATACGGAATGAAATCGCGTAGTCGCGGCATTTATTTATTTATTTATTTATTTCCCAGATAAGTCTTTAATTAGACTGCGTTAGAAAAGAAAAAAAATCTATATATCTAAATATCTAGTATAGCTAATAGCTAACATAGCCTGCCACAGAGCTTTTAAAAGCCAGGTAAAAACGGTGGAACTGGCACAGTCGGCTCAAGTACTGTTTATTGTATTGCAGTTACTTGATTAATTTTAAACTGTGCTACAATAATCCTTATTTTGCAACCCTCCTTCTTGGAAATGTCTTGACTGAGGTACTAAATAAGGGACATGATACATGTCGTTTCATTTTCTTATATGGCAGCTTATTTCTTAGTATTTTGCTTTTTCAATACAGGGCCCAACATTAACGTATTTCGAGAGGTGCCATTGGTGCCTACATAAAAAACTCTAGTCGCTAAATTGAGAGGGTTTGGTCGCCATAATGACAAGTAACTGTTTCTCTTTTAAATCAAGAAAAAGGAAGAAGGCGAAGAAGGAGAGGAACGCCCCAAGAAGAGAAAGAGTCTCCTTTGAACCTCCCAGATCACAACCCAATCCTGGCATCTCTATCTGAAGACGCCGCCGAGGAGGAGGAAGGTGAAGAGATGGAGCTACTTGGTACTGCCTCGCCCACTCAGGGGGGTGCAACTGACAAGTCTGAAATGGACCTATCTCAGGACAGTAGCCTATTGAAAGTATTGGACCGACTGTTGCTATACCTGAGAGTAGTGCACTCGCTCGATTATTATAACTGCGGTGATTACCCACATGAGGACGAGATGCCTAATAGGTGTGGGATAGTGCATGTTAGGGGGGCTCTACCGGACAAGGCAGCTCTCGCTGAAGGTATGAGGAATTGAATTAACTGATTTTTACTTAGAATGCTGGTGATGTTATTGTGAATTCGACGTATGACTCTATGTGCTTGTTAATCAAGGCGAAAAGTCTTGTTTTGGTAAACGTCTGAACCATTTTTCTCAACTAACACTCACTTCTGACCGCCATCTGGAATTTCAGTGCTGGAATTTCAGAATTTCAATGAAATGAATAAAATTAAATAATATGTGTTATTTTCTATTCTGAAACTTAGAACTTTTTACATCTTTCTCTTTTTCATTTGTTATTAACGTTTTTTACGTTTTTACCCTTCGTTTCTCTCTGCTTCTTTGTCCTCTCGCCGCCTGCCTCGACTAGCTATGCTATTTGCAGGCAGTGTTCCATCTCTGTAATATTTTAAGACTAGATAATCATAGATCACTAAATTGCGGTCGAAGCGAGTGTATCATGACTGAAGACGAAATGTACAGAGATTTCACGGCAAGCCCAGAGCCTATAACTGTGCAAATGCTGTTACAACTAGACCTGTTTTATTTCAATATAAAACATCGAGTGTCGGAATACCTGGACTGGAGAGTGATGGAGGGTAGCTTTCAAGTAACAGGGATTAATTGTAGCGAGACCAAAAGGCCAACAGCCAAATAACTAAACTTGGAATTGTAGCGAGTTCCAAGGCCCCCAACCGGGTAATTTTTGCCCATCTTGCCGAATAAAACTGTGATATGAAGTTCGCTTTCTTCTATTCGTCGTATCTGCGTCGCGATCGACTGCAAAATTCTCCGTAGCCTGCTTGCAGGCGGTACTGGGTGATTTTATCGCGGAAAACCCGGTCCGTTAGGCTAAAATTCTCCGTAAAACCCGTGGGTTTCGTGTTTACAACGAAATGGAACACTGTTGGTTGAGCCTGCAATATTGTAGCCGTCGTTTCTTTTCGTGTGACATGCGCTAGTTACCATACCTCTCCCTGTCCGTATTAGATCGAGGCTAGTTTCATTACCATTCCACCTCCGTTCGTGAGATCGAGGCAGTTTTATTACCATTCCACCTCGGCCGCTCTTGACATGAATACGAGGCAAAATCACATAGTCAGTCCAAAATCTCTGAATCAAGCTGGCATCCAACCAAAGCCACGCGGGACTACTCGCGAATCACGGGATGCGACCCTGATCAGATTAGTATGTGGTCTTCGACCGCAAAAAGATAATAAAGTTGAGTTGAGTTGCTTCAAAAACTTTTGCTATTGTCTAGTCGAGTCAGACTGTTGAGGTTTCACTTCAGTAAGGTTTAGCTTCAGTTTGTCAAAGAACTGGATTTGCATTTACTTGTGTTACAGCTCAAGAATGGCAGAAGAACATCAAACAGAAGCTCGAACCTTTTATGCAAGAGAAAGAGAACCTCCCAGATGAAGAAGTTGCCAAATTTGGCAAAAAAGACCCTGAATCATATCCTTATAATAACAAAATGGCAATGACTTGTTGGAAAGGAGATTATAGGCTTTTTAATATTCCCCTTTTATGTCCTAGTTAAAGTTTCTGCATCTAGTTTCAATTGGTTGGTTTTCAAGAAAGAAGACGGCAGCAGAGTAGGAACGGAAGGTTTCCTTTTCCGTTGACGTTGTTTACGTTTTCGGGAAAAAGTCGACTGTACGGAAGCGGAGAAGGAGGCGAAAATAATAGAGGGCCATTTCATTTTTTAGCCGGAAGAGGTCATTTTCGTTAGTAACCCACTCGGAAATGCTTGCTCTGCCCCCTTTGCCTACCTACGGAAGAGCCTTTTTTTGGTTGCACCCCCTCGGAAAAGGCCATTTTGATATAAAGGCAGATAAAAAATGGAATGGCCCAGACCAGTCAGGATGATCAAAATCTCGCTTTTAAAACATGTTTCCCTGTTTGTTACTGAGTTTTGGTAAATACCAGGAGTTTTACCTTATTTTTCATACAAACGTAAGAACGTTTCTGTGTACGCCTACGTCGCCGCGGCTAGTTTCCCTTTCGTAAACCATCGTTGCCGTCCAACGAAAGGGAAAATTCCGTCGCCGCGTCCTTCGCTAGTGAAACCAATGTTAACGATGTATTTCGTCCTTGACCATTCTTACTGAAATCGAGAAATTTGTTGAAGCAAACACTCAGGAGCTTGCTAAGGACAAGTGGTTGTGCCCATTGAGTGGGAAAAAGTTCCGAGGACCTGAGTTTGTAAGGAAACACATCTTCAACAAACACGCGGACAGAGTGGAATCTGTTAGAATGGAGGTAGGAAATTTCAGATCAATAGAACATCAAAGTCAAAAATCGAAACATAAATATTGATTTTTTGAAAACGTGGTTCGTGATGCAATGGTTTTAGCTGTAAGAGCACTAGTTTTATAATCGTCATTCAGATTATAATCATTACCTTGCACTGCAGGTTTTGGACTAGCCGACTGATTTTATAAGGTTTGGCGAAGTACAGCCAAAATTGTGTTGTGCTTTCAATCGAAAATAGATTGATCTATTTTTCAAAACTTCATGATGGAAGCTAGACCAGTGCACTAGGTAAACAGGGCAAGATCGTGCCAAAGATTACTTCAGATGGTTTGACTGAGGAAAGAGGGATAAAATAAATCTGCAACATTAGCCATCATCCCTTAATCGGACATTCTGCCCACAAAGTGAGTTCATAATTGCGTTCCCGAAGCAAAAGCATCCTAGTCGAGTAACGTTATGTGTTTCTGCCTCGTTTCCATGCCTTTGCTAGATGAGCGGTCATACAGGTTTCGCTAACCGGTTTGCCGTGACTTGTCTGTGTAAGCACGTAACTATGACAGAGACCACACTTCGTTTATTACTATGATTCTTTCTAGTATTTATTTCCATTTTTTTTTTTCAGGCGGAGTTTTTCAACCGTTTCCTTGCTGATCCTAAGAGACCGCACAACCCTGAACCAGTGCCACAAAAACAAGCTGGACCCCAGACCACTTCCGGCAATATGGGACAGATGTATGGACAACAGCACGGTGGACAAGGCATGATGGGGTGGGGACCCAGACCTCATATGATGATGAATTATGGTAAGATTACTATCATTCTATGGATAATAGCATACTTTATCGTTTATGGAATCATTATCGGTGGTTCCTTTATCATTTGATCATAAAATGGATAAAACAGATCTGCTGAATTAGGATTCGACACGGCAAAACATCGACCTTTGAAACGGGCCTAAATTGCATTAACTTGCGTTTTATTGCGTTTTACCTGCCGTGCGTTTAGCATTTCATCCATCTTGCATGATACTTTGCACAGTCGGCTCAAGTCCTGGATATTTTAGTACCTGCGACTTGATTAATCACAAACTGTGCTACATCAATCCTTGTTTTGCAACCCTCTCTCTTGTTAACGTCTTGATTGAGGTACTAAATAAGTCACATCCTGCTCATATCCAGATCCTGGTACCCTCCGAGCAGAGGTTTCTTTTTTTTTTTTGGTATTTCACGTTGTTACGGCTGACAGAAAGAAAACCGTGCTTGTAGGGTAGGTTCTGGAGATTACTTGTAAGGAATGGGCAGTGGCAAAAATCCCCTCCCCTCCTAGGATGGGTGGGTGGTCCTAGAGCCTGGAATTCCGCGATGGGTACCCTAATACTGGAGCAAAATTCCAGAGTAAGTATTCCTAAAATATGGAATTCCAGTGTAGGTAAACTTACATTCCAGGGTAGTCATGAGGAAATTCAACGGGTTACCAGGGTGGGTACCTGAACCGGGGTCCTCAACAAGAGGGTGCGGTTATTTTTGAAACTGCTCAATGACAGTTGAGACATTAAATGAGTTGTAGATAATTCTGATCCGCCTGATTGTACTGCACAGGTCCTCGCGCTCCATTCACGCCCCAGTCTTATGGAGGTGGGTTTGGTCCCGACGGATACGGCGGTCGAGGAGGTCATACATTCCCTCCCAAACCCAGACGGTAAGAGCTTGAACTTTTATCGAAGGATTTCTCTCAACAGCGGAGGACTGTACGGGTAGCCGTTGAGTGTTGCCCGAGAGTATGCACCCAAGTGTTTATTGTTTGCGGTGAATATACCTAGTCTTGTTTTCGTGTGGATGATGCTCAAACAGTCACGAGCTTGTATTGAATTGAATTGAAGCTTGTCATGATCGTCTCGAGTGTGAACATCAGGCTCCTAAATTAAAGGGGGAAATAATTCATATTCACTCAAAACAACACGCGAAGCGGAGAACAGACGTGGATTGCATAAGTTGCACAATTGTGCGAAGGTCAGCATAGCTTCTCGCGCACTGCCGCCCCTTTCCTTATAACAAGATTGAAAAGAGCTTTATGTTACAGATTTGGCTATGCAGCCGGACGAAATAGACAGCAGGAGAGGTCAGTTGATAATGCTCCCCTTCCACTTCCCTGCACCCCTCGGGCCACACCCATTTCACCCCTCGTGACAAGATAACTTGCCACCTATTCAGGGACGGAACCTTATGTTTGTAGCACTTTGTATTTGTATAACTATTATTGTGCAGATAATTGTTGTGCAGATAATTAAGTATCCTTCGCTTATAAGACCGCATAGGAGTGCTAGTGCTCTGATGTGCCTGTTATTGATAAAATCCGCTACGTTCACATCACTTTTTGCCACCCAACATAGTTTATGTGTCCATTCTTTTTATAAGATAGAGTTATACAAACTCTAATGCATGACGCGCACGTGAGTATGTACAATGATAAATATGAAGATGTCCGAGCTGTACTGTAATTAGCGAAGTCTATGCATAAACAGTCAAATATTACGAAGCGCCGCAAGTGGTGTGATTTCAATGAAGGCCTATCGCAATGTGAGGATGAAACGTATTCGTTCCTGGTACTCTTTTGACTTTTGGTCAGACGTCTGGTTTGTGACCATCGAGAGGTAAATCTTATTGGGTAGGAGAATAGGGCGTGGTAAAACAAATTAAAACATATTTCCTAGATTTTTGCACCTCCGATTCTGGGACCCTCTGATTCGTTTGCTGACAGGACCCTCCGCCGTCAAACCGGACGAGGCTCTGGAAACGCATGGATATGTTACAGAGATTTATGTTGATTATTCGTGTGCTATTGCACAGTCGGATTACGTTTTGTCAAAAACCCTAGCCAATCAAATGCTGAGTGTACTTTCATCGGTAATCAAGCGAGCGTGTAGCTGTTTACAGTACGGGTACTTTTTTTTCTTTCTGCGCAATCTGATTGGCTGATGTAGCAGAGATATTGACCAATCAGCAAACGAAGCAACATACCATTTATTCAGGTACGAGTGCACAACAAGCTCGGTTTTATAACTAGTGAACAAGGTAACCAGACAATGTTATTCAAATTGGTGGTTCCAAGCAGTGCCCGACATTAGCGTTTTTTCGCTAGGCGCCATTGGCGACTATTTAAAAATTTAGTCGCAAAAATGCAAAATTTAGTCGCCAAAATGCAAAAATTTAGTCGCCAAAATGCAAAAATTTAGTCGCCAAAATGCAAAAATTTAGTCGCCACACAAACGTGGATCACAGCTGAACTCAGAAAGATGGGGTGTCATTTGGCGACAAGCTCTAACATTTTGGTCGCCAAGCCTCCAAATTTAGTGGCTATTTGCGACCATATGGTCGCAGTGTCGGGCCCTACCAAGTGATTGCACCAGCACAACAGCCACCTAATCCACCGGACATGACGTATGTGAGCCCTCAGAACAAGTAGAGTTCTCTTATCTGTGATCGTATTTTATGTTGAATCCGTTTTGCTGATTATTTGCAGGGGCGGATTCGGTCGTGACCCCCGACAGATCGTGCAGTACAGAGATCTTGACGCTCCTGAGGATGACATCTTCTAGAACACCTCGAGCATGATCACATCTTCGAGAACACCTCAGGCATGATCACATCTTCTAGAACACCCAAGGCATGATCACGGCTTCTAGAATACCCCTTTGCATGATTTCATGTTCTAAAACGGGTTATGTTCAAAGGCGATCTATAACACCGGAATGGTGATTAGTGATCATTCGACTGCGACTGAGGCACGATGAAGTCTTCTAGAACAGCCCAAGCAGAGCGTCGTCTGTTGGTAGACTTAGAACTGAGCGTTGTAGAGCAATGACTTGTAGATAAACTGTAATAGCATAGTAATTATACAATAGCTTGTGCAATACGAAAACACAAATGTACAGTGTCTAGTTTGATGTGCCGTATTAGGGAGGATATTTATGTGACTACAACTTAACGTTTCTGTCTTTCTGTCTCATTGAACTTTTCTTTTAGGCCTTTCAGGCCGGTTACAAAACGAATGCTTTTTTACGAAAAAATGCTCTGTACTTTTATATTTCGTTCTGCATGTTGGCTGTCGTTCTGTAATAATTTATTGGTTTAAAATAAAATATGTGCTCCATAATCTTTATTAATCTTATTTGCCTAATCTCCAATATAAGTACATTGTTGGGATACATATTTGCTTTGCTTCGATTTGATTTTCCATTTCCTTTATTAACAGACACAAAAACAGTCCTCAAGTCAACTGCGGCAGTAAAAATGTAGAAGAAAATTTCGGAACACATTTTCCAGATATTTTTTTTATTGATTGCAAAAGGCAAATTGAAAATTGTAGCATTGCTACCATCTTTAATTTACAGTATGAGTTAGTTATTTAGTTGGGAGGATAATGGAGTTATTAAATCTAGTTCTAGACTACATTGTATATCTAGACGTAGATTTATGAAGTCCCTTTTCTTTACTTAATTACAAATATTTTAAACTAGCTATTTTGGAAATTTTAAAGTGGGAATCTTGTATTCAATATAATATTAAGTTCTTATCGTGAATCCTAATACTCGTCATCATCCTTTTCCTCGTCATCCTCATTGGAGTCAACTCCAACTTCCTCGTAATCCTTCTCCAGAGCAGCCAGATCCTCACGAGCCTCGGAGAACTCTCCCTCCTCCATACCCTCACCCACGTACCAATGCACAAACGCACGCTTGGCATACATCAGGTCGAACTTGTGATCAAGACGAGCCCAGGCCTCGGCAATAGCAGTGGTGTTGCTCAACATGCAAACTGCACGCTGTACTTTGGCCAGGTCACCGCCAGGAACAACTGTGGGTGGCTGGTAGTTGATACCGACCTGAGGAAGAAATAAGTTTGGTGGCACGTTTTGAGATTCTTTTGAAAATTTGTTCATTTTGGTGCTTAAAACATCGACTCAATACTTCTCGATTCGGTCACAGGGAACTCGTTTTACTTTTGAGTTTACTCGTATGTCTTTTGTATTTTTAATGTGCTTCCGATTGGTAAATCCCCTGCCCCTGCTATCTGTCAAGAGAACGAGGAAGTGCTACGTTATGGAAGTTTGAAATCTGTAGGCAGAAATCCCTTTCATTGCTGACCCTTTCATGCTGTATGAGGTGACGGCTGAAGGTTCTTCAGGCAGGCTGACTTAGCCAAACAAATATTACAGACATTCGACTTAGGCTGCGAATTTGACGTCACTGTACCTGAAATTCGTCTGTACCTTTCAAGTTTTGATCAGTTCTCCAACATCACCCTAGTGTTTCTGGGTGGGATCCTATATCAGGAATTCCAGGGTGGGTATCACCAAAATCGGGGGGGGGGGGGGGGGGTAACCACCCCGGACATTGTTAGCCCCGTCCCTAGCTGAAATCAGGGTGGTGAATAAAACGATATGAAGCTCTTGCCTGCGGATTTTGTTTCGACTGCACAACTAGAAGATCCTCACCTTGAAACCTGTGGGACACCAATCCACGAACTGTATCGTCCTCTTCATTTTGATCGCAGCGATGGCCGAGTTGACATCCTTGGGTACCACGTCCCCGCGGTACAATAAACACACAGCCATGTACTTGCCGTAGCGTGGGTCGCACTTGACCATTTGATTGGCCGGTTCGAAACACGAATTCGTTATCTCGGATACGCTCATCTGTTCGTGGTACGCCTTTTCTGCCGAGATGACGGGCGCGTATGTGGCCAACGGAAAGTGGATCCGCGGGTAGGGGACCAAATTGGTCTGGAACTCTGTCAAGTCGACGTTTAAGGCGCCATCGAAGCGAAGAGAGGCGGTAATGGAAGAGACAATTTGACCGATTAGTCGGTTCAAGTTGGTGTAAGTCGGCCTCTCGATGTCAAGATTGCGGCGACAGATGTCGTAAATCGCTTCGTTGTCGACCATAAAGGCGCAGTCGGTGTGTTCCAGGGTAGTATGAGTGGTCAAGATGGAGTTGTAGGGTTCAACCACAGCAGTGGAGATCTGAGGTGCAGGATAGATGGCGAACTCCAGCTTGGACTTCTTGCCGTAGTCGACAGAGAGGCGCTCCATGAGGAGGGAGGAAAATCCGGAGCCGGTTCCTCCACCAAATGAGTGAAACACCAGGAACCCCTGCAGTCCGGTACACTGATCAACCTTAAAAGGGAAAGTAGAAATGGCCGGAAGATGAATTTCGCGCGGTGGTATGGGCTGCCTGTGGTTAAGACTCGTTTCCAGGCTCTGACCGAAACAAACATGGCGGCGACTCGGCGACGTACATGAATGTTTCTACTCTCGAATATCTGTAAGTCTTATTGATGTTTCAGCGTAGGAAAAAGGAAAAAAGCGATGGAATTGCATTACTATGATTTTATTACCTGATTACATTTTGGAAGGAAATGCTTGGGCGACAAAATGAATTCTTGCTGATCTAGAAAGTAGAACTCCTAATGCCGGGAGTCTCGAAGATTTTTCGCTATTTGAGACGACTGCCATACATTTACTGTATTTCTCCCGGAGAATTTCAAGAAATTTCGCCATTTCAAGGCGGTCTCCAGGTTTTGTAGTCCTGGGGTTGACGTCCCTGCTGACATTGGCAAAAATGTACTGAAGATGAGGACGGAAGAGTGAGAAACTAACCAGTTTTCTAATTCTATCCAGGACAGAGTCAATCAGCTCTTTGCCTACAGTGTAGTGCCCGCGAGCGTAGTTGTTAGCGGCATCCTCCTTGCCGGTGACCAGTTGTTCGGGGTGGAAAAGTTGGCGGTATGTACCAGTCCTCACTTCATCTGGGGGAAAAAATTTCGCATTTTATTAGTGAAATTAGTAAGGGAAAATCGAAGAAGCTCAGTGGCGTAGCGAGCTCGAGGTTTGGGGGAGGGGGCATTATGGGAAGGGGGGGGGGGAGATTTCTAGTCTTTATAAAACTGGGTGGCAATCCCCCTCGCCGCGCCACTAAAGAGGTCTATCCAACCAACTTGCCATGTTTCAGGCCTCGCAATATTCAATGTTTGTTGGCAATGCCCGAGTTAACCGCTTTGTAGATGGTTCATGATCGATCTTTGAGGAGAAATGTGTAGCAAAACAAACATGTCAAAAGCGTAACGATGATCTTAACTCAGCAATCGAGTTGCTATATTTGCGTTAATTATATGCAGTTACATCTCCTCCCTCACCTCCCTGGTCGCATGCACACGCCTAATAACTTACCCACTACGGTCGGTTCCAGGTCCACAAACACCGCTCTCGGCACGTGTTTACCCGAGGACATCTCGCTAAAGAATGTGCTAAACGAGTCATCAGTGCGAGGCTCTTGGTCACGTGACAAGTACCCGTCAGGCTGGATGCCGTGCTCCAAGCAGTAGAGCTCCCAGCATGCATTGCCGATCTGAACTCCCGCTTGTCCCACGTGAATTGAAAGACACTCGCGCTACATGGACAAGAAACAGAGAATAACGCTCAGGTGAGCTGTTGATTTGTTAAATGTTTTCGGTTGTTAGTGAGCTTTTCTGCCCGGTGTCTTTCTGTCCGTCCGTATGCTGCCGTATACAGTTAGAGCAGATTTCGTATGACTCTAAAAGGTGCCGCGACAAAGTCGTGCCGCGCCGCGACCGTGACCGTGCCGCGACAACGCGATTTCATTCCGTACCTACAGCAGGCCAGGTTTCGTGCCGCGACCGCGACAGTGCCGCGTCATTTTGCGCAATTTTTTACAGTCATACGAAATCTTGCTGATACCTTGCTGTTCCCTAATAGCTAAGATATAACAGGCGCTATGATTCTGATTGATTCTAATCCAGCCTGCGGCTCGTGACTTTACAACGTTCTCGAGTCTCTCCCAACTTCAGGCGTGCTCTTTTTCGCCGATAAAGTCATAGAAAGTAATACTTAAATATAGTACTTGAGAATGTTGAACTTGAACGTTAATCACTAACTTTCCCTACACCCAGGGAAATGTAGAAATTTTGCCACTACTGCCAAATTCTTCGTTTCGATTAGTCTCATCAAAACTCCACCTCAAAAATAAACTTTGATAGCGATCTCACGCAAAAGGAAGCTCAAAGAAGTCCTTCGTGCTCGCCTTGGATCCAATTTAATGCGATTACTTAAACAATAAGGCCCGGAAGATTTGTGCGTTATTTTTGGCTCGATGTGAAGTCCTCCCCGTGGGTACCGTGTTGTATCGAAAGTTCCATGTGCCAGTTTGAAACTTAGAAATCAATTGATCATTGCGACAGCGTGACGCCTTCATTGATTCATATCCCTTCACTTTCAGTTTCATTTAACTCCATCATCTAGCTTTGAGATGAGACTAAAATTTTCGAAACAAAAATAATTAGCAAATTATTGGTTTTCTCCTGCCATTGAGTTGAAGCGACGCTTCATAAATGCTCCACGTGATTTGAAAAATTAATAGCTTCCTACCTTGAGACTTTTTCAGTCGGATAATTCCATTATATTAAGTCAATTATTTCTCTATAAACATAATTTTATTCTAGTATCACTAACATTAAAGAGTTTTCTGGAAGCTTATTATATTTGTTCTTTCTATATTCAATGTAATGACATTTAAAAGTGCTGACAGATTCCCCATAGCGGTAGACAACGAGCAGTGAAAATCGAAATGAGGATTAGTATGTAAGTAGCAGCAATTGAAAAGTCAAATGAGTTTACTTTATATAATTATCTACAAATTAAAATACTTCACCATTATAATCCTTTAGAGTGGAAAATATGCTTTGTAGATTTCTTAGCTTGACTTGAACGTGGATCAAAGCTACGCAGTCCCCCACTGATGTAGATGCACTCCTTGTTAAATTAACTGATTTAGATGTTATGTACGGATTAGAAAATGACGTCACCAAAGCCTAGCCAATCACAGTGTAGTATGTTTGATATTCAGATAAAGTCATGCAGGATTAATGCTTTGGTAGATTAAAGCCAAAACGAATGGATTTATTTATTATTGATTGAAAGCAAAACTGCACATGGTTAAGTTAATGTGGAGATTGGCAGATAGGTTTATAATGGAACATAGTCCTGGCTCCATAGTGTCGTTTAGGGTTTCTTTTCAGTATTTATTCAATATTTTCTTCAACGCGAACCTGAATTATCCCTCACACGCACACTCCCCGGAACCCGGAACCCGCTTTTCCCAACCATTCACAAGGACAGATCCAGGAGCATCTCTCGAAAAAAAAAAAAAAAAATGGGAGGGGTGGTGGTTGTAGACCCGGAGGACTCTCCCATTTTTGAGGCGGGGCTGCTCATCGGGAACTGTCGATTTACCCCTAAAAGAGTGGTGGCTTTGTTAACTTTGACCCCTAAAAGGTACCAACAAGTTAGCCTGAAATTCAGACGTTTTTACCCTCGTAAAATATGGAAAATACGTCTGAAATTCAGGCTACCCACAGCTTGATTTGCTAGAAACGGACCCCTAAGAGGCACCTATCTGGAAAAAATTGCAAGTTTCATCGAATTTTACCCCCTAAAAGGTACCAGAGGCCTGATTTTAAACCCAAAAAGGTACGACGAGCACCCCACCCGGGGGTTGTAGACTTCGGTGGAAAGCAACAAACATCGTGGCCCGCCAAAAAAAGGTGATCGTACGTGATCCATTTCAGGCAGCAGCTGGCGGACTGGAAATCGAGAGTCTACTGGGAAGCGTAGTGTGTACTTTGGCAAGGATTCGGAGGGTTTCCATAAAAAGAACTCACAAATATGTTCCAACATATTCTCAAGATTATAATGCACCAGTCAATTGTAACCACCACCCCCCCCCCTCAACCTCGGGGAAGGGTGGGGACATGGACTCTTAGCTGAGCAATACTAGATTTTTGTCCCCACCTTGAGGCGATACGTGTTGGAAAATCCCCACCCTGTGGGGCAAGGATTGAAGTGATTCGATGCTACTATGCCATATATGTCGAGTTCTCTCGTCTGAAATATTCCTCCTAAAAGTGTTTTTCGGTCCCTGACTCCTCTGCGGAACCATTTTTGCTGGAAGTTGCCCTACCTCTGTGTCACAGAACTCGCCATACTAATACTCACTCATTATTACAAAACGGTTTCTATAGGATGAGTTATCCAAAATTGTAAAGCGTTAGAGTTTTGAGGATAAGAGCTATATACGCACCTACTTTATTAATTCAGAAGCCGCAAGAAAAAGAGCTGGAAATAATTGTTCTTACTTGATCGGAATTTATGACCCTTCAATCCTTTTCCTGATTGTCTCTACTGGAAAATTGGCCGGACATATGGCATTTTGAGGGACAATGCTCGCGGCATTGTAATATTTTGAGAGTAAACACTGACAACACTTTCAAAAGTTATTAGGGATAATCATGAAAGTACCTAATAAGATATAAAATGCACGACCTCAAATTTCCTCGGAAAATCACATCAATCGTTTGGCATTTGTGGTCAGCGCTCACTAGTATAGAGGTGGATGTGTTCCAAGGTGAAGAGAGAGAGATTGGAAATTAAGTTCTATACCCCACTAATCCCCCCACTCAGGGGTGGGGGGTCCATGACAAGAATATCCCCCATGTAGTCGGGACCAAAACGTGACCGATACATACAAATGCCCCACGTTGCCCCCACCTTCCCCGAGGTTGGGGGGGTGGTGGTTACAATTGACTGGTGCATAAAGCTTCAGGGTTGGAAGGTACGACGAGAAAACTGGGAACAATAGTGACATTTGATACGTTCTGCCCCTTTGAAGAGAAGACAGTTTTTAAACATTTTATGCAGTTTTCATTTTTTACTTCAAAATATTTCTGTAAACTACAACTTTTCTATATAGCCTTTGTGTGATCCTACTAGAAAGTTTTGTTCCTAATAAAGCGCACTGAGTCAGATAACAATTATATTGTCAAAAGCGTACGACACATTGGGTTCCTTATTCACAAAGTTACATAAATAACGTCTTTGCTACTAACATTGTAAATATAACTACTGCACAGTCACTGGGTATCCTGTGGTACTTTCTGCTATCGATCTCAGACTCTGAGTCTCCACCGGAGAGGGCAACTGTCCAATCAACTGATTACTCTTCCTCATAACCTTTGGCGCTCGATTTTTTCTCGTGGTACAATCGAAGTTCGCTCGGTGTCGATCTCGAGATGAGGGACTCGAGAATCCCCGACCACATTTTTCGCAAGAGTATGGTTTCGCCCCCGTGTGCATGTTTATGTGGAATTTCAATTCATAAGACTGGGCGAAGGCCTTTCCACAATACTGACATACGCATGGCTTTTCTTTGGTGTGTGTTCGACGCACGTGACTGTCATGCGCCGCGTGTGACGCAAACGCGCGCCCGCAGTGCCGACACTTGAATGGCTTCTCGCCGGAATGCTGTCTGATATGCGTGCGCAGGATAGAGGATGCCGTGAATGCCTTGTCACAGTACGTGCATTTATAAGGACGCTCACCGCTGCGGAGAGAACAGAAAACATTTATTTTCGGTTGTCAAGTCTATCATATAGCTCAACTCGATGCAGTAGAGGCAACACTGAGTCCAAGGGACCAGTCCCACAAACTAGCTGTCCATCGTTATCTGACAATTCTCTTGAGGTAACAAAATAGAAAGTCCTATCTCAATTTCAAGTAGCTTGTTTATAGCTTTTTGAAAATGGCGGCTGACACAGGCTCTTTAATATATTGAAAATTGGTCTATTGAACTATAATTAGTATAAAATCCAAAGTAGACCCTGTACGTACCTGTGCACTCTCATGTGTTTGTTAAGGCTCGAGGACTGTGAGAATCGCTTGTTGCACACGTGACATTCATGCGGGCGATGCTTCTCGTGCACGTGCAGCACGTGGATTCGAAGCCTGTCACGCTTATCGAACGAACGATCGCACTGTTCACACGGGAACCTCCGATCTCCGCGATCAACACAGCGCGTGTATTTGAGATGTCGCTCACGGTAGTACTTGTACGCGAACACCTTACCACAGCGATCACATGAATAGTTACCAGGGGTGCCTGGAAAAAATGGAAGGAATTGTTCAATTAGCATTAGATTAGATTGCTGCACTGTTGTTGTTGTTGTTGTTACGAACATGTTTGAAACCAATGTGAGAATTCTCTTCAGGCAACAAAATGCGACAAGATCGGAGGTCGCGCTGAAATTCAATCTTGTTTACACTAGAAATTTCAGTTACACCATTTTTTACTTGCAGCGTGTTCGCGATAAAAACCATTATTTTTTCCCAGAGGGCACGGTAACGAATTCTGCATTCTGATGGTTCTTAGAGCGCGCGCGCGGGGACAATATTGTCCTATCATGTTACTAGGTCACGGTAACCATTTTCGCGCGCTTGTTTCATCGAAAATCAAATCAAATTTTAGAGTTGGCAAAAAATAAATAAGTTATTTACCGGCTTTAGGTCGGTCCGTATAGGGAAAAACTGTGACCTCGGCCTGGAAAATGTTGACCTCGGCCTCCGGTCTTGGTCAACATTTTCCAACCCTCGGTCACAGTTTTTCCCTATACGGACCTCCCAGCCGGTAAATAACATATATCTACGGCGGATGCGACAAACATCGCAAGTGAAACCTCCTACCTTCCTGTAGAATCATCTTGCTCGTCGTCTTCTTGCTTTCAAGTGTCTTCAGTCCAATAGGGATCCCCAGATACATATCATACCCGCTCCGTACCAAACCAACAGCTCTTCTCCACTGCGAACATCCCTATCTGCCTCGTAATAGAGCACTCCACCATTTTGCACGAGAACGAGGTTCTGCTCCGCGGGATGACGCGCGGGATTCACGAACTTCATCCAGTTTTCGGTCTCTGTGTTGCCGTCTATATAGTGGCTCAAACGGTCGTTAAGAAATACCTGGAATCAAAGGGAATTGTGGTCAACTCGTGGACACAGTGCTAGTGTAAAGTAGTACTGTGGGTTTCCTGTGGTTCCTGGTTTTTCGTGCAGATAAAGGTATCCTGCTCATATGGTGTTACCTTCAACTAACACTTGTAGACAATCCTACAAGCTTCGGCAGATAACACAAACCTCGGCGTTGACAAATCTCACTATCATGCTCAACCTCATCCAATAAGTGTTAATTATTACTCGTTCCACGGTCAAGGAGCCGATGAGGAGCTTTCATCTCTCATACTACGCTATAGAAGCAGCATTTTGACTGACCTGGCTATTTTTAGAAACAGTTTTCTATTGTTTTCCAAAAGCTTGATTCCCTTGAAGGGCACAAAAATACGCTTTATTATAGTCGGATATTGAATTGTTGATTCTTTTTGCAACGTTACTCTTTTGATGTTTAGAGTGGGTTATTTTAAGCAAAACTTCTTGCCTTGCCACAACTGACCTACATTATAAACAATAGAAAACTGTTTCTAAAAATAGCTTGGTCAGTCAAAACGCTGCCTCAAGAATGTATCTCAGATGGAAGACGGTGAATCATAGTATTTATTTTCCAAGATTTTTTCAAACAAAATGAAAAGGTTGACTAACCTCCCACATAAATGCATTGTCTTCTCTCGCGCTCACTTCCGCTGGCTGCACCACCCTCCCCCTGTAAGGTCCGAACCGTGTCCCCCGAGGGATGAGCTTCTGATAGCACAAAACAGCGTAATGCGTTCTGGTTCCCATGGCAGCACCAATCAGGCGCAACCCCCGGGGCATGCGCTGTGGGAGCTCGGACTTGTGTTCGAGCATCAAACCACAACTGAACCATGAAACAATTGGATCTGACTTGGAATTTGGTGAAGGCATTTGATCTGTTGACAAAACAGATTCGAAAAGATTTATTAAAGGCCAATAAGCAACCAAGCCGCATTGCAGGCACACAAGAATAAAACGCAGTTGAAAATTCGATGCAAATTTTCAGTTTGAATTTGTGAAATGTAATGAACAATAGGAACCCCTTTGGGAGCTTCAGTATCAGCCAATCACAGCTGTTGAATAACAATAGATCCTACTGAAAACAAAGCGCAAAGGTTCCCGGTAGACTATGGGCCTTTAATTTTGTCGCACATGGAACTCCAGTGGGGGATCTAATAATTTTATAAAGGGTTGAAAAAAGGGGACGAAATATTGCAACTTTTCTTCATAAAAACACAGTAAATGCGTAGGAAGATCTCCCGAAAAAGGGGTGTGTGGTCCCCCCCCCCCCCTTAATCGGATGCTTGACTACACAATCTTCAAAGGGAAAAGGTGTGTTTCACACACAATTCAAGACGTCAACCAGCGCAGACACCATTCAAGTCAAAAGCCGAAGAATAGTGTTGTGTATTTACACTTCCACCAATCTTGGTCATGGTGAAAGATGGCCAGCTTTTTTACATGATTGGATTTATGCAGACATTTTCAATGTAGCATCACAACCCAGGGGCGCGGATTTTTTTGGGAGGGAGTGGGGGCCGAGAGGGAGAGATTTTCCTATACATTTACTGTATTTGCTGGAGGAAATTTGAAAATGTTCGTCCTTTCCAGCCTCCCCTTTTCTGAAATTCCTGGATCCACTCAGTCCATCAGTCTACTATCACGTCGATTTTGAACACGCTCAAAGTGTGTAAGAGCCAATGATAGTACATGATAGATTGAGATCAAATGTGCACGATAGTTGAAACTCTCTCAAACTATCATCACCGTTTGATCTCTTCTTTGTCGCCATGCTATACTAGGAGCATCCCGCGGCACGTGGGCTCTCAAGAATTTTCGTGGCAAGAAAACATAATGCTGTATCATCGAGTATGATTGCTCGCTCAAGTGATCGATTATGCCGCTATAAATGACCGATTCAATGACATGCTCTGAAATAATCAATAATACTCGTCGTTTCAAAATCGTCTTTAAAAGCAAGTTATAAAAAGCTGGTTCGAGAAAGGTGGTTTTTCGCTTTAACTAAAAGTGAGAACAGAATTCTGTGAACTCTCTACACCTAGGGTGCTTACCATTGGTCAAGGAAAACCGGTTGGTTTGATCAGCGTCCAATGGTACAGAATATTCCGGTTGGGATAAAATACCGAGTGGAATGGCGCTTACATTCGCTTATTCGCATTTCGGTTCGGATCGGCTACCTTATTTGGTCTCATTAAACCGGTTGGAGTGCCAATGGTACAAACCATTCCGATCGGTTCGTTCCAACTGGAACGGCGAGACACCTCTGAAGCTGAACTCTCGTACCAACCGGAATGACCGAAATATCGACTGTACCATTGGAATCCCAACCGAAACTACCGGTTTTTCGACCAACAAACCACGGTTTGGCTTCCGTCAATCAAACGAGTGAACAACTTTGGGTGATTTCAAGGGGGTTTTGATAGATCTTGTGATCTCATTGGGTTCAAAACATAATTTTTCACTGTAAAATGCAAACCAAACATGTGTGGACTTGACTTGAAAGATTTGATTGACGGAAGCCAAAACACAGTTTGGCGTTCAGAAATGTCAAGTGTGAGTTCGCAGAATTATGAAAATCGCAGTAAAGACTAAAGAATCGCAAAAAAGTGATACAAGATGGTTTTCAAAATATCAGTAGATAGTAACATCTCACCTTGATACTTCTCTTTTCATGGAAACTGGCAAGTTAGGAACAACAATGATAGTTTCGACGACTTAATCGTCTTATATATATAGGAATCCAATACAAGTGAAACTACCCAGGTTTAACATTCTTATAAATTACAAACATAAAAGATGTTGACAAAACTCATTCGGCGAATTATGTCAATTAAACTTTGAAGTCATTCCTTTCATTTCTTAATTGCTTTCTTAGAATTGCTTAACCGACCGTTTTCTGTGGACAAAAGATCGATTCCTCGGTGTAGTTATTGTAGAAAATAAAGCTAATTAAGCTGATTAAGGTCTGCTTGGGGTTCTGTTTCGAGAAAATAGCGACTAGACATAAGCGACATAACGAAAAAATCAAAACACGTCAGAGAAAAACTTCAGTTGCACCTCAATTCGCGCGCAAACAACAACACATTCATGAACTACTTTTCAGAATACTACCTGCAGTTGCAAGGTTTTAGTCAGTTTTCCCAAGTCACGCGTCCCGAACGATTAATTGAGTGGCGCGTGTGTGTATTGTTTAATTTAACAGACTATAAACAGAGACAATGTTAGTTTTTCTTTTGATTCTATAGCTAGACACGTGCCGAGAGAAGCTCCATTCACAATGAGATCTTGATAAAGGTCGCCTCTAAGGAGCGACTTTTGGGGTCTTGAATTTTCCCCGACTCACAGCTGCCTCGGATTTCTTTTTTCGAGCATATTTTTCCATTTTGGATATAGTGCAAAGCTGATTCGTCAAGGACACTAAACTTAGAAAGCACACTATGGCAACCACTGCTCCTCTAACAATATCAGAGGACTGAAAGAAAAGTTTGATTTTGTGTACTATCTGCAAAACTTCTTTCGAATCTCAGGTTATCTATGACAATGTTAAGAGACAATGTTAAGAGATTAAATGCTTATGCTTAAGTAGTCCTTGATGTAGCTGAAGTCCGACAATGGCTTTCAAACGACGTTGATAGTAGAACTGTACAGGGTGAAAATCGTTCTGTAAAACGTGACACGGTTGAACGAGATCTACAAGATACCGGCGATCATCGAAAAGGAGGTCGAAAAACAGAAGTTTTATTCTTTGGGAAAATATTCTTATCATGTCTGCAAGTTGCAAAATATTTGTTTTTGTACTTGTAAAAGGCGAAATGACTAGTGATTCACTCTCTCAATTTTTTTCTACGCCGAACGTAATTTGCGTTTTAGGCTAGACCCACAGCCAAATTGTCTTTACTTTTCAGATGAATTTGAGCTTCAAATATTCTAAAAAATAATCTAACGTTGCTTTCAAATCAAACAATCATATTCAAATGTTTGAATTTGTTTGCTTATAGAAATTGAAACTGAAGCATGGCGAGTCAGAAGAGTGAAACGAAATGTTCTTCGTTGAATTTAACTTGAGCTATGTTTGTTATAGGACGAAGTTGCTTCAGAGATAGCAGTATTAAATGGTCTTGTTTCCCCAAAAAGCTTTCCAAAGGCGTGACCCGATAGCGTCTATAACTATACTACATTCTCAATCCGACCATTATCTAGTGATTTCTAACTCGACTGTTCTAGTATCTATTATTACTGAACTCCTTCGCAAAAGTGCTCTAATCCTCACATTTATCTTAATGGAGTCTTTAGACCTCAACCCTTATATACTGAGAGTTCGCGCTTGCATTAGAATGTGAAGTGTGTCGCACTAACTATGGAAGTCTGTCATTTGTTTAATTGGATTAAGGGGGTACACATAGAAATGAATAGCAGGGTTTTATTGTTTTATTTTATTGAGAGCCAGTCCTGTCTTTATTACTGGTAACGATTAACCGAAATCTTTGAGAACAAAAAGCATTACCATTTAGGAAAGAATGAGTTTGTTCCTGATGTTTGATATAAGCCTTTGAAAATTCCGAAAGAGCAGGCATTTTTCATAGTTGATACATTTTCTTTACGCATGTCGCATAACATGGAGAAATTTTAACTTACCTTAAAACTACATGTCACAGAGTGTGGGTGTAGTGGAACTAAGTAACGAAGCAGTTCTAAAGTGTTCTTTGAGTTGCCGATGGAATTAAAGTAAGATCAAAACGCCTTGAATAATTTATACAATTTCGTCAGAATTTATTGAATGGGGTCCTAATTTTCAAAGTGCGGTGGCCGACAAAATTTTCGAAAAAATACTTTCTGAATATTGCTATTTTTACTGTTAGAATTCAACGCAACGAATACTTTGTTTGGTAATAAAATTTTCAACGTCGATTTGTGTTTTCCTCTGTACGGAATTTCATTTTGCTGTTTTTGCGTTTTCTTCCGAAAAAAGGGAGACGGGAGGCACTTTCGCGAAAGCAGATGATAGCTGATGTTTTAATTTAATTCCTCTGAGTTCTATCACAATTCATCTTTATTATTAGTGCAATTAAAGTTTCACCTTTAATAAAGTACGAGCTCTAATAAGATGAATAAGTTCTAACTAACAAAATAAACAGTCGGTTAGGACATCTCGGCCGACGCAAGAACTTATAGCTCGATACAACACTTTCAAACATTTTCATAACGAGCGTATAGGCTTTCAAAGCCCAAGCAGATTTCCACTTATTAAGAGAACAATGTTCTCTTGACCCATAAAATATGGAAGGTTTATTGTTCCGCTAGATGTAATTTTACTGCATTTTACTATTGAGTATTTTGCTTCCTGCTGAGATAAGTTATGAAAACTTAAAGATTCGCTCTTGTTTTTGTACAATGTAAAAGCAACAGAAATTACATTCAAATTGTCAAAGCTAACGAAGAGAATACGGTGAAAATGAATGCTAAATCCAACAGAATATCCCACGAACCGTTAATTTTTTTCGGGTAAGGTTTCTCAGCAGAAAGGACTAAGAGAGGAAAACAAACTGGAAAACGGTGTCATTCCAGGCAACGACGGTACTTCTTTCAGAAGTTGAACCATGCATTGAAATCAAGCAGCGGAGTTTTTTAGAATCTGAACAAGCAATCAAATTCGTAAGTGGTTTAAAAGATTGGCTTTGGAAAGCAAACAAAAGTATAATTCAGGATCAAGATACTGTTTACCTTTATAAATAGAGCTCAAGACTTTGAATAGGTATATATAAAGATAACTATAGCTATTTACATCACGCTTTTTAGACGCTAATTGCTGAGAACCCGACAAAACAAGCGTACTTTTTATCTCACCTGTGCGGTGGTTTTTTTTTTTCGACTGTAACCACGTCAGAATTGGCTGGATGAAAAGCTCTCTGGAAATTTGAGTCTTTAGTTAGTGGCGCGGATTTTCAGACTGTCCACATTATTGAGTATACTCTGTATACTGGATTGATGAGCCAAGGGTTTCAAACATTGAACATGTTTGAACGCTTTTCTAAACCAGCCAATTTAAACCAGCAAGACGTATATATATAGACCTTTCGCAATTTAAGTTACTAAATTTGCCATTCAGAATATGAAATGGAGATAAAATATCTCTAACTGTGAGGCTAGAAAAATAATGCTTTCCTTTTTAATTGTAAAGTCGTTTTAAGCCAGAGGAAAGCTCTCAATTTTGTCGCTTGAATCGCTGACGCAAGGCATTTATTCCTTGGCAGTCATTTCGCGCAATGGAAATCGAGATCCTTTTTAAAGCGACACTTAATTCATACAATTTATTGGGTTTCTTCAATGGTAATTTGGGACAGGATGCAAAACTAGACGGTGAAAAAATTAATAAAAACTTGCTCAGCAATGATCATTTTAAAGACCGTCAAACAACCAGCACTCACATTACTGGCTTATGTAATAGGCAAGCGAAGTTCATTCTCGCTCGACTCTTGCTGGGCAAAAACGCATTTTTCGCGGTATGAGGGCGATATTTTCTTAATCACGCTCAACACAAGCCCAAGCGTCTCGTTAAGAAACTCTAAGGATCCATACTCTATTAAACAGAGCCCTTATCCAAGCCTTAATTGCATAGTTTTACAAAAGGGAGTCCCTTAAGCTCGTCTGTTTTAGTAATACTTAACTCGCAGCCCATGCAAACGAAGGGATTTCTGATTAACTGCGAAAGGGATTCTCCTGGGTATGATAGACCATAGTACAGTCGGCGTTGAAACGTCATTTTTCAAGTGCAAAAAACTCAGACCAAATTGTAATTTATTTGATTACGAATTCAGTATGTTTGTGGTCTAAATGTTTAGGCTGAAGCAGCGGCTCTATTGTGTCAAAATTAAGTAATTCTTAGAGCATTTTTGTTGTGTTAATTTAAAAATACAGCTTGTAGTTAATTCGTCTATGAAAAATAAACTCTAATTTACAGTAATTCGCCAAAAACACGCTTTCATTGGAGAACTTTTGCACTCCGCGTATTTTGTTAAACTCTTCCGAAATTGCGCGCACGCAAAATGGTTTTGTCTTCTCTTTAAAGTTCTTTTCCTCCCTAGTAAACCATATTGAATGCTCTAAATATTTTAATGTTTCAGTAGCTTTTTGATGAACGATGGTGTTATTTTGCTGAGTTGAGATAACCATACAGTCAAGGTCATGTTTACGGCATTAGAATAGTTTACTGTGGGTTTTACAAAGGGCTTTTGACGAACACTCCAAAATCTACACATTTATTTAACATTAGGGACATATAATAATTTCATTTTGTCTAAATTGGCCAGTTTTGTTTACTTTATTTGATAAGACGAAAAGCCCTCTATTCTTACAATGTTTTCACAAGGACTTGAAAACTTGTCCAGAAGGTATGTTTATTTTAAGAACCTCTTTCTACAAGTTAAACGCACATATTGACCAAAAAATAGTTGTTATATAAGCAATAATGCATTCATACCCGATGTTAGTGTCGCATTTAATTGCGTCGGCAGTAGCAAAGGACATCATACTCTTGTGCATTTGAAAGTTTTTCTTTAGTTTGTCGAAGAATGCAACCTAAGTGAAAGATCGACGATTTGCTGTGGGTTGTTTACCTTAACAAATCATAGCTGACAGTAATTGACAAAAAAGTATATTGTCAAGTTATGGACCGGCATTGGCTCAGGCCCCTAGAGGTTTCACAGTTCACGTGAAAATTCATAATTGAAGAGTTACTTGAGAACCAGGGGTTCGTTAGAGGCATGTTATGGCTTTAAGCCAAATTGACCTACAATTGTTCCTCTTCGTTCAACCGATAGCTAGTAGTAATTACAACATAGAAAACAAAGGAGCACGAAAGCAACGTCTCCGTGTTCTAACTTTACCAGTCTTTGAAAATAACAACAACAGTTCACAATACATGGTATGTGACTTTTGCTGTAAACAAATTGACAACAAGAAACTGGGCAACCTGAATAATTCTTGCTGAACTCACAAACCTGTGATATTAAATTCTTGGTGGTTAATTTTCATATCCTCTTCTGTTGCGGTAAAATAGCCGAAGAGCGACGAATCCAAATCCTGGCTTGTAAATTTCCAGCTTTCGCGCGTTTGATCAAATGTTCTGGAATATTCGCGTTGTTGTCCATTGCAAGGATTCCAAGCTTCTATTCCGGTCGCTTCGGCTCTGTGTAGAATGAAACGCTCAGGCGTTCTCTCAAACTCAATTTCTGCAAAATGAACTAGATCATTAGGGCGTACATAGGCAACCACAATTTCTCGTAATGCTCTAAACGCTTCAGTAATACTCATGTTTCTTTCTCGTGTACATTTGCATTTCTGGTCATGTCCGGATTACATGTTCTAGAATGAATGATCAGGAATTTCGTTTCGTTCTAGAACACTTGATCATTTGTACTCAAGCAGGTGCACACGACAAGATACAGTTTTGACTGCTTCCGTTAAAACTTTTATAAAAGATTCTTATCTGAGTTAGCACACCTTGTAGCATTTTATGTAAAGTTTATCTTAAAGTATTAAAGTACTTTATTTAATATAAGATGATAAGATTGGTGACCGTTTTAGCAATAACTCCTTCCTTGAAGTAGCTCCCCGCGGAAGTATAAAGTATTAGTACTAAAGATTAGAGCTTCAAACCTATAGTTTTTAGATATTATTTGATATCAAGTGCAGCTCCTTGTATTTAGTGCTTTGGAATATTGGTTAACATAGTAAAAACGCTTAACATTGAAAATGTAATTATGTTGAACTTGATGTGGCTGAAGTAGCTGCATTTTTTCTTGCACTGTACTGTGAATATAATTTTACCTCGTCTCATATGGAAGACTCAAGCCGCAAACTGATGTAGAGCTGTGGTCCTCTCGTCTCTAACGCAGACTTGTCGAGTAGATCTGATAACCAAGTCACACCTCTCCTTTATATAAACCTGATTTCCGCGCACATTTGTTAAATTTCACGCACATGCGCATTAGCGTTATCCAACCAGCTGTTGTGCACTCGTCCTCAGGGAATGCGTCCCGTCGACAGACCACAGGTATCCCGTAATTAACGGATTCCAGGGGCGAAGAATTTTATTGGGCAGGAAAACAGAAGTATTATAAAATATCAAATCTACAAGAGGTAAGGCAAACACTTAGTGATGCTTTTTAATTGAAGCGCTGTAGGAGTTGAGTACGCAACAAAGAGTGTTAGCCGAAGTGACGGTTTACAGCGTCAATTTGCAAAACTCAAAATAGTAGGGCCCCAAAATGGTCTATATAAAGAAAAACATCCGATCACAAGGTGATCGTATTTGCTTCAAAATCAAAATGCTCGATCTCGGACTGAAAAACTTGTGCTCATTAGCTTGGAAGTGCTTTCCAAGGACCATTCGAGGGTCTTAACAGTCATTGGCCGTTTTCACATGTGACTAGAAGACGAACAAATCGTCTGGACGTTCGTCTTTTGTACGTGTAGTGTGAATTTAGGTCGGGCTTTAGTCGATTTGTTCGTGTCTTCCTAGACGCGGCCAAACAGACGAACAAATTTAGACGATTTGTTCGTCTGAAAATTTGTTCATCCCGTTCACATCAGACGATTTGTTCGTCTTGAGACGATTTGTCCGTCCAGACGATTTGTTCGTCTCTAGTGTTAAAACGGCCAATGCCTCGATTTTTTGGCGCCCTGCGCATTCCGTGGGGTTTTCCTGACGTTTATAACAGCTATTTCAAGAAACGTTGTCGGAAAGCGATCAAGCGTACGCGCCCATACCGCTAGGGAATATGGGTAAACAGTTTTGGTATCGCAAAGCACACGTTCACTACCATATTCCCGATTCTATTTCTTATTCTCTCATAGTCTTACACTATTATTCCTGTAGTGTGGTCGCGTTTGCTCCGACTCTCGATTCTTTTTCTTATTCTCTCACAGTCTTACATCATTATTCCTCAGTAGTGTGGTCGCGTTTGCTCCGACTCTCGATTCTTTTTCTTATTCTCTCACAGTCTTACATCATTATTCCTGTAGTGTGGTCGCGTTTGCTCCAATAACGTTTATTGAAATAGCTGTATTTTCTTTTCAATTTTGTAGTAGTTCATAGGTGAATGAGATAAAATCGTATAGTGTTTTGTAACATTTCAAACCATCATACGTAATGATGTTGTAAGTTTAACTAATGAACTAATTCTCTACTTCGATTGAAACCACCCGACTACTTGCCTTTGTTGTCTAGTTAAATATACAAAAATATAATAATATAATACTGTAATATAAATAAAGTATAAACGCTTTCTGTGCGTAGAAGCGAAGCGCACGATTCTCTGCTAGCAGAGGCCTCTTTTCTCTGCATTTCGCTGGCTGAGGTTCGCGAACCTCAGCCAGCGAAATGCAGAGCAAAGGGGCCTCTGCTAGCAGGGAAAGCGCACGAGCGAACTGAAGTAAAAACTACTATGGTTGGGAGCGGGGAAAAGGGTAAAGAGAAAATGCAAGCTAAATGTCGACGGTATACCAGTGCTTTATACCTTGGTCGATTTGTCGCACCATACACAGGGCTATAAAATAACACAATCGTTTTTTATTACAAACGCTTGTCAAATACTTCTTTGAGTCTGTTTTCAATATCTTGTGAAAGGAATCCGTTTTCAATAACACCTGAAAACGAAATTTAAAGTTCTTACAAAACACTGGGAATTTTTTTTCCTGTGTTTGCACTACTTTTTTCAGCTTTGAAAATTATTTTTACAGGCTCCAATGGGATTTGTTTTTGGTGTTACTACAGTCAATGAGTAACAACTATAGCTTTTGGAAAATGCAAACAAAATTTAAATAACCCTGATATTACTCTGGTACAAGATTTTGTCCACCAAAACATGAATTGCTCGATCTCTAAATGGATTTCCTCACTTATCGTTTTATCAGTGAGCGCTAAACCACCTCCAGGGAGAGAAGTATACTATAAGAAGCCCCTCGTAAAATGTGTTTAAATGTGTTGGCAGGTGTTATGTTTTGTAAATATGAGTAACTGGGAAAATGTTATCTGTTCCTTTTTACCAGGAGGCAACTTGAATGATATTTTCCCAGGAAAACCTCAGCTCCAATTTTCCCCATCCAGCAATGTTTTATTGCCAGCCAGCAGAAAAATATTAAACATTGTATGATAAAAAAAGACATTTGTAGAACAATCTACAGTTTCGTAGCAAAGCAGGAACAGTACAGAATGTTCGCAAACAGAACATGTTTCTTCCCAGCAGAACATTGTTTGACTTTCCGTTCCCAGGTCAAGAGAATGAATTTGATTGGTCAAGAAGCGAGATGCTTGCACTTGATTGGTGCATTTTATTTTCAGCCAGCTAAGGCAGGAGCTGCGGAACAGATATTTTGTGGAACATATATTTTGCGAACAGTCTGCGCAACAGATATTTTGTGGAACAGATATTTTGTGGAACAGATACTTTGCGGAACAGATATTTTGCGCAACAGATATTTTGTGGAACAGATATTTTGTGGAACAGATATTTTGTGGAACAGATATTTTGTGGAACAGATATTTTGTGGAACAGATATTTTACAGAACAGATATTTGTGGAACATATTTTGTGGAACAGATATTTTGTGGAACAAATATTTTGCGGAACAGATATTTTGCGGACAGATATTTTTGGAACAGATATTTAGTGGAACAGATATTTTGCGGAACAGATATTTTGCGGAACAGATATTTTGTGGAACAGATATTTTGTGGAACAGATATTTAGTGGGCCCTGAATATCATTTTAGTGGGTATGAAATCTAAAATCTATTTTGGCTTTATTTTAGCACCTTTTCAATTTGTTTGCATGCAAGTAGTAATAAATAACTTGTGGTGGTCCCGTTTTATTTTGTACGTGCAATTAACCATTTATCCTGCGAGATTGCGTATATCGACTGATACTTAAGCGACGAGGGATGCAGTCCCAATAATCGTTTTGTAAATCAAATTATTGTAAAAATGAAATAAAAATGAAATAAACTATGGAAAAAAGAAAGGACTAGCAATTATGTGTCACTACAATCTTCATTTGTTCATCTGTGGGGCTTTTTTATGAGACAAATATAAGAAATTACGACTTGCCATCATCTAGAAGAGCAAATAGGAATGCCGCATAAAATTCTCATGTAAAAATTGTTCGAACAGATGGCCCTTCAGGGTGTGAAATCAAAGTTGAGGATCAGAAGTTTTCCCTCTTCTCCCCGACCACGAGGCATTACATTTGTTCAAATAAGGCCTTTCTTGTTGGACTTTGTAATAGAAATAGAAATACAACTGTATTTCTATTATCTTACCCCACTGATCGCACGATCTGATACAATAACATCGTTCGAATGTTCAATAAAAGTACCAAATGGAAAAATGATCAATTTATTTCTGCCGGAATTTCGTGGCAATAAGTGCTATTGCTTCGATTAGGCACCCTAGGAGATAGGGTTTTCAATTAGCGTCATGCATAGTGAGAAGATATTTCGGTCTGCAATTTTTTTGCTATTTTGTTTTGTTATTTTTTGCTATTTTTTTTTTTTTGCTATTTTTTTTTTGCTATTTTTTGAGCTTGCCAATTTTTTGTTACCCCTTCAATGCTTTCGACTTTTCATCAAAACAATGTTAAATATCTCACTCTTTTTTTGTAAGAACCTAATATTCGACTTTACCTGGACTAACAGGAGCGAATTTACGACAATTGAAGTTGTAGCAAATGCTACAGTCAGATTTCAGGGTGTTTCTTTGTCATAATGTTAGCGCACAACAATCAGATTTTTTCCTAAAACCGCCGCTGCGTGACTAAAAGGGGCCAAAAATTTAAAGAGAAATTCTTGCAGCAATTGTATGCAAAAAAAGTTTTCGGGGCGAAACTCAGCCTTAGTACCATTTCTTATAAACGTAATTCTTAGGCTGGGGCGAAAACAGCTGAACATTTACATTGTAATTCAACATTTTCTTCAACAATTTATTCATGAACAGCGGTAAATATTTTTTAATTTCAAGATGTTTTCCGCTAGTTTCTTGTTGGGTGCCCCTATGATGTCCTTTTAGATAAAAGAGTCTCGCCCAGTCCAGTCTTGCGTGCCCGGGGGGACTCCCGTATTTTTGGACCGGGGATGATCGTCGTATCTTTTAGGGGTTAAAATCACGTTGGTTTGGTCTCTTTTAGGGGTGATCTTGATCTTCAATAACTTTAGGCAGATTGGTATCTTTTAGGGCCGAAACTGTGTCCAAATTGCTTTTTCTCATGATGGTGCTTCTAAAAACCGTTTAAGAAAGAGAGATTATTCGATGAGAAGACGATGAATTAGAAACAAACACGGAAATGTCTTCATGGGTATTTTTCCCCTGATACCTGTGTCCTTCGCGCCTACTTGGCACATAAGACCTCATCTTTTAGGGTATCTTTTAGGGTAATAATTTTTTGAGCCACGCTATGGCCCGCCATGTTTGTTATCTTTTAGGGGTGAAACTGAAAATTTCCGACGATCATCCCCGGTCAAAAAATATGGGAGTCCCCCTCCCGGGCTTGCGTGCCCTTATCCTGAACCTTTTTTTTTTAGTAACAAATCAAGTTTGCATCTTGCACCTAATTTCTACGCCATTTAATAGGAAACGGATCATCAAGCTAACTTGGAAGCGAAGTTTAATTTAATTTGACCACGTATTCACGCTGTTTTTGTGAAGTTCTCCAGCACGTATTAATAAAGTAGCTACCTTCCGGGTTTGTGCGTTAATGATACAGTCCGTAGCTTTTTGTCTGTTCCTTTGATTGTGCATTCTAGTCAAATATAGTCTCTCAAGTTTACAAGTTATAAGTAGATACACCTAAGGAAGTTGGTTAGACCGTAAGATGTGCTCTAAGACACACAAGCAAGTCCGTGCAACCAAGCATAACGCTCATCTTAGGGGAGGGAGGGGGAGGGAGGGGAGATTACGGGGCAATCCATATATGTCAAGTCAATTTCCATACGCACCTTTAACAGTCTGTACATTGGTCTGTACATCGGTATAATTATTGGGGAATACGGGGATGCTTGGCCCGAAAGGGGCCAGGGTTTTCAAGCTGGAGGCGGCGTAAGAAAATTTCTGTCGACTTGCTTTACCGTTTTTTTTCTTCTATTGTATGATTTTTCAAGACTATAAACGATGTCTACCACACTTTAAGAGTAACTGACAAATCGACTATATTCCATTTTTTTACAATTTGAGAATTTTTTTTTTGCTGAGTTTGTGATCAGTTTGAGACGTAGAAAATTATTGGAAAAGTGAGCGAGCTCCCGGCGCCAGCACATCACCCAGTTTTCACTGTAGCGAAAGGGGCAGGGTTTTCAAGCTGGAGGCGGCGTAAGAAAATTTCTGTCGACTTGCTTTCCCGTTTTTTTTCTTCTATTGTATGTTTTTTCAAGACTATAAACGATGTCTACCACACTTTAAGAGTAACTGACAATCGACTATATTCCATTTTTTACGATTTGTGAAGTTTTTTTTTGCTGAGTTTGTGATCAGTTTGAGACGTAGAAAATTATTGGAAAAGTGAGCGAGCTCCCGGCGCCAGCACATCACCCAGTTTTCACTGTAGCGAAAAAAAGCCGTATGCGGCTCCTGAAGTATCTTTTTCGTCACGTGAAAAATGCCGTATGGGACTGGTGATTGTCTGAACGAAAGTTTACGATATAGCTAAACCATGCGTATGCCACAGTATGGATATAATAAAGTAGAGTAAGTGCTTTTTATAGGATTTCATTTCCTATTGAAACCATCTGAAACCCAAGTATTCGTTAATTAAGGGAATATAGTTTTGTCAAATAAAATAGTGTTATTTCGTCTGTAGAAATCAGTCTTATTATTAGTGTTTATTAAAATCATTGTTAATCGTAATTAAGATTTTATCGAAAAACACTTAGCGATTGCAAGCCACAGGTTACCCACACGCGACCGCTAAATGTGAGAGTGGTCGAGTGAGCGTAGGTAGGCTAAAGAGAAATTCCCATGCGATATCGTTTTATTTTAGATCTCTGTTCTTTTCTTAATAACCAGGCTTTAGCGCTCAAGTAGTGTTTGATCTTGCCGCTCAATTAGTTGGATGATTTATGTCCTTATGGGACTCCGTGCTCGCAGCTTGCGTCAAAAGCTTGGGTAGGCATCACAGGGTCCCCGGTAATCGGCGATTTATGTCGAGTATCAACTGACGTTGGCGAAGTGTCATCGTTTTCTAGAAGTTTTTGCTTAGCATTTTTTGAATTTAAAAACCGCCGAAATGAATTCCTCAAAACAGTTGTCCAATTAATTTCGTTGGACCAGTGCATTTTTTGGCAAACCAATTTTCCGATATTTTAATTTTTTTTTACTTGAGCGCGAGGCTCAGGGGAATAACACAAAAGAAATCGCATCGGCATCGAAAAATGTATAATATTTCGGACATACACTTCCCGACTAATATTTCTTTTATCTATTCCCCCTCGTATCCAATTTTATATCGAATTGGTCTAATGCCTTACTATGGGTTTCCTGTGCAATCAGATAGGCCTGGTTACATGTTAATAACATGGCGAACGCAAAACGGCGGGAATGTCTTTTGCTTCTATTCTTTATTTTCCTCATTTCTATCCCAAACTATTGCCCAAAACTTATCAAAACATGCGATAAATCTTTTATATTCTCCAAACACGGAAACCTAAGGCGAAATATTTGCAGGAAAGACTTGGTAAATTTTAAAGACTGGGACTTCGAGGAAACAAGTCTTTTGCTTCTTGGATTTCCATTGGATCCAGAAACGCGAAATTACGTTCGTCAAGTTAGGCGATCAGTTTTCTCGTATGTGAAGCCTTCTCCTTTGAAGACAATGCCTAAGTTGGTTGCCGTATCATCGGACGCTTTGTCCGAAATATTGGACATCAATCCTGAGTCTGTTGATGTTCGGATTTCCCCTTCTCAGCATGAGGGGTTTCTGAGGTTTGTGTCAGGGGCGGAAGTGACGTTACGATCAGTTCCTCTGGCCCATCGATATGGTGGTCATCAGGTCAGAAAATGAAACCTTTATGTTGTACAATAGGTTTACTTTTATTATTAGGTTTAACCCTATTCTTTTGGTTCACTAAGGCACTCAACCCTATGCAGAGTACAGATTAAATTACTGTCAAGTTAGCTGGTGGTCCTTCCCAGTATAGAGTGAACAATAGGGGTGATCTAATGGCCTGTCCACATGTGGCGAGTTGACGTCATATTCTGCAGTGTGAGTGTGTTTGTGATGTGAAGAACATCACATCCACATCACATTTGAATTTGAACATATTCAAAATGCCTGTAACATTCACAGGGGCGGTTCGTTACACAGTATGATGTGTCGTAAATTGTGTGATTGCACTAGAAATTGCAACTGAAAAAACAGTCCTTGTATCTGCATTGCATTGCATTTGAATTCAATGAGAACATTATAATTTTCTTGTTTAGTTTGGTGAATGGGCAGACCAGCTAGGTGATGGCCGTGCTGTTACCCTCGGTGAATATGTCAACAGGTTTGTTCTTTATAATTATGTGATGGAAACCTAATAATATACCATCCATATTTTCATTGCTTGTACACCATATCTCTCAAGAATCATATCTAAAAATGTGGGATTCCAGAAATTATCCTCCCATAGAAGGGTTGAGATATGACCCACTACCCCCTGGATCTTCCAATGACAATTACAGTGATGTGATTGTATGAGAAATAAAATGGATATGACCCCCCTGACCCCTCCCCCCATTTCCATGGAGGAGGTATGGCTTTTTTCTCGAATCACAATGCATAATGCTCTGTTTTTCTGTATAAGTGCAGTAAAGACAATCCTGATTTACTTTTGAGAGTCATGTGAGTTCTGCCCTCTCTGGTTAACTGTGGGAAACATTTGTATTTTGTTTATTACAGAAAGGGTGAAAAATGGGAACTCCAGCTCAAAGGCTCAGGGAAAACCCCTTATTCAAGGTAAACAAACTATTATTTTTAATTCAAATATTCAAGTACAAGGTTTTAGAATAATATTCTGGAACTTTGTGAGAATTTTGCCTCAGGGTTATGGAATTGGAGAATTAAAATGAGGATTTTCTTGTTGATATGAAATTTTGTTGACCCGCCATGTTACTACTAGATCATTACTATAAGCTTGTGCACATATCTGCCTGTGGCCACAGAAAGTAGAAATCTCAAATAACTTCTGATGTGATTTTGTTTTATCCAAAATGCAGGCGTGGTGATGGTCGTGCAGTGCTAAGATCATCAGTAAGGGAATTTCTTGCAAGTGAAGCCATGCATTACCTGGGTATACCCACCAGTAGGGCAGCAGGGTACTGTATGAAGGGTTTATTAGACTCCTTGCAGTCTGTAATTAATGCAATTAGAGTCTTTGCTATGCAGGGCTTCTGGTATTTCACACTGTTGTGGACCAGCAAAATTTAAAGGCCCATCATCAACCGGGGGACTTTGTGCCCCATTTTCTTTTGTTTTCAAATTGATCCATTGTTTTTCAGGTTATCTGATTGGCTAATAGACTGCAAAGGCTCTCAATTGATGATGGGCCTTTATATCTTGAAATCCCGCAAAATTTACCAAAACACACAAAATTCCATTTCTCATGAAAAAGTAACAAAGTTACAGTTCTTGATGCACAATGTTTGTTTGTATTTTTCTTTACAGTCTTGTCGTTAGCCAGGATCCAGTCTGGAGGGATCAATTTTATGATGGTCACCCAGTGCAGGAAAAAGGTAAAAAAAAAAATAGCCAGACCATAGCACATTCTGTGTATGCATTGGAATGCACCAAGAAGAGCATGTTTACTATAATCACGCATGACCTGCCATGGCAGCGCAACACCCTGCTATTAATGGTCTCAGTAACAACCCCCCCCCCCCCCCCTATTTCAGATTTCTGGATCTGCTACTGAATTCGACCTCACATCTTACTAGTGTTGTTGTATAATTGTGTTAACTCTGATGGTTCTACAGCTGCTATTGTCCTGAGGATTGCCAAGTCATGGTTCAGAATTGGGTCTCTTGAAATTCTCACAATGTCTGGAGAGACTGATTTATTAAGGTAATATACAATGCTCATTGTAGATGCACTTCCTATTCTCTCCATGGTGGGGTGTGCATTGCTGCAATAGTCTAGTTTCAAGTTATCCCCTCTACCACTGAATAGCCATCCATGGCACATAAATACAGTGGAAGCTTCAGATTGAAGTTAAAAAAGTTGAGAATATCAATGGGAAACTGATGAAGCTTGAATTGGGACAAGAGACAAACTTTTGGACTCATTGGTATTTTGCAAGTTTTTCAACAAGTTTTTCAACTTCAAATTGAGGCCCAGTGCACTGGTGATTCCTATTCAGTGGTAGAGCAGAGAATTCGAAACTAGACTTACACAATGTAACTCTAGTTTTTTATGTTTCTTAACACCATAGACAAGTTGTGGATTTTGTCATTCAGCACCACTACTCAGAAATCTCACAATCAGCACAAAAATACCTGGTAAGGATTAGTGGATTAATTCTTCGTGTTTTATGTATGTTTTCATTTATCTTTCACTCCATTGGCACCACTTGTCCATTAATTAATGTTTCATTTTTTTATTGAAACATTTTGTAGTTTTTATCAAGTTGCATTTCTCTGTTTTCCAGGAGTTTTTCTCTCGTGTGGTATCCATGACAGCAGATATGATTGCAAAATGGCAGGCTACAGGCTTTGCACACGGTAATACTCCACTCACAGGTTTTATAAGGATGGCTGCCTTTTCCAACATTTAGGATATTAAGAAACACATGCAACTATACAGTATTTAAGGCCTAGGGCATACGTCAAATTAGAGTCACATCGAATACATTTAAAACAATAGATAATTTGTTATTTGAAAGTATAATGAGCCGGTATCTTTTGAAAAAAATGTAATCGGTTCGACCTTAATCTGACGTATGCCCTAGGCCTAAGTGTTCTTTAGAAAGCACAATGTAAATGCCTATAAGCTGCACTTCTGAGACTCTACTAATTATTGAGCTCAATCTGATGAAACCAGACATACATTTTGATGGAAGTCAGTTGAGGCACTAGTACTATATCCTCACTGCATACTATTGTTCGCATCGCAATAGAAGCTAAGGTATGGGGTGATCTGCGAGTGCGGAACAAGTAATATGCAGCGAGGCCTGGTACACGCGCTGGTCAACCGCCGACGGGGGATGGGGGGTGGGAAAAACGTCTGAACACTTCAACTGAGCGGCTGAACGGACTGAATTAATTATTCCTGAGCGTGTTCTTATACGAAGCTCTCATTAGTATGCAGTGAGAATAGTACTATATCCTCACTGCATACTATTGTTCGCATCGCAATAGAAGCTAAGGTATGGGGTGATCTGCTCGTGCCGCTCCACAAAATATTATAGTACGACCATATATAGGCTCGGTTTCCAGCCGTGGCGGGGTTGATGAAACCTTGATAAAGGCTCCGCAAAACCATCACGGCTGGAAACCGAACCTAGGGGCTAGGCCATCTACCGATGGCAGGCTAAAATCACCACACCCATCTCTTCTCTCTTTCATAACTAAACCCCGAAACTCAGAAATCCCAATCTCTTCTCCCAATCCTCAGAAAATCCAAATCTCCTGAACAATAATAATAATTGAACCACGTAACAACACCTAGGGCGTGAGGCTCGTTAAAACGCGTACGTGAACTAAATAGTACAATTGAAAGAAAAGAAGTTTATGAAAAACCACATACAAGTATATACACGTACATATATATATACATATGAAGAGTAAAACGAGGAAGAAAACTACAACTTCTCACAGACTGGGTACAGGGTCGCTACTAAACGTGTAGAGTCAAACTGGGCATCATGGCCATGTAAGGGGGACGGCAGTAGCCCAACGAAGGGTTGGGATCCCTGTGTGATGGATCTGAGTTGAACAACGCCCGTCCGGGCATAAGACTTGGTGGTTACAAACCCAACTGTGAATAGCCTAAAGTGTCTCCTAGATAAAAGACGGAAACGAACGCAAAAGAAACAGAAACACAGGGAACCCAACCCTTCGATGAGCCAGGACGCAGACTATGTCTGTCAGGACCGTTGTTAAATGGTCCCCCAACAACATCGAAGAGTCTGGATCCAAGTGTTATTTCCTGCGAATGATAATCTTCAACGTGCCACGTTTTGTACACTGTTACCCCCCTGGAACCTTCCACGCACCACGTGCGGAGTCTGCGTACACACTGTTCCGAAACCTTCCACGCACTACGCGCGGAGTCTGCGTATGATAGATAAATAGATAACCTTCCACGCACTACGCGCGAAGTCTGCGTATGATAGATAAATAGATAACCTTCCACGCACTACGCGCGAAGTCTGCGTATGATAGATAAAATAGATAACCTTCCACGCACTACGCGCGAAGTCTGCGTATGATAGATAAATAGATAACCTTCCACGCACTACGCGCGGAGTCTGCGTATGATAGATAAATAGATAACCTTCCACGCACTACGCGCGAAGTCTGCGTATGATAGATAAATAGATAACCTTCC
Source organism: Scolanthus callimorphus (assembly GCA_033964015.1). Lineage (NCBI taxonomy): Eukaryota > Metazoa > Cnidaria > Anthozoa > Actiniaria > Edwardsiidae > Scolanthus > Scolanthus callimorphus. Next base: position 12,795,715 of record CM066925.1, read on the forward strand.
ACGCACTACGCGCGAAGTCTGCGTATGATAGATAAATAGATAACCTTCCACGCACTACGCGCGAAGTCTGCGTATGATAGATAAATAGATAACCTTCCACGCACTACGCGCGGAGTCTGCGTATGATAGATAAATAGATAACCTTCCACGCACTACGCGCGGAGTCTGCGTATGATAGATAAATAGATAGCCTTCCACGCTCCGAGTGATAGCCTTCCACGCACCGAGTGCGGAGTCTACGCGCACACAATATTACCCTTATGGTAATCACCTCCGGCGCACCGAGTGCGGAGACTATGCACACACAATATTAATATGTGATAAACACCTTTCACGCACCCGAGTGCGGAGTCTGTGCGCACACAATATCACTTTTGTGATATTAACCTTCCACGCACCCCGAGTGCGGAGTCTATTTGCACACAATATTACCCTTGTGATAATAACCTTCCACGCACCCCGAGTGCGGAGTCTTTGCGCACACAATGTCACTTTTATGATAATAACCATACACGCACCCCTAGTGCGGAGTCTTTGCGCGCACAATATCACTTTTGATAACCCTCCACGCACCCCGAGTGCGGAGTCTTTGCGCACACAATATCACTTGTGTGATATTAACCTTCCACGCACCCCGAGTGCGGAGTCTTTGTGCACACAACATTACCCTTGTGATAATAACCTTCCACGCACACCGAGTGCGGAGTCTTTGCGCACACAATATCACTTATGATAATTACCTTCCACGCACCCCGAGTGCGGAGTCTTTGCGCAAACAATAGCACTTTTATGATAAGAACCTTCCACGCACACCGAGTGCGGAGTCTTTGCGCACACAATATCACTTTTATGATATTAACCTTCCACGCACCCTGAGTGCGGAGTCTATGCGCACACAGTATTACCCTTGTGATAATAACTTTCCACGCACACCGGGTGTGGAGTCTATGCGCACACAATATTACCCTTGTGATAATCACCTTCCACACACCGATTGCCGCGGAGTCTATGCGCGCACAATATACTGTGGTAATCACCTTCCCCGCACCGAGTGCGGAATCTAATGCACACATAAATAGTACCCCCGTGATAAATAATCTACCAATTATCCCATGCTTGTATACTACTAACGCTATGGAAAATAAATAAGCTACTATGGCCACCCAACGGAGAGGGAACAGAGACGGGAAAATTGACCTAGCTAGAAACGGTAACGGAAAACACAAAATTCCGGCAACGAGACAATATCCCTGACGAAATAGCCACGGCATAACGTGGAACAACCACTTCCCAAAGCAACGAGTAACTGCGAGCGATATGTGTGAATACGGCAAGGGCATCTAAGAACACAAAGCACCCGTACAAAACCAAGAGGAAGAGACTAAAAATGTGACGAACTAGTACTAAGCATTAAATAAACCAAACCCCAAACGAGCCCTAAGAAAACCACCCGAAGATAAAATTACCTATAGACTCCAGGGAAATTCTGGCCACTCCAGTGATTTTTGCCAGTCACAACCCATTCCTGCAACTTGTAAATTCCACGAGGCCCTTGATAGAAACCGCTCGCGGTACAACAAACCTTATGCAAGAACAGCAGCGAAAACGCAATGAAGAAACCGAAATAGCTTCTATAACAACGCCAATAACATTCCAGATGAGTATAAAGCCACGAGAAGCGATTTTACAAACCAACAGGAAGGATATGGGAGGTGGAGGCGGTTGACCAAACTGAAGCCAGAGAAACGTCTGAACACTTCAACTGAGCGGCTGAACGGACTGAATTAATTATTCCTGAGCGTGTTCTTATACGAAGCTCTCATTAGTATGCAGTGAGAATAGGAAAAAACAGCTCTAGAACCTGATTAGCCAAGAGAGAGTTTGATTATTCTGCAGTTAAAATAGAAATGACTTTTGTGAAGGGATTTTCTTGTACTTCCTCCATTAAGTTGCCAACCTCTATTAAGTGGCCACTTGCAAGGGCGGATCTAGGGGGTGATTAGGGTGGCTAGCCACCCCCCTTCTCATATTTCTTGTAAAAACCTCAAGATTAGTCACCCCCTTTGGTCTGAACTCTGTAGTATATCCTTTGTACTAGCCACCCCCCTTCTTAAGGCTTGGTCTTGAAGTTGGCTGCTTAATAGGGTGTTGAAAGTACCACTATAGCCAGTTGATCTTATTTCTCTTTTCTAGGTGTTTGCAACACAGACAACTTTAGTCTTCTTTCAATCACAATTGATTATGGACCCTTTGGATTTTTGGATGAATATAACACAGGTAATAAACATTGCAAATGCATTTGTGTGGTTCCAGAAAATATCCATTCCTCTCCCCACATTCCTCCCCCACAAAAGGTTGTTGAAAAGTGACCCCCACCCCTCTGGAATTTCCAATCCCTTCCGTGGGGGATGGATATTTTCTGGAACCACACATTCTGAAAAGTATAATGTAACTTTAATTTAAAATGAAGTATCACTTGTTGAGAGACCACTATTTTTCTCGACATTATGCCATTTTAACGACAAGTTCAGAGTTCCTCAACAGGGACGTGCAATTTTTTTGGGTGGCCCAAAGGGCTGAGCTACCTTAACTCTCCTAACTTTTCTTTGTTACTTCTTATGTGGTGGTGCTTTTTTTGGAAGTGCGAATTTGGAGGTGCAGTTTTTTTGGTGGCCCAATCCATTTGATTGTAGACCAGACTCACCTTACTTTCTTTGTTACATCTTCATGTGGTGGTGTTTTTACTTTCCAGATTTCATTCCTAACAGTTCAGACGATGAAGGCCGATATAGCTACAGAAATCAGCCAAGCATTGGATATTACAACCTTCAAAAATTACTGGCAGCCATGGCACCAATACTTGATACAAATCGGTAACTTTATCTTCCGCTCTACTGGTTTCTTTTTTTATACTAGTAAAATAGTATATACTATAGTAGTATATATATAGTTACTGAAAGTGAGTGCAGGGCTGAAAATTAAGAAAAACACGAGGTTGCATTTTGGACAATAGTTTCAATTTTTAGTCGCATTTACAGACTGTGGGTGACAAAATTGCTTACATTTTAGTCGCAAATTAGAAACGTTTAGTCGCTACAAGCGACTCATACAGGCACAATTTTCCATCCCTGGAGTGAGCTAATCATGTTCTTCCAGGCTGAAACGTAAGATCAACCATTTCTAGAATAAGTAAACAAAAAAATTCCTCTTATTTTTGTGTTCATTGTAGGGCTAATAAAGTTCTCGAGGGTTACGCTCCGCAATTCAACTCACGGTCAGTGCAATTTAGAAGCATATTTTATATGAATATTTTAAGGCGTTGCCCGATAACAGCACTTCTATTTCAATCTCGTCAGATTTATGAATCTCTTTCGGTCGAAGCTCGGCTTTACTGGCGCCAAGCAGAATGATGAGATGATTATAAAATCGCTTCTTTGGGTAAGACAATCAATAATTTACTAAAACATTTTATTTTCTTGCTGGAAGGAAAGCGAAAGGTATTTACGCGCCTGTCCGCACCAGATAAGGCGGGAAAGGGGAGAGGAGAAGATGTGTTCAATGTTTTTTGCGTCTAGTCATTAGTGAAGGCAATTTCAGTCATTGTCGAATACAAGTAGAGCATTACCTATTTTTCAGGACCCAACATTAACTTATTTCGGGAGGTGCCATTGCCGCCTAAATAAAAACTTCTAGTCGTCGGCGAAGTTTGGTCGCCATAGTAGAAATCTGGTCGCCATCTTTTTTCCCCTAATGGACGATTCCAGCTATAACGCACGCGCGCGCTGCATGTCGGTAGATGTGGGACATTCCATTTGTCGAACAAACTGTTAAAAAAGCGCGCGCTGCATTCTGGTAGTTGTGGGACACGGCGTTGGCATTTCTGAATAAAGTAGAGCGCGCGCGCTTATAAGCAATTGGATGAGGTTTTTGTGATTTCCAGAATAAACAATGTCGAGACAGGTAGAATCAGGTGAGGCCGTAAGCCCGATTCCACTTGACAAGCGCCTTGTTAAATAGGGAAAACATTCAAGTGCTCTAGTCCCACTATGCATTTTGCGCGTAGGATCAAGAATCAGCTAGCTGATTCTTCAAGAATCAGCATTCTGATTCTTGGAGCCCCTCAAAATGCGTGATTCCCAAAGTAAAGCGCGCGCTTTTAGCCAATCAGAATCGAGATAGTGAGTACAATGTATAATAATAGCTGGAATCGTCCATATGCATTTGACAAATTGAGAAAGGCTTTTTTTTCACATTCTCGTACCCAGAGCTCCCCGGCTAGTCACCTCGCGGGGGAGGCTCTGGTGACAGCCACCGACGCATTCGTGCAAGAAAATGGTGGTTTTATGCCTCATAATTACTTTTGGAGCGTTCAAGTCGGAGGCATAGGTTGAAACGAAGACTAGGAAACGAATACCAGTGTTATTTTAACAGGTACGTTTTTATCAAGAGAGATTAAGCTACTTTTATGTACGCGTGCGCGGCATTTCAGCCAATCAGCGAAGGCCCTCAAATGGATGTCACCAGAGCCTCTACTGCGAGGCGAGGAGCTCTGGGTTCGAGAATGGATATTTCAGGTCTAAGTGCGTCCAGTTGCACTCATCGGGGCATGATCAATCTAATTTGTCATTCTTTTTAGATGATGGAAGTAACACGGACGGACTTCACGATGACATTTCGTGAGCTTAGCAACCTCACATCTCACGAGATCGAGCTAGATAGAATTCCTAGTGAGGCCTGGGCACTAAGAAAGCTTTCCAAACATCATTATTGGAAGAACTGGCTGGAGATCTACAGACACAGACTAAAAGGCAACGAGGAGCAGGACGATGATGAGAAAAGAAACCATAGGATGAAAGGCATGTGCCCCATTTTCATACCCAGAGCTCCTTGACTCGTCTCCTCTTGGGGAAGGCTCTGGTTACAGCCATTGAGCGAGTTTCATTGAGTTTCGCAAAAAAGCACACACCCTTCCTCTGTTGAAAACGAGTAGTCTAATTGTCTCAGTAGAATCCCACTACCATACTATCCTCCATTTTTGACTATCCATTGACTCATAAAAAAACGAAATCGTAGTCTACTTGTTACATAGATAGTGAGTAGGGAGCCAATCAGATTGCAGGATTTGCGATAGATGGTTTCTTCTAATAACTGTTTTGCTTTCATCCCTAACAGAGAGCAGGTGTTGCGCTTAAATAAAAATGTATTTCTCTTTTCCTTTCAGCCGTGAATCCGCGTTATGTTCTGCGTAACTGGATGGCGCAGCACGCTATTGACAAGGCTGAAAAGGACGACTTTAGTGAGGTAAGTCTAAGGAGTTGTTACACTTGAGCGCCATTTTCTTCGACAGAAAAATATGAAGGAAGGAGCCTGTATCCGGAGATTGTGAATCCATAATTTTGCGGGCCATTCCATTTCTTAGCCGCACCCCACTACAGAAGAGGGAGTGTAATAGAAAAGCCTCTTCCGTGGGTTTTTCCGAGGGGGGTGCAACCCTCAAAAGGCTCTTCCGTGAGTATTTCCGAGCAGAGCTAGAATTTCCGAGGGGTTACTAAAGAAAATGACCTCTTCCGTAGGGGCGGGGGCAGGGGGGGGGGGGGGGGGGGGGAGGGGGAATAAAAAATGGAATGGCCCTGCGCTGAAAAATGATGATCAATTGTTTTAGCCTTTCTAGTAATTCTAAGTTTAGTTATTTTGATATTAGTCTCTGATATCTCCTTTTTATTATAACTTTTACTGTTTTTATCACATTGTAAGGATGTTTACCTTTTTTATTGTGTTTTTAGTGTATTTTCTTATCTTTTCGTTTTAATAATATTGTAAAGCGCTATTGAATTTTTAGTAGAAATGGCGCTATATTAAATGTAAATTATTATTATTATTATTGTTCTCGACACTCGCTTTTTATCTTTTTTTTACAGGTAAACAAACTACTCCGTGTTTTACAGAGGCCTTTTGACTTACAGGTACTATATTTTCATTTCTATTTTCTATTCTGTATGGTTAAGGCTCCCCGCGATGTGTGCGAAGTACGCGACCTTTGGCAGTAGTGCGCGGGGAATCGCACTGTGGGCTATAACATGGCCGAGGATCCCGCGGGTTGCAGGCGCTCCCCAAAAATAGGGATGGATCCTTTGAAAGTCAGCCTCTCCTTTGATATTGCTGATCTTTTTTCTCACATTTTCTCAGGAGGAAGCAGAAGCATCTGGTTACGCCTCTCCCCCTCCCCCATGGGCTTCACAATTGCGCGTCAGCTGCTCTTCCTGACAGTTCCCTTGGCAGCGCACAAGCAGTGTTACCGAAAATTTATTGGAACTCAGCTTCGAACTTATTTTTACCGATGTTTTTGTACAAATTTTATCAAATCAGCGTATTTAGTGCTTACTCTTCTCAATTTTCCACAGCTATTTTGCTGTGTTATTTATTATTGAGGTAGAAAGGCTGATACTACGCAAAAAATATTAACAGAACAGTGGCATGATAGAGTCCAAACTGAAAGTACATAAGCAACCGTGGACAGCTGTTTTGACCTTTTTATTATTGCATTTTATTTATTACAATTTATCAATTTTCAATGTCAAATCTCCACAAATCAAATCTTTAATAAATTGTAAAATATTCTAATAGCTGTACTTTTTAACTGATGTACATATTAATCTGGCGAATTAAACGAAATACTTTCACTTTCTATAACAATCGCATGCATTGTCTAGTCGAAATTATCTGTTCTCAAACTTCTAGCTAGGAATGTTATTATTTTTCATATAATTTTTTTCTAGGAGAATCAAATTTTGCAAACAATAAAAATTAAAATAAGAAAAATTAATTCTATAGTAAATTTTCCCTGACAATATAACAAATAAAAATAGCAATATTAATTCTTTTGAAAATATTTCCATGAGAATCAATTTCTCTGAACTAAAAAATTTGTATCTTCAAGAGTAAATAAATAAGAGTGAACAACTCCGATATGGTATTCGTTAGAGATCCTTTGCACAGACCTAGTTATTTTTAGAACTGTTTTTCTCGCTGAATTATAAAGCTATTGTTTTTGTAGCCAATCAAATTCATTTTATCAGTAGCTCATTAAAACTTACGATACGCACGCTCTTGCAAAACTGTATTCTTTAATTGATTTAATTAGGTCTATTGTTTTCTGCCTTTGTTGTTCTCTGTGCGTGACCTTGGGGGAAGTATAAAGAAGACTAAGTGCATTACTATCAAGAACAGATATTTTAAGTACACAGTTAAGCTTCAGTTAAGTTAGGATAATACCCTCTTTTCTAGCTTTTCATCATCATAAAATAAGATATTTCTTTTTAGGCATTGCGACAAGACAAAATGCCAATTTGATACACACCAACATGCCGTGCGATTCCAACTGTATGTGATTGATAAAGGCGGTTAAGCCTGGCAAAGGAGCTTATGAATTATGAATTAGAACACCCGTGTAGGTAAAAAGCTACGTGCATCTGCCTACTTCGCTTTATAACGTTTCTAAGCCACAAGTCATTAATATTGCACAGTATGCGTGTTCATGTTATCAGTTGGGTTATCGGGGAAGTTTGTTTTATGCAGTTTGATCCAACTTTGAATGGCACTTCTGAAGTTGTGGTAAAGTCTCTGCGATAGACGATGAAATAAAAGGTGAGAGAATGATCTAATTTTTTTTTTTGCACTCACTGCTTTATATCTGAACAAACAAGAAGGCATGGTTTACGTAAAGATATTTGACTATCAGAATCTTTATCAAAGTTATGCAATGAATTTAGCTTTTGAATAAAATGGTCGGAGAGATATTACCTGTGGGTATGCAATACTACTGATTTTCTTTATGTTTCGTTGAATTTACTCAGCTACTGCGCATTGGCCTCGTACATCACATTTTAATACTTTTTTTTGTAATTTCAAGTCTGTTTATTACTGCGGACTTGAAACATCGAAAACTTTTTCATGTTCAATAAAAAACACAATGCCATTTGTCGGAATTCGGGAAACAATTATGCAAAGGAGATCCCTAGACATCGGACAGTAAACCCTTTTCACTTTTACCATTGTTTTTCTATCAAGCATAGAACTTCAAAGGCCACATGAATTACAATATCTATTCTTCGTTCTATTCATCCTATTTATCGAAGTGACTATTCGCTGATAATCACGGAGCCTGAGGCGACTAATTGTTTTAGTATAATTGCTCAAGTGATTCATAAGGTTTTAGTCAAAAAAGGGAGGCACATTCCCGTATACCATATATGAGGGAGTACCCCCCTTTTTTTCTAGCCCTATTTGTATTAGTCATATCAGTCACTAATCAGTCACTAAGGTTTAGCTAAAGTGCAGTGTACAAGTGCATACGGTATACAAACTGTGCATACATTTCATTTCCATGCCACTAACATAATTTTTTGACACGTTTTCTTATCGTTTTTCCAGGGTATTGCAAGTTCTTCTTGAATTATTCCAACAAATGGCTCACGGGAGCGTGTTTGTGTTCTTAGTGTGCCTTGGTTACGTTGTACCGGCACGTGCAGTGATCCCGTCGTCTGTCTATATAGGTAAGAACGGAACGGAACAAAACACTTTGAACATGCGCCAAAATTTTAGAAAGCGTCCCGCTGACTTCTTGCTCTGAAATTTGCCAATCAGAACGATTTTTTTTGTATCGCCAAGCGTTTTTCCAAACAGATTCTTATGTATTTATGTTTCCCTCAGCGTTTATATCGCAGAAGAAGAACATACAGGAAAAACTCGCCGTAGAATCCGCTATACGAGAGGTTAACTCCGACCCTGATCTTCTCAACGCTACCACACTTAAGCTGGTCCCTGAGGTCAATGTTACTACGGATTTGAATTACGGTAAGAATTCCATAGATCAGGAGTGCAATACACGGAGTGACGATCTCACAAACTATGTTTTGTATTGGCGGTCACAGTTACTGTATGCAGCCATTGAGTTCAATGAAGTTCTGAGAAGTTTCTGAGAATTACTAATGCTTAAGAATTACTAAAAACTTCTGAGAATTATTTAGAATTGCTGAGAATTACTGAGAATTTTACTGCGAGTTACTGAGAATCTGCTGCGAATTACTGAGAATTATTGAGAATTACTGAGAATTTACTGCGAATTACTGAGAATCTACTGCAAATTACTGAGACTTATTGAGAATTACTGAGAATTATTGAGAATGACTTAGAATTATTAAGAATTGCTGAGAATTATTGGGAATTCCTGAGAATTACAGAGAATTATTGAGAATTGCTGAGAATTTTCTGCGAATTACTGAGAATTGTTGGGAATTACTTAGAATTTCTGCGAATTATTGAGAATTGGTGAAAAGCTTTAAACTAGTTTAAGTGCCGGTGTGAATGGGGTATAAGAGTTATAAGAATTGCCAAGAATTTCTGAGAATTTCTGAGAAATATTGAGGATTACTAAGAATTTCTGAGAATTTCTGAAATTGCTAAGAATTAATGAGAATTTCTGAAAATTACTAAGACTCACTGAGAATTTCTGAGAAGTACTAATTACCGATAATTACTAACAATTACTGAAAATTTCCAAGAATTACTGAGAAATACTGCTAATATGCATCTCTTGTTGTAGCCGTGAATTTGACAACTTACGATGCTGCGGTCATGCTAATGGATTCAAAGCCAGCTCCTCTCCATGAGCTCGTTTGCGCCCTGATTGACATTCCCTGGTTACCACGTATAGTAGTCATGCCAACGAGACTAAAATCAAACACGGTCTCTCATTGGCTCCGAGTAGGGATGACGTGGACATGGCGATAGTGGATATCATTGAGAAGCACAAGTGGACCAGTGTGTTAGCACTTTTGATGGTAAGGGTAGGGCATTTTATTGTATCGCACGAAAAATAAAAACAGTCGTGTGGGCGACGACGACAACGACGATGGTGACGACGACCTTGGATAACCTTGGATTTTGCTTAAGTCGTCTATAGTCGCTGTAAGTCGCCCAAAGAATCGGCGACTTTAGGACCCGGCGTAGGCCTTCGCCCGTTCGCGATATGACACGGAAACTCGTGAATAAAAAGGGATCAAGCTCTTTAAGTCCGTCAGGTCGGGGTCGCAACGTATCCAAATTGTTTCATTACGACTAGTAGGCCCTGCTAAACACCAGGGGCCGGTTCCTGAGAGGTGGATTAGCGCTATTCTAGGAATAAAATTTGCTAATCTAGGAATAAATTTAATCCTGGAATAAAATCGAGTTCCTGAAAGCGGGAATAGCGCTATTCCCGGGATTAAATATAGTACACCTCGCGAGCAGGGCATAACTCGCTAATCCAGGACTAAATCAGTGAAAAACAACACAAAATTGCATCAAAAATACACCGTTTTACTCACGTTTTTTGCTTTATTTTCACTTCATTGGACAGTAGGTTGCTCCATGACCTTAGAACGATGCTTCAACAAGATGACTGAGTGATCTTTAGTGTTCCTTTGTTTCTTTTTCCGTCATCAAAATAGAAAGATCGACGATATCTTCTACCGTGTTCGGGGAAAAAAATATTTCTCGTCGCTGTTCACATTTTAGAAAAAAAGAAACCTCATCAAGGTCGAGAATGATAATTAAACTAGACACTTGTCGTATTGTCAAGAGAAAAACAACCTTTTGATTATTGTTTGAGTTTGTTTTTAAAGTGAAACTAAATTTTCTGCACACCGCCATTTTGTTTTTTTTGGGGCCAGTCTCCTCACGGAAGCACAGGACGCCCAGTAATAGTTGGCTTCTGCACTTAAATTTCAGCCAATGAAATCGCTTTAAAAGCAGTCAAGCCGGTTATGTTTGTCTTATTCCTGGAATAACTAATCCGAGAATAACTTGTGCTTTCAGGAACCAATATTTATTCCTAGAATAGCTAATCCCAGAATAGCAGATTTAATCCTGGATTAGCCGCTATTCCTAGATTAAGTTAGTCCTCTTTTCAGGAACCGGCCCCAGGAGTGATACGGGTTCTCGGAAAATCTTGTGTGATTGGATAGGCAGAACAAAGCGTCCCATTGTTTCCTCGTTCTATTGTATGACCCTCTATTGTTTTACACTGAGGGTATCAATCCAATGGGCTTAGATCTTACGAGAGTTGTATCAAGACACGTCAAATAACTGTAATGTTCATCTCTTTAGTTCGCTGGTCTGACCAGGTGGGTGACTTCCATCACCATTTACCCAAAGATATCGAGATAGAAGACCAGGAAATGGTGTTGGATTACCAAGGGAAGCTCTTCGACACCACCATGGCTGACCTGACTAAGATAAACAACAAACTTGTGGAAGTGATCGTGCTTTTCTGTGACGCCAAGTACGTCAGTATCGTCATGGAACAGGTAAAATGTGCAGCAACCCATGGGAAAAGCTGAATTTCCCATGGTAGAAGAATGGGAAGTGTTCGGATTTCCCATGGCAGAAACCCATCCATGGGAAAAGCTTAATTTTCATGGTAGAAGAATGAGCAGTGTTCGGATTTCCCATGGCAGAAACCCATCCATGGGAAAAGCTTAATTTCCCATGGTAGAAGAATGGGCAGTGTTCGGATTTCCCATGGCAGAAACCCATCCATGGGAAAAACTTAATTTTCATGGTAGAAGAATGAGCAGTGTTCGGATTTCCCATGGCAGAAACCCATCCATGGGAAAAGCTTAATTTTCATGGTAGAAGAATGGGAATTGTTCGGATTTCCCATGGCTATCCATGCGAATTCCAAACACTTCCCATGCATGTTCCGTGGGAAATTCAGCCTTTCCCATGGATGGGTTTCTGCAGAAATTCCCTGTGAAAGGGAATTCCCATCCATGGCTAGGCTGCGCCTCGTGAGTCCACAACATTTTGACCACTTTATTACGTCATTCCGTGGTATATAAGAGGACATACCACGGAAAATCAGAGGACATTTGTTAACTCTATCTGGTCGTTTGCCATAAAAACCTTAAAAGCCTTCCAACCCGACACTTTCGCTGTTAGTAGACTATTAGTGGGATTCGTTTAGTTACCTGAGCTTCCTTGTAATTCTTGTAATTTACCAGGTGCATTGTTCTTGTTCAAGAATCGTGGAGCGAGCGCATAACTGGATTATTGTCGACATGGTATGGTTGCAGTAATGCTATCTTACCCGAGCTCACAACGAGCCCCCCCCCCCCCCCCAGATAAATGCGTTAACTCAGCGTATTTGTTCATTTCTAAGGGTTGCCATAGAGCAAAGATACTGGTGTTTTCTGAACTGATGGCAAGAAGTTACCATCCTTTTTGCCAGAAGGTAGATCGGAAAGCGAAGAAGGTATAATTTTTCCAAGCCAGCACGTGTCAAAATGCCACAAAACAAGCAAAAAAGAACTTAAATTAAGCTCAAAAAGTTGGTAATTAGGTACCAAATATTGATTCATTTCCGGCCGTTTTGAGGCCTAAAGTTTCAATATGTTTCTAGGGGAGCATAAAATAAAACAATTTTCATTATTCCAGCTACCATCTTTCAAAATGACGGTTGAGAAGCATCAAATCGTGATCGGTCTTACTCCTATGATCAAGGACAACAAGCATACCCAACAACTGATGACAGACTTGTCAGCTAACAAGACTTCCATCTCAGTAAGTTGAAAGTGCCAAGCTCTCTTAGCAGGGCCTAAGATGATCTATTTCACTAGGGTCCGGTTGTTCGAAAAAGATTACCATGGTGGGGCATTAGAAACTCTGACTTAATGCAAAGGAATTCTACTGTTACGAGTTTTCTTGCGCTTGTACAGTAGTTGCTCTAACCTGAACACTTTTTTCGAGTCTCTTATATCGAAAATGGCAGCGAAGCAGTGCATTACTGGCAGGATGAGACGTATCCTTTAACCCACTTAACCTGAGGATCAGGCCCTCCCTCGTTTCCCTTTTTCTTCCCTCATTTTCTCTCGGAAAAGTTAAATTCCACCTGATACTCAGGCTATAACCCACTAAGAAAAGTTTCTTTATTTGTCAAAAGCTGCCGAGCAACTTGCAACTTTTGACTAAGCCTAATCGAGTCGCCAGGTGTCGATAGGATATGAGAAGTTAGTCGCAATAAATAGTTCATCGCAATAGATAGCTAGTCGCAATAGATAGTTTGTCGCAATTTCTGGGACCTGATTAATCCGTCGTCCATTCCTTCTCAGAATTCCTCATACCTCATGTTCGATTCCGTATTGGCGCTTGCTCATGGCCTTGATGACGTCATCAAAAATAACCGCTGGATTACGAATACGCATGCTCACAATGTGGAGAAGTCACCAAATGGCATGAGCATGCTTGCTAGCATGAAGAAGGTATGATAGTGCATAACGATAAAAGTAGTGAACGCAATTTGTTTATATCTCATGGAATTTCGATCCATCCTTTGATCGATCCTATTCCTTTTATACAAGCAGTACATTGTGTCCGTTTTGCTTTTGCTTTTGTCATGTCCTTATGTCACCAGTATGGATGAGATTCGGGCTAACGACAAGTTGTGATTGGTCCATTTTGTCCACGTGACCATACCCGGAACGTTTCATCCCGCGACTTCTTACCGACGCGGAGGTAGAAAGTGCCAACGTACTCTACCGTAGCGGATGAATATCGGGCTAACGACAAGTTTTCTCTCCGTGTTCATTTAGGTCAAAATAGATGGCACTACAGGGGATGTTCATTTCAATACCGAGGGGGAGAGAGACGGGATGCTTTTTGACATCATGAACCTTAGGCATGGGGAGTTCGTGAAGGTGAGAAAATTCAAAATAGCTCGCTCGAAGACTCGCTCATTCTACCCTGGTCGCAGGGTGAAGTTTCCGTGTTTTCGAACCAGGTTTGTAGTCGTATTTTGGTTATTTTGGTGGTAGCTCGTTTTGCGTCAGTGATTTTAGTCTTGCTGAAACTTCACGCTGGGGGCACTGCTAGAAAATATAGTTCTATCAATCAAAAACGTCAGTCCCAAAGGCGGAGTTTCGGGCTTCCTATCATTGGATGATGAATTGGCAGCAGGATTAGTTCCGGAACGAGATCGTGTTACTTCCCTCTCCTTGAATAATACGCGAGTCCGCAGTACATTTTGACCTATCCGCGATATATAAGATGACATACCACGCAAAATCAGAGGACATTTGTTTTATACCACAACAAAAAGGCAAAAAATAAAAACACAAACAGCGCGAGCGCGCAGCCAAACGGTGTTTTCATTGGTTATTTTAGCGCGCGCGCTTATGATGACGCGTTCCGTGGTATACACCTAATTCAAAAAGGTTGCTTTGGTGTTTGTTCTTTGGTCTTTCAATTATAGCGCGAAACAAAGGAATTCTTTGCTTCAGTGACCACGAGACAAAGACGTCCAAAGACCAAAGACCAATGACCAAAGCAACCTTTTCTGAATTAGGTGTATACTTTTATGTACCCATGGCTGAGAACTAATCAGAATTCGAGAAATGCGCGCTTTGTGTTATAAACTGCTTCACCCTTGCAAATGATCTCGAGTTTTCAATTTCTATGGTAATGTCATTACGTTTGATTGTAGGTTGGTGACTGGAATGTTTCACGCTCTCCCCGACTCGTTATTGGCGGTCTAAAGCAAAATAAAGAACAAGTTGAGGTCATTCCGATTAGCAGACTCAACAGAAAGCTGATTGTTGTTATTGTCGAGGTGGGTTGCCAATCCGTTGAAAGAAAAGAGACAAATATGCCGAGCACTCCTAAAACGATTTTTTGGGAGAAGTTCTAAAGTTCAATTATCTTTAGTAGCGTGACGCTAATGCAAGATATTTTGGGGCGCACGCTTCAAAGGCGGCGCAGGTGGGCAGGCGCCTGCATTGATGTTATTGCAGGCGCGGCGGTCAACTTGAACGCTTCGATGGTGCGACAGGACCTCACTTCTTCAGGCAACAGATTCCATGATCTGATCGTTCTTGGGAAGAAGGAGGTCCCGTATGCGTTCAAGTTGGACGGTACTTGATGATATTTGAGGCCGCAGTGTCTCTTGTTCTCCATGACAGACTCGGGGAACTTGAAGGGGGGGAGGGGTCCTAGTATAGGGGTGTTGGCTAATGGATTGTTGTCCCCACTGCTTTGGTATTCGTTTTTGTTTTTCTGTCCCGTCAGTCAAACCATTCTAGACCAATCAGGTCCTTGCTTTGTTTCGCCTAGCGCAGTCAACTGGCTTTCTGTCGCGAAGTATAGGAAATAAACCAAAGTAAATGCGAATGATTCACGACCATCATCTGAAATCCTCTCTTTATTTATTTGAATTTGCCCGAGGGCCGGGAAATCCTCACAGAGCGAGGCTCCAATTACGAGGTTCCCTGGTCAGTGTGGTGTGTTAAGTTCCGGACCGGTGTCACGTTACGCTCTACCCCGTCCGTGCGGCTGCGGGGAGACTAACTGAGGATGGGCAACTTCCAACGCCCCCGTGGTTCTTTAATGTCCCTCTGGTTGAGGTTAATGTATTGCATGTAAGAAACAGGACCTACGGTTTTACGTCTCTATCCGAGTAGACGTGAAATTCTTCTAACCATTTCAGATCTTGGAACGATAGCTGCGATATGAGGTGCGATTTTTGCGGCGATCGTGGGCGTCTTATCGCGCGGTTATGAACGACAGGAGATTTGGCCCTGCGATATTTGTCAGTTTGTTGGCGATCTGAAGAAATCACACCCGCATCACAGTGAAATTTGAACATGTTCAAAACGCCTGCGACGTCGCGGCGACATCGCAAGTGAAATCGCCATTAGATCGCCGACCGTTCACACCGCGCGATATGACATCGCCATGGGATCGCCACAGAAATCGCACCTCAAATCGCAGCTGAAATCGCTTGTCTCTTATGCATTATTTTCGTTAGGATTCACCATTCATTATTAAATCAGTGGATAGCGCGACTGGCAAGGCCAAGTGGAGCGGCTTTAGTATTGACCTCATTGACGAAATATCGAGACTGCTGTTATTCAAGTATGAAATAGTCGAGGCCCCGGATGGAAAATATGGCGGGAAACAGGCTGACGGCACTTACAATGGGATCGTGGGAGAATTAACGAAAAGGGTTTGTTATTATCGTATGATGGTTACCCTCGCCTTTCCAATCTCTGCCCACTCTTATTCCCCATCTTCTACATCAGGGGCAGATTTAGGAAAATATGTGACTATAGCCCACTAGTGATTTCGTATGACTGTGAAAAGTACCGCGAAAGAGTTGTTCCGCGCCGCGACCGTGACCGTACCACGACTACGAGATTTCATTTGGTATCTACAGCAGGCCAGGTTCCGTCACCGCGGCAGTACCGCGCCGTGTTACGGCACTTTTCACAGTCGTATTTGCACCACAGCTGCAATAGTCTAAATCCGCCCCTGTCAGGGGCGCGCGGGGGGGAAGGGGGGGGGGGGGGGGGGGGGGCGAAAGTATAAAAAGATCAAATGCAGTAAATGTATTGGAATAGCTCCTACATAAGGGGGAGCAGCCCCTCCCCCCCTCCCCCTTAATCCTCCCCTGGTCTCATTTTCACTAGGGGGGACAACGTTTTTGATTTCAGCATGGCGACCTGTCTGTCTCCCCCCTGACCATCAATTCGGGGCGTGTCCAGTACCTCTCGTTCAGTAAACCCTTCATACAGTTTACCATGGATCTGGTGACGCTCAAGGCGGCCCCGGTTGGTGCTGATATCCTTGCCTTTATGATGCCTTACTCCATCCCGGTTTGGTTGATGACGCTAGTGTGTCTTGCGTTTGTGACTGTGATGCTAACGCTTGTGAACCATTATAGCCCTTTTGGGCACAGGTAAATATATGTTATTTACCGGCTGCGAGGTCCGTATAGGGAAAAACTGTGACCGAGGGCTGGAAAATGGCCGAGGTCAACATTTTCCAGGCCGGGGTCACAGTTTTTCCCTATACGGATCGACCTAAAGCCGTTAAATAACTTATTTATTTTTTTCCAACTCTAAAATTAGATTTTTTTTCCGATGAAAACAAGCGCGCACAAATGGTTACCGTGGCTTAGGTCAGAGATAGGAAAATATCGCCCCCGCGCGCTCGCTATGAAATCCAATCAGATTGCAGAATTCGTTACCGTGCCCTCTAGGAAAAAAATAAATACTATGAGTTATACAATGCTTTCGATTGGCATACTGCAGAATATCCCACGCGACAATTGTATTTCCTGGTATACACCACGCTACAGAAAATAAAGTAACGTTTTACGTAAATGCAGTGCATGACGGGAAGGTTCAGTGGAATACCGCTGAATATACAACGCCATTCCTGCATTCTGATTGGCTGTATTTTCTGTGGTGTGGTATAAAGTGCCATATAGGCCTGTCAAGAGGTATTTTTTAAATTAGACTATCTCCATACCCACGAGCTCACCATAGGTGTGCTTTGATTTCAGACTCGGCAATAACGAATGTGATGGGTCAGAGTTCAACCTGTTCAACAGCTTCTGGTTCTCATTGGCTTGTATGTTACAACAAGGGGGGGATAACACGCCCAAGTGTCTCTCAGGTATAATATGCTGAGTAGCGCATAGATTTTAAGGTTAATTGAGTTAGCTGCAGTTACAAGAAATACACAAAGTAATCTTCTAGTTTTGTTTAAAAAACGTTTTTAACTACCAGATGAGTACTAATTTGTATTTCCGTATGTTATCAAGCGGATGGAATTGGATAGCGAATTGGCCTTTTATGATTTCTAAGATATTTTTGGAAAACACTCACTCCGGTTTGCTTATTGGAATGAGTCATTTGCAAAACTCGGCTCAGTGAAATTGCTTTTTTGTCAGTGAAAAGTTGTGATACGTTGCTAGTCGCACTTGAAGGCCTGTTTATGTGAGGATGTTTTACTGTTAGGTTATGTATTCTAGTGATTTATCCAGGAGTCACCTTGACATACGTTCTTCAGAGAGCTGCGCTTTTAGGCAGTGCCTAAAATAGTCAGTGCCTAAAATAGTCAGTGCCTAAAATAATAGTCAGTGCCTAAAATAGTCAGTGCCTAAAATAATAGTCAGTGCCTAAAATAATAGTCAGTGCCTAAAATAATAGTCAGTGCCTAAAATAATATTTCTCCTCCTAGGCCGTGTGCTGGTTGGTTGCTTCTGGTTCTGTATCGTCATCTGGGTGTCCACATACACTGCGAACTTGGCGGCGTTTTTCCAGTACCGATATGGTGGCCAGATTGTAGGAACTTTACAGGAAGTGGTAGACGGGGATTTTAATCTGCACATTCTTAGTGACACGGCACTAGAAGAGCTTTTCAAGGTGGCAGATTATCACATCTACAAGTAAGTGTGTCGAGAGGAGAACCTTAATATAGTAAGCGTGTCAAGCGGAGAACCATACCAACTGTGCCAAGCGGAAAACCATACTAAGTTTGTCGAGCCGAGAACCATACCAAGTGTGCCAAACCTCGACACATTTCGGATTACAAAACATCACAAAAACATCAACATGAAAGTATAAATAAGTAAATTTAACAATTACCATAAGAACATTTTCATCTAACAGGGCCCAACATTAACGTTTTTTCGCTAGGCTCCATTGGCGACTAATTAAAAAAATTCAACAATGCAACATTAAGTCGCCACATTAACGTTGATCTCAGCTGAACTCAGAAAGATGGGGTGTCATTTGGCTACTAATGTTTGGTCGCCAAGCCTCCATTGGCGACCATATGGTCGCTGTGTCGGGCCCTGTCTAAGCCGTCTACCTCAAATCTAGAACCCTGTAATAGATTTTTAGTTGTTGCCAAAGTAATACAACGTTGGATACGAAAACTGAGTTTGTGTTAATATTTCCAGGCAGCTGTACCAGCGCATGGTCCAACGCAAATTGTTTCTGAACACCACCTCTCAAGGGTATGAGCAGGTGAGACGGAGCAGGAAGTCTATCTACATGGAGGAGAACCCTTTCTCGCAGTACTACGTCATGCGCAAGCCCTGTGATTTAGATACGGGTGAGTGACATTCTCTTACCCAGAGCTCCCCGGCTTGTCTCCTCGCGGGGGAGGCTCTGGTGACAGCCACTGACGCATGCGCGAGATTTGATACAGAGCCGTTGAGAGAAAGATCTTACTGCGCATGCACCAACGCTCAAAATTAGCCGTTCAGCAAAGGCCCTCAAATGGATGTCACCAGAGCCTCCCCTGCGAGCAGACGAGCTGGGGAGCTCTGGTACGAGAATGGGTGAGTGAGATCTAGGCGTCGGCCATAGCAACATACCAAGTCGGAGAAAGCATCCATTTCTCTCGGCGGGACTCTTTCAGCCAATCACAAACGTTTGCCTCACAGACGCTAATGATTTCAATGTGTTAGCTTTGGCGACATTTTGGTCTTCAACAGAAACCATTTGGTTGCATTTGCGACTGTCTTGTCCACAGATTTAAAAACTGTGTATTTCTCTTCTCCAGCCAAGGGATTCATGGGGGCGCAAGGTTACGGGATTGCCATGCCGAAAGACTCCGAATACGCCGCCAACATCTCGGTAGCCGTACTCAAACTCCAGGAGACAGGCATGCTGGGGGAACTAAGGCGCAAATGGTGGGACTACAAGAGTCAATGTCGGCCCAACACGAACCGTAAGGGAATTTATAAAATTATCACACGACGAGTGAATTCCACGGTAAATTTCACGCAAAAAACGAAAAAAAAAAAAACGAAAAAAAACGTGGAACTCAATGGTTGAAAGCTGAACTCGACAAAACACAAGTTACCCGCGCGCGAAGAAAGTTCAAAGCTGGAATCATATATAATATCAAATCTTTGCTATGGGATTCAAGAAAAATTCACCACTCGACTTCGCAGCTCGTGCGATATAATTTTCCGCGTGAAATTTACGGTGGAATTAACTCGTCATTCGATGAATTTGTCTATAGAGCGAATCTCATATGACTGTAGTGAAACCAATCGCGAAGTGAATGATTACACCAATTCTGAACTTAAAACCTATAGGAGTGATAACATAGTGATTTCGAATTACCCACGACGAGTCATCTGAAATACGCTCTAATGCCCGACAAAGTTAATATATAGTTTTTAGGCACTGCCTAAAAGCGGAGCTCCATATAGATATCAATAATGACACCGACGCTTACGACATTGTTGTTACATTTCAGAGAAGAGTCACACTGACCGCTTGGCCCTCCTGAACATGGCTGGTGTTTATATTGTAATCGGCGTGGGGAGTTTAATCGGCGTGATCGCCATGCTTAGTGAGGTCTGGTGGTACAAGAAAGGCGAAGAGGTCAAGAGCAAGATGAGGCAGTGCCTTCCGTAAGTACATTCCGCTGGTTTGGAGACTGGTTCACGTTAGCTTTAAAGAGCCTGTGTCAGCCGCCACATTGACAGCATAGCAAGATACCAAGTGGCGGAGAAAGCATCCAAATCCGTCGGCTGATTTAGAGAATATAGAGCAATGTTCTCGATTGAATTCGGTAAATCAAATCTAAAACTTTGTTTTTAGATGTTTATTACAACCATTCTCAGTTACGCGGTCGCCGGGAAAAAAGCTTGCAAGTGAAAACTCGTTTTTTGTCAAAGTTTCCATGGCAACGCACGTGTTTTCGCCGGCTTGTCGCGCTCAGACAAGACAGAAAAACGAGTTTTCGCTTGCAAGCTTTTTTCCAGGCGACCGCGTGTGTTGAGTATGGCTGTAAGAGATTTCTAAACCTGCTACACTTATTTCGTTTTCTGTCACGCAGCACTAGCCACGCTTTTTTAGCCATTGATTTCGCGTAATGTTTCAGGTAATTCTCCCGTTTGGAGAATTCGGTGAAATAAGTGAACATCTTTTACTCATAAATCACATTTTGGACAATGTTAGCTCATATTGCGGGCTTACTGCACATTTCGTAATTTGGCCGCCATGTTGGAGTACTTCCAAGGAACTCAAACTAACCATCGTAACAAATACACTATGAATAGAAAAATGGCAAAATATTACTCATGAACAACTTTCTTTTTCTAGGGGAAAACATGGAAATAAAGTTCAAGCGTTCGAGGCTGATACATAGCTTCTTTCCATTTTGCATGATATTAAAATATTGCATGCTTTCTTTTGAAATCAGTGTGCCGTTTGCTTACTTCAAATAATATAGCCTGCGAGCAAATTCTCCAGTGTTTTTTTTTTTTCGGATATTTTGTTTTTCGGGTTTCAGGATACCTGTATCGAGAAAAGAATCCCCCCTCGATTTTTTTGCGCGACACAGGTATCCTGAACCCCGAAAAACAAAATATCCGAAAAAGCCCTTTGGACAGCCGGCTCACGGGCTTCTCTCAAGGTCTTAGAGTAAGCTAACCTGGAAAAGCTTTGAACTAAATAATAATGTCCATTGTCTTGTTTGTTCATATACTAAAACCTTGTAAATAGTGCATGACTGAACCGCCTTTCCATGTACATTGTAAAGCATGCTAAGTTTCTAAACAAACTTCAACTTCTTTTGTAAAGTATAAAATTCTTAAAAGGATAAAAATCTCATCGGGAATTGTCTCTGTATTAACTGTAAAAATATGAAAGTTTTAAAGGTTTTGGTTTTTATTATATCTATATACGGGTGATTACCTAAAGGCGTAGACTCGGTTAACCAACGTGGGAGTTTCGGTGCGTCCCCGTTCATCTACCTTCCCAGTAGACTAGATCCTTGATATATGGTACACTATAGAATCCTATGATATCTCTTTTTTTGTGTAAATTGAGGACGAGATATCATAGGATTCAAGTCTATTCAAAGCGTTCAGTCGGTAGATTCCGCCGAAAATAGCACTCAAAAAGGCGCTTTTTTCGTGCTATTTCCTTAGCGGAATCTAGCCTCCTGAAGCTTTGAACAATCCTATAGAATCGTATATCTCTTTTTTTTGTGGAAATTGAGGACGAGATATCATACGATTCAAGTATATTCAAAGTCTTCAGTCGGTAGATTCCGCCGAAAATAGCTCTCAAAAAGGCGATATCGCCTTCGTCGCTGCGCGACTCGTGCGATATCGCTTTTTTCGTGCTATTTGCTAAGCGGAATCTAGTCCCTCAAGCTTTGAATAATCCTATAGTATCATTCTGAATATCCTCGTTCTATAAGAAATGAGAGATATTTATACGGAGGACACTATAGTGTACCATAATGAAGGATCTACCCCCAGCAGAGGAGCCAAGCAATCACGCGCGACATTACGACGGCCTAGAGTTATAAAGGCGAGTCTTTATTATACCCATTTTAAAAGAAGAAATATTCTAAGTTGTAAATTTCTAGTGGGTTCAGTCCATCTGTCGCGGTGATATAGCTATTATAGTCGGACAGAATCGTAGGGCCTGGGTACACTTGGACAGATGTTGCGCGCATCATTGTAGCCAAAAACCTGTTTCCTTCATGTTTCCCGGTTTAGACACGCGGGAAACGTTGCGGTCAAGCTTTTTTTGTAGCCGAGACAGCGCGTTCCAATTCCAAGATGGCGGCGGCGATGACAAACGCGAGGGTCTAGACCTATATTTACTGAGATGCGCGAGATTTTATTTTGTAGACATAGAATGTTCATAACTGTTAACTGAATAAGATAGAAAAGATCAGATGAAAATAAGAAAACAAATTAAGATAAAAAAATCAGATAAAAACAAATCAGATAAAAAAGATCAGACAAAGAAAGATAAAACGCAAAAAAATGTCAACATTCGCTGACTTGGAAATTTAGAAATGCAAAACAGTTGATATTTACTCTAGGTTTGACAATGTGAACTTAATTTTAAAAATTTGCCTGTGTCATGGCAAGGCATTCATTATATATAATTTACGATTGACGTGCATTAATTGAGAATCATCCCCACCTGGCGTGAATTCCTTTATAAAGGGGTTTCTACGCGATTGCCCCCCGCATTTATATCTTTTTCCCCACCTACGAGTATGCACTGATTACAAACAGTTACTAGCTGGAAGTCGGCATATTATTAGCTTTAGAGGAAAGAAGAGAAAACTCAACTGGCGATTTGTGTCATGATTTGGCAGAAACTCTTGTTCTGTACTATTTCTGGACTTTACGAAAGAACTTACGACGTGATATAAACAAATATTTTTCTTAACTGGTAAGTCCTTTTATATGATTTGTTATACTTAGATGTGTTATATAAAATATTTTTGGGTGATGTTTCTTAAGTCGACGATGCATCCCATATTTAAAAAAATTAGCAATATTTTTTAATTAATAGTGTGAAAATGCTGCAGAGTTCTTTCCTCCTTTTAAAACCTTTCGTTATTAGGTATCTAAGTGAAGAAGGACTAATCAATAATTGATACTCCATTTCTCTTTCTTGGTCTATTCTTTTTTTCTTTTTTAAAGCTTAAAATACTTTGATCATGATTGAAAGTATTTCTCTTATGACTTTGAAATCGAATGCATTCTACAAAAACAATATCTGTAGTGACGACCTAATGATGGTCAATTCTAGTCTTCCTACTGACTTTCTGTTGAGTGCCCCTGATGTTGTTTATTTTTACCTCACCGCGTTTAGTATTATAGGAAAATGGAAAACGGCGAATGTCTGTCTTTGTACTTAGAAGAAAACAACGCCGTTCTCCAGATCCAATTTTGGTGATCTCGACTGAACGCCCAACGCCCAGTTTTCAAGCGCGACATTAACTAAACGTTTTGAAACTGGTGAATACTTAAAGATATTTTTTAAATTTGCTCGAGTTGTTTTAATTTGTCTTATCATTCATCTGAATGTTAAAGTTTCCCCGAAAAAAAGAGCAGGTTTTCTTTTAAGTACGTGCAAGAAGTTAGTTTTGGTAAACACACTAAACGATTTTTCGAAACTAAGTTCTTGTTTTTGACGACGGATATTTTTTGTTGCAAAATTTTAAATCTCATTGAACAATGTTAGACTTTAGCCTCCGTTACATAAACCTTATCTGTATTACCTTGAATATTGGCTGGCACTATTTCTGCTCATGTTGCGCATGGTTTGTCGAAATTTCTAGAACTTCATGCCTCAGCAAGTTTATTCTTTCACAGCAGGCCAGATATGTGTTATCACGCCGAAAAAATAAACATTTCAGATATCAGGGAAAACCTTTTGCCAAGGCAAGATAATCTGTATTAGAGTATTCCCTAACATTGGGAGATATACTCCCCCTGTCTATTAAACTCAAGTTCTGGAAACTTTTAATTGCGATTTTCATATTTCTACGAAAAGTCAGTTTCGAATTCACCACTCTGCCGCTAAATAGGCATCGACGGCGCAAAAATACAGTGGGAGCCTCGATTTGAAGTAGAAAAAGTTGTGAATACCGACGAGAAACTGATGAAGCTTGAATGGTGACAATAGACAAAACTTTTTGGACTTGTTTTTTTTTTAAAATAAATAAATTGATTGGTTGGTATTCGCAACTTTCGGGTTTAAATCGAGGCTCCCACTGTATTTATGCGCCGTTGATGCCTATTCAGCGGTAGATTAGAGAATTCGAAACTGGACTATTCCCTCTTTACATTTCCAAACTGCGTCCACCATTCTCGAACCAGAGCTCCCCGGCTCGCCTCCGCGGGGGAGGCTCTGATGACAGCCATTGACGCATGCGCGAGATTTGATACGGAGTCGTTGAGGAAAACAACTTTCTGCGCATGCCCTAACATTGAAAATCAGCGATGGCCCTCAAATGAATGTGCGGAGAGCCTCCCATGCGAGCAGACGAGCCGGGGAGTTCTGGGTACGAGAATGGCGTACATCAAACCTTTTAGGGCAGACGCACGGATTTATTTCATTTTATTTCATTTGTTTCACTTGCATTTAATGGTGGAAAATTTGATTTTAAAGCCTAACTAGCCCTAGTTAAAAACTTATACTTGATTCTCTGCTGATCAGTCACTAGGTTGCCATGGTTACCGTATGGATCCTGTTCCTGGACCTGTTTTTCCTGTATTTACAAGCTGCTTCCTCGGTGTTGCGATACACACCTTCCAGTGCTTATATTTGTAAGTAAAAACGCTATGAATTACAGGGAGATAACTTGTTGAGTGGTGGTTTATTGGAGACTAGTCCCTGGCGTAACGGGATTCCTGTGGTAAGATAGGAGATGTGACGTCACTTCGGAGCTTCGCCCCACTCCTTACGGTCCATCTCCTAGCACAGGAACCCCGCTCAATACGCCAGGGACTGGGTTTGTTGATGTTTTTATCTCGGAAAGTCGTAGCTCATTGATAGTGGTCGCCATCTTGGATTTCTGGTACAGTAAAAACTGAGAAAAAGGGGAAATGAAATCTCAAAAATATATGCAAATTGTGATCGTGTGTCCAAATCTCCTTCACCTGTTTTTTTTTTTTTTTGTTAAAGCACCCTCAGCCTTATGTTCTACTTCCCGCCACCTGTACAACGGTGAACGATTGATGCAAATAGCTTCCTGTACGCATTGCGTACCTATGTTTTGTATCATGTTACATGTAAAAGTACATTGAGTAATCTCATTTGTTTGTTAGGTCATCTCAAGAATTCAGACTCCTCCCAAGAGGGGATATCATTCACCTCGGCAATACAACAGGTTAACACGGAGCCCACCTTACTCTCAAATACCACGTTATACGTGGCAGGGACGAAGTTTAACGAGGATGATCCTATGAAGTTTGGTAAGAAAGCCGTGCACTTGCTTCTCATTTTTCCGTACGTGCTGTAATAGCAACATGGTCTCTAAAACGAATTGACGATTATCATCAAATCTCAATTGCCTTCGAATTGACGATTATCATCAATCTTCTGACATGCACAAAATCTTAGGTTTTGGGGTGGTTTTGGGTTAGATTTTGGTTTAGGTTTTGGGTTAGGTTTTGGGTTAGGCTTTGGGTTAGGCTTTGGGTTAGGCTTAGGGTTAGGCTTTGGGTTAGGTTTTGGGTTAGGTTTTGGGTTAGGTTTTGGGTTAGGTTTTGGGTTAGGTTTTGGGTTAGGCTTTGGGTTAGGATCAGGAAAAAGTCTGGAACAAAAACAAAAACGTACGTCCCGAGACATAGCCAATCCAGGAGTGAATATTGTTCACGACACGCTATGACGTCATCTGTGCATCTATTACAGTATAGACGGATGGGAACTGTTTATTTTGTGCAAGAAACCTTTTTTCTCAGCATGTCACGCAGCTGTTCTGCGCATCTCAAATCAAAGAAATATCGTCCCGTAACGATGGCCAGCGAAGGCTAAAAACCTCGAAAACGAACCGTATATAATCTCGCTACTTCTCAATCCATCCGACCATGCTTTTTAGCTTTACATGTTCTTAAATAGTTATCCGATAGGATGGTTCTATTAGTTTCTGATAATTCAGTGCTCGCTCCTGGAGCATGCGCGTATCCTGACAGGCTCGGCAGAGCGGAAATGACCTGCTTAGACCACTAAATTTCAAATAGTAAGGTCAGGTTAACTCAGATAAGCTTGATGTTTTGCATACAGACTCCTTGTCTGATTAAAAACAAATATCAAAAATGACTTTTTTCTAATGGATCCGTCTTTGAGATATTAGGCTTTAAACATTGGTTTCTGTGCCATTTTATGGGAGAATTAGTACTTTGATCAGGAATTATGCAAACTTTGCTCAATCATATCTAAGATTCATATTCTTCAATTTCTTAAACATTTGGAATTAAGCTTTTAGCTATAGAAACTCTTTGCATACGGAATCTTGAGCTTATATATTGAAATATGGCAAAGTTAGACATTTCATTTTTGGTCATTTCCGCTCTGTCGACAGGCTCCCTTTCAGCGCGTCATGAGCCACGTAGGCCACTGGACGCATGCGATTGGCTTTACTATTATGATATTTGTGCATCTATAGACCTCCTCGGCTTGGGCGTAATGTTGTCCCATTTCAGATCACGTGGCATTCCCATGAGTATTCTCTCTCTTTTTCTGCTACGCACCGAAGGATATATGAATATGGAAACATTCCAAACAAAGAGAGAATACTCATGGGAATGCCACGTGATCTGAAATGGGCAAAACATTACACCCAAGCCGAGGAGGTCTATTACAGTCATGCAAATCTACTTGTTTTATACGCAACCTATTGGTTAAATTTGTAATTTAAGTAATCATCCATGCAAGAACTAGGCAAACTTCCATTGTTCTACGGCATTGAAGGTTCCCACGTAGAATATGTCCTATTTTTTTTACCACAGAAAGTAATCATGACAAGTAACATAATAAAAGTGAAAAATTGATAGATTGCGACTTGCATTGAGAACATATGGCAACAGTCTCTAGACCAATCAGATCAAAGAAGAACAAAGGAGTGAGAATCAGCATTTTACACTAGGTTCCCCACGTACAAAGTCTTTTAAAATTGCATCTCCTGTTTGTGAGTACCACATGTGCTTATATATCTCTAAAAATCCTCAGAAAAGTTTTTCAAGCATAGTGAATTTACTGATTTTCATGTCTAAGCCAATGAAATTGCCTATATTTTCAATAGAAATTAATTTCATTCCAGCATGCTTTGCCGTTGGCTTGCCTAGTTCTTATACGGACCATTACTTAAAATCTTACACTCAGTTCGACCGATCGAGCGCGCCTTAGCATGAGTGTTCGTGTAATAATTTGGAGAATCAAATTGACTGATACAGTGCTTTCTATTTTGGCAGCTGTGAACGCCACAGACTTGAACGTTAGCGCGCTACTTGTGGACCATCACCCCACCACTTCCCATGAATCAGTGGGCGCCCTGCTTACTACGCCCTTGGTAACCACGCGACCTTCGCGAGCGGTTCCCTACAACGTCAGCTGTCTTTCTTTCGGAGTCTGCGTCGGGCCTAGTCCCTCGGATATAGGCGCGGCATTACTGGCGGTGATACAGCAGTATGGCTGGAAAACTATGTTTGTTATTTACGACAGTAAGTTGAGAAAACATCCATTTCAATTTATATTGCTGTTTATCGTATTTTATGAATCTTTTCCGGCGGGTAGCCTGTTTTTTTTAAGATTTCGTTACCAGGCCCTTTAGCCGAGAAATAAAAATAAAGGTTGGCGACCAAGGGCTGGTTTTCACTAGCAACATAAGCATAAGCATACGGATCAAACTAACTATTTCGATCAAGAGCTTCCGTGCTTCTTGTGCTTATGTTACGGCCATTGTGTCGTAGTGGAAACCAACCCTAAGAGAGTGACCTAAAGCTTTACTGTGACTTGTCCTGCTTTTTTCTCCAAGATAGGAGGAAAAATACTCTAAAGGCCTTCCAATTTAGGTTAGGAAGATTTCCTAATAAGGATGTTTTACTACGCCTGCGAGTCGACCGTTTGTTGTCATGGGGGGTCTTGCACGAAATACGCGACCCGCTACACAACCGTTTCTGACTTTTCAACTTTACTCGTCTACACCCATCAGCGGCGTAGTCAGGAATTTCTGAAGGGGGGGCCGGATAGTGAAAACATGGGACGAAAATGTTCAAATTTCCTCCAGCAAATATAGTAAATGTATGGGAAGATCTCCCGAGAAAGGGGGGGGGGCGGCCTCCCCCTGCCCCCCCCCCCTGGCTACGCCCCTGCCCATAACTAAAAGAGGGTGTTTATCAAGGCCAACAGACCTCGCAACCATCATGAACCAACACCGAGTTTACGATAAAAAAGGATGCAATAAAATGCTTAATGTGGAAATAAATGTGACTCTTCTCAACACTTTGTGTTTTAGTTCGTTGGCGGGACCATGCCTCCGTTTTCGTAAGCCAAATCCCGAGTACTTTGCATTACGAGATTGTCGATGTGGTGTTTGACCGCAAGAACAAGCTGCACGTCACATCCAAAGAGAAGCTGAGCCACTTGACTGACCATCCAACCGAGGCCATGGTAGTCTTCTGTGACGCAGGACTGGCCAAGGCCGTTATAGACGAGGTAATGCCCTGCCAACGCCCTTTGCCGTTATTTCATTATTTACGAGGAAATGATGAACCAAGTGGTATAGCTGTTGTGGCTTTACCTCCGTGTAAGAACCCGTGTATTTGTTCATGAGTTGCGTCACAAAGCCTCTTTTGGTTAATAGAACGAATCATGATGAACTAAGAACTGATCGCAATGGTGTCCACTGGTAATAGTTCTTACACAGAGGTATACCCGCGTTGTGGATGAATTTTCGAAACGAAAATATCAAAGTTTCTAAATTTCAATCATGAAATTCAATTCTGTTCCATCTAAGAGTGCGAAGAAAACGGCAACATTTGATAATTGTTCTTAAAATCAACCCGATGGTCAAATTTGGAAAATGTTTTTTCTCCTCGTTTTTCAGGTTCATTCCCGGTAACACACCAGAAGTTTAGAACTCATAAATGGCTACTGGCTGACCCGGTGAGTGAGTGCGTTTGAGATAAAGCTGGTTTTATGTACGCATGCGCGCCGTTTTAGCCAATCATGTCTGTCGCCAGAGCCTCCCCTGCGAAGGTGCGAGTGGAGGAGCTCTGTGTACGAGAGTGTGAAGGCTTTATTTATGATTTATTTGTTTATTTATTTATTTATTTATTCTCATAAGTGTTGTGACCGTTTTCAGATCGAGTCATCTCGGACGCAGCTTGATACGGAGCATTCTCAGATAGTTATCGGTTTGGCGCCAAATGTCGTGAATAACGCCCGGACGTCCAGTCTCCATACCTCACTCAATCACATCAACCAAACTACCAAGGTAAAGCAAAGAACTAGATTGATCAATATTCAAACTCTCACAACGAATGGCACTCTATGCAGGACCCGAGGTATTTCCCGGATTACCCGAGGTACTTCCCGGATTACCCGAGGTATTTCCTGGATTACCCGAGGGACTTCCCGGATTGCCCGAGGGATTTCCTGAATTTGCCGAGGGCTTCTCCGAATTACCCGAGGGATTTCTCACCATACCAAGTGTCAATAAATTTAAGACCAGAATAAATGGAGTTAAAGCTGTAATAGAAAACATTTCTACTAGAATTCAAAACGTTGCGTTTTATTTTTGTCCCCCAGTTCGCGACTTACCTGCTGTACGATGCGGTTTTTGTGTACGCGCATGCGCTTCACGACATGTTGGTTGATAACCAGTGGGAGGCGACCCCCCACGACGGTAACCTGATGACGTCACACAACGGGGAGGTTCTGATGTCATACATGAGGAAGGTATTTTGAAAAAGGGATTTTCTGAGTCTAAAGTTTCTCTTGTATCTTGATCCCAGGGTTAGGGCGTATTATATATTGATGCTAAAAATAAAAATCATTCAAATGGTCGGAAAAGGCAAATCGCTTCTCTCGCGCCGCTGTGCTTTGTCACTAATTTTGATATGCACGTTCAAGACTCTGGATACCAGGGTAGAGAGCGTTTTGTTTATTCAACTTTGCCTTTGTTTAAAACTTATTAATACAGATGAAAACCGCTCTCTGTGCTAGAGCAGATTTCGTATGACTGTGAAAAGTGCCGTGACACGGCGCGGTACTGTCGCGGTGGCTGTAGATACCGAATGAAATCGCGTAGTCGCGGTACGGTCGCGGAACAACTCTTTCGCGGCACTTTTCACAGTCATACGAAATCTGCTCTATTACTTTAGCCACTGTCTTCATTGAAGTGCAGTAAGTTATTTCTTAGTAACTTACTTTTTTCGGTAAAATTTCTTGCCGTTTACGGCTTCGCTTTCGAAGGCCTATGGAAAACGTCGTGCCAGAGTCTCTATCCGTACCAGTCGAAAAACAATAGAGAATTTTCCATTATACAGTATACCGTGACGGAATGATAACTATAACAGCCATACAACTGTGATATTTTTTTAATAAAAGTAGATTTAAAAACGTGATGACAAAAATACTAAGATAGCAAAGATCTGGATCTATAATATAATATCTATAATATTCTATAAAAAATGCAGTTAAAAAAAGATCTGGAAAAAACGAGTTTTAGAATGTTATGGCGGCTCAATGAGGTTCTTGTGACAGCCGTTTGAGGGCCTTTCCTGATTGGCTGATTTTGAGCATTGGAGCATGCGCAGAAAGTTCCTTCACCAGAGCCTCTCCCGCGAGGAGGTGAGTCGGAGAGCTTTGGATACAAGAATGATCTTGATCTCGCTTTTGAAAAACGTATCAACCACGAAAATTCGTTTTCTAGTCTTTTCAATATATGCCGCCGGCGCAATTTTCCCTTTCGTAAATCATTGTTGCTTTTTGGATGTCTCAGTAAAGAGGAACAAATATCGTATATTAATTCTACCCTGTTTAGAACTCTAAACCTAACCGGTAACCCGATTACTAACCCAAACCCTAGCCAGTGCGCTACGAGTGAACTCGCTGGGTTGGAGATGCTTTTAAATTGGATTTGTACTATCTTTCATTACCATCTATAGAACGAAGATCAGAAATGGCACCGACCTTTCTGAAAAGGCATCGACCGTTCAGAGAAATGGCAACGACCGTTCTAAAAGGCAACGATGGTTTACGAAAAGGAAACTAGCTACGCCAACTTTGCTACGCTTTTATAATTATAAAGAGGTCATTTTCTTACGCATGCGTCATTGGTTACCGCCAGAGCCTCCCTCACGGGGTCTGAGGAGCGAGCAGGCTCTAGAGATGAGAATGGTGTGAACCCAGCTTAACGGCTCAAAAAGCGATTCTTGATCTTCTTCTTCCAATTTGCGCGCGCAGCATCTTGAGATGGTCTATGTCGTTGTCTATATTAATAGTCCGTCGGTCACCAGTTTGCATCTCACGACATCTGTCGAGTAACTTCGCCTCCTGGTCTAACCGGTTAAACCGGCTCCACCGGTCAAAGATGATTGGCAGGATTGGTGCTACTATGACGACGCCTGAGATTGCGCAAAAAGCGCCGACAATTTTACCGCCTAAAATGAACAGTGAGGACAGAATTAGTTGATCGAATCTTTTGATCGGTGCTTCTCAAGCCTAACTCGACCACCCTTATATAAGCCAGGAAAAATATGTCTAGTTAAATGAATCCATTTCCATCGGCTTTGATAGGAAGCTAATGGTAGTCATAGTGTTTTTCATTTCTTTTCATCAGAGCGACTATTATCGTTTACTTTTGGCCTTCAGTTGCATTTGTTAAAAGAGGGGTGAATCAGGCTCTAGACCAAACTAAATTGAGGCCGCAGGGCACCACGACCTTCTGTCCGTCCATTAAACATCCATTGGTTCAAGCGTCGAGGATTTCTGTCCTCAAGTTCGCCTGTAGATTATCTGTCTGTATGGCCGTATTCACACTTAAGGTCTCTGTAAACCCGTGAGGGGTGACTCGTCGCGTCGCAATCTGTGCTATGATAATCAGCTATATATCATTTTAAGGCTAAAATATTGCTCTATCTTATAAAGTTGTTTAGTTTATCGAAGTTTTAAATTTTTCTTGTATTTTTAAGACCCGGACTAAAAACTACCTTGTTTACTTGAGAAGCTCCAGACCACTAGCGGTTTGTCGCACAATTTCACACACTGTCGGATTTTAATCTCGGAGAAATGAACAGCAAAACCGTGTCAGCGATTTCGATATTTTGCATATTTACGAAAATATTAGGTCGCGAAGTTGAAAGTCGCATGTTTTACAGTTTGTGGCCGCAGAGTTTTTCATAAAATCTTTTTCAATTAAAAAATAAAAATTCCCTCACACGGTTTTCTAGTTGTGATCATTTTCTAACGACACAGAAAATTTGAGGGCCGATATCTTAACTCGTGCGAGGTCATGAGCTTCGCGAAGGTGAAAATTTGACCTAAAATTACAGTGCTAGAAAAAGCGTGTAAAGTTAATTAAAATACAGAAAATGAGTGGCGAGCAATGGGCAAAAGAATGGGCATTTGCAAGCCTAGGAAAACAGTTGACACGTCATTTGAAGTTTTAGAAATATACTTTAGGACTGTATCAAATGAATTTCGGGAAAAAAGTCATTTTATGAATTTTTACCTTTCACGAGACCTTAAGACAGATTCGTCCAGACGACTTAGGGCAGGGATGTTTAGTGCGTCTCTTACTTCGCCAGTTGCTTCACCTTGTGTGGATACGGGCAAGCGACAGAGAAAACGCGGTCCAGACGAATTAAGTGGCTTAATGCGTCCGAACTAAATTATTTAATTCGTCTGGACGTTTTATCCGTCTTTTGCCCGTATTCACACAAGACGAAGCAAAGAGACGAACTAAAGATCATTGCCCTTAGTCGACTGGACGAATTATCCGTCTCTAGTGTGAAAACAGCCTATCTGTCTATGGGATCTGTCTGTGTGGTTTGTCTGTCTGTGTCGTCTGTCTGTGTCTGTCCGTCTCAAAACCTTTTTTTGTGTTTGCCATCTGTCCATGGCTGCCGAGACCTGGCTATATCATAAATCATACAAAAACTCACCGACACTACGAGGGACCATATCTCCATAGCCAATATTAGCCATGGTAATAAAGGACCACCACATGGCTCCGGGTATGCTGTCAAAATCTGTCCCTGGCGTGAAGTACTGCTCCAAATGGTACCCAAAGCTTGCAAACAACAGACAGGAGACGAGCATCAAAAATGTCAACATTAAAAGGTCATTCCTTCCGGCATGTAAAGCCTTCGCAAGAATACCTAGACTTGAAGTATAACGAGTGAACTTCAAGATCCTGAAAACCTTGGACAGTCTCAACACCCTGAGAACTGAAACCGAGGCTGCGAGCCGGCTTTGATGAAGAAATAAAGTCACATAAAAAGGAGCAACGGCGATGACGTCAACCAAGTTCAAGATTTTCAGAAAGAACCTCTTTTTTTCTTGACTCACAATAAAGCGTGACAAGAGTTCTATAGTGAAGAATGCGATGCAGCATGCTTCAGCAATGTTTATCCAGCTTTTGAAGTCATTATCCATCGGGTGTCTTGTTAACAGACAGTGTTCACTTCTTGTCCTGTTTCTTCTTTCGTTTCTTGTTCCGTTTCTTGTTCCGTTTTTAGAATAACTGAAGTAAATTTCTGGCCATGTGTCCATGCATAACAGAATAGTGGAAAAAACAATTACAGACAAACAGAATAAATTAAAGGTTCTTGCATACATGCTAGATTCTGGCCTCGTGAATAATTTCCAAAAGAAGTTTCGGACAGTGTTCGATGGAGGTTTACGTTCCTTGTTTTTTAACCCTGGAATAATCAGCGTAGCTTTGTCGTCCTCATCGAGACTCTCGTACAGTCCGAAAAATTCAAGTTCATCAACTAGAATTTGTTCCGGAAAGTTCTCTGGTCTGATAAAGATTCCTGTTTGATAAAGATGATAAATGCACTCCGCTACAGTCCGATTTTGGTCGAAGAAATATTCATTTTTTCTCCTGTCATAGTAGCTTGCTCTCCGTTGTGAGTTTGCAAGAAGACTATCTGGGTATCTTGACAGGTTTGTGTGAGTAATTTCATAGACTTTTCCGCTGATGTTGACTCTGATTCTTCGAGTATCTGCAGGCTTGCGCTTGGCTGGTTTTTGCAAATTAGAACTCTTCCTCTGTATTTCGAGTGAGGCCTGTGATGTTCCGGCTCTTGCATACGTTGGACTGCCTCTAGGTGAAAGCCTTGCATCATGCAAGGCTTCCATTGAGCCTAGAGTCCCTTGCAGCATGTTTACCAAGTTGGTAGAAACCACAAATGATGTATTATGACTTGAAAAATCCACACAAACTTTGCCTAAAGTGTAAGGCACAACGCAATGCGTAAAACTCGATTTGCATTTCGCTTTATCTACATTCTCTACGCTCCGCTGCCGAAACCAATCCTTGTCCAATGTCAACGGGGTTTTGATGACTCCCAAAGTTTATGCATTTTTGCAAGTCTAATGTAATTATAAGGCTATGGGAGGTGCTAAATCTATTAAAGTGGTTAAACATTAATTCTAATATTTTTACCAGTCGCTATCAAAATGCAAATGATTGATAGTAGCACTAACCACAAAATTCTCGGAATGCTTGTACTTTTGTTTTGTTTTTGGCACGAAAGCAGAACTCTGTAATGTTCTTGTTTTTCAATCAAACTTACGGGAGGTAGACAAACAGATCTCTTTTTATTCGTTTTTGACGAAAGAAATTACAACATTCAGCAACATATGAGACATAATTTGACATTGAATCCTATGATATCTCTTTTTTGTGTAAATTGAGGACGAGATATCATAGGATTCAAGTATAAGATTGAATAGGATATCATAGGATTCAAGTATACTCAAAAAGGCGATATCGCCCTCGTCGCTGCGCGACTCGTGCGATATCGCTTTTTTCGTGCTATTTTCTTAGCGGAATCTAGCCTCCTGAAGCTTTGAATAGTCCTATAGAATCTCATAGCTCAATTCTTACGCGCGCGTTGATGAGCTAAAGACGAGTGAAATTTAACGTGGAATTCAATGGCTGAAAGCTGAATTCGATGAAACAACAGGTTACCCGCGCGCAAAGAAAGTTCAGAGCTCGAAAAATTATACTAAAATAATATCAATTCTTTGCTATGGGATTCAAGAAAAAAACATGACTCGACTCGTCGCTTCACGACTCGTGCGATATCGTTTTTCGCGTGAAATTTACCGTGGAATTCACTCGTCATGCGATGAATTTATCTATAGTATATTTAGTATAAACCAAGTAATGGTCTATTACAAATCCTGTATTCTGATTGGCTGAGCTACTAATGGTCTATTGGTGATAGACCGTGCCTGGCAAAACCATCACCTTTCTTTGCAAGAAAACTTGATTTTTTCAACATAAAATGATGGAATTCATTGCCAAAACCGACCAACTAGTTGGTTTATACTAAAACAACTAGACCTCTCGTCCTCATGTGCTATGATATCATAGACCATTCGGCCTTCGGCATCATGGTCTTTATCATAGCACATTCGGCCTTAATGTACCCACTGTCATTTTAGCGTGTGCTTGATAATGCTATGAAATCCAAAAATATCATTAAAAGCATATACGACCTTGAATCTTCTCGTGGTGTTACTTGTCCGTTGTAATTCATACAAACTTTAAAATTCAGTTCCTGTTCATACGGTACCGGTACAATTCTGGCACGCTTTGCAGCAGTGTTCAAACGGGACCGTGCCGGACCTATGTAGCCGTGTGAACGCGCGACAGTACCGTACCAGAATTGTACCGGTCCTGTTTTTTATCATCCCACTTTAGTTCGTTAGCCAATCAGGAACGAGATCTACTGTCCCTATATTCTACGGTATCGGGTCACTGACCTGATATGCGATTATATAATAGGAGCAGTTCATCTAAAACTCTTGTAGAAGACTTGAAAAATAGTTAAAACCTCAATTTTCTTTAGTAAAATAATTAGAATAAATATAGCCTGGAGTTCGCGACGGCAAAAACTACAAAATGGTTTTCTGACGCGACGGCAATCGTTTTTAGCTGAGGACACATAAGGTTTTCTTTATTTGGATGTTTAGGTGGGATGATAAATAAATAATCGGGCAAATTTGGTTTGATTCTGCAAAATATCAGAGCTCGTTTGGTCTCGCCATGGATATTTTACGAACCACGGCTCGACCAAACTCGCCTGATATTTTGCCGAATCAAACCAAATTTGCCCGATTATATATAAGTACCGGTCTTGTGTGAACGGGGTCTTAGAAAGCTAACCATTGGATACCTCGGTAGGAGAGTCCTGCTCATTTAAATGAGCAAAAATATTTGTGATTCATTGATTGTGCATTCATCTGAATTCTCTTTTTGCCAGCTGACAGTTACTGGTACGACTGGGATGATAAAGCTTGACGGTGGTGGCAGCAGGCGTGACAGCAACCTCGACATCTATAACCTGAGAAACAATCTCTTCATCAAGGTAAATGGACTAGCTTATCATGAATGCGCGCGGTGCATGTCGGTAGTTGTGTTACATTCCAATGGACTATTCCAGCTTATCATGAATGCGCGCGGTGCATGTCGGTAGTTGTGGAGGAGTCAAGTTCCTTGAATGCGCACGTTGCATGCCGGTAGTTGTGTTCAATAGGCGACTTGCATTAACTGAGTCACGTGACCCAAATCCAGTCATTCTGACTAAAATCTTGAAAATTCAACTAGCTGACATTTGCTCCAGGTTCAGAGATTTTATGCTGAAACTTCAGTTTCTGACTAATATCAGTTGGTTCTTTGTATGTCTGGAATTTATTTTGACAAAACATCTTGTTAAGGGGTAGTTGGGGTCACGTGACCCAGTTAGTGCAAATGGCCTATTCCAAGGGCATTTCTGAAGAAAAGAGAGCGCGCGCTTATAGCTGGAGTCATCCATTGATTAGCCGTGTTCCCACAGCCTTTGTTGTTCTCCCAACCTTTCACGCGTGCTACTATCCGGCTTTAGTATAAACCAACTAACGGTCTATTACAAATCCTGCATTCTGATTGGCTGAGCTACTAATGGTCTATTAGTGATAGACCGTGCCTGGCAAAACCACCACCTTTCTTTGCAAGAAAACTTGATTTTTTCAACATAAAATAATGGAGTTCATTACCAAAACCGACCAACTAGTTGGTTTATACTAAAACAATTAGACCTCTCGTCCTCATGTGCTATGATATCAATAGACCATTCGGCCTTCGGCCTCATGGTCTATTCATCATAGCACATTCGGCCTCGAGGTCTAATTGTTAAATGTACATGGCAAATAGATACGACAGATAAGACTAAGTGTTTTTACATCGTCCCCTGATTGGTTGGTTGTTGAATGGGTTTCGTTTCTGATTGGCTAAATGTTTTTACATCGTCCCTTGATTGGTTGGTTGTTGAGTGGGTTTCGTTTCTGATTGGCTATGTACGTGTATTTACCTTGTCCCCTGATTGGTTGGTTGTTGAATGGGTTCCGTTTCTGATTGGCTAAGTGCATTTTCTTCGTCCCCTGATTGGTTGGTTGTTGAATGGCTTCCGTTTCTGATTGGCTATGTATATTTACTTTTCGTTTTGTTTTTGCCACTCATCTCAAATCCACTCTATGCTCATGATTTATCAGATTGGCAAGTGGAGTGCTTCTACTGCCCTATCAATGACGTCATCACCTGTCAAGAACAGCCTAGCTCAAAACGATATCCCGTTGAGTCACCTCAAGCGAAAGTTACGGGTGGTCATACTAGCCGAGGTGAGATACACCACACGCTATCTGTCTTATAAAGATTACGTATTTATGGTCGATTTGTAGAGGTTTGTGTTGAAAACGACGGCAGTTTCTTGGTGTTACGGAGCACCAGAGGCATGAAAACAATTCGCCTTTGTCACACGGCAGCCATTTTGTTTCCAGAATGACCCGGCAAAGCAGAAAAAACAATGAGCCAATCAAACTTTTGGCTCTAAAACAAATAAAGAGTACTTTGTGGTAGCTTGGTCAACTTTTGCACCATAAATCCCAGCATCAAGCTTCGCTTTCCAACATGAGCAAAACTCGCACCCTGCTTGACCTCGCTTCCATGCTGAATAAATGGGCTGAAAAATTCAAGATGGCGCTTCTGTGACAAAGGCGAATGGACAAAAAGCCACGAACAATAGGATATTTTCTTGATGAAGACATTGGACTACAACTACCAGAATCCTTTTCCGTTTCCGTTTCTTATTCAGATCAACAACTTCCTTTGTGAATAAGAGCATAATAACCTAAATGTTCTACACAATAAGCCGACATGCAAAGGTTTCTGGTAGTTGTAGTCAACCACGCCGTCATGCAAATGTCCTATTAAAGAGCCTGTGTCAGCCTCCATTTTGTAAGCCTAGTAACATACCGAGACAGAGAAAGCATCCATTTCCATCGACTGATTTAGGGAATGTAGTGCAATATTTTCGATTGAATTCGATAAATGAATAATAAAACTTCATTTTGAGAAGACTATTTCAAGGTTTCTACACGTAATTCGTTGTCTGATATCGACTGAAAACAATAAGAAAGGAGTGTCTGACTAGGGCTCTTTAAGACCTTAGAACGAGACATTGAAATAGAGGACGAAGACCTCGAGCACCAAAAACAAAGCTTTCCGTAACACTAAGGAATACCCAACACGATGTGTTTCGTTCCGTTCATATGGGAACAGACGCAATATTTCCTTTACTCCCCTTTTTGTTGGTTTATCAAATTCTCTAAACGCATGCATGGCTTGCTTTATCCACTTACCTTCCCGTTAAACCTAAAATGCGTATGGTACATCACCAGTCTGACAGAATCTTTCTTACTCCTTGTTGAGGACCTTCTGATCAGCCTGACATTTCTGGGTGGGTCCCTATGAAACTTCCAATACAGGTCAAAATCAAGCACGCCCGATTTCCGGCGAGGTTGTGCTCACCCTGGAATTCGGTTGGTTTCTTCATAGGGCAATGGGTGGATCGAGGGGGATTAAAATGTTCCAGGGTGAAGTTGGGTCCTCAGCAACGGAGAGCCTGTGTTTTCGACTGACCAATAATCTACTCAACGACGACATTGAGATTATTTTGCATGACTTTAGATTAATCGTCAAGATAAAACTAATACCGTTAATGTTTTTCATTATACCAATCAACAGCCAGGCGTTGGCGACAGGCTAGCCAAGAAAATCAATGTTCGTATTTGTTCTATTAAAGGGCATATGACACGAAATCAATTTTTGGTATTCTTAAACATTATGACTAGAGAATTACTTATTTCAAATTTGAGTACGATCCGATAAAAACCCGCGAAGTTAAGGCATCGAGAAGTTCCTGTTTTGCGCGCCGAAAATGACCCTCCGATTCTCTTTCTCAAGGTGTCGGATGTCTGATTTGCATGACGTAAACTGTGTTGTGTTAATATCAAATGTACAAGGTTGGTTTGAGTGCAAGATTCTCAGAAAATTATTTATCGAAGCAAATTTATTATTTACATGAAAGATGCATTCCGTGCAATTTTATGGTTGTTTTTATATTTTTATTTGTAAAAGTAACTATATGTATAACTGATGTTTGTACCGTGTATAAATAAAGTC
Source organism: Scolanthus callimorphus (assembly GCA_033964015.1). NCBI lineage: Eukaryota > Metazoa > Cnidaria > Anthozoa > Actiniaria > Edwardsiidae > Scolanthus > Scolanthus callimorphus. The sequence goes on from CM066925.1 coordinate 12,835,561, forward strand.
CATGTATGTATCCGAGTATGTACTACCTACTCGCGCATTTTTACCACTCTTATTTTGATTTTACGGGCTAAATATATATTTTTTTCCTTTTCCGTCACTGAAATCCGACAATCGTTTGATACGCATCAAAGAGTTCCAGAGAGTCAAATTCGAATAGCAAACCCAAAACATTTGCAGTGAGTAATTTACTAATAGCGATTTTTGGGGGTATAAAAATTGGTTTCGTATCATATGCTCTTTAACGCATAAAGCATGCAACAACTTTTACGCATGAACAACTTTTACGCAGGAAGAACGCTTGGCTGACGTTTCGCTCGTAATTGTAATGCTTTGATTTGATAAATTAACCAAGGTGATAAAGAAATATTGCACTAGCGTTCCTAAATCATCTGGAGCTAGAAATGACAAGCTTAATGCAGGGATAGTAGCTAATCCAGGAATCAATCTGCTATTCTAGGATTAGCTATAGACCCTTTAAATAAGTCAGTCACGCATGTTTTCCGCAGATGACGTCAAATTTATTCTTTTCAATTTCTGGTCTGTTGAACACATTTCAAAAGAATAAATTTGACATCAAACGCGGAAAACATGCGTGACTGGACTTATTAAAAGGGTCTATACCAGGAATAAAAATTGTTTCCTGAAAGCACAAGTTATTCCCGGATAAGTTATTCCAGTCATACGATCAACGTAACCGGTTTGATTGCTTTTAAAGCGATTTTAGAAATTTTAGCGAAGAAACCAGAGCCTTTCTTGGGCTTGCTGTACATCCATGAGGACCCCTCCCCCCAACACACATAAAAAGAACGAAATGCCGAAGTGGAGAAAATTGGCGAATATTCTCCAACGGCATTGCCGCAACGGGATTTCTGCATGCGCAATCGGTTATCCAGAAATCGTGCAACGCTGAGTCAATATCGGTGAATCCCACTCTTTGATTTCGTGTACTAAGAAAGTTGTTACGTTTTACTTCTAGCAAGCGCCGTTCGCCATTTCTGAAAAGGATCCCGTGACAGGAGCTGTTTCCTACAAGGGTTATTCTATTGATATGATCAGCGCCCTGGCGGAGGTTCTGGGATTCAAATATGAGCTCTACACCATGAAGTCCTATGGTGGTAAAAACCCGGATGGCACTTTTAGTGGCCTCTTGGGAGAAGTACAGAGTGGCGTAAGTTTGTTTTCCTGTTGATGTTGTTAATTAAGGTGATAAGGGAAGTGGTGGTGATGATGTTGTTGATTAAGGTGATAAGGGTGGTGGTGATGATGTTGTTGATTAAGGTGATAAGGGTGGTGGTGATGATGTTGTTGATTAAGGTGATAAGAGTGGTGGTGGTGATGATGTTGTTGATTAAGGTGATAAGGGTGGTGGTGGTGATGATGTTGTTTATTAAGGTGATAATGGTGGTGGTGTTGATGTTGTTGATTAAGGTGATAAGGGTGGTGGTGGTGATGATGTTGTTGATTAAGGTGATAAGGGTGGTGGTGGTGATGATGTTGTTTATTAAGGTGGTGGTGGTGATTAAGGTGATAAGGGATGTGGTGGTGATGATGTTGTTGATTAAGGTGATAAGGGTGGTGGTGGTGATGATGTTGTTGATTAAGGTGATAAGGGTGGTGGTGGTGATGATGTTGTTGATTAAGGTGATAAGGGTGGTGCTGGTGATGATGTTGTTGATTAAGGTGGTGGTGGTGATTAAGGTGATAAGGGTGGTGGTGGTGATGATGATGTTGATTAAGGCGATAAGGGTGGTGGTGGTGATGTTGTTGATTAAGGTGATAAGGGTGGTGGTGGTGATGATGTTGTTGATAGAGGTGATAAGGGTGGTGGCGGTGATGATGATGTTGAGTAAGGTGATAAGGGTGGTGGTGGTGGTGATGATGTTGTTGATTAAGGTGATAAGGGTGGTGGTGGTGATGATGTTTAATTGTTGATGGTGCCCATGATAGACATTATCATCGTCGATGCCATTAGATGTCTTGATAACATCATCAAGAACATCGCTATCACCACCATCATCACACTGAACAGTATCATCACGACTATCATCACCGTCCACACTATCATCGGAAAGACGGCGGAAATCATGACCGCCATCGCCCTCCGTGGGTTGAACTCCATATTCAAAATCACAATCTAAAACTAGATTCATCTACTCTTGTACATATGGCTAGACTTTGTGGAGTAGGTCATAGTCAATGGAGTGGAATGGCTGGGTCAACACAATAGCGTGGGCTGGATGTTGAGAGGGGCAATCGTGTTATATTGACCCTGCACAATCTTTTGTTTCATGCTCATCTAATATGCATGTCTGGTTGTACACTGAATCTTACTGGCTGAATTTTGGAACTTATGTACCGTGACCCTGCACAAACAAAAGTATTCCTCTGAACAAAGAGATCACCATCACGCCATAACAAATTACCTATTACCTATCGCTCCATCTAATGCCTACTTCATGCAATGTTTCTTGTAAACTAGAGCAGATTTCGTATAACTGTGAAAAGTGCCGTGACACGGCGCGACACGGTCGCTGTCGCGGCACGGAACCTGGCCTGCTGTAGATACGGAATGAAATCGCCCCGGCGCGGCACATCTTTCCCGCGGCACTTTTCACAGTCATACGAAATCTCGGCTCTATTCGTATTTTCCTTGCAGAGAGCGGACATGTCAGTAATGCCGCTTACCATCAACTCCGACAGACTGCAGTATATGGATTTCAGTGAGCCCTTCATGCACATCTCCATGGACCTCGTACTGCGCAAGCCCAAAGAAGACGAGGTCGACATTACAGGGTTCATGACGCCCTACACCGTACCAGTATGGTGCATGACTCTCGTCTGCTGGTTCTTTGTCACTATTATTCTGTCATTGGTAAATTACTATAGGTAAGTCGCGCACAAAGAAAATAGATCAATCAGGAGTTCATTGCTAAGGGTTCATGACGCCCTACACCGTACCAGTGTGGTGTATGACTCTCGTCTGCTGGTTCTTTGTCACTATTATTCTGTCATTGGTAAATTACTATAGGTAAGTCGCGCAGAAAGAAAACAGATAAAATCAAGAAAGAGTCGATTGCTAAGAGAAAGTGTGTTTTAACCAGCGTCAGAAAAGAGTATTTTAGTTAATATGTTCATTGTTTTCTGTGTTTTATTTACTTGGTAAGTTCCCACCAGCTGAAGGCTAAAAGTAGAACTTCCAGCTGTTGATGTATGTTATTATATTACGTATAGCAGTACCCTACAAGTTTGTTGACTACAAGTCTGTTCAATTCCCTATTGCAATGGGTTCTTTAGCGTCCACCTTGTACATGGTTTAGAAGTGAAGGCAGACGGGACCTCGGTATATTGTCTCATCAGTTGAGCTAAGCTAAACCTACAATAAGAAACAGTATTGATCACGACTCGAACAGAAAGTAAATTTTGAGCCAGGATGGCGCCGCTGTGGTCCGATGGCGGACCACAGCGGCGAGAGAACCAGTGCCGTAACGCTAAGGCAACCGGGTCACACTCATATCCGTGCCTTTCTTGTTTCAGTCCGTATGGTCATCGACTCTATGACGAGAGACCCAGAGCCGTAACGCTAAGGCAACCGGTCCATACTCATATCCGTGCCTTTCTTGTTTCAGTCCGTATGGCCATCGACTCTGTGACGATGACAATGATGGCGACGAGTTCTCGTTCTTTAACAGCCTGTGGTTTTGCCTTGCATCCATGCTACAACAGGGCGGCGATGCTACGCCGAGAATGTTATCAGGTAAGCGTGAGACATGACACCTTGACAGCGCTTTGGTCATTATTGGCGGACAAGAAGTTCAAAACTGTAACTTAGACGTAACTGTAACGTTTTGAAAATGTGCAGCGCGAAGTAACGTATTTAGCTATTATAATATTCATCAATTATTCATGAAGCAAGTATCCAATGAGAAGGCACAATTCAGGTCACATGACTAGCCTTGTAAACTGGATACAAGATCCATCAAACTAAAAGAGCGGGGAGGGCTTGAATATTCAGCAGGGAAAGGGTGGGGTTGATGAATAATAACAATAGTTAATAGATCTATTAGTATTCTGTAAATATTTATAGAATACTAATATCGATATTAGTATTCTATAAATATTTACAGAATACTAATAGATCTATTAACTATTGTCATTATTCATCAACCCCACCCTTTCACTGCTGAACTATTCGAGTAAAATTACGACTATGAAAAAACATTACTCAAAACTTTAAGCAAGAAAAGCATTTGGCAAAACAAATGTTACAACAATTAGGCTAGTTGGTTTGTCGACAATAATAAACTGTATAAGAATAAGTTCAAGATCGGCTGCAAGCAGACTAGTGTTCATTTGACCAGAAAGCTGTCTTATTATATAAAACTAACAGCATTAAAAAGACGCATTTTCAATAAACAACCAGAGAGTCTGACTCAGTTGAACTGCTTTCCCTCCACTGCCTTTCCAACAATTTCTTGACCTTGTTCACTTGCTCCATTGTTGTATCTTTTCCAATCCCTCTGCGTGCAATGCTTTCGAAACCAGTTTGGAAACCTTAAACACATGGAAATAGTTCGATATTTAATGTATTTTACATTTAATTTAACAACAAGTCTGATAAAGCAAAGTCGCTATACTCAGAATAAAACTAACCTTCTTTTTTTGCTCGATTGTTGTCTCAAAAAGCTCACCATATAGTTCACATCTCCTGTTCTCGTATCGGTACGAATGGCTCCAACTGCTGTCCTGCCGTGTATTAGACTTTCGGAAAGTCCCATCCCGACACACGATTTTGAAGAGCAGAGAAAGCGACTTGTGACGAGTTTGGCGTACCGAAAGCGCTAGACTACATTTTTTTACAGTACTTAGCATCGACTGAATAAATTTCATTGCACAACTTTCGGCTAAAGTTGATAACAAAAGCCAGTTCATTATTTTGTGTATTACATCATTTACAACAAAAGGCCTATTCATTGTCATGAATAAAACAAAAGAATCCTAAAAACCTTTTCAACTGAATTGAATTCATGCTGCCTTGGATTTTCAATAGTACTTCAAATTGTTTTCAACAAAAGAATACAAACAAAGAATTTTCAACAAAGAGTTGTTGTCTTGACATATCATAAGTCATTTACAATATTCGCGTCCGATTTGTATGGAATTTACAATTTCTCGGCCTTCGGCCTCGAAATTGTAAATCCCATACAAATCGGCCGCTCATATTGTAAATAGTACTTAGAGGGGTTTTCACATGACTGGCGTGAAAACAATTGCAATTGAGCAATCTCAAGCCAATCAGAATCGAGAGAAATCACAACTTGCTCCTAAATGGCTTTTTTCTTAGCCAATTGCAAGCCGAACCAATTACTGAGTAATTACACAATTGTATTTTCTACAGAAATTGATTGGCTGAGAAAAACGAGTAGCCGATGAGAACGCAAATCAATCGCAATTACATAACAAGTATTGACAGTCATGTGAAATCCGCTCTATTTAACAATTAGACCTTGAGGCCGAATGTGCTATGATGAATAGACCATGAGGCCGAAGGCCGAATGGTCTATTGATATCATAGCACATGAGGACGAGAGGTCTAATTGTTTTAGTATAAACCAACTAGTTGGTCGGTTTTGGCAATGAATTCCATTATTTTATGTTGAAAAAATCCAGTTTTCTTGCAAAGAAAGGTGGTTGTTTTGCCAGGTACGGTCTATCACTAATAGACCATTAGTAGCTCAGCCAATCAGAATGCAGGATTTGTAATAGACCATTGGTTGGTTTATACTAAACGTGTTTATTTTTTCTCCCAGGCCGGATAGTAACGGGCAGTTTCTGGTTCTGCGTGCTCGTTTGGATCTCCACGTACACGGCAAACCTCGCCGCCTTCCTCACAACAGACAAAGCCGACACCGCTATTGCCAACCTAGACGACGTGCTAAACAAGGACTATAGCATGTATATTATGAGGTATGTATGATACATATGGTGACGACGTGCTAAACAAGGACTATAGCATGTATATTATGAGGTATGTATGATACATATGGTGGCGACGTGCTAAACAAGGAATATAGCATGTATATTATGAGGTATGCATGATACATATGGTGACGACGTGCTGAACAAGGACTATAGCATGTATATTATGAGGTATGTATGATACATATGGTGACGACGTGCTGAACAAGGACTATAGCATGTATATTATGAGGTATGTATGATACATATGGTGACGACGTGCTAAACAAGGACTATAGCATGTATATTATGAGGTATGTATGATACATATGGTGACGACGTGCTAAACAAGGACTATAGCATGTATATTATGAGGTATGTATGATACATATGGTGACGACGTGCTAGACAAGGACTATAGCATGTATATTATGAGGTATGTATGATACATATGGTGACGACGTGCTGAACAAGGACTATAGCATGTATATTATGAGGTATGTATGATACATATGGGGGCGACGTGCTAAACAAGGACTATAGCATGTATATTATGAGGTATGTATGATACATATGGTGACGACGTGCTAAACAAGGAATATAGCATGTATATTATGAGGTATGTATGATACATATGGTGACGACGTGCTAAACAAGGAATATAGCATGTATATTATGAGGTATGTATGAAACATATGGTGACGACGTGCTAAACAAGGACTATAGCATGTATATTATGAGGTATGTATGATACATATGGTGACGACGTGCTAAACAAGGACTATAGCATGTATATTATGAGGTATGTATGATACATATGGTGACGACGTGCTAAACAAGGACTATAGCATGTATGTTATGAGGTATGTATGATACATGTGGTGACGACGTGCTAAACAAGGACTATAGCATGTATATTATGAGGTATGTATGATACATATGATGACGACGTGCTGAACAAGGACTATAGCATGTATATTATGAGGTATGTATGATACATATGGTGACGACGTGCTAAACAAGGACTATAGCATGTATATTATGAGGTATGTATGATACATATGGTGACGACGTGCTGAACAAGGACTATAGCATGTATATTATGAGGTATGTAATAATAATAATCTTTAATCCAATCACGCCATCCTCGGCATATCAGGATACACAATAAAAAAAATACAACAACTCATGTTATATAACTACAAGAGAAAAAATACACTATAACATTATATAAACTTAAACTATGCTCAAATACCTATCCTGCTAATCAAGATTAACCATATCTACTAAAACTATGTATGACACATGAAAATATACGAAGTAATGATTATTAGTCAAATCTCACTAGTGGTCTATTGTCAATGCTGCGTTCTGATTGGTTGAGCTACTAGTAAGCTATAAGTAATAGCCTACTAGCAGCGAAACGTGTCGGATTTGAGAGGCAGAAAATGGCAAATGATCAGACCAGAAAACGTTTTTGGCTATACAAATTGACCTACTAGTGTGATTTGACTAAAACAATTATTCCTCTCGCCCTCATGGCCTCTGAGTCAATAGCCCATTCGGCCTTCGACCTCATGGGCTATTGACTCAGAGCCCATTCGGGCTCGAGGAATAATTGTTAATGATGATCACTAATGATTATGACGATGGCAAGTGGGATGTTGATGAACGCAGGCTAGAATTTCAGATGAGTTTCTTTTATATTCTTCCCAAACGTCGCAGTTTAACTAATACGGATGTGTTGAATTGAATACTGGAATATCCGTTTCCAGATAACTATAAGTATAAGATATTATTATACCAAAATAACGCTATAAAGGCCTATAAAGGTCTAATAGTATAGAAAAACGAGAGAAATCAATTACCAAACATCTTCATATTCCATTCCCCAGGACAGAGCGGAAATGACCTGCTTAGATCACTAAATTTCAAATATTAAGGTCATGTTAACTCAGATAAGCTTGATTTTTTGCATACAGCCTCCTTATCTGATTAAAAATAAAATATCAAAAATGACTTTTTTCTAATGGATCCGTCTTTGAGATATTAGGCTTTAAACTTTGGTTTTTGTACCAGTTTATGGGAGAATTAATACTTTGATCAGGAATTATGCAAACTTTGCTCGATCATATCTAAAATTCATATTCTTCAATTTTCTTTAAAATTTGGAATTAAGCTTTTAGCCATAGAAACTCTTTGTATACAGAATCTTGAGCTTATATATTGAAATATGGCAAAGTTAGACATTTCATTTTTGGTCATTTCCGCTCTGTCATTCCCCAGACAAACTGCTCTTTACGAGTATTTGCGGGTGTCGCAATATCAAACCTACAGACTTTTGTTCGAGCGAATGCTGGCGGAAAACACATTCGTGAATACCACGGAGGAAGGAGACAAGAAAGTACGAGCTGGAGAGAAAGTAGTGTTCTTGAGCGAGAATCCCTTTGCTGAGTATCTAATAAAGCAGGAACCATGTGACCTTATGTCAGGTAAGTCGAAGGGAACTATTCTCAGATATTTTCCCCTCTATCTCGCGCATTTCCCAATTCGCCTGTCACTGCGCCGTCATTTTATTTCCAGAATGACATGGCAAAGCAGAAAAAAGCAATGAGCCAATCTACTTTTTGGTAGCTGGTCAACTTTTGTACCATAAATCCCATCATCAGGCTTCGCTTTTCAACATGAGCAAAGCCCGTTTCCATGCTGAATAAATCGGCTGGAAAATTCAAGGTGGCGCTTGCGTGACAACGGCGAATATCAAGTGGTGATGTTTTGCAGTCTATATCGTCCGGAAAAGTCTTAAGAATCCTGTGTATCTGTTTATTAACATACCGAGAAAGTGTAAAAAAATGTGTCTTGTGTAAAATAAATTGAATCTTGGTGTGATTTTTAATATTTTTCTGTCTCCAGTTAAAGGCCTAATGGGCAGTACTAGCTATGGTATCGGAATGCCTCGAGATTTCCCGTACGGCCCGAACATCTCCCGAGCAATCCTCGAGCTTCACGAGAACGGGAAGCTCGAGGGGATGAGAAGAAAGTGGTGGGAAAACTACGGCAAGTGTCCTGACTATAAGCAGCTCACATCAGCAGGTACATTACTGCGCGAATACTCCAACCGGACCATTCCGTTAAACGTTTGTCATTCAGCCAGAGATTCAAACCGTTTCATACTTGCAATACGTTTTGCGATGAGTAATTTTAAAAGTGTTTTGAAATGATTTCTGCTCATAATTTGCACATTGTTTATAGTAGAAGAAAGCGAATCTTTCGATGTCTGAGGTTTCAAAAGAAAGTTAGTTATCTTTTTCCGTGCGTTTCAGAGATAATCGAGAGCAAGCGAATCCAGTTGGGTAACATGCTGGGTGTGTACATTGTCCTCGGTCTGGGCGGCATCGTTTCCATTTTCGTCGTCCTAGGAGAGATACAGTGGAAAAGAAAACGGGATCGAATGAAAGAAAGAGTCAGGAAGGGCTGGTCAACAATAAGGGGCACCAAGACTGCCATGGCGTAAGTGTGTTTGTTTGTTTGTTTGTTTGTCTTCTGGTGCGGGTTGTTCAAAGGTGGATTAAATTTAAACCAGGTTTAGTTCTGAACAAAACCATCGAGTCACCATGGTAATTAATCCTCGATTAGTCAGTGCTAAACCACTTTCGAGCAACCGGACCCTGTTGTGTCTGTCTGTCTATCCGTCCACCTGTCTGTCTTTCTTTGCGTTTGTCTGCCCGTCTGTCTGTTGTGTCTGTCTGACGACATCTCTGTCTGTGTCTAAGTCTAGCTGTCTGTTTGTCCATGCGTTTGTCTGTACTGTCGTGTCTGTCTGTCTGTCGTTTTTACTGAATTTTTCAGTCTGTTGTCTGGCCGTCTCTCTGTCTGTCTGTCATCGGTGAGTCGGTCGGTCTGTTTGTGTATCCGTTAATCTGTCAGTCTGTTCATGCGTCTGGTTGTCTATCTGTCTTATTATTGTTGTCAATTATCTGTCTCTCATTTTTTTATTTGTGCACAGTTTTTAAGGTTTCCTCCAACTATACGACTCATTTTACCCCCACAAACATCTGTTAATTTCGACCCCGTTATGTATATGTCTAGCCTGGCTGCCTGTGTCATCTTTTAATACAAAAACCCCTTTTTATTTTAGTTTTGTTAAGAAAGCTCCCTCAAGTTCGGACGAACCTAAACCTGAGCCCATCCAGCCATTCGGGCTTGCTCTTCAAGCCTTTGGCGTCAAGCATGATCAAGTAGACGCCCGAGCATCAAGTGAGATAGACGTCAAGCTTAGAAACTCCAGAGACTCAATCTTGACAGACTTGGAGAGTGAGTCGTAAATATTGGTTTGTAATTTCGCTATGTTCAAAACATGGGTTGATTGCGAGTTTTTCTGTACCACCAGTCAAACCATCTGGACCAATCAGGTGCTTGCCCTGTTTCGGCCAGAGCAGTCAAGTGGCTTTTCGTCGCGACAGAAAGCCAGTCGACTGCTTTAGGTAAAACAGGAAGAACCTGATTGGCACAGATGGTTCACTGGCAGAACAGAGAAAAATGGGACGTTTTGAAAACGCGAAGCGCGAAACATCACAGGGCAACTCTGTAGAAACCCATCCATGGGAAAAGCTGAATTTCCCATGGTAGAAAAAATGGAAAGCGTTCAGGTTTCCCATGGTTATCCACGTGAATTCCGAACACTTCCCATGCGTGTACCTTCAGCTTTTCCTATGGACGGGTTTCTGCAGAAATTCCCTGTGCATTGGATTTAGCTATGATATAAGCGCTGTCACATATAATCAATTATGCCCATTCAGTGGAATGAAAATACTTTTAATTTCAAATACACCAATATTTATATGTGTACACCTATTTCAGAAAAGGTCACAACTGTCTGTTGTAGCGCGCGGTGCGTCATGGGAGAAACTAGGAAGAACGAAATTCTCGAGTTAATCCAGTACAAAATTTCTTGCGAGTGATGTATTGTAAAAGAAATTGGCATAAGCATTCATTTTTTTCTGGAGTGACACATTTTAGTAAAAATAAACTGCTCATGTAATAAATGGGGCATGTATATTGTGATTCAAATTTCAAAAAAACCTCATGACAAATAATTACTTTTCTCTTTATTGCACTTTTGTTCTTTGTTAGAATCATTCCATTGGGAGGGGCTAAGTACCCTATTTTTTCTGAAGGAGGTTTCTTTACCTTACTTCGACAGGCCAGCTTGTTTTCATCTATACCTTTGGCTTTATTGTCCCAGTGTAGCAACATACCAAAGAAAATACTGTATACATATCAAGAGACATTTTTTCTTGAAAAGCATACTGTGACAAGCTATGTACAATGGCAACCTTGTTTTTGTTTCATTAACACAGAAAAATATGTAACCGGGAGCTCCGCTTTTAGCCAGTGGCTAAATCAAACCAGGTCCATGATTCTCTGTATATCTATTTGCTCCCTGGCGCATCGCGGGCTATAACAGATAGTTGCGACGGTGCAACCTTTTCTGAAATAGGTGTAGTTTATAGTTTGTTTTGCTTGAAGGCTAAGTTGCAACGTTGATTCTCAAACTCTTTTAATAATTCATCAAGTTTGAACAAAGAAAATCACAACCGGTTTGATACCTGATCTTAATTTGCATAAAATTTTGAGTCTTTATTCCTTCGTTTTCTCGACATTAAATCATTCGTTTGAGAATCTATATTAAACACTCGATAGAGTTTTTCATCAGGATTTCAAAAACCTCGAAGTCGGTTAAAAAAAACTCCGCTTTGCCTTGTTTTTTTCAACCCACTTCTCAGTGTTTGGAAATCCTGATCAAACACGCTCTCTAGTGTTTGATATATTATAGGATATTATTATATAATATTATATAATAATATATTATAATATATTATTCAAAGCTTCAGGAGGCTAGATTCCGCTAAGAAAGTAGCACGAAAAAAGCGATATCGCACGAGTCGCGCAGCGACGAGGGCGATATCGCCTTTTTGAGTGCTATTTTCGGCGGAATCTACCGACTGAACGCTTTGAATATACTTGAATCCTATGATATCTCGTCCTCAATTTACACAAAAAAGAGATATCATAGGATTCTACGTATAATTCTGTCACCAGGTTAAATTGACTGGCTTTAGAGCGGATTTCACATGACTGTCAACCCTTGTTATGTAATTGCGCGGATTGCTTTGTGTTCTCATTGGCTACTCGTTTTTCTCAGCCAATCAAATTCTTTAGTAAATACAATTGTGTAATTGCTTAGTAATTGGTTCGGCTTGTGATTGGCTGAGAGAAAAGCCATTTAGGAGCAAGTGGTGATTTCTCTCGATTCTGATTGGCTAGTGATTGCTCAATTGCAATTGTTTTCACGACAGTCATGTGAAATCCGCTCTTCTGGCTAACGAAAGCTCAATACGAGTGGTATTATGATAATTTATTAATTATGATGATTTATTATGATGATTTATAAAATAACTTGGATAGTAACTCTGTACGTTATCAGATTGCCTTGATCCTCAAATGTTGCATTAAATAATTATATCTGAAACAATAATATTCTATCAACCTGCATGTTCAATTCTAAATATATAATTGTATAACTTCTTTTTAAATTGTACGCTACTGTATACATATCGTAATTAAACATCTTTAAATAAAAAATGAAAATACAATAGTTCCATCTATTGGTAGCCTGAATTTGAGCCGTCCCTGACAGAGCGGAAATTACCAAAAATAAAATGTCCAACTTCGCCCTATTTCAAAATATAAGCTCAAGATTCCGTATACAAAGAGTTTTTGTGACCAAAAGCTTAATTCCAAATTTTGAAGAATGTGTCTTTTAGATATGGTCGACCAAAGTTTGCATAATTCCTGATCAAAGTACTAATTCTCCCATAAAATGGTACAGAAACCAAAGTTTATAGCCTATATATATCAAAGACGGATCCATTAGAAAAAAGTGATTTTTGATATTTTGTTTTCTATCAAATGAGAAGTCTGTATGCAAAAAATCAAGCTTATCTGAGTTAACCCGACCTTACTATTTGAACTTTAGTGATTTTAGCAGTGTTTTTCCGCTCTGTCGCCGTCTCTTCGCTCCCGATCGTACATCACTTTGCGAGGAGACGTCTGAACTCACGTCTGAATTCACCTCATCCATTACGTCATCATTGTGTTTCCATGACAATAAAGGATGAATGTCCATTCGAATAGGGAAAGTTTCATCGTGGCGTATATTCACCAGAAAAAACTAAACAAGATCTTGTGGCAATATTTCGGTTTACTTCAAAACTATCAGGCCAAACAAATAATTTTAAGTAAACCGAAATATTGCCACAAGATCTGTTTAGTTTTTTTTCTGGTGAATATCGCCACTATTTTCACTGATCTTATTAGTGCGAATATTAAGTAATCCATGTTTTATTTCCGACTCCCGCGGCCAGGCCGACTCTCAAAGCCTGTGTGCGGACATGTGGCTATAACGCAAGCAACCAATCCGATTCCTGACCGATTTTGGATCAGTGATTACGTAATAAATGAGAATTCTCGTAAGATCAGACAGACGTCTTCTTTCTCGAATTGAGGAACGAGATCGAGTGCGAGGGGTTGCAGAAATTTCTGAGATGTATAATAGAGAAAAATGTAATTCGTATTTGTATTTAAAACTTTAACTTTAACTAATCCTCGTGTGGTTCTTGGACCATTTTGTAAAATGCCCTTTTAAAACAATTTTAATGGTTCTTGAACCAATTTATAATGGTGGTTCTTGAACTAATAGACCTCTATCGCTTGGGCGTAATGTTTTCCCATTTCTTACTTTTTCTGCTACGCACCGAAGAATACATGAATATGGAAGCACCTCAACAAGCAAATATTATCCAAATGAATGCCACGTGATTTGATGGGAAAATATCACTCCTAGCGAAAGAGGTCTATTGTAATGGTGGCTCTTGAATCCATTTTAATGGCTCTTCAACCAATTGCAATGGTTTTTCACCGATTTATAATGGCTTTTCAACCGGGTTTTAGTGGCTCTTGGACCAATTATAGTGGTTGTGATGTAATTCGAAGGAATATTTCAAACTTCCCGCTTATTCGTGTTTTGTCCAATACGAGAACAGTTTCATAATTTAATTCACCCGTGCCTTCTGTAATTTTTTTTGGATGCCGCGCGCCTGTTTTCGCTTGCGCTACTTAATCAGGCCTAGAAAATGGATGTGATTTTCCACCAACAAAATGGCGGTTAAAGTAGACTTTGATTTCCCGCCCACGCACACCCATGATCCTTTGCGCATGGCATAATCTAGAGTGCTCTTCAATCTAAATTTAGTGCAAATTTTGGTTGCGTCAATTAGGATCCACAAATGTCAGACTTAACCGCTTTCTAAATCACTTAATATTTAATAGCGCTAATGAAACACGAGCGCTTTGTAACAGGCCGACAATTTGTATCGGATTCTTCACAAAATCTCATAGGCACCGTTATGTTTTTAAACAGAGTGACCCCTTGGTTTCTTTATCGCCTTTTAAGACGTAAAAACCTTTGTTTAGAAATGTTTAAAAGCTTCAGCGGGAATACTACCAGCATGTCACTTTTTACTACAACAATAAAACTGGTTACCCAGAAACGAAAATATTCAGTCACGCATTTTGGAAATCTCAAATACACTTGACTTTTATAATCGCTATATTTAAACGGCTATTGCTTGATTTTGCTTACATTTGGTTGCCTTTGTTTGCCGTATTGTTCAGATGTGTATGTTTTGGGGAATTGTACAGCAGTTTTAGTTGAAGAATTACTTTAAATTGTTTCTCCCAGCAACCAGAATAAAACCAACGTCGTTTTTACCACAATATAATTACCAGCGCAGTAGGTGTCCCCTTGCGACGAATTATAGGCAAATTGAACGACTATAGGTTCCTTCTTGAGCACGGCTTTGGGAACCCTCTGTCGCTACAAAGATTATTCTTATTTTCATCCATTTTGACATCACCAAGTTATGTTTACTCAAATGGTCCATACTTTGATTCACTGAAAAGAATAACACTTTTAAGGTTGGTATATATCGATTAAGATTAAGGTTATCGTTGTACAAACTGATACGCTCTTATGTACAGTGTTGAGTGAGTTAAAACGGCTAAGAATCTCTCATAGTTCTCAGTCTCAATCTTTTTAAAAAGTAAACACATTTAGATGTTTTCTTTTTGTACAAAGTACTCGGCCGTTAAACCTCTTGAAGCTAAGTATGGAAAGTATTCGATTATCTAGTGTTACATTCAGATAATTTTTTTCATGTGCATTAGATTTATTTTGAAATATTTCAATTTGATCTGAGGCAATAAGAATACTTCGAAATCTACCACAAAGATAAATTGAATCAGCTCAATTGAATCTTTGCTAGAATTTCACGAAAGAAACTCTGATAAGCAAGTTTATTTCAGCCCAGTTGGTAAGTTATTCAGTAAAATATTTTTGTACCGACTTCTTCCTCAATTTTAGCGGTTGAATCAGTACGATTTCTACGACAATGAAACCTGCATTGTTTGGAAAATTCATTTAACCACTAATCTGAATTTCCTATTGCTTCAAATGAGCAAAATTATTTCGAGCTCAAAATAAACATTTTAAGTTCGAACAGTTTTTCCTTCTTCCACTCTGGATTTGCTTGTGGAAAGCGCTAAATTATAGCAAAAAGTGTAATAATAGAAACGATAGATGTGCGATACATGTGTATCACTCTTTTCTTCAGTAATCTATTAAAGTAGTTAGTAATAAGGAACTTATTTAATTGGGTAAATTAAAATATCAAGTGTCGAACGTTTCACATTATACGCGCCCGTCACAGGGTAAGTTCTATGTACGTCGAAAACGCATTTTTTCCCTCTTTTTTTTCTTCTCTTTTTTGTCTTACTCAAACCTTTCTAAGATTAGAATAGGTCGGTCGATGATGCACCTGAAGCCAGAGTAAAAATTCAGAAGTCCTAATGCAGAGCATGTCCTTGAAGCTGATCCTGTATTCAATGACAGCTTAGTGCAAAAGACTCGCCAACTTTAACAAATAAAATGTTAAAGACAAATTGCTTGGTGCGAGATTTTCTAATAACCCTAATTTAAGTCCTGCAAATTCATTTAGAAAAGTATGTCGACAAAATGTTGTTTATAGTAAACAAACTAAGTAAATTCTCATCGAGATCTGGAAGCAATAGTTACATTTCCGATTTAAGGACTCACAAATTGATAAACCAATGATCATCTCGTGTTGTAAAGGTATTGAACTATTACATGCTAAACACTAGCACACAATTATGTAGAGGTTTATGCTATCTTCTTTCGAAACCATGCTATTGTAATTTTTTTAACATATTTGTTCACGTAGATTCATTAGAACGCCACGACATCGTGTCGTCAGTTGGTTTATGTTTTCAATACTCCATGCTGAAAAATATCACCTTGTCCTAATGACTATTCTTTAAGATCTAAAGACAAATATTTACTTTAAACACGTTACGGTAGTTCTGTAACATATTTCCTCACGTTGCTAAAAGTTTAGATTCCAGCAAAAATGAGTTTCTAAAGAATGCCCAAACTAAGATGAATTTACCCTCAATTTTTTCTTCTTGGGTGTTTGGTATTTTAAGGAGTTGCTTTATTAATTTATTCCATTGCGTCTCAAATGAATAAAACAAGAGTTCTACTTGAATAATGAACAAGTCGTTAATTAGGTTCACGGAATTCCCAGCCGTGTACCTCATCGAAAATAGATGTCTTCAAGGTCCAGCAAGTTTAACGTGATTCGAAATTCCTCGTCAAAAGGTAATACGCTTCGGCAGACTTCATTTACAGTAAACAGTTAGACGTTAATAAGGAGGTGTTGACTTTTATTGTCTAATGAAGATTGTTTTAATGTCTCTAGAATTTGTTATCGTAAAGTGCCTGAAACATTCTGAACTAGAGCGAAGCTACTGAACATGACCTGGACTTATTGGGACTAAATTCTCGCCAAAAGAGGCCCATCAAAGTCAACAAGGGCATGGTGGTGGGCGATGCGTTGAGTATATGTTGATATTAACCTGTGTTGTGTTATGGATAGTGGTCTATTCGACAGTATAGACGCCTTAACGCCCACTTCTTCAGTGTCTGATGAACTTAATGCCCCAAATAATTGCTACTCAGTTTAACATAAAGTTTCACGCTTGAAAGGCAACAGGGGAAATACACTCATTGTGTGCCTATTTCTGTAACT
This sequence comes from Scolanthus callimorphus, assembly GCA_033964015.1. Taxonomy (NCBI): domain Eukaryota; kingdom Metazoa; phylum Cnidaria; class Anthozoa; order Actiniaria; family Edwardsiidae; genus Scolanthus; species Scolanthus callimorphus. The sequence goes on from CM066925.1 coordinate 12,852,744, forward strand.
TATAATAACATAGTAAGTGCATTTGGAGGTCTTGAATTGTTAATAACTACGAAGTCATACTTTCAACGTTCTGTAACATATTTTTCAGTTTTGGAAAGTGCGTTAACATCAACATCGATCCTTTGTTGAGATAACCCTGTGGAGGTTTTAACTCGATTTACTTCAAGATTTTGTGGATATCTTAAACACTTTTTTATCTTCAAAACTGTGTCAGGAATTTTTAATTTTTAAACATATTACGATTTTATCTTGCCTTTTGTCTTTTGTCATAGTCATTACTCGTATTTTACTTACAGCAACTCAAGCAACACCCACGCCTTTTGTCCGAGTATTAATCATGAATTTAATCTACCCTGTGAATCACTTTTTGAAAATTGCAAAATGAGTTATACTGATTATAGCTAGAAGCAGTAAAGTGACACAGCTATGAACGTCTAATTTACTAAATTACGCTTTTTAAATGGCTCAGTGAGTTAGAACTAATAAAATGGGAACTCTTTTGCCAGAAAAGTTCACATAATTGGAAAGTGTTGATTCTTGAAGATTCGATTGAAGACGAGAAAAATGGAAAATACTGGGTCGTAATTTATCATGAATTTAACGACGGTATTTTCTACGCGATGATTAAAGGATTTAGATAGGATATCATTCGTTCAAAAAAAAAGTTGCGTTTGCTGTTTATTCGATACGATTGCTGAGAATCATTGCAGTCAATTTTATTGGACTTTGGCTAAACTTTCGAATTTAGCCATCTCCTGATAATTAATATTTATAGTTCCCTGACATTCTACGAAATGAGGAATTCTCGTGAAATGCACGATATCCTAGACAGTTCATCTAAAAGATGAATGAAGATGTTGTATTATTTTCGTTTGACTACATTACGCAAAATGCGCGCCAAAACTCGAGACGGTAAAATTCCTTAAATAATGCCAAAATAATGAAGCCTTTGAAACTAGTCAGCACCAAGTATTTTAGCAGAGGACTTGAATTGGAATTGTACTGGGACAATTGTTATTTAATTGCCTCAATTCTGCAAAATATCAGGGCTCGTGGTCTCGCCATAGTATTTTCAGCTCTACCGTCTCGCAAAAATACAAACCATGGCCACATAGGTAAACCTTTATTTTGACACGGCATCTTTATCAGATAATGCTCGAAAATTCTAGGGATCAAAAACAGGTTTATTTAAAATGTTCGAAAATTCTAGAGATCAAAAACAGGTTTTCTTAAAATGTTCGAAAATTTTAGGGATCAAAAACGGGTTTTTCGAAAATGTGTTTTTGCGCGTATATTTGGCCAAGAATTTTACACATTTCACCTTTTCATGAGTAAGTAACTCTCGATTGAAGCCGCAATAGAAAATATATTCTGGTGCAACTGGTCTATTATCAATGCTGCATTCTGATTGGTTGAGCTACTACTAGGCTATAAGTTATAGCCTACTAGTCGCAAAACGAAAATGGCAAATGACCAGACGATAAAACGGTTCTGCTATACAAATTGACCTATATAGTGTGATTTGACTAAAACAATTATTCCTCTCGCCCTCATGGCCTCTGAATTGACTCAGAGCCCATTCGGACTCGAGGAATAATGTATCAGTCAATTCCAGCGGTGACCATTTCCCCCCCCCCCCCCCCCCCGGGCTTTTGGTCATTTCTAAAAATAAAACTGAAAATTCCCCGCCCCCGGGCTAGCAAAAATGCAGAATACCTCACGGCGGGGACACAAAAAGCGGAAAAATGCCCCACCCCCGGGACGAGAAAAAGACGGTAACTCTGCGTGACAAAGCTTCACAACAAAAACTTCAACTCCATTTATACTGTCCGAGCATCTACAATTCTTTTTTAAATGTACTTTAGTTTTCTCGTCTTTGAACGAGTTCTCATTTCACTGAAAGTGATACAAAATATAAATAAAGAAGTGACATTCCTAGGCCATTCGCGGTTGTAGCCATTTAGCTGCATCTCTCAATGCGAAATTTACCTTTATTCTATTTGCAGAGCAACTATTTCGCAGTTATGTTACTTGACTTTTTGCGAAATTGGAACTCTGTTTATAGTGTCAATTCATTTTTATGTTTTTCCACTGAGACGAAATTGCGAAATATGTTTCTTCTCTATAGAAGACGTTAACTGTGAAATGTGCAAATGTGTCAGTCTCCAAACGTGGTGTATACGGGCCATGCTCTGCATTATATCAAAATTCCCCACCCCCCTCCCCCGGGAAAAACAATTCCCGACCCCGGGGCCAGCAAAATTTTCAAAATTCCCCACCCCAGGGAAGGCACTGGTGTGCAAATGCACCACGGTGTCCGGGGGGGGGGGGGGGGGGGGGGGATGGTCACCGCTGGAATTGACTGATACATAATTGTTAAATATTCTTACTTTTGCTTTAAGGGGCCACGCGGGACATTCCGCTGACCAGTGATGATTCTGGGCTCAACATGGACTTACCAGCAAATCTGGCTGCGTTTTGCGCTAGTTAATTTATACTTCGCAACTCCATCTTTGACGACCACTCCGGACACGATTTATATCGGTGAGTTGTATATATAATACAGGAGCCTATCACCACGAGTCTCCATCACCTATTGGTGGGCGTCCGAAGCACAGGGAGCCCATCACCAGGAGACTCCATCACCTATTGGTGGGCGTCCGAAGCACAGGGAGCCCATCACCAGGAGACTCCATCACCTATTGGTGGGCGTCCGAAGCACAGGGAGCCCATCACCAGGAGACTCCATCACCTAGTGGTGGGCGTCCGAAGCACAGGGAGCCCATCACCAGGAGCCTCCATCACCTAGTGTTGGGCGTCCGAAGCACAGGGAGTCCATCACCAGGAGTCTCCATCACCTATTGGTAGGCGTCCGAAGCACAAGATTAGATGGATCTATTTTTAGATTGTAGATTTTAAATCCCGCGAGAATTGGTTTTCATGGCTACAACATCCACAGGGAATTTCTGCAGAAACCCATTCATGGGAAAAGCTGAATTTCCCAAGGCACACGCATGGGAGGTGTTCGGAATTCACATGGATAGCCGTGGGAAATCCGAACACTTCTCATTCGTCTACCATGGGAAATTCAGCTTTTCCCATGGATGCGATTCTGCAGAAATTCCTTGCGATCATGTCCCTTCTCTCAAAAGAAAGATGACTGGAATCAGCACCGCCATCGCACTGCACGCGCGGAACCCAAGATTCTCACTCTCAAGTACCATGTTCCCGCCCGTATAAATTCAAAATCCACCTGAAAATAGACGCTTCTACAACTGTGCATATGACTAGACCAGAGACCTAATAAAGTAGATGGAGGCTCCTGTAGTGCTGTTCACGCTGTTCACCCATTGTTATTAATGTGTCAACCAAAGATCGATTGGTTCACAGAACAAAGGGCGCTATTCAATCTACGGTTGGCACATTAGCATTACAATGGCAATGTTGATAAACAGTGAATAGCGCTGTATAACGGCAAGAGATGTCACTAAAGCTAAGCGTGGGCAGAGACTTGTAAGGGAGTTTAAACGTGTGACAGTGATAGACTGGCTTAGTGCCAAGCTACGAACTTTACGCGGTACAAAAATTGTCACAGCGCAAGCAATCGAGTATGCGCCAAGAGTGCGCGCGCTTCTACTGTTCTCAGGAGTCCATTACAAGGAGTGGCGACCTTTCACATTTCACTATTTTTATGGGAGAAACGTTCAGGAAATTCTTAGGAAGGCTAGTTTGTGAAAAACGTAACCCTTTTTGTCTTGTGGAAAAGTATTCTGCAGTAAAACCAGGCATACCATGTGGTGGAGTAAACCATTGTCTGAATTCCTTTCAGCACAACTGCATCCTTTTAATCAAGAACAGTCAACTCGAGCATTAGTGTCAGCGGTTAACTATGTGAACGGTCAGGTCCTCGTACCCGGTACAGTCATCAAACTGCTACAAGTGACGATATCTGCTGATGAACTCCTGGAGTATGGTAAGTTTTTTTAAAATAAAATCTCATCCACAATATTTAGGGCTTAGGTAAAGTGGTACAAATCTGAGGTCAGATAAAATTGAGAGGAATAATTTGAAAGACCTGCTCTCCAGTTTTACAATCAACCTTACGTGTCAAATATCATGGAAAGGCACTGACTTTATGTTACTTCACTAGCGGCTGAATTTTTTCAAATTCCTCAAATTTTCACACATGTTGCTTAGCAAAATATTTGTGTTGTAGGTTTCCTGTGTCGCACCCGCGTGCGTCAAAAATGGCGGGAAAATTTTAGCCAATCAGAAACGTACCTTCCGTAGACACGTCGAAAATTGAGAGTATAGTTGTAATTTCTGACATCGTGCAAATGGTCTTTTGTATTCAAGCCCTATCATTGGTATCGGAACTCTCTATCGGAACAAAACGGAATCGAGTAGTCAGAATTTAGTCATCACCCATTAAAACATGGTCAAAGTTCATGACAAATTGTCAATTTTTTCTTTGACGGCTGTCTACAGGAGCATTTTTTTGTATGTGACAAGGTCAAATAAAAGCTAGACATGCTACAATGCTTTTCAAGGATACTTGTCAAGGAAAAATTGTCAATTTTGTATCGTCTACACGAGCAAATAAAAATGTCAAGGACCCTCAACTGATGCAGTCATATGATCACGTGGTATGACGCTGGCCTGCATGTACGATCTTCATATTCACAAGTTGACGGTACTCACTCTGATTCTCCCCAGCACTCAAGTTAGCAAAAGATGACGTCATTGCACTCATTGTTGACTCCCACCCGGACCCCTCGCACGAGGCGCTGAGCACCATGCTGCAAATCCCCCTTGTAACGCTACACGAGTCACACAGCTACTTGAGCCGTTTACCCAGCCAATCGCAGTACAGTATTTCAGTTGGCCCGAGCGGAAGTGACGTCACGAAAGCCATGACTGACGTCATCAAAAGTCTAAAAAGAACAAATATTTTGGTGCTGTATGATGGTAAGATTGCCAGTCAGATAAAGTTGACATGAGATTCGATTGAAGAAACGAGTACAAACGGCGCTTACCCTGCAATAAAAAAGTCCTAGACCACGTCCAGGAATTGTTGCAGTTGATGTAACCTGGACTGTAACCCCTCAGTCGTCTGAGTTAGAAAAAATTGCGAACCAAAGTTTCGTTTTTTTTCTGGGTTTCGTTTTTTTTTCTGTGTTTCGAGAAACGGGTCCCAGAGGTGCCATTTTGTAGAAATGATCTTGTAATTTTCTTGGATTCCAGGTCGATGGCGTAGCACCGCAATGCTGTTCACCTCAAAACTTCCCTCAAACGCAACGTACTCCAAACTCGCCCTGGAAATCGACCGAGACTCGGATATCTGCGGAGACACGAAACAGCAGCTAAACAGCCTTGTCAACGCGCCCGTGGAAGTAATCGCTCTGTTCTGTGACTCGCATTTGGTTCAGCGAATCATGGACCAGGTTCATTGCGCATGCTCTTTCAAAGTGGAGAAGCCGCATACGTGGCTGATTGCAGACATGGTAAATGAGTAAATGACTTTGCAAGACACTTCCAATCCCATGAAACTTTTCGTTCCGGGCATGAAAGAAGCCCATTCTTGTAGCCAGAGCTCCCCGGCTCGTCACATTGCAGCCGTTTGAGGGCTTCGCTGATTGCCCATTCTCGAACCCAGAGCTCCCCGGCTCGCCACCTCGCGGGGGAGGCTCTGGTGACAGCCATTGACGCATGGCGAGATTTGATACAGAGCCGCTGAGAGAAATACCTTTCTGCGCATGCCCCAACGTTCAAAATCAGCCAATCAGCGAAGGCCCTCAAATGATTGGATGTCCCCAGAGCCTCCCCTGCGAGCAGACGAGCTCATCGTGCTCATCGTCTGGTCAAATTGTGTGGGAGGCTCTGGCAAGAAACACTAAATTTCTGAGCGTGTATTTATATTTGATCTCTTGTTGTATAGGTACCATCGTTGTCCATGGATGTACAATCGTCACAGGTTGTGATTGGTTTCACTCCACGAGTTACGGTGAATCGTCTCACTAAATACCTGGCGAGGAGCTTACGATGCAACCTGACAGCGATATATGTAAGTCAACGGGGCAGAATAACTCAATTGTTTGCCATAACCCTACTGTACAAACTTGTAGAATGTATAACCTCCCCTCCCCCCTCACCTGACAGCAATATATGTAAGTCAACGGAGCAGAATAATTTTAACTCATTCTTGTTTTGCACATTTTGCCGTAACCTCTACTGTACAAACTGTTGTATCACGTCCCCCCTCTCCCTCATGAAATAGCTGGAGAGGTCTTACGAAGCAACCTGTCAGTAATTACACCTATTTTGGAAACGTTTTCACCGTCACAAGTGTCTGTTATACAGTAAAAAAAACATTAAAGAACAAGTGTATTAAAGGGGCACCGGCACGCTTGCCTGACAAGCAAATAATTCAAATCGCAATCCAATTCCATCCTCTCGATAATAGATAAAAACACTTTTAGATTTGTATTAATTTAACAGTTTAAATGTCATTTAACAAAGCTGAACTGTCATTTTAGTTATTCCCGGTAAACTTACATGTATTTTTGGTGATTAGAATTAGACTTATTTTTGACAGGTTGTACGATAATTAAGCGTGCGAGTGCCACTTTAAGAACACTCAGGCAGCAATTTGGTCAAAAAGCTACCTTAAACATAAGAACACATGCAGCCTGAAAAATGAAAATTTGTTCTTATTCTAAAACATTCGTCAATGAAAAAAGGAAGAGGAGCTGAAAAAGGGAAGAGGAGCTGGTGAATTATGAGTTTGCTGAGTTTATTACCAGAACTGGTAGTCTTCCCCAAATGTAATGCTAGTTTCATCCGTCAGTTAATTCAAATGTTGCATTTTGCACTTTGATTTCATTGGTTCATAGTGTATGCAGTACTGTACTGTATTTTATTTAAGGAAACTATGACGGACCAGGGGCGTAGCCAGGAATTTTGGTTTGGGGGGTGGGGGGGGGGGGGGCAATAGTGAAAACATGGGACGAAATGTTGACCCTTTGAAGTTTGCCGGGCTTCCCAACCATTCCACTCGATTATTAAACTATGATCACACAAAAACCGAGCTATACAATACAGTTTAATAATCTTTGCGATGTTGGTCCGCTCCACTAGCTTTCAACCTATGCTTTTTAAAAGAAGAAATCTTACCTTCTTCTTCCTACAGAACTCGTCATTGTTTGCCTTCGATGCAGTGCTTGCTATTGCGCATGCTCTCCATGACGTCATTGAGCAAGGCCGTTGGAAACCTTTGAACCAGTCCAATTCTCTCACGACTTCGGTCAATGGGCCTACAGTTTTTGATTATATGAGAAAGGTAAGATTTCCACCATTTTCTTATTAGATACGGGCGCCGCAAAAAGAAGGAGAAGGTATAACAAAGAGCGTTGTGCGAGCCGAAAGACGACGAAGAGAAAAATCCCTAGCGGCCCAAGCCAGGAATCGAAACTCTGGCACAGAGATGAAGGCAAACGGCAAAGGGTTACCCATGTGTATTTCCCATAATGACATGACAGTAATAATGGCATGATCAGATTTCGCCAGAAACGTGAAATCAATTGAATTTAGAGACGCGTTAATGACATACACTCGCGACTCCATCTCGTTGACCTCCCTGGTGTGCAAGAATGAATAAATTATGGCTCCCTCAACTCATTGTCTGATACTCGTGGTTAGCTACCGGAGTGCGTGCAGGTCGTCCAACCAAGCTCTACCCGTGTAACTATGGTAACCAAGTCGCAGCTGCTTGCGCGCCGTCGGAAGTATCTATTACGCAGACCCCCCAGTAGTTAGCAAATGGACTACTGGAATGGACTACTCGAATATCTGTGAATAGTCATCACTAGCGCTGCGCACAGATGACGTCACAATAATTAAAAACTCAGACAAGCAAATACACGTTCCTCCCATTTTCTCAGTTTTCTCTCTAAAGAACTACACAAAATGAATTGGTAAACCGGTAGTTCCATAGGCTCGGTTTCCAGCCGTGGGGGGTTCGGTGCGCCCGCGATCCTCTCCCTTCTCAGTGGAGAAGCCAAGCAATCGCGCGCGACGTTACGACGGCCTGGGAACCGAGCCTAGTAGTTCCACTCATTATAGCAGAGCTTGTATGTACTCCTACCCTGGCTCGTATTTCGTGCATGATTCTTCTGAATGGGATCTCAGAGGGATTGTTTGTCTGAGTCTTGTGATCTAATTTTAGAATCTGTGCGCAGCGCTATTAATTAATCAATTAATTTAGAAAGGCTAGGGGAAGTTTGAATGAAGCACCAACTGTTTACTTTACGTCTATTCATTATTATACCACAACACGCGCGTTTCTCGAATTCTGATTGGCTCTCAGCCATGGGTACATAAAAGTTTATACCACAACGAGCGCGTTTCTTGAATTCTGATTGGCTCTCAGCCATGGGTACATATTTAACAATTATTCGCCGAAGGCGAAGTGAATAGTGGCGAATAGTCCCCGAGACCGGAGGTCGAGGGGACTATTCGCCACTATTCACTGAGCCTGAGGAGAATAATTGTTTTAGTATATACTACACGGGAACACTCCAAAAAATATCCGAACGACACTAAATGTGGCATTTGCCGACATTTTGTAGCCTCTTTCTGTATGCGTGACGTTTGTCACGCACGTGACATTACGTCAGACTTCACTACAAGCATTCGGCTACTGAACACATGGTGGAAACTTGCTGCTGTTTTAGAGAAGCAAAACCGCTAGAAAACACTTGTTTTAAAACCTTAATATCGACTACGATAAACGATTTAAGTTTTTAGAAGGTTGCAAGGATGGATTCAAGGGATAAATTCGCATTTTGTGCCTTGGATTATGGATTGTGAAACTGCAGAGTTGCTTCGCTGAAAACACTTTGCCTTTGGTCGCCTTCACCACCGATGGATGACTATATTTTTCAACCTGCTGGCAGAGAAAGTCAAAATGTACTGCGGACCCACTCGGCTGCGCCTCGTGAGTCCACAACATTTTGACCACTTTATTACGTCATTCCGTGGTATATAAGAGGGCATACCACGGAAAATCAGAGGACATTTGTTAATTGTGTCTCTCTTTTTTTTTTCTAGTTAAAAGTCACAGGGACCTCGGGGCAGTTCTCAATAGGAGCGAACAGCAAGAGGCAGGATCTGGAGATCGATGTCCTGAATCTACAGTATAACAAATTTAAAACCGTAAGTTTGGCATTTAAAAGGCGTTCTGTACGACTCCACGCTCATCCGTTCATCCACTCATCAAACAGAGCGTTTTTCGGCGGCTTTTTCGAGTCATATACCCTATTCACACCAAAACCATGTTTAGTTAAACAAGGTTTTTCTTCGCCTTACAACATGACAAGTTTCTTACTGCGATAAACTCTAACTAGCTAAATGATCACTTAGTAACATGTACAGTACAGTCTATTCAGTTCTGTCCTTGTAACTGTCTCCCCTTGGGAGATAAGGATTTAAACCAGTTTAATTAAACCACCTTTAAACTGGTTTAAGTGCCGGTGTGAATGTGGTATAAGATTAGCAAGACGCATAGGCGGATAACCAGCGAGTCAGATGGAAAAATAATGTGAGAGACAAGGCTTATTTCAGCTAGACGGACGCAAGCCAGCCGGATGGCGAAAAGGATCAAACACAACCGACAGACTGAGGGATTCAAGGACAGGCCAGATAGACAGTGTGACACTAGCGAAACAAGGAGACACAGAGAAGAGACAGATTTGAAAATAATAATAGCAGATGGACAAACATACTGACAGACGGACGGGCAACGGACGGACAGAAGGACACGCAGATAGGGAAAACAGACGGACAGACAGAGTGATTTAGAAAGACAGGTAGACAGACAGTTAGCCAGATATCCTCCATCTTGACTCATCGTTATAGCACATAGCCTACGAGACAGATTTGAAAATAATAACAGATGGGCAAACATACTGACAGACGGACGAGCAACGGACGGACAGAAGGACACACATATAGGGAAACAGACGGACAGACAGACAGAGCGATTTAGAAAGACAGGTAGACAGATATCCTCCATCTTGACTCATCGTTATAGCACATAGCCTTTTATCGTGTTTCAGGTTGGCTATTGGAGCGTCAGAAGAGGTCTCAAAGTCAGCGGTAACATTCGCCAAAACAGACCCACGTCTGAAATAGTTCCTCTCGATAAACTACACCGCAAGTTAGAAGTCGTCGTTGTTCTGGTAAAATTGCACCTGTTCTTTTTGTACAATCATTTAAATCTGTAGGGTTGTCTTGAACGTTTAGTTTGACCTTTCTCTACCCCTAAACAATTATTTCCACGAAAAGCGAGCAACGGAATCCAACATCAAGAATTAAATCCTTGAACTTTGCCAATATATGGGTGTTATTTTTTTGACTTCGTATTCGCCACTATAGTGTTAAGCTCGTTGTTACTTTCCAGGAATTTTAGAACATCAGCTCAGGTTGATAATTATTTTGCTTTCCATAACGGTGACCGCGCACCCAAGCTGCCGGGTTCTCTTTCAGTTACACATCGAACCCGGGTTGGTGTATGGTAATATATAGATTTAGGCACTGCCTAAAAGCGGAGCTCCCAACTAGTATAAGGAATAAAAGATGGTAGTAGTTAATTGTAGTATCAAAAATACATTTATTATATTTAGACTAATATTATTGCCTTTCTGCCTTTTACAAAACACAAAAAGCATGAGGGCAACTCAACTAATAAAAATGTAGACACCCGTAGGGCTTGTTCACATGAGGCGAGATATCAACCTCGTCCCCAGGGTCTTGTGGGTAATTTTCAAGATGGCGGTTGGTCGAGTAGGAAACCTGGGGGAGGCTGAGTCACATGACCACTGTTTGAAAACATGGGAACGAGGTTGTCCTTTGTTGTGAAACGGTCATGTGACTCAGCCTCCCCCAGGGTCTTCTCCCGAGTCAACCACCATTTTGAAAAACGATGGAGAAGACCCTGGGACAACTTTGGCATAGGGACAAAACTGGCACCTGTTCCACATGAGAAAAAAATGCAAGATATCTTGGTGTTGTGGCTAACATATGCGGCACGATCAATCAAGAAAGTTGGCCCAACCCCTGACCTGTCAAGGAATAGGACAGGGAAATTCTTGTTAGGGCTGTTGTTAGGCCTAACAGACCTAACAGCCCAAACAGCATTGAGAAAACATTCCTTACTCCCACCTCTTAAAAGACCTGGGGCACAAATTATGATAAACACAACAACCCTAACACCACTTACAGACCTAACAGCCCTAACAGTCTTAACAGCTCTAACAGTCCTAGCAGCCCTAACAGAGGGCTGTTAGGTGTTGATCATAATATGTGCCCCTCCTTTTAGGAATGCTTCCTCTCTGCTGTTTAGGACTGTTAGGTTTGTTAGGGCTGTTAGGTTTGTTGGCTGTTAGGGTTGTCAGGCCAGCCAGGGCTGTAAGGGCTGTAGGTGTTGATCATAATATGTGCCCCGCCTTTAAGACGTGGGAGTAAGGAATGCTTCCTCCCAGCTGTTTTTCCCTAACAGCAGCCCTATGCTGTTTGGGACTGTTAGGGCTGTTAGACCTTACAGCAACCCCTAACAAGAATTGCCCTGTCCTATTTCTTGACTCATATGACCCCTGAGCTAGACAGTTTTATGCTGTCCCTACACAAATACCATATATCTCAGCCCAGAGTTGTCTCGGTCACAAGTGAATTGTTTGATTTCAACACAGAGGGATTGTCTAGAGGCAAGTCTGGGGACCAAAATATCCCCTAATCCCCATATCTTGCCTCATTTGGTGCCTCAGCTGTATCCCTGCAAAATATCTGAAAAATATCCCCCTAAAATATTTGGTAATCTTTTCAACCCTAAAAAAGTTTGCAGTTTCAAATTTTGTAATGATTAAATTTTCAAATTTTCAAATAAATTTCATTGCTTGATTGGCTTGATTTATTTTATTGCTTGGCACATGTCCCACGGCTTACAGTCAGAATTAGCATGCTCCCTGCTCTTTTCCACACAAATACTGGGGTGGGGGTCACTTTTCAATGCCCTTCTGGGCAGGGGGGACTTTACTTTTTTACTTTTTCCAATACAGCCTACCCCTCTCAACGAGGATTACTGGCTGGGGGTCAGCTGGGGGACACAATAACCAGGGGACACAATAACTTTCATGATTTATTCAGGACAATATTTATTCCTCAGTGGAAAAAACTGCATTATCTGACAGAATAGTAAGTAGAATAATTTCACAAGATAATATTATTGATAGATACACCAGAGAAATTAATATGAGACATTTTACCAGGATTCCGGACAATTTTGACAAAGTGGCCAAAAATCCAGTTACTGAAACACTTAGAATCACTTCCTTGATTTTGGTCTATTTTGGAAATTAAATGTATGCCATGAACAACAAAATGAAAACGGAGAAATATAATGTCAAAGTTCTCCACCCTGGAGTACTACAATGAAACTCTATGTCGACCCAATTCTATAAAAACCCTCAGCTGTATATTGAAACAGGTTGCCATCTAGATTTCGTAATGGAATAACACAAGTTACTATACTTGCATGCAGACCCTTCAAATATATTGGACCAGACACTACTCCTGGCCATACGGGTGTTAAGCAGAAGGCCACAAAGTCCAAAGTGTTCCAAATACATAACTCCATATTATGGGTGGAGCAATTTTGTAGAAGGGTCTGAAATTGGAAGGGTCTGAAATTGGGGGGGGGGAGAGAAAATAGAAATGAGACAGAAAAACAAAATAATTTCTGTTTGAGGGGGCATGCTCCCCCTGAGAAAAGTTTGAAAAACTTGGATCAAGATACTTCTATTGGGTTTTTGAAAGAGGTGAAAACAATGAAACTACGGCAGAAACATATAACAGAGGCTCTCTTTATTCTGATCCAACAGAAATGGGAAAACGTTCTGTGCACTCTGCTGACTTTCCTTTGAGCAAGGAAAATATTATTGATGCATAACATTTAACTTATATTTGGCTGGGGACAAACCGGTTATGCACTAAGTCAATTGAAACCCCCACCCCTAGGGACCCGGGGAAGGGTTGGGGATTTGATTTTACCCCTGAACAAAAGCTGTTTAAGTCCCCACTCCATCGGGAGGAAATTTCTGTGAAATGCCCCTACCCTTTGGGCCTCCGAAATCACCTTTTACTTGCAAGCATCAAAGAAAGAACACACCTTTCTATGATCGTCAAAGGGGAGTGGGCCTCAGCTAGTGTGGCGTCCTATATGAAACAAGGGATGCAAGTACAGAAAAATGCATTAAAATCGAATGATTCCAATGAATTGCATCGTAGCTAACATGTAGATTTGCATGGCCAAAATCAAAGTGAAAGATTGACCGAAATAACTTATTTGAAAGCAAATAAACATTCCCCGGGGGGTGGGGACAGGTTCCAGAATCAAAACCAGTCAAATCCACCACCCCCTCGGAACAGACTCTTGTTTTAAAATGCTTTAAACCCCCACGATAACCCCACCCTTCCCTGGGTCCCTAGGGGTGAGGGGTGGGGTTTTCAATTGACTAGTGCATTACTCACGAAGAATCCAAAACAAATTGAAACACAGGTCAAAAGTTTTCAAGAAATAACTTATAATAGCTATCAATAGATAGAATAAAGTAATCAATTCTATAAATCAATGAATGGCCAAAACACAGTTGAAAGTCTATGATCATCTTTTCTAAATCGTACGGCCGAGGAATCAAATTCCCTGAAGAGATCGTCTAGTCAGAGAAAATATTTCTCATAAAACAAAAAAACATTCTTACCAAGAGCTTGCAGTTTAATCCACTTCATACTGAATGTTTGTTCAACTCCAGCGAACAGTGAGTTTCCAATCCACACCGCATCCATTATATCCGTGACTTTCAAAGCTATTCCATGTCTTTAGGGAGTTGAAGAACCCACAAAACACGGCAAAACACGAAAACTCCCGCACTCGATTTGGGCGCCATTGTTGTTGTACTGTAACTCGTGACAAACGTTTTCAGTTCCTGTGAACACTTTCGCATTCAGTGGAGAAGTAGAACATTGTCTAATTAAATAGAATTGCAGCCTGGAATTTTTCCTCGTGAAAACGACTCCTCTCGAAAACAAACAGAGCAGGCTATCGTGTGTAGGAACTCAGTACAACTTTACTTTCACTAATCTTGCCGCTTCGGGTCACGTGGTGGTGATGAACAAAGACGTTTGTCACTAGAAACTTTGAAAGTTTATTTCCGCTTCCTGTAAAGTGAAGTGATTATAGAAGAGAGATCCAATTATACCACGCTCGGTGTCGGCGCTCGTCAGGCGTATTGTCGTTCAAGGGCTTCAAGGTACCGAAAGTTTCTGTTTCAAAAAATAGTGTTAGTCCATAGGGGAACAAACGAAACCGTTTCCATGTTAATCCTCGACTATTACGAGTAGTCTCAAAAAGATATGATGGAAAAGAACCGGCCGCGGATGCCTCTCTTTGGTGGTTTACTTTCTGCTCTGATCTCATGCTTTGCCCGGCTTCTTCCCCCTTCTTCCCGGCGCAATTCCGTCTAGGTCTCTCTGAGAGTCTCTGGTGCTTCCATTTCTTTCTGCTTTCTGCTCTTCTACTAGAGATAATTTTAACCAAATTTATCATTCTCGATCCCTTCCTCATCCCTCGACCCATGTTTGTATTCTATAGCACGGTTCTGCAGTTAGCTGTCATTTCTCGGCCTTGAAACTCCGACTGGAAGAATTTCAGGAGCAAGCCGGCAAAGAAAATACTCCAACTTGATTATTATTCCCCATTCTACCAAATCTTTGGATTCCATGGCTTCTTTTCGGGCATTTCTCCTTTGAGTAAATATTGTAGGTCGTTTTTTCAGCCGCTAGCAGCCCTGTAGTCTTTTTTGGATGTTGCCAAAATGCTGGTATTTGTGCCTGCGATTTTACCTTTCACGTGAGCATCAGCATCCCCCCCCTGACAACGCGCCCCTCCCCCGTTAGTTGAGCACTCCCTCCTCCCTCCTGACAGACTGACAACGCGCCCCTCCCCCAGTGAGTTGAGCATGCTTGACGTCATAATAGGGCAATTGTGACGTCAGGCTTCAGGAACACGTACAACATCCGGGGCTTCTGAGACGTCCAAAAATCGGATCGACCCCTAGCAATTTCCACAGGTTACTCAATAAATTCACACAGGGTACCCAATACTATATTTGCAGTTTTTGACGCTGTTTTCTTAGGTATGGTGCTCCGCTTTGCGGCGGCCTTCGGCCGCCGCAAGGAGCTCCGCTACTATATTTGCAGTTTTTGACGCTGTTTTCTTAGGTATGGTGCTCCGCAAGGAGCTCCGCTAATATAGGACGAATAATAATAATATTAATAATTTAATACGGTGTTCATTATTCTGCGAACTCTAAAACAACTATCAAACCGTGCTTTAGCGGTTTCCTCCGATCGCAAAACTAACACAAAACGACCTCACACATCACTCACAGGTTTTGTAAAAGTTACTTAGATGTTTGATTCAGGGAACGCTTTGAAAACACAACTAATTAGTAGGTGCCGAGTTCGCAGAATTATGAACACCGCAGTAGCACGTACATCGTGCATCAAGCCATTTTTATGATTAGCACTGTCGTTACTTAGGATTCGCCTTTTGTAATGCTGAACGAAGCTGGATTCCTTGAAGGTTATAGTATCGATTTGATCCAAGAAGTGTCCCAAATGCTCGGGTTCGGCTACAATGTCTACCTGAGTCCTGACGGCCTGTATGGAGGGGAAGATGGTAAAGGAGGATACAATGGGATTGTGGGACAGATCGTCTCTGGGGTAAGCTGTATAAAGGTAGGCGAAAGGTTCAAGGAGTCTTTTGCCAGAATTCTTCAGAATTCAGTATTGAAAATAGACTTGAGGAAAACACATATATCTAACTTGGAAGCAAACGAAATTTGGGCAAAGATACCTCCTATCTTTCGCCAACCTTAATTTTGACACACAGTCGACACTCCAAATAACCTACGATACTATTGGCTCCTCTTATTTCCAGGGAACAAATTGATATTCTTTACAGAAGGTGAAATTATAGGGCGTAAAAAACAAAAGCATTTTTTTCCAATTATCATTATTATATGCGAAACGTAGATTCACGAGTGAGACGCTATCAAACATGATAAGGAAATATAATTTTGGCCTTTGCTGATCATGCCATGTCTGATATTGCAGAAGGCCGATTTGTCGACATCTCCGCTGACCATCAACTCCGAGCGCTTGCAGATCGTCGAGTTCAGCAAACCCTTCATGCAGTTCACCATGAGCCTCATTTCCAAGAAACTCGACAACGAAAATCAGTACTTGATGGCCTTCATGAGGCCCTATTCTTCTACAGTATGGTGTGTTGTTATTCTACTGAACTATTGGAATACCACCTTTACTGCGGTAACCACCTACATTGCACGGCTCATTGCATTCTGCGCGTGAATATTTCGGTTTCCATAATTTCGGAACTCTGCACCGACTAATTAATTGCGTTTTCAAAGCGTTTCCTGAACCATGCAACCCGGTAGCTTTTGCACCATCTCCGAGTGATGTTTGCTGTCCCTTAGTGTTAGTTGTGCGACCGAAGGACGCCGCTAAAACACGGTTTGAACGTTGTTTCAGAGTTCGCAGAATTATGTAAACCGCAATTTTCACGCGCCGAATACAATGAGCTGTGCAATGTAGGTGGTTGCCGATTTTGATCGTTAAAAATGTGGCTCGCAGCTGTGGTGATGACACCACATTCATTTTGATTTTTTGATAACTTTTTTCGTTCTATTTTATTTTCGCAGGTTCCTCACCCTAGGCGGCCTCCTTTTGGTGACTATCCTTATGTACATAGTAAACTACATCAGTCCGTACGGCTATCGCAAATCCGTTAAAAGTAAAGACCAGGAAGCCTTTAACATGCTCAACAGTTTGTGGTTCTGTCTCGCTTCCATGCTACAACAGGGCGCTGACAGCACTCCAAGGTCTTTATCGGGTAAGATTCACCACAGGCGCATATAAGAACTGGTATACGGTTAACTAAGGAAGTTTGGTATTTTGGATGACTTTTCGCGCATACCAATACTCGTGCTAAAATAAACGATTATTTTTCTGGTGAGCGGCGATGGCTGTTTTAACGCATGTTGCACTCACAAAGCTCATCTTAAGTCGGGAGGCTAGGTCGTATTCCTCATATAGTACGCCTACAAGCCGGTTGTTTATTGCATGAGTGACAATGGCTCTATTCGTGCATGTGACATTCACAAGCTAAATGTAGACCATCGTAAGTCGTAAAACTTAATCATCATCGTCAGAGTGGCCGAGGTGGCACGTCGCACACTTTAAATGTTGTACATCTTGATTCTTCTCACTAGAGCGCCTGTTCGCCGGTTGTTTTTGGCGCGACTCGCGATGACTTTTCTCCTGCATGTGACATACACATGCTAAACTTAGACCATCTTAAGTTGGGACTCCTAATTGTTCTACTGTTCATTCGCTCACTAAGGCTCTTGCTACCCCGTTATTTCTTGTGCGATTGACGATGATACCTCTGGTGCGTGTGTCTTAGTTCTTATTCAGAAGGAAGATATTCTTAATTCGGGAAACTGAAATGTTTACTCCTTATCCATTCCTCGCCAGGTCGCGTGCTAGCCGGTTGTTTCTGGTTCTGTATACTCATCTGGATCTCTACATACACGGCCAACCTCGCTGCGTTCTTCACGGTGCGTAGCGCAGGTAAAAAGGTCAGCACTTTAGAAGACGTTGTTGATGGCGGATATCACTTTTACATCATGCGAGACACGGCGCTACATCAGTTCTTCAAGATGTCGACATACCATACTTATAGGTAAGTTCAATGAGAAGTTTTCTTTCAACAAAGTTATCAATAGTTGGATTTGCTGGTAAGAGAGTGATTGCCCGACCATCATATTACCTGAACCATAAGATCTTACATCTGTTGTGTTGCCGGTTACAAAGACGGCGGGATCAGCTTTCTGAACTGCAGTCTGTCATAAGTTGCGGCTAAGGACACGTACGTAAGTGAAACATACTTGTACATACTTTGTAACCGGCATACTTGTATGTAGCATGCTTGTGTCCCGTAGTGAAGAAGGAAACATCGAACTCGTGTGTCTCGGAAAAAAAGGTTTTTTCCCCTTGCTTGCGGGACACCGGCTGGGACCCTACCCTACAATAACACTTTGCGTCAGCTTCATCCCTTGTCCCCGTTCGGTAAGAAAGTTCGTAAACCATTCGATCACCCAATTAGGAAGATCATACTGTCGTAGACTTTTTTTGGACAATTTCCCCAAACTAACCACAAAGCTAAACAAGCGATCTCTTACTTCATTCCAGAAAGCTATGGGAGAGGCTAAATGCCGAGAAAACATTTGTGAATGGTACAGCCGAGGGATACAGTGTAGCGAGAAAGAAAAAGAACTCTGTTTTCATGGCGGAGAAACCATCAACGATGTACGCAATCATGCGGGAGCCTTGTGATCTGCAAGCCGGTTAGTATTGGGTCTTCTCCTCATCGCGAGGGAACCTCAAGCAGTCGAATATACATGACCGCTAGACAAGGAGAGGTTGTAGGCTGATAGGATGGCGCAAATGGTGCCGCGTAACGTACAATCATTTAATCATACGGGATGATACAACAATATAGTTGATGTTCGCGGGCGTAAATATGTTTTGGGCACGACTCAGGCTCCATTTAGCCCGAGCGCAGCGAGAATCATAACGCCGATTGACTCGCGCGGGCTCTAATATATTAGAGCCCACCAAAATGTTCATTAGAGCCCGGATAATACGCCACAATGCTCGCCAAAGTTATAATAATGTACGGTATATATGCCTCCAAGTGCCAAGCCATTGCACTCGGATACAGTCTCCTACTTTGATGAAGAGTGCAATGGGTCATTTTGTGTTTGTACAGAGTGAGAAGGGAAGGCAGGTTTATTTTCTTATCCGAAAGACTAAAGACACAAACCTAAAGGTCAACCCAAATTATAAACCCTTCTCGATCACGGCTCGAACAGAAAAACAATTTTCCAATCCGAGCCAAGAATCGATCCCGGTCTTCAGCGGTGAGAGACCCAGCGCCGCGGTAACACTGAGCCAACCGTGCTTCCCCTCGACCGTGCTTCCGCTCAACCGTGCTTCCTTGGGAGGGAGAGATCCAAAGGAGACGGAGCAACCTTGTCCCAGGCGTTCCTTGTATGCAGTGTGAAGGTAAACCGCTGGATGTCCGCGGGCGCTCGAGCTCTAACCACAGGAAACCCGCCCAGAAAGCTAGGGACTAGGCTGAATAGAATAGGCTGGAGAGGGAGGAATCCGAGGGGGAGAGGGAGGAATCCGAGGGGGAGAGGGAGGAATCCGAGGGGGAGAGGGAGGAATCCGAGGGGGAGAGGGAGGAATCCGAGGGGGGGAGGGTGGAGTGACTGATCTCTATTTCTTTTAGCTTCTGGTCTGATGGGTGCGAGCAGCTATGGTATGGCGATGCCAAGCACTACCCCTACGCGAGGAACATGTCTGTCGCCATCCTGAGATTACACGAAACAGGAGTATTAGACGCTCTTTGGCGAAAATGGTGGGACTACAGGAGTCAGTGCCCCAAGGATGAAGCACGATCAGGTTTGTAACACCTGAAATTCGACCCCCGTTCATTTTACAGTATAGAGACTCGAATTCAGGGCCAGTCCAATATGCAAAGTAATTAAGTGAACTGAACTCTTATCCAACACGGCTAAGTGACATCAATAAGTACTTAAGGAGGCTCGAAATAGTTTTTATCGCGCGCGCTCGCTAGCGAAATTGTGCGCGCGCGCTTGCCAAATTGGTTCTATCATGGTCACGTGGCGTGTCCATATTTGTATCTAACGCTTGGCGCATGCGCAATAGGCACTTGTGCAGATTGTGTTATTTTGTGACATGTTCACTGCGCGCGCAATTATAGTAAAACTTGAAGGTGAATTGTTTTGAAATTTGGATATATTTTTAATTGTTATCAGTTTGAGCTGTTGACAATTTATCGAAAAATTTATCTAAAATTAAAAAATTTATTAAAGAAAAACCAAAGTTTTAACGTGAAACTAATCGTTTTTGATTGTATTGTTTCCTCTCGATCCTCTAGCGATTGGCACAGGTAAACAGATTGATCTGGACAGCATGGTGGGCGTGTACGTGGTCCTGGCATGTGGTGGTTTGCTGTCCATCGTTCTCGTGTTTTGTGAAATCTGGTGGAGCAGACACAGGGATAACGTCAAGGGAGTCCTCAAAAGCAAGTTTGGTGCTTTTGGGTAAGTAAGTACTCAATTTCCAGTTGTCAGTAAACAGATCACACCTGTTGTGAAATCTAGGGGATTTGCAGTTAACTGGACACGTTGATTCTGCGTCTTTATCGCTTTGTAAACAGGAGATATTAGACGGGTCCGTGATGGGGTCAGGTCATACTCCATATCTTTTAGAAAGTAAAATTGATCAATATTGCGGGGAATGCCATTGGAAGCACTCGGTTCTTTCACAAAACTTTGAGTCAAACAATGCAGTAATCAAATACTAGTTTTCGGCCTGACCTGACGCTTTCTAATTAGCATAATATTAATTGCCAAGAGCCATCTCTCTCGAACAGCTAATGATATCGAATCAAAACTAAGACGGTTTTCATGTTTGTTCAGCCACAGCTTCCTGCTCTTATGCGTGTTTCATGTAAGGGGTGATATGAACTTAACTCCCAGGCGCGTAGCTGCCTTTAAGCCCGTTAAGCCCGGGCTTAACAAATTTTTCAGTGGTGATTTTTTTATTTTTCGTTACCACATGTCACCAAATTTTGACAGCGGGCTTAAAGGAGAAAAATGCCAAGCTACGCCCCTGACTTCCATGGTCAAATATCTTTACCAGGAGCAACAGAGGAATTGATGGTGAGATGCCACCGAGGCTTCCTGGAATTGAACAGTACGGCCTGGTGTCACCAAGCCCTACGGTCAATGAGCAGCTCACACCACACATAGAGAAACAGTGAGTATGCTAGACTTCGTTTCACAGGAAAAATCCCCCAACACATGCATAAAACCGTCCCTGGCTGGGGCGGGTAGGGCAACGCAGAGCAGGGCAGACTGAAAGGCCAAACAGGCACTAAAAGCCAATGGACTATTCCAGCTATAAGCGCTCTTCTTTATTCAGAAATGCCAAAGTCGTCCCACAACTACCAGAATGCAGCGCGCGCCTTTTTACAATTTGTTCGACACATGTCCCACATCTACCAGCATACAGCGCGCGCGTGCGTTATAGCTGGAATCGTCCACTACACAGAGACAGTCAGACGGGCACCAGCAGTGCAAACAATAAACGGACAAACTGATCAAAAGATAAACCAACAGACTGATTAAATCACACAGGTAACATCAAACAATCCCCAACCAAAAACTGTCGTTTTTTAACACCTCACGGCCAAAACCATATTTGGAATCATTTACCTTATAAGGAAGTGACAGAAGGTCCTCTTTTGATAAGAATTTCGGCAAAAGTAGCCAGAAAACGGCGAGATTTTGAATGAAAACTTGCAGGAATGACAGAGACTCGAGTTCTCGATCTGTCCACCATTGATTTTAGCTTGGTAACCACGCTAAAATAGCCCACAGCTAGCCCGCGCGACTCGGCCCAGTCCTCCCAAGCGCATTCAGCAAAAAAGACAAGGATTCATTGAGAGTCAGTCATTAACACTTCTTTCCGTTATTTTAGCTGCAGGTGGCCTGCCGCCAATTCAAACCACACGCACGGCAACAACATCCCAGTTGTAAAGGTCGAGAAAGCTTCCAGGACGACGGTCTTATAACTGGTACGGGCTAGTGATATAACAATGTGTGAAGCGGATAGCTTATACGTCCATATGGTCCTTAAACCTAGTTACAGGATTCACTCAGTATGGTGTTTCCGGTGTTGTATTCAGATGACATAGAAAATAGACTATTCGAATATCGTGTGTGCTTAATATGGTGTTGAAAGTTGCATAAAAAAGATTTTATGTTTCCGGTGTATTTGGTTCGTCAAAGACGAGGGCATCAAATCAAGGGTACCTAGGATGACCCGATCAGCAAGGTGGTCTGGTGATACATACGGAAGGACAGTAGCAAGGGCAGAAACCCAAGGTCAAAGACAGTGGCCTAGTGTAATGGTCTTCTTGAGAAATACTGTAAAAACGAAGGTGTAACTAGACAGTAGTTCTTGATAATTAAGGGCAAAGCTAAGTGAGGCTTTTTGTAGTTGGCAGACAGCAGACTGACGGATGGCATGGACAGACAAAGGCATACTGGAAAAACGAACCACACTCCTTTGACGCCCAATTGCTAGCAGAACTGAATCATTTCGCCAGTCGTTTTACCCTAGAACAATCAAGAACTGGAATAATATTCCTGTTACCAGTTTTGAGAAGACCTCTCGGGCAATCCGCATGTGTTCAGGAGCCTGGCTTCAGAGCTTCAACACCAGTAATCCTCATTAACGAGGGGCTGAGTATTGATGAATAGACAGACAACGGATATGAGGCCGTGAGTGATGTATTCAACCAAGAACTGCGATGGTGGACAGAAATGTAAATTAACTATTGTTTGACAAACATTTGGTAAAATTCCGAAAAAATAGTTCCCCTTTTTATACGGCTGAGCGCAGCAAAAAACTAATAATTATTTCTTAGTGCGACTTTTGAAACACAACAGTAAGAACAATTATTGAGAAAGCAACTTAGCAACTCCCTTCTGCCTTGGCAATGTTTAGGGATGGACCATTAGAAAAGTGATGGGGGAGGGGCAAAAAGCAAAAAAAAAATCGAGCAAGCCCAAATAGAAGGAAAAATTTCGAGCAGGCTAACAAAACATACCTGCATAGTAATACATGGCTGAGAAAAATTCCTGCAGAGCTGGGACACGCCCAAAAAATTCGAGCAAGTCAGAAACGCTCCCCCCATCACTTTTCTAATGGTCCGTCCCTTAATACTGAGAAGGTCCTGTTTGATCTTACATTGAAAAGTGGTTTCCTATCAAGCGGACTTAGGTAGTATTACATTACAGATTTACATTGTTGAATATTTTATTAAATATTTCAGAAAATCAGAGGTAGCAAGTCGGAATAATATACAATTACCAAAGGTAACGAAAAATGGCAGCTGTAGAGATTTTTTAGCAAAGTCGTATAGTGGTAAATTACAAAGTGTACTTGCAAGTAATAGTACTTCTAATTTAGTCTCACGTCCGCGCGACTGGAGTTTCAATGTTTAAACAGTACACACAGGCTTTCTGTACTTGAAGCAATTCCATGAGACTTGTCCCCTATTTGAACAGTCATAATAATAATGTGCATGCTATTTCGCGACAAGCCTACCGGTATGGATAGAACTCAGCGCATGACTGGAGAGCAAACAAACTTTTAAATTCACTTGTTTACAAATTAAGCAGAAATGTTTTTGAGATAGTCGTCTGGCATAATCAAAGTGGTTTGACCAAGTTTGTTTACCAGCAGTTAGTAAAATACAGATCAACTCTTTTTCAATTTATTTGCTCTCCAAGGTACAACCATGTGTCAGATGAACTGCACACAGGGTCTATTCGTCTCGAAGCATATGCAAAATCACTTCCTTCTTCGTGAGTTTTGTGAGGCCATGATTGTTAAGATTCTGATGAAGATATTGATCGTGTCCATGTAGATTCCAATTGATCTGAAACCAAAATAATAATAAAAATAACCTTGGAGTAATAACTCTTTGAAATAACCAACTACTGTGACTTTTTTTGATCCATGAGCTTCTTTCAATGATTCTTTCTGGTTTCTAAGGACCTGGGCATTTGTGCCACGAAAGAACGCAAACGAATTTCGAAGGAAGGATGGCAATTCGCGGTCCAGTAAACCCGGACCTCGCTTTAGCAAGCCAGTCAAGCTTGTGGGCCCAGCTAGTGAACAGAGCCGGAGACGGGTACACTAACTCCACAAAAGTATTACTTTGTGAGTAGGATAATTTGGATCCTTTCAAGCATACATGTAGTAGCTGTAGTGTTTTACTCACGCATTGATGGGGTCATAAGGCCTCATGCCATATGTCGGGTGTGTCTCCGCTGCCCTGATGATTTTCTGGGTGTCGTACAACAAGAAGCCTCCAAAGATAACCAGGCCGCCATACGTTGTTATTGCTTGGAGACCTACACCGACTGCTGAGGTGGCTGGCAAGAATAGGGTACCTGGGGAAATGTGGTAGGAAGAGTAGATTTTGGATTAAAAGGAAAAACAAGTTGTTTGTGCATGTCCACATCATATTGGTATAGTGCCTTGCCATGTCAAAGCATTTGATTGGTTGATCAGTCATTTCACATGATGTGATTGGCTGAATGTGTTCACAAGAAGGCAAGCATCTGTGCCATGACTGTACTGTAAGACAACTCCCTGGTTAAACACAGTTTGGATACTAAATTACACAGGGGTCATTATGATTAATGGGCACAATACCTTCTGTACCTACCTCACTGTTTTCAGTGGGTAGGGACAAGGAAGTACAATAAGTGAAAGCAACAGACATCCTTGGCTTGGACATAATGTTTTCCCTTTTCAGATCATGTGGCATCCCCATATTATGGGACCTATGGCATAAGTATTCTATCTTTCTTCTGCTTTATTCTAAAGAAAGAAAGATTGTTGAAATGAATGACACACGATCTGAAATGGGAAACATTAATTTCAAGCTGAGAGGTGTTTTGGTTTACTTTTGTTTGATTCTAACATTTCCTAAGTTATTTCCTAAGTTGAAGTTATCAAACTTGATAAAAAATACAAGTCAGAGTAGAGACTGAACAAGAGAATATAGCATATACAATTTAGGTTGCCGTCATAGCCACTGTCATTTCCATTCTTGCTGCACTGAAATCCAGCAAGTCTCAATTTCACCCCTGGTTGAAGCACCTTACAAACAAGTTTATGACATATGA
This sequence comes from Scolanthus callimorphus, assembly GCA_033964015.1. NCBI lineage: Eukaryota > Metazoa > Cnidaria > Anthozoa > Actiniaria > Edwardsiidae > Scolanthus > Scolanthus callimorphus. Next base: position 12,877,742 of record CM066925.1, read on the forward strand.
CCTACCAATAGAGGCCATTATAACCCCTCCCAAGCCAATAGCCAAGGGTCCACCCCATGTCAAGAACTTCCCATCAGGGGCACAGGCGGCAGTTAGAGATAATGCACCCACCACACCTGCTGTCACAACAGCAGCTCGGACAACCAGGGGACCACCCAACAGCATCATAGGGGCAAGGACTGTACCAACAAGGGAGCTGTGGGCTGCAAAGAAGCAATAAATAGACAGTGAGTATTTGTTACTAACTGCTGAAAATGATGTGCCATAGCCAAACGTGAATAAAATAAAGCTGGATTGTGTAGCAACTCTCACAAAATCTAATCCTATTGGATTGATGCACCCCAGTGCAAAATACAAAACCATGAAAATGCAAAATATAGAACAAGAAACAATACAACAATGAGGTGTGTATCAAACCAACAGAATTAGACTTCACTGGCAAGCTCCTACACTGCCATATAATTTAATTGTACAAGTGTAACTAGTAAGATGACCAAAACTTTGGAATCCAGTTTGGTCAGGCCCTCAAACTTAGATTGCTATAATACCGACTGCTTGGCCATGCTGCCTAAAAATTCTTCCAACAATGTTACTTATTCTAGGAGGAATGTTTTTATTGTAAAGGTAATGTAATACTCACCAAGCCAGGCCAAATGTTTAGCATTAATACCAGGAGCATACTCCATACTCATACACACCATTGACGAACCAATCAGGGCTACCATGCTGCCACCAACAAACTGTCAGAGAACAAAAATATTGTACAATATCAAATTTAGAACATTAGGGTGGGTTCAGATGTCTGATGTCTCCAAAATAAGTTGGGTAACTTACAAGCATTGGGCTGGCTCTCATCATGGTATAGACAGCCCTGGATCTGGACACCGCATAAGCAGCACCAGCTGTGGCTACCAAGCTACCAGCAAAATAACCATATGTGGATCGGATACGGTCACGCACCACCTGTGGCCACACCATGGACCGGTCCATAGCACCAACCTCACTTGACAAACCCAAGCCATAATAACACAGGGCACCCAAGCCAAGCATGCCAGCACCACCAACAATGGCACGGCCTGTGGTTTCAGCTGTAGAAAATAAGGCAATTATTGTATACTCTTAGCAAATTTCTCACTTTTGTGCAATGTGTGATTCTAGCAAAAGTCCACAAAAATTATTATAAGTATTTCTTACAAATTTCGGGCCCAGACCGAAAGATCACTCAATACATCTCTCACATCCACCCATTAACACTGTATTTTGTTGTGTTGTGATACAAATACTGAGCTTGGATCACCTGTGATGCAGTCAAACCAAACTGTCAAACAGACCGTGGATCTGACAGAGCTCATTATGTAACTTTTTTTGTGGAAACGCCGGACTTTGTTCTGTGCGAAACTAGCTTATATTCAAAGTAAATCAATCACATAATCGCCTCAGAGAATTATTTACCAGTCAATCCCGGTGGTTTTTCTACTGCTTCCATGTTCGCCAGCCACTTTTCGCTTCTGTCTGGAAAGCTCTTCTTCCAACCTTCATTCCTCCATTTCTAATCCCAGAACTTGCAAACCCTCGGGCAAACCCAACCGTACAACTCGCAGGAACACTTCGACTTAGCAATTTTGCAGCGTACATGTTTTGTTTTGTGTACTTTTGAAATCTGTCTTGTAGATCTCAAATTTACGAATATTTTTTGCAGCGTAATATTAACGTGCAACTTTTTGCTGTGTTTACATCAGCGCGCAGAGAAAAACTGGGCTAGACCGCTGGCGTGAACATGCGACGTCTTTTTGTATTAATAATTTTGTCTTTGAAAAAGAGATAAAATAAAGCAAAACAGCCCTAAAAATTATACCCAGAGAATCAGGGGAATGATAGAATTTAGAAATACAAGAGGATAAATGCATTTTATAATCGATTTTTTAAACTAAAAATGTCTACGCTTATGAGCCCAATGTATTGTGTCCAGCGGGTTCACAAATAACAGTATGCGTCATCTTAGTCGCCATCTTTGGATCGAAGAAGATAGAGAGGAGAACAGAGTTTATGACACTTTGGTCCTTTGGCGTCGTTCTTTTATCGTGAATTTGGAATATATTTTGAATACTAACCATGGATACCAGTCAACAACAACAGGGCGCTCAGAGCACACGACAGCATGCCATGATTTACATTTGTGGAGGTGAGTTGCGATTGTGAGCATCAAACACGTGCGAGGCAGAGCAAGAGTATTTTAAAGCGCTTCATGTGAAATTACAACCGATAGCGAAGAAATACCGTATGTTTGCCCTGTCAGTATTCAAAAGTGTTGAATACAGTGTTATTTATTTGGTCATGGAGTGCGAGTTATTAATGTTTGGTTTACTACCAATTACTGCAGTTTTCATAATTCTGCAAACTCTGAATCAAACATTTAAGCAACTTGGTTGCTTTTTTAAAAATTCTGAGTGATGAGGCCCTGTTAGGGGTAAATTTCGACGAGCGACATGGCCTAAAAGTGCCTTGAAAAAGGGACAACAGAGCCTCCAAAAAGTGAGAAGCCACATAGCTTTCTTTGAAACAATAACAAATTGCCAACAGTGACATAAAAGTTGTCCATGCTGCAAAACTACCTTATTTGAAGTTCAGACTAGTGACACATGCTACTCCCCGGATAGGGCCTGAGTGATGTTTGTGGCTAGTTGTGAGATCTTAGGAAGCCACTAAAACACAGTTTACTAATACTTTAGAGTTAGCAAAATTATGTAGGTAAACTGTAGTAAACTTTAATACTCATACTTTCTTGTCATAGAATGTCATACAGAGAATGAAATCAAGTCAAGAGATCCCATCAGATGCAGAGAATGTGGACACAGAATAATGTATAAAAAGAGAACTAAAAGAAGTATCCTTTTTGAAACCAAAATTTTTGGGAGATCAATAGACCCTTATCACTTTAATATTGATTAATAATATCTTATAGTTATCAGCAAACGAAGTCCATAAATTAAATCAGCACATCCGTATTGAAAAGCTGCAAAGTTATGGAAAAATTACTCAAAAACTGGTAGAGATATAAATTTTCAAAGGTTAGCTTGCTGGCCTATTTAAAAAAAAAAAAAGAAATGTATGAAAACAAAAACATCAAAACGAGGCTCGTAGTGCATCGATGCGCTACAAACATACATTTTATTGTAAAAATCATCAATTTAGAAAAATCATATCTCGGTCAGTATTCAACCAATCTTCACCAAACTTTGCATTTTTACTAATAAAGATGTGCTGAATTGAATACTGGACGTTGTTTCCCGATAACTATAAGATATCATTACAGTCAAAAGACATGAAGCGTGCCTCCCTAGAGTTGAAGATTCAAAAATGCATTTTTGAGTTCATATTAAACATAGGTATGCAGAGCATACGGGAAGCTATTTGCTGATGTTCTACAGGGTGGGACAGGGCTGGCCGGGTACAACCTGTTCCCAGCATGCATTCCAAGGGAAACCCGCTGGAAACAAGGATGGGGGCTTTCGATGACGTCACAGGTTAAAGCAATGCAGTGTTAATTTTCATATTGAGTTTTGGTTTTGTTATTGTGCATAGTGCTCAGTGGCAACTTTATTGTCTAAGTAGTTCTACCTTTTCCCGTCGACTCTTTCTTGGACTTGTACTTTCCCATTTCTCACCTGTAAGGTCTTTTCATCTTTCAGTTTCATCCATGTTTGTCTCTGTCTTGTACTTTTACTAAGAGCCTCTTGTCAATTTCGACCGGCGTTTGCTGAATTCCATGCTCGATTAACACGACTTGATCGCATCACTGACAAAACTCGCAAACATCCACCTTGTAAATTAGGTGATTGGAACAAAGCAGAACGATGCTGAAAATATGCAACACAAAACTGAGGAAAGGTTTTATTTTCAAGCACTTCGGCATGATTTGATCTCTTGTTGCAATAAAATTAAGAAAACATATTGTGCATGCTCAGTGGCGACTTTAATATTGTTAATGTTTTTCTACCTTAGCATACTTATTTATTTGTCGTAATAGAAATACCATAAAATAATACACAATGGTGGGCATGTATGACGTGATACCGAGAGTACTATGCTCAATTCACATCACCTCCAAGAACAAAATTCTCGTCCCACATGGACGAATGATTGGCCTATGTGACCTATAATATATATGTTGGCAGAGGTGAACTACTTAGAAGGGACAAGACACAGGATACCCAATGTCAAACAAGTGGCTGCCATGATGCTATGTACAAGGGATGGGGTGGTGGGGGAATGTACTGATGTAACAAGAGGGAGGGTAAAGGTGATGTAGGGATATGATTGGCTAAATTCAAATATTTGAAAGGCAGAAACTTCATGACCCGTGATTCTAGTGCAACTGAAGCATAATCAATGTACGAACTGGAGCAACATGGAGTGCAAGCTGGACGATTCCCACAAAGTGACATAGTCCAAGGACGATTACTAAGAAGCGATTTGCTGAGCAAATAGCTTCAAAAATGTCAAATGTTCAAATTTTGATTTCTGAATAAGCAATTGCTCACCCAGAGAAATTATTAAGATTATAAATTTTTCATTGAATTGAAAATTGCATTTTTGGATTGAATAATGAAATCACTAATGGAATTCTTCAACTCTAGGGGGGCACGCTTCGTGTCTTTCGACTGTAAGCCATATTAGCGTGATAAGGGTATATACTACAAAAGTCTGCCATGCAGTAATATACTTTGTTATGGGATGTTTGACTCTTAATGTAATTTCCTTAACAGTTTTTTAGTTGTTGTATTTGATGCTAGATGATGAAGTCAAATCTCTTCCATCGTCAAGTTTTAGTGCACAAGGGAGTGATTGGGAAAAGAACAGAAATGACTGACTTTTTGTAAATATGGTTTTATACATGTACTGTATTAGTAGTGCGATACTATGTTTGTATCTTAATCAAAGGAACAAGGAACCTGAAAGGCAAATACCAGTAGGTCTATTTAAATTCTTCTCATTGCCTTTGAGATACTACATTGTAAATACTGGTTCTTTGGCTTTATAGCTTGTTACAAATGGAATTACCATGCTAACATGAAGTTTGCAATGTGCAGTAAACGTTCACTGCTAGCAGAGGCATCTTTTCTCTGCATTTCGTTGGCTGAGGGTCGTGAGGAAAAGAGACCTCTGCGCTGGGTCGAAGCTCTCTTTATTTTGCCGCCGTACACAACCTTAGACGGTTTGCCGACCATTTCTTGAGCCCACTATATGTACTAATTGTTTGAAGGTGTTCAGTTACAACTGCAAATCGCAAATTATTCCATGAAAATAAACCCGATTTTGAAACCAAATTTATTGGGTAAATTAGAGCGTTTTTTTTTTTCATCTGTTAATGTGCTGAGACCCTATTGATTTTCTCTTGCCAATTCTTCTTTCGCCCTTCAACAATTCACGATCCATGAACTAACTTCTGCTTTCTCCTGCACCTAAAAACGGACCATTTGATCTCATCTCATTTTTATTAATCCTTTGAGTCGTAGACTATGCAGGATGTTCAAATAATAAGCTTATAATAAGCATTGATGACGCTGTGCCTCTTGTTTTCGCGGTCGATTAGGCCTTTGCCGTTTCCCATAAAATCATACAATTTGATATGTTGTTCCTTTTATAAAATCAACCAGCAGAAAATTGCCTGTTATTAATTTTGTGACGAAAAGGCTTTTAACTTTTTGCTTCCTCAAATTACTCACAGAAAAGAATGGAAGGTAGACTTCGTAATAGTTTTTTATTTGCTTGATATTTGTCGCGCGCGTCAAAATTGGCGGGAAAAATTTCAATCGATAAACTGCTCTGTTATATCGGAAAAACAAACTGGCGTCTGAACATGATTTCACAAGGTTGCCTTCACACAGTAATAATTCCCTTATTTTTCAAGAGATAGATTTGTTTTTCATCTTCGTTCTTCGTAGCACGAAAGTGTTTTGTCATATCGGTCAACTTGATCAATTTGCGTCATTGGTAAGTGTTTTATGAGCCGATTAGCTTTGTTTAACTATTTAGTTGCCAAAAAGCGGAACAACCGTGAGTTTCAAGCACGGAAACTAGAATTGCAAGAGTGGCAAAGAGATCCACGCCCTGTCTTTTGAGGTTTCAATAACAGAGTCACCCGATTTTCTAGCAATGCTCCCTGACTTTCAAATCAAGTCAAAGAAACATTAAAGGAAGAGGGCTACCCTCTTTCCAATTTTGAATGTTTCTTCAGTGTTTGTAAGCAACATTTATTCATATACAAGGAAATAATAGTGTAGTTCTAGATAACGGAAAGTTTCATGAATTACAAATGAGTTGCGTTTGTAGTTTGTAGCAGCTTGTGGCGTTATTGCGAGACTTGAGTTGATTGTCATATAACCCACATGCACTATTGCTAGTAAAAGCTGCTGAAAGCTTTCCTTTTGAATAATTATTCTCCCAAAAGTATGTTGTTTTAAAACGCTAAAACTTGCGAAAATGCTGTCGTTGTTTGAATTCCCCTCTGTCTAAATTTCAAATTTCACCTCCGCCTTTCCAGGTCTGCCTTTTGCAAATTTATAGTCACATTTCAACACGGAAACGGTTTCAGCAGAACAAGCAAAAATTTCTTCAGGCAAGTCACCCACGAGGCCATTTATCTTAATCGAAATTAGAGAAGTGAAAGTAATTATCTTTGTAAATTGAGCGTGTTTTCTCAAGAGGTTTGAAGAGCCTGTATATAGAAGCCAAGCTCCTAATATGCAGTTAGAAACTTGTGCACAAGCTGTAAGCAACTTCCAATACTTAAAACCTAACGTTTCACGAATCTTTTGAAAAGTTTGACGAAAAGGAAGATAAATATTTCACCTCGATACTGGGTAAGTTATGATGCTGTTTTGCAGTGAGATTAGTTTTCCAAATATCTTATGTACTAATGTCAGTCTATGTTCTCATTTATTTTTACAGTATTTATTATTTATCCTATATTTACGTATGGGTATTTCGACGTCGTCCCGGACGCTTCTTTTTCTATTACTTTGCATGATGACATCAGTATCTGCTGCGCCTGGTAAGAGAAAATGAAATATTTAAACTAAAAAATAAACACTAGTGATATTATTAATAAGTTTATTTTTGCATTGAACGGCACCCCAATTCATATATTTACGAGAGCATCTACAGTATTCATTATATTTTATTAGCTTCACCCTAACGTGGCAACAGCGCGAGAGATATATTTGAAAGAACGTTAAAGCTTGACTTCCGCCTTGGCGAAAAAGTGCTATTATTTTTCGAATTTTACCGTAAATGGCAAATCTCAGCCTGAGCTTCCCTGTAAACGTGGTTCGTGCAGAAATACCAACTTATGCGTTGAAAAGGTGGGAGATTCCGGGCCAAGCTCCAAGTCCAAGGAACTTTTTGCGGGAGAGAGTGCCGGAGAATCCCACAACAAGCTTTGGCATTTCTGTTTTTTATAAATAGGACAGATTTTGCAGAGTATTTAAACCCACAATGGCAAAGTGCTTTGCAGTAGCTAATTGAAAAAAAAAACCTCTTAAAACTGAGCACGTTTGCTTCTCGATTTCTAAGTGCTCTATTAATGTGACCTCTTATTATGTGCTTGTAGATATGTCATTAGAACAAGTTCAAAAGTCCATTTTCAAAAGCCTGAAAAGCTCAATGATATCCCTGAGTAAGCATTTCTTGCACTCGTAATCAAACGCCGTATCAAACTGATATTTAAACCTTTTTTTCATTTATATTGGCCAGCATACTTTATATATTCAGCCAGCCTCCATTTTGTCAATATACCGAGTCACAGAGAAAGCATCATTTTTTCATCGGCTGGTTTAGGGAATGCAGTGCGATATTTTGAAGTTTGCAAATGAAGTATATAAATCTTACTTGTAGATGGTTTACAATGGTTATTTCAAACGTTTTGCACGTACTTCATCTTCTAATATTGAACGAAACCAACAACAAGGACTCTTTAAGTGTCACACGTCACACTGTTAATCCCCAACAAACCACAGTTTTCCATTTTGTCATTTAATAAAACATGTTATTATATAGACACGAGTGTTTTACTGGGAAATACGCCACTCGTAGATCTCATACGAAGCTACATCCGGGTCCTCAGTGACATATTTTCCATATCCTCACTAGTGAGGATATCGGTCAAAACAAAGTGCTTGGAAATCAATTTGGAATATTTTTTCTGGTTTGTCTATATAATAAAAAATAAAACTCATCTTTTTGCGCCACCGTGTAATATCCTCTATATATGCAAGCGAATCTGTGGTTTCTAGCGTGACATTTTCTTGACGATTTTTTATGTTATGTGTGTTGTATATCTAATAATTTTATTTCGTTTTTTTCTTTAGTTCTTTTACTGATGTGTTTGTAAAAATCAACGTTTGTTGGTATTGTTCATGTAAACCCGATTTGAAAAATATTTGCAGTGTCAAAGTTTATAAAACTACAGGCATTTGCGAACAGTTTTTATTTGAGGTATTTATCCGATTTTTAGTCGACTATTCACTGAAATTTCTTACCGCGTAACTAAAAAAAACCGCTGCAAAATATTTCATTAAGGAACGTAAAGAACGCTAAACCGTTTCCGGAAAGCTGCGTTTTCAGTGTACACGGGAGACCAAATCATAAAACCTCCCCGTTTTCAAAAACTGAACTTCTCGTCACGTCTTAAAGTGGCACTTGCACGCTTGCCTGACAAGCAGATACAAAAAAATTAGCGTTCCCCTTTAATATACAAACTCTCAACGTTCCTGTGATGTGCTACAATAGCAAGAAGACTGAGAGACGAGTAAACAGAAATTGGGGCATTTTAATGCAACGAGGCTTGATTTTACATGATTACCAATTATGGAGTTGACAAAGTACAGATCATTGTTGTTTCAAATGCGATGCGACTTCACCTTTCTTCGCGCAATTTTCCCGGGCTGTAATTACGTGAAAACGGAATTCCGATCTTGAGTGCGCGGCGCTTAGATGGAGGTATCGGTACAACGTTTAATTACAAGTCCTGCACTCCCATTTCCCGGGGCTTTAAAAACTACATAAAAGAGTTACTCAGTCGAAAAAACCGGACGTTTTTGTAGGAAGAAGGAAATAAGTTCCTTTGTTGGGTAGTAACTTTATTTTCAAACGATGAATATTCTTCTGCCATCCTCAACTTTTTTTTCAAGAAATTTATCGTCCGCCTTTGTTACTGTATCGGGGGTCCTATAAGAAGACGTCTGCCTTTACCAGAATCTTAAAGTTGACGAAATTCGAGTGCGAGGAAACAAGGGAAAAAATATCCGGTTGCACCAGGAGTTTTAGTATTCGCAAAAGTATAATTTTGTTATTGAATTTTACCGATCGGAAATGACGTAAAAGCGTTTAGCGCCTAAAACTGTTCCGGCTTCTCCTGACTAGAACGATTGATTTCAGCAAAATCCGTTGACTTGTATTTTATCTGCTTCGTAATAGGACTTGCATTTTACAGTGAAATGTTTTAAAATTAGTTGCCAGTTTAATAATAGATAATAAATTGTTCATGGTTCGAGAAGTTGCTAATGGCTAAGCCATTTATCTGCTTCATTATTAGGCGGCTTACTAAAAGAGCTTTTGCTGGACCAATATCGTGGCTTTTGAAACTGAAACAATATCACAAAAGTCAAGGGTAGCTTCAAATTTGTAAATGAAAAATACATTTAGTGGATCGAATTTAGGTGAAATAATTTTTTTTAGATTTAGGTGGGGTTTGTAAAAGCATCCAAATCTGGAGATTTTTTAAATATAAAAGACCCCGGGGGGGGGACTCCCCATATTTTCAGACGGGGGTGCTCGTCCTATCCCTTAGGGTATAAAATTGACAGACGTGCTATCTCTTAGGGGTGTTTAAAATCAGCCCTATCCCTTAGGGGAGTCTCAGACCAATCCTTGCCCAGAAATATATTGGTACTGACCACAACCGATATTTACTTGGAAAACTTGGTTGAAAACCCTAAAATTTGCTATCTTTTAGGGGTAAATTCGGCGGTCACCACGCCAAATTTGCTCTCTTTTAGGGGTAAATTTTCTGTTTGCCACACCCATTTTGCTATCCCTTAGGGTCAAAATCAATTTTCCCGACGAGCACCCCCGTCTAAAATATTGGGAGTCCCCCCCCCGGGTAAAAGACATAAAGAAATTTTTTATCACGTCCATCAATTGAGTTGATATTTTGCGTTGCTGCTTTAATCCACAAGATCTTGCATTCTTGATTGGTTTGAATAGTTTTTAGTTCCCCCATCACCCCATGCTGCTTTACTTCTTACCTTCTCTGACAGAAAAGCAATTTAATGATGCATGATAACAACCTATAATATTTCAAAACATTTTCGAGTGCAGCGTGTCCAAAGTGTAGAGCGCATCCAAGAGCTGTCTCTGCTTTGTAGTATTCGTGTATTCAGGGGCGTAGCCAGGTCCTCAGAAAGGGGGGGTCACAACCTTAATGTTTACTGTATTTTTCGTCTCCTGGGCACCCCAGGACCCCTCTGGCTACGCACCTGGTACTCTGAAAAGACGTAGCGGAGTTCTGGCCACGTCGTCGAATTATCACTTCAAACTATCGGGGGTGGAAGCTGAATAAGTGGACGTTGATTCTTCCTTATTCTTTGACATTTTTCTTCAATTATTCATTATTCCTTTTCATTATTTAGGCGTTATTCATTATTCACGCAATCATTATTCATTTAATGTAGGAACTTCTTATTCATTATTCCTCGGCTTTTCGACGCAATTATTCATTATTCATTTGTTCGTTAGACCCGCCCGAAAACTATGATGTATCTGTTCCTTACAACCAATTTTAAAGCTACGTACACTGGCGGCTTTTTGAATTCTTATTCGGCATCGCAAGGTGACAAGCAGAGGAACTCTGGGTACGAGTATGCTCGGTTCCCAGGCCGTCGTAACGTCGCGCGCGATTACTTGGCTTACTGGAAGGGAGAGGATCGCGGGCGCACCGAACCCCCTTCCTTCCACAGGAAGCCCGAGTAACTACCCACGGCTGGAAACCAAGCCCAGGGTACGAGAAATCAGAACATTTGCCGCTCGGCGCCCTCCGGCTGACCAGACGACCAAAGGTTCGTGAGACTAGAAGATTATGGCATGTCGACCTATAGTTTTTTTTTCGATGTCTTTCAGTGTTGCGACGTAAACCACGTGACGTAACACAGAAGCAGCCCCTATTGGTTGGATACTGGGGACAAAATGGTGCCGGACCAACGTTTGGGCCTTCAAACTATGAACGAGAATTAACATGGTTTTGCAATCATTCAAAATATGACATCATCAACTTGGCTTTTCTCCACATATTCTTTGATTCAAGGAATGATGGTGAGTTAAGGTTACTGAGAACCTTCGCGCACGTCCGCGGAGAAAACATTATACACGTCCTTTGTTTAACCAAAGCATGTCAACTAGCGGGCTATGGCAAAAAGAAAAAACTTATTGATAAATCTATTTTTTTAAAGGATTGATTAAACGTTTTGGTGTACCATTTTCACAAGCTAACGCCCCAAGTAACACATTGTTTTAACCCTTAATGGTGTTTCTCAAAAACCGTGTCTGCGTTTTTTAAAATGAAACTTTTAAATTTCGAAGGTCAAGTTTTATAGCATTTTCACGCTCTAAAAATGTCAAAGTTTCATAACTTTTGAACTAAACGAATTTTCTCACGGGAAAGCCATCGAAGGTAGAATAGACCTTTTTCCAAAATGGCCGCCGAACTTTCCAATCAATTTTTGTTAAAAATGAACACCAGCACTAGAACACACATAATCACTGTAGTAAAACTACAAAATTTCGCTGCATTATATCCAATATCTTCCGAGAAAACGAACGTTGAAAATTTACAGACGTTTGTATGACTGGGGGTATGCGTCATACCCCAGTCATACAAATCTCTGTAAAATTTTCAATTTTCAGACTCTGCTTTCTCAACCGAAATGGCATTTGGCATAGTGAAAATTTCAAGTATTACTAATGTGAGGATACTCTTTCTAGTGCCAGTATTTGATTTTCAGTCAGTTTAATTTTAAGACATGTGAATTTGCGGCGGCCAATTTGGAAAAAGGTCTATTCGTAATCTCCAAATTTGTAGCTCAACAAAATATTGTGGTCTTCCTGTGCCACAAGCACGCGCGCCCGACGCGCGCCAAATGGCGGGAATTTATATTTTGGTATTCAGATGTTCCACCAACAGACGAAATTTGATAGTGTAGATAACGCACGACTCTCTTCTTTGGCAGATTCCCTACCTGGCCTAAACTTTGCTTATCACTGCTCCACTAAAGTGTCGCCTGCTTACTATTCGCTCTTACGATGTCCTAAAATAGAAGACGGGATTAAAGCTTGCCAAGCCAATAACAAGAAAGTCTTGTTGTCCATGGGTGGAGCTACGGGAAATGGAAATCTTGTTAACGCGGATAATGCCAAGAAGTTGGCCAATAATATCTGGAATTTGTTTCTTGGGAGTACAGACGCGAAGTATAAATCTCTCCGTCCTTTTGGAGGGTAAAGTTTTTGTTGTCTTAAAGCTCCCTCTTGCATTTAAGACCCTGTTTCCGATGGGTGTGATGATGTGATGGTCTGTTTGTTGTTTTGATCAAATACGGAAGAAACTTTCATATCACTAGACTAAGGGATGAATCCAAATTCGATGAGATATAAACGGATTGAGTTCACTACTTTTACCGTTACTTTACTTGCATAGAGTTTTATGGGCTACAAAACTATATGCCACACCCATCGAACACCTAATCGAACACAGAGACTTTAAAAAAGCAAGTACTTTAAAGTGACTCTAACAAAAGTAAACGCGTTTTTTCAGAATTGTTTTAACTCGCTCGCGTCGCTTCAAAAAATTGTCGGATATTTTTGAGCTCTGGCTCTATCTTGTACTGTAATTTCTTCAAACTTGAATGACAAAAAAAAAACAAAGGTCGAATGACCCCAAATCAGAAGTTTCAGAAAAAATTGCGCGATTATTTGCACAGGAGGGACTTTTGCAAAAATGCCACTGTTAGAATATCGACTCGCATAAGCAAATGCGGCTCTTAAAAATAAGTTCGAACAAATAGATAAAAGCGCCAATAGTCGATATTTGCTCAAAAATATCCGACCGAGCGAGCGAGTTGTCTCAATTCAAGCTTCATTAGTTTCTCGTCGGTATTCGCAACTTTTTTTTTCTTCAAATCGAGGCTCCCACTGTATTTTTGCGCCGTCGATGCCTATTAGCGGTAGAGAAGAGAGTTCGAAACTGGACTATTATACGAAGGAAATTTGTCACCTCCGTGATTACCGGCGAATAGTCACCTCGACTTCGATAATCACATCGCTTTCGGCGTCAATAAGAAATCAAATTAAAAAGGATCTCCTAACAAAGGCAAATGTCATCTTTAGGCGTGAAAATATTAAGTTTTTGCGCGAAAAATGAATACTACTGGTATTTGATTGGTGTTCAAATAAATATTTCTTTCAGGGCAGTACTTGATGGTATCGATCTGGATATTGAGGGTGGAGATTATCGCCATTATCCAGTTTCTTAGAAGAACTTCGTACACTAATGGCGAATGATTCATCGAAAGCATACCTAATAACCGGGGCTCCGCAGTGTCCCTACCCTGATCGCTATCTAGGGCCAAAAGCGGGAGCAGCTTTGGGAACGGAAGGTAAGTATTAGGTACCGCCTAAACATTGAGCTCCAACAGGTGTAGATGGGAATTCATCTGACAAACTAATATAAGGGAACATTTATTTGCTGCTGTTGTTGTTGTTGATGCTGTTATCGTGTTGATTGTGGTGGTGTTTTTGTTGGTGGTGTTCTATAGTAATGATGCATAGAGATTATTACATGGCAAGAACTTGATACCGTTTTTATTCACGAATGTTCGTGTCGTAGCGCGAACGAGCTAGTCTTCGAGCGAGTGAGCGGTATGATTCGAAAACGAGTTTGTTTACTAAACGAGTTTGTTTATTATATACTCTGAGTCTGATAAAATAGCAACAACAAAAAAAGAGAAATTGCATTTTATTCGTGCCGTGAATGATATCGTATCATTCAGTGATACGATTTTTATTCACTGGTGTTATCACATGGTATCTGGTCACAGTATATAATAAATACCATATACGATGACGATGATGATGTTGAAGTTGATGTTGTTGATGATGATGTTGATGTTTTTGTTCTTGATGTTTTTTGATAATGTTGATTTTGATGTTGTTGATGTTAATGCTGATGATGATGATTCTGATGTTTGCCTGAAATGATTATATTGATGCTGCTCTTAGGCTGATGTTCATGACAGCAGCCACAATGGCACTGTCGTTGATTTTCGTCGATGATTAGTAATAATGATGTTTTGGTAAAGATAGTGTTACTGTTTTCCGCCATCTTTCTTTTGCGAGAAGTGGCATAATTTGCAGCCATGGTAACTAATATTCGTGGGATTCAAAATCTACAATCTAAAAACAGATCCATGTTCTCCTGTGCTTCGCACGCCCAATACTAGGTGATGGAGACTCCTGGTGATGGGCTCCCTGTGCTTCGTACGCCCAACACTAGGTGATGGAGGCTCCTGGTGATGGGCTCCCTGTGCTTCGTACGCCCCACATTAGGTGATGGAGTCTCCTGTTGATGGGCTCCCTGTGCTTCGTACGCCCCACATTAGGTGATGGAGTCTCCTGTTGATGGGCTCCCTGTGCTTCGCACGCCAAACACTAGGTGATGGAGGCTCCTGGTGATGGGCTCCCTGTGCTTCGCACGCCCAACACTAGGTGATGGAGGCTCCTGTTGATGGGCTCCCTGTGCTTCGTACGCCCCACGTTAGGTGATGGAGTCTCCTGTTGATGGGCTCCCTGTGCTTCGCACGCCCAACACTAGGTGATGGAGGCTCCTGGTGATGGGCTCCCTGTGCTTCGCACGCCCAACACTAGGTGATGGAGTCTCCTGTTGATGGGCTCCCTGTGCTTCGCACGCCCAACACTAGGTGATGGAGTCTCCTGTTGATGGGCTCCCTGTGCTTCGCACGCCCAACACTAGGTGATGGAGTCTCCTGGTGATGGGGTCCCTGTGCTTCGCACGCCCACCAATAGGTGATGGAGGCTCCTGGTGATTGGCTCCCTGTGCTCAGTACGCCCCACACTAGGTGATGGAGTCTCCTGGTGATGGGCTCCCTGTGCTTCGCACGCCCACCACTAGGTGATGGAGTCTCCTGTTGATGGGCTCCCTGTGCTTCGCACGCCCACCAATAGTTGATGGAGGTTCCTGGTGATGGGCGCCCTGTGCTCAGTACGCCCCACACTAGGTGATGGAGGCTCCTGGTGATGGGCTCCCTGTGCTTCGCACGCCCAACACTAGGTGATGGAGTCTCCTGTTGATGGGCTCCCTGTGCTTCGCACGCCCACCAATAGGTGATGGAGGCTCCTGGTGATGGGCTCCCTGTGCTTCGCACGCCCAACACTAGGTGATGGAGTCTCCTGTTGATGGGCTCCCTGTGCTTCGCACGCCCAACACTAGGTGATGGAGTCTCCTGGTGATGGGCGCTCTGTGCTTCGCACGCCCACCACTAGGTGATGGAGTCTCCTGGTGATGGGCTCCCTGTGCTCAGTACGCCCCGCACTAGGTGATGGAGTCTCCTGGTGATGGGCTCCCTGTGCTTCGCACGCCCACCAATAGGTGATGGAGGCTCCTGGTGATGGGCTCCCTGTGCTCAGTACGCCCCACACTAGGTAATGGAGGCTCCTGGTGATGGGCTCCCTGTGCTTCGCACGCCCAACACTAGGTGATGGAGGCTCCTGGTGATGGGTTCCCTGTGCTTCGCACGCCCAACACTAGGTGATGGAGGCTCCTGGTGATGGGCTCCCTGTGCTCAGTACGCCCAACACTAGGTGATGGAGGCTCCTGGGCTCCTATTTTTAAGGTATTATTCATAGGTTCATCCTGTTGTTAAACTATCTGAAACAGCTTGTATTTATTACTTTCAGGGACGCCGACGGAGTATTTTGATTTCCTGTTTGTCCAGTTTTACAACAACTACTGTAATACTGTTGCCGAGGCTCAATTCATGGATACTTTAAAGAAATGGCTGACATTTGCTGCTAAGACCAACGGCACAGAAATCCTTATAGGAATCCCAGCTGCCACTGGGGGCTCTGGTAATGTGGCCCATTATCGGCCTCCGTCTGAAATGAGAACACTTTATGATGTGAGTTTGAAGTTTACGTACAAAACTAGAGCAGATTTCGTCTGACTGTGAAAAGTGCCGTGACGAAATTGTGCCGCGCCGTGGCCGTGCCTCGACTACGCGACTTCATTCCGCATCTACTACAGGCCAGGTTCCGTACCGCGACAGTGCAGCGCCGTGTCGCGGCACTTTTCACAGTCATACAAAATCTGCTCTAGATGTAATCTAGGTAATGGGCGCGGCAGAAAATCTAACTATAGTAGCGCACGATACTCGAAACTCACAGTATATGTGTCAGCCGCCATTTTGACAGCATAGCAACATTCCGTCCGAGACATGGGCGCGCGCCCATTTCCTAGACGGATTTTATTCCCTATTTTTCTCGATATTAAATGATTCCTTTGAGAAGCTATATCAAACACTCTACAGGGTTTTTCATCACGATTTCCAAACACCTCGACGTAGTTTAAAAAAACTGGGCTTTGCTACTCAGCTAAGTTATGTATTTTAACTTTTGGTTCATATTTTAGAAAATCCGTCATTTGTCTGGCGTCCGAGGAATTATGCTATGGGACTGTTCATGGGATCAGAACAATGTCATCGATGGAAGAATGTACAGCGAGCATATAAATGATCTACTTCACTCTGGTGTTACGACCCCTGTACCTGCTACGACGACACCGATAGCAACAACAGCGCCAACTACCAAGGCAACAACAACACCAACCACCAAGGCAACGACACCAACTACCAAGGCAACAACACCAACCACCAAGGCAACAACGCAAACCACCGAGGCAACAACACCAACCACTAAGGTAGCAACACCAACTACAAAGGCAACACACCAACCACCAAGGCAACAACACCAACCACCAAGGCAACAACACCGACTACAACACCGACTACCAAGGCAACAACGCAAACCACCAAGGCAACAACACCAACCACCAAGGCAACAACATCAACCACCAAGGCAACAAAACCAACCACCAAGACAACAACACCAACTACAAAGGCAACAACACTAACTACCCAGGCAACGACACCAACTACCCAGGCAACGACACCAACTACCAAGGCAACAACACCAACTACCAGGGCAACAACATCACCCACCCAGGCAACAACACCAACTACCCAGGCAACAACACCAACTACAAAGGCCACAACACCAACTACCAAGGCAACGACACCTACTACCAAGGCAACAACATCAACTACCCAGGCAACAACGCAAACCACCAAGGCAACGACACCTACTACCAAGGCAACAACACCACTACCCAGGCAACAACACCAACTAGAAAGGCAACGACACCTACTACCAAGGCAACAACATCAACTACCCAGGCAACAACACCAACCACCAAGGCAACGACAACTACTACCAAGGCAACAACACCTACTACCCAGGCAACAACACCAACTACCCAGGCAACAACACCAGCTACCAAGGCAACAACACCAACTACCAAGGCAACAACACCAACTACAAAGGCAACGACACCTACTACCAAGGCAACAACATCAACTACCCAGGCAACAACACAAACTACCAAGGCAAAAACACAAACTACAAAGGCAACAACATCAACCACCATGGCAACAACATCAACTACCATGGCAACGACACCTACTACCAAGGCAACAACATCAACTACCCAGGCAACAACACCAACCACCAAGGCAACGACACCTACCAAGGCAACAACACCTACTACCCAGGCAACAACACCAACTACCCAGGCAACAACACCAACTACCCAGGCAACAACACCAACTACCAAGGCAACAACACCAACCACCAAGGCAACAACACCTACTACAAAGTTAACGACACCTACTACCAAGGCAACAACATCAACTACCCAGGCAAAAACACAAACTACCAAGGCAAAAACACAAACTACAAAGGCAACAACATCAACTACCATGGCAACAACACCAACTACCAGGGCAACAACAACATTACCAGGTAAAAATATTATATATATATATAAATTATTTACTTATTTGTACTTCGACGTAATGTTGAATAAAGTTGATATATCATTTAAAGTAATTAAAAGGCAAAATAATTTTCATTTATCACGTGTAACACGGCTGATCAAAGCAACAGATAAAAGGAACTAACCACTTGTTTTCTATCTGGAAAGGCTGCAGAGGAAAATCATGGGCAGTACTCAAGGACCCTGAAAGCTGTCATAAGTTTATTATATGTTTTCATGGTTACGAGTATAACATCGATTGCCCACCTGGTATGATGTATAGCGAGAAGCGAGAGGGATGCGATCTCGCGGAGCATGCGCTGTGTACATTACCTCCAAGACTGTTGCCGCATTCCTCAGGTAATATTTCATATGTCTTGCTTACGCCTACCTACATTCCTTCCTTTCCTACTTGCCTACCTACGAACCATCTTACCTGCCTATGCCTACCTTCATTCCTTATTCCTTTCCTTCTCTGCCTACGTACCTTCCTTCCTTCCTCTCTTGCCTCCTTTCTTCCTTCTTCCCTTTCTATCCAACTTCCTTTCTTACCTAGGCAACCATCTTATCCCCTCTACTTCCCTACCTTCCTCCTTCCTTCCTCCTTTCCAACTTGCCTTCCTTCCTTCCCTCCCTCCGTACCTCACCCATCTTTAAAACCCCACTAACTATTTTTCCTTCCTTCCTTCCTTCTGAAAACGCTTAACGGCATTTCACGTTTGATAGTGAAACATTTTCATTTTGTCAACGATACCGCTCATTGTCTCGCGTGGATTGAGTTATGGGAAAGCCGGCCGAGACGATGAGCAACTAGCTATCAACAACGCGCGAGCGTAGGTACCGGTCGGCTCGCGTATTTGTCGAAATGCCCTGAATCTCAACTTGTAGGTTGCTTATAAAGGCAATATTCCACGTGAAAACCAACAACAATAAGAATTCAAATCATAGTTTAAATGCCCTAGGCTTGAGTTCAAAACTAAAATGTTACACTTATTATTGTGATAACTCCAAGAGCACAGGATAACAAGATTTATAATGAGCACCGAACAGACAAAGCCAGACATGCGATAAGCACGAAAAGAAGTAAACCTTTTTGTCCAAACAACGAAGCGAACAGGAACGAAATTATAGTTCGCTTGCAAAGCAATTCGGGTCCAACCACACATGTCATGAACATAATTCATCCGAGTGCGAGAAGCGCCACGAAAAATTAATTTGAGCGTTCAAACACAAGTGAAGCGAACAGAAAATAAATTTTAGTTCGCTTTTACAAAGCGATTCGGGGCCAACACACATTTTCTTTACATAAAGCACGCGAATGCAACCAGCGCCAATGAAAAAAATTTAAATTAAGCGCTCAAACGAAGCGAACAGAAAAGAAATTATAGTTCGCTTTTACAAAGCGATTCGGGGCCAACCACACATTGTACATAATGCACCCGAATGCGACCAGCGCCATGTGAAAATTTAATTAAGCGCTCAGAACGAACAAATAAAATTATAGTTTGCTTTACAAAGCAATACGGGTTTGCTTTACAAAGCAATATGGGGCCAACCACACATTAGCTGTATTCACACTAGAGACGAGTTTCCTGTCTGAGACGAGTTTCTCGCTTGAATATGGTTCCCTGTTCTTCTGTGATCACGTGAAAACAATTTTTTTTGAAGGAAAAAGTTTAGACAGATAACAAGCAAGTGTTCCTAAGCAGAATTGGCATCAAGCAGGAACGTTTTCTGAAACAAACATACATTGCTTTAGTGCTAAGCTGCGGAATATTCGCAGAATAAGCAATTGAACAGATTTTGAAAATAATGTTGTTGCAAGACTTCAAGATGTTAAATGTTAGCATATTATCACTTACAACTGTTGCTCTACTTTATTTGAGCGAAAAATAAAATATTATGAAGAGAAAACCTGCTTGGGTTAGCAGTCGAGAGTTCATTATTGACCAAATATGGTCATAAACAAACCACGAATAATCCACAGCTTGGTTCGCCGTTACATGTTTCAACTAAGTTATATGTTTCTGATATAATGCACCCGAATGCGACACCAGCGCCAAGGAAAAAATTAAATTAATTGCTCAAACGCGAACGGGCCGAGACGAAGTATACAAACAGTGCTAGCGAACGGACTACGCAGCGCCGAAAACGTGGAAGAGATGGAAACTAAAAATTGTAGAAAACCGAGTAAAAATAGGAGAAAAAACATAGTTACCTCAACTTCTTGTTCAGCAGGGCCGGGGGGCAAAACCGGAGCAACTTCAGGTTCAGCTACAGCTTCCTGGACTTGGTTTGCTTCTGCCATAATGCTGCTAAGGCTATTAGAACCGGAGTGAGTGGCCTCGTAGATTAATGGGTAATTTATTCATGGAGGTGTCACCTTTTATAGTCGTACATTGTGAGACCGCTGAACATAGCTGAAATAATACCAGTTCTTCATTCATTCCAGTTTGTACTGACGGTACCAAGCTCCCTACTCGGGACCCTTCTACCTGTTATGGTTTCATCGATTGCAAGAAGGGGAATGCATTCCGTATATCGTGTCCTCCTGGGTTAAAGTTTGATGCGTACGCCAAAAGATGCAATTACCACTGGTATGTACATTGTCCCAGTGGAGGCCCCTTTTGGAGGAGGGGTTGGTGGTGGGGACGTCGTCGCTACCGCTGAGGAAGCCCCAGTGGGAGTGGGACTTAGGGTCTTGCTAGAGCATGTTCGTAAGGTACGCAAAAGAGTATTCTGATAGCGTACTTTGCGTATTTGTAACTACGCCCCTGTAGATTCGTCAAAAGGGCTGGATTTAGGAAAACAATCTGCAGTTGCAACTTGTCGTGCAACACATGCAGGGGCGTAGCCAGCACTTATGAGAGGGGGGGGTCCAAAATTCAAAAAATAAAAAAACTCCACATAGATCGGACGTGTTTTTTGCGTTCTCGCCACAGGAAACCCAGTCAAAAATATTGATCTCGGGGAAAAACTAGCGTTTGAAGAAATTGGCTACATTTTATTGGAGATTTTATTTGTTGTCTATTAAATATTTACAATTTTAGTAGTAAGTCGGTCCAGAACAGAGGCGAGGGGGGTTCCACTGCGGGAGAGGGGGGTTCCGGAACCCCTGGAACCCCCCCCCCCCCCCCCCCCCCCCCTGGCTACGCCCCTGACATGATGATGATCACACATGCGAGCTAGATACTCCGAGCTATCTCACTTCCAAATTCTCCTGGCGAGACAATTCTTGTTATAATTTAAGGAACTCTGAAAACAAGTTAACGGTGCCGCTCCCTCGTACTGAGTATGGCAGACGAAGCTTTAGTTACAGTGGAGCGGCACTGTGGAATGATTTGCCGGTAGAATTGAGGCGATCTCCATCGCTAACTAAATTTAGAGACGGAGTCACGCACGGCCTCTAGGCATCCTTGAAAAGCAGGTTTTTTTTTAATTCATATTATATATTTATATATTTGTAGTATTTTCTTTTTTTTTCTTTCGAATATTTATAAATAGATTTCTCGAGTATTATTATAGTCTTTACCTGAAGGATCTACCGTGGATAAATAAATAAATAATAAAGCTTTACCCAAGGCGGATGTGGCCCCTTAGCACCTCATTTCTGCTGACTTATCAACTTGAATTGTCGGCAAAATGTTGCGCGACAAGTTGTGTGTTTGATGAACAATGTGCAACAAAACCATACACCGAATTCAAATATGGCGCCCAGTTCGAAAAGCCATTGTTCTGGTTTGACTAGCCTCGAAATCACGTGAAAAAAACAAAAGCGTTTCTGCATGAATTCGAGACTAGTCAGTCCAGAACAATGTCTTTTCAAACTGGGCGCCATATTTGAATTCGGTATATGATTTGTGTCTCAAAGTTGACCCGCGCTTTACTTCTAATTTTTCACAACTTGAAACAAATATTTTTGTTGCGTGACAAGTTGTGGCGCGACATGAAAAAGGAGGCGAGGGAGAGACGATGAGAAATATATTTTGGTGCAATCAGTAAGGATATAAGTCGCATTTTATAGTATATTTTCCCATCTTTTCTCTCATTTTGTTGTGTATTTTGTACATAAATATCTTGTATATAAATCTTCTTATGATAGCACATATATAATTTAATATACGTAGCATATACGTAATTTAATTATTGTAGTAGACCAACAAGTCGAAGACCATCAATTGAACTACTACAGTTTAACGTAGGCCCGCGTGAAATAAAGTTGATTGTTTCCTGATCAAGCAAAACAACCATCCAAGTGAAAATATTTTACTGTGAGCGTTCTTTTCATCTTGTAGTTCCCTTATTTCGATATTACTCATAAACAACTTCACTGCTTCAAGGGAAGGGCCTTTGTTGATTGGCTAATTTTGAGCGTTGGAGCATGCGCAGAAAGCTGTTTCTCTCAACGGCTCTCAACCTCGTACCCAGAGCCCGTCATCTTTTGGCCAGCGGCAAGATTCAGGGCCCTGGGGGAATCCGATTTGTGAGCATGCGTGGTAGGTCAAAAACGTAACGAACTCTCATACAACAATCAAACCGGAAACCCAGAATCTGGGTTTTAAAAAAATCGATTCCCCCAGAGCCTGAATCTTGCCGCTGGCCAAAAGATGACGGGCTCTGGGTACGAGATTGAACGGCTCTGTATCAAATCTCGCGCATGCGTCAATGGCTGTCACCAGAGCCTCCCGCGAGGTGGCGAGCCGGGGAGCTCTGGGTTCGAGAATATGAAAGAGAGACCTCAGCCGACCCCAAGCGAGTTTCCTATCGAACGTGCGCTGGGTTTGTAGATAACGAATAACATTTCGGCCGTTGTTTATTAGCAAGCTCTCTGTTTTCCGTACAGCGGCCTATTTTTGTCACGGATGTATTTGCTCGTGGTTTTCCGGTTCTATTGTTCCAGGTCGACCTTTTCCAGACTTTGAACCTGTGGTTTAAATACTTTGTACTTGTTCCGCTTTTACGGGTGCTTGACCATCCAATCTCAAGGATGTTTTGAACTTGAATCCAAAGTGAAAACTAAGAAACAACACCAAATTTATTCAGATTTGAGGATCCTTCTGCTGCCTTGGCGTGGAAGGCATTACTTTCGAAGCGTTTGGTCCATTTAAACCAAATGCAACACATAAAATAAAACCAAGCCGAAACTTCAAACATATTTGTTATCGATGAACATATAGGGAGGAATGTTATGAAGTCATTATGCATCCAAATAGATCTCAAGCACCTCCTTCAAGTAATAATTCACATCTTTTGTCCTATCAAGGGTTAAGCTGAGGTTTACATATATTTCAATCTCAGTTTTGAGTTATGAAAAACAGCTACTAAATCTACGGAAAAAAACTTCTTTACAAATTATAACACAAATCAAATGAAATCAACTTTATTTACTCATGAAGCTATTATCAATTGGAGTTATACACAGAGTATAGGTATAGAGTAAGTTTGTATTTTGGTGGAAAAAAAGTGCGAGCAGGGAGACCAAGTGAACTATCCAGTTTTCTAGTTAGCCTCCCTAACTATAGACACCTAGAAGTAACAGGGAATTCATTTCCAACTTCTGCATGAATTTACTTCCCTAAAACGTTTCTACCAACGAATAAAACCAAAGTCACGTAAATGGACCAGACGAGTCGTTTCGTTCTAGCTTTAAATTTAAACCACGGACAAAACAGCTCAGAGACTTTTCAAGAACAAGTCTGCATAATATATTGAACTAATCGTATTTTAAAGTAGCCATACAAGTACTACTTCCGCTTTTAAAAGTAGGCCATAAAATATGAAGGTATTGTTTCTAGAAATTTCTACGACTGGCAAATATTTTCAATTTGAGATCGATAGTCGTAATCTCAGTGCAATCCTTGTCAAATCGTTCCTCGCCTGCCCTTCTTCCAGACTTAAATTCGACGCCTTTTGTTCGCTTTTTTGAAAGCTCAGAACGATTTTCAACATAAATTCATGCAAAATTACTGCCCGCACTTGATCTGGCATGAGCTGTAACTTTGCTACAATCTTATGGAACCAAAACAGAAAACAAACGTCAGTCCTCTGGTCTTGCCTTCATAGTTTCACAGCCCCACTTTTGACAACTTTTCATACATTTTCTATTAGTCAGCCTCCCATAAAAAGGAAAAAACTTTTCAATCTCTTTGAGCTCTTTCATTTAAAAACACTCTGAGATTCTTGTTCCAGAGCTTGACGCTGTGGTTTTAAAGCGTTCAGTGAATTTTTATTAAACCGGGCTTAATTAAGTCAAAAGGTCTAGCACGTTCATGGTATTTTTGGACCGAAGTAAACTATTGTGACAATTGTCACAATATTTAAAGTTTCGGTTCAAAAATACCATGAACGTGCTAGACAAAGTTGATTTTGTGCAGGAGGTTAGAAACTACCAACATAAATTGCGCCAGTTTCATTTCCTATGTAGTTTTTCTAAAGGAGTCAAACTGACATGAGCCCTCATATTAAATTAAAATGGAACGACAGAATTTTACTTTTTTCTGATTAATTCAATGGTTTGTTGTTACTTGTTTGCACTGTTCAGTAGGATATCAAAAACTTAAAGTTGTACTGTTCTTTTACGGTATAGATAAGTATAAATCGCGCCTAAAATAATCCAAAACAAAAATGTAGCCATAGTATTTTGTTGAACTTAGAATAAGCTTGGAATTGACAACCTCGAGACAGCCCTTCGTTGTGCACGGCTTCGGTGGCCACATGGAGACAGCATCAAATTATACCTCCTCCATCAGGAACTTCGAAGTCGTGGCAGGGGCTCATAAATAGGGGCGTCCCTCTCTAGTATTGCCCTATTGATAAGGCATTTTGACAGACCTAGTTATTTTTAGAACTGTTCTACCGCTATAAAATTGTAAAGCTTTTGTTTTACTAGCCAATCAAATTCGTTGTATCGGACGCCTGTCATTTGCAAGATATGCACGTGCAAGCACTGATTTTTTGTTGTTCTCTGCTATTGTTATTCTAAATAAACGGGACCGCAGCGGCATAGAAACAAGAGCAAATACCAATCTAAAAATAACTAGGTCTGTCAAAACGCCTTGTCAAGAATATATATCAGAGGAACGCCCCCTACTTATGAGCCCCTGGTCGTGGGGCGTAAACGTAGAGGCAGGCCAAGGAAACATGGTATGAGGTGGTGTCTGGCATGTCTTCAGTCTTGGCGGTGGACGGGGTGCCTGGAGGAGGCAGGGGCGTACCCAGGATTTTTTGAAGGGGGGGTTCCACTTTGTTATTCCCCTGTTCCTACGCATAAATTTCGGGAAGAACACTGTAGACCTGGCAATTCAAAGCTTGATTTTGAACTGACACAGTGTCGAAGGGATTTCATCTAAATATTACTCGAGTTTTCCTAAGTTAGAAATTAATTAATTGATTTAAAAAATATATGTTGGCTAAAAAAAGGGGGGTTCCGGAACCCCTGGATCCCCCCACCCCCCTTGGTACGCCCCTGGGATGGCTGTGAAAGCCATGCAACGTCATACCTGCGCACTAGTGGATGAAATGACGTTTAGGCGTGGTTTCCATAAAGTCTTATCTGTGGTATCCTGTCGCATCAGTCGACCGTGAAACAATGGAAATTGGAATTATTCTTTTGTTTCACGGTTGACTGATACGACAGATAAGACTATATGGAAACTAGTCTTTAAAGTTTAGTGAATGAGTGAGTGAGCAAGTGACAGTGGAAGCCAACGAAAAAATAAAATGTGCCGTTTTGTTGACACCTTTTGAGAACTGCTCTGAAGAAAGTGATACTACTGAAACTTTCAAAACATATCAAGATAATTGTGTTGTACGATGCCATTGCGCCGCGTTTCAAAAATTTATGGTATGAGGGTTGTTCATGATATGTCATTTTAAATCTTTCAGAATTGCCTTTCTTATATATCATATTTTATTTATAGTGAAGTTTTTTGGGGGTGATTTCGGAACCTGTTTTCGCAGGAAAAACTTTTCAATTCAATTCCAAACAAAACTTTTCCGATGAACCAACACACGGGAGAGTCGACCAGCAGGTTGCTTTCATAGAGACGTCGTGTGTGTTGCTGTGCAAATACGTTAAACCGTAGGTCTTGTCTCTCGGGTACACTACACTTACCGGAACCCGAGGGACGTTAAAGAACCACGAGGACCGTTGGAAGTTGCCCAACCTCTGTGTCGCACTTGATGAGTTATCCAAATGTAAAGCGCTTACAGCTTCGAAAAAAGCCTTAGCACAGTTATTTCAAGAAAAACATTTCGTTGAAGTCATACACGATAACATTTTTCTGGTCATTGAGTACTTTGTACTTGTTCCGCCCTAAAATGTGCCAGACCATCAAATTTCAAGGATGTTTTGAACTGCTCTGAAGAAAGTGATACTGCTGCAACTATCAAAACATATCAAGATAATTATGTTGTACGAGGGGCCCTTGCGCCGCGTTTCCAAAATTTATGGTATGAGGGTTGTTTATGATATGTCATTTTAAATCTTTCAGAATGGCCTTTCTTATAATCATATTTTATTTATAGTGAAGTTTTTTGGGGGTGATTTCGGAACCTGTTTTCGCAGGAAAAGCTTTTCAATTCCAAATAAACAAAACTTTTCCGATTAACCAACACACGGGAGAGTCGACCAGCAGGTTGCTTTCATAGAGACGTCCTGTGTGTTGTTGTAGGTCCTCGCGTACACTACACTAACCGGAACCCGAGGGACGTTAAAGAACCACGAGGACCGTTGGAAGTTGCCCAACCTCTGTGTCGCACAGCTTTCTAAAGGATGAGTTATCCAAAATGTAAAGCGCTTACAGCTTCGAAAATAAGCCTTAGCACAGCTACATCAAGAAAAACATTTCGTTCTTACAGACATGGTAAAATGCAGGTCACAAATAGAAGTCATACACGATAAACATTTTTCTGGTCATTGAGTACTTTGTACTTGTTCCGCCCTAAAATGTGCTAGACCATCAAATTTCAAGGATGTTTTGGACTTGCTATTCAAAGAGAAGACTAAGAAACAACTTAAAGTTTATTCAGATTTGCCGAGGATCCTCTAGTTCAGCCTTCGCGAGTCAAAAGACTTTACTTTCGGAGCGTTTGATACATGTCAAACAAAAACTTCAAACATATTTGTTATCGATCAGTGATCAGCATATAGGAAGGAATGTTTATGAAGTCACTGTGCATAAAATAGATCCCAAGCACCTCTCAAGTAAGAATTGACATCTTTTGTTCTATCAAGGAGCTCTTAAAATTAACCAGCAAATTATTCCAGTTGAAGACTTTGTGGTTTAGCTGAGGTTTAAATCTATTGAATTTTGGAGACGCCATTAATATCTCGGAATGCGGAGAAAAGGATTGGTTATTTTGAGACTAAAATAGAATTCAATTATTGATGAGCCTGGGACACCGAGAAAGGGCTATAAAAAAGGGCAGTTTGAATCCTCATCAATCAGTCTCTTCTGGCTTCAAAGAAGAATCTCAAGATGACTTGCAAGCTGCTAGTGCTGTTCCTGCTCGGCTTTGTTGCCATAGCACTGGCTGCCCCTTCACGAGAAGAACCAAAGCCATTGGCTGATGCGCCTGCAGAGAAAACCCAAGAAGCAGAGGTCCCTGAGAATCAGCCAGAAGAAACGGAGGAAGGTGAGATTGCACAAAAGTATTCATAGTTGCTACAAGTTGGTTTTGCTTGCCTCTTTCGCAAGATGTGAACGACTTGCTAAGTAACCAACGAGCGTAATATGTCTCTATTGCCAGAAATTCTAAAAAAAAACGAATTGAAACTGTTAGTAGAAATATAGCATACGTCAACCGTCACAAAACCCAATGTTACATCAAAAACTTCGTCCAAGAACTTTAGAAGTGCCATAATACCTAGGTGTCAATCGACAGCCAGACATCCTCAGAAGCCCTGTATCGAGAGGTTAAAGGCACAACAGAACTATATGGACTTTTGCTGCAATGAACTTTTATTATTATAACATGTTTTTAATATGGATTGGCTTTGTCATTGAGCGAAAACTCTACATGGTTGAATTTCACGAACCAAGTACCGCAATGTGTGACGGTTCTCGATGTTTAAAAGAATAATCGTCCGAATAATCTACATTTTGCGATTCTTATTGCAGAGCCTGAGGGAGAGGAAACTGACGAACCGGCTGAGCAGAGAGACGAGGGCGAAGGTTAGACGATAAGACCATAACCTCCCCTCCCCCCTTCCCCCTCCCTCCCGAACCCCCCTCCCGATAACATTTTACTGAGAGAGGGTTTCAGATGAGTCTCGACAATCATTTGTATTTTCGTTTACTTTGCATTCTCATTGGTCGCTCTACCAATCATATTTTTAACTAAACGGGGCTGTGTATTTATTATAACGTGCTCACCGCGTAATCGTGATTGTACTTAGCTTCATGGCTAAAAAAGAAACCAGTCACGTGTGCATAGAGAGAAAGTGAAACCATTCAACAGCAATACAATCTTGAATGCTAACGCTAGTGAATCATTTGGTTTTTAGACGAGCCAGAAAATGAAGAGGATAACAATGAGCTAGCGGAGAATGAGAACGAGGATGAACTAGAGGGTGAGTAACATACTCGACTTTGTCTCGCCGGGAGACTATTCGCCGAGAATACATGACTAATTGTTAAATAGAAACCTCATTTGATTTGTTTACAGTCTGACAAAAACCAGGAATCATCAACTATCACTATCCATTGATGCCGAATGTAGATGAATCTATTTTTAGATTGTAGATTTTGGATCCCGCGAGAATTAGTTGTCATGGTTACAAATTATGGCCCTCAAAGAAAAATCAGCGATGCCGTCGCACTGCACGCGTTGAAGCCCACATTCTCACTTGTTAAGTCCTACAGTCTAAAAATAGATTCCTTCCCTCCTTTGCATATGGCTATGTCCAAGTGGTTTAGCACTAATCCAGGATTAATTACCATGGTGACTCGATGGTTTTGTTCAGAACTAAACCTGGTTTAAATTTAATCCACCTTTGAACAACCCGCGCCTGCTTATGAACTCCCGTAAACGACTCGAAATAAAACTATTCACGCGACTATAACTATGCGCATTCTTTATAGATCCGTCCGCTAGGCATCTTCACCATCATCGCCATTGCCGCCGCTATTGTCGCCGATACAAACGCTGCTGGGGGTTTTTGTTTAAGAGAAGGTGTCGGTATTACCGTAAGTGCCACCGTAGGTGCTACTGCAAAAGACGCGTCTGCCGATGCATCCGCTGGCGTCACCATTGTCATCGAATTCTTTTCAGAAGGAGATGCCATAGGCACTGCGTCCATAGAAGGTAAAAACATTTTTACCATAGAAAATGTGCAGTTTAATTGAGAAAATAATTTGCTGTTGGCATTTCATGATATTTTTTCAACTTTGTCGAAATTACTTATGATATAATATTTACCCTTTGATGATTATCTGCCTTTTGCTAGTTCCTTGAGTTTGTTCCAGCTGATTTCTTGTTCTCAAATAAGCCAATCAGAACGAGTTTTGTTGCGTTGCAAATTAGTTAATCTCAAATTAGCCAATCAGAACGAGTTTTGTTGCGTCGCAAATTAGTTAATCTCAAATTAGCCAATCAGAACGAATTTTGTTGCATCGCAAATGAGTTAATCTCAAATTAGCCAATCAGAACGAGTTTTGTTGCATCGAAAATTAGTTAATCTCAAATTAGCCAATCAGAACGAGTTTTGTTGCATCGCCAAGCGTTCCTCCATGACGCATCGCGGGCTACAACAGATAGTTTTGGCGGTGCAATCTTCTCTGAAATTTTTGTATGTCGCGGTCTTCCTGTGTTGGAAGCATTTTTGCCAAACGTGGTGGAGATTTAGTCAGATTAATGAGTCAACTGAGCAAACTATCTAA
The DNA here is from genome assembly GCA_033964015.1 of Scolanthus callimorphus. NCBI lineage: Eukaryota > Metazoa > Cnidaria > Anthozoa > Actiniaria > Edwardsiidae > Scolanthus > Scolanthus callimorphus. Next base: position 12,907,838 of record CM066925.1, read on the forward strand.
TATTGTTATTCAGATGCTACTGGCGTCGGTATCGGTGCCGTGGTTAGACTTCATGGAACACAATCTTGGAACACGATCTTGGAACACAATCTTGGAACACGATTTTGGAACACGATGACCGAATTATTAAGGAACCCAATCGAAACACGACAACGGAAAAGGCAACCGAATTTTGACAGATCCATACTACATATAATGGTGAATCTAGTCGTAACTTAGTGCAAAATGTTAATGTAAAAATGAAAAAGATATTATCTATAAACCTCTACCGAGGGCTCAATTCTTTTGTTGATGTAACTTTTTCATTATTACAGTGCAAAAGTCAAGGAAAAAGCATTAAAAAATGATGATCATGAACTCTCTGCTTGTTGTATCTTTGTTTTAAATTATTAATTAATAAATCCCGTAGTGTCTCGATCCCTGGGGAAGCTCGGCGTGAAACAGAGTTTAGGGTCCAGTTTCATCATGGGTAATCAGACCAGAGTTCACGCAACCTCGTCCCCAGGGTCTTGTGGGTAATTTTCAATATGGCGGTTGGTCGAGCAAAAGACGCGGGAGGAGGCTGAGTCACAAGGCAGTTTCAAAACAAAGAAACAGCCTCGTTCCCATGGCCTCAAACAGTGGTCATGTGACTCAGCCTCTCCCAGGCGGTCTTCTCCCCGAGTCAACCGCCATTTTGAAAAACGACCGAGAAGACCCTGGGAACGAAGTTTGAGTTCAGGGTTTGGGGAGAGGGAGGGGGAGGGGGAGGGGGTACTCCCTTACAAGAGCTGTACGGGTCTGTGCCGCCAAACGCGGTTTGGATTTTTTCGTTCAGGCCTATATCACTATGACATCATGGTTTGTTTACATGAACAAGATAGCTGAAATTATATTCAAATAAAAGTTCCATTCGAGATGTTGGTGAAGCAAATCGTACAACTTTGCTTTACATCACGAACGGCATTTTGTTATTATCTTTTGTTCATTTGTTCATAGCTTTAAAACAATAGAGTGTTTTGATATGATATCATAACGAAATAGGCCATATTGAACGGGCTATCTTTTACGAAATGTTTTATAGAACGGTGTAATATATAGATTTAGCCACTGGCTAAAAGCGGAGCTCCCGGTTACATATTTTTCTGTGTTGGGTCTTGGTTTACCTGTGTGGGGCGTGCAGACACGGACGCGCCAGCGATACCCAAATGGGAATACCGTTGAACCATGAAAAATGAAGTCGATCGTATACCTGAGTTCTACTTTGAGCTATTGTATTCTTCCTGCGATACCTATGGTGCGGCCTTCGGCACGCGATACCTATGGTGCGGCCTTCGGCCGCTAAGGAGCTCCGCTATGATAACGAAGACCTCACAGAATTTAAGCTGCTGCTCATCGATTGTGTAGTGGACGTACCTTGTTGTATTTTCTACAAGGAAGATAGGCTTTTTTGACACAGAAATTATATTTTTTTTCAGGACGAGGTCTCAATTTGGCACAAATCATAGAACGGAGTATCTTATGATAAACGTTTTTAGAACGGGTCCGTGTTTGGAGTCTCAGCGGCACACCCACCCTATATCAAGCTAAGTACCCCTGCTAAGTGCCCTGTGTGTGGACGCAGCCTTAAAGGGGGCCTGTCATGATACACGCATGCTAGCTACAAATATCGGAAAGCTGGAAAGGACCACCATACATTTGTACAAATGTGATCCCCCTCCCCCCTCCCCCTCCTTTCTCAAAACCTGGCTACGCCCCTGCGATGTACCGTGAAGCAATACCGAGGCGAAGTCTAGACATTCCGACCATTACACTGACGAGATTTTCAAAGCACTTCTCATTCATCATTAGCAACAGAAAAGCGCACAGGCGTGTAAGCTTCTACAATGAACTCATTTTCTATAGACAATATTTAGTCTTAGTACAATTACTCGCGATTCCGCGCGCTGATATTGGTCGAGACGTTCGCCATATTTTGCTTATTCACCTATTCTCACCTGCATGCGTAATGAGAATGTCACGGGAAGGATTAATTTCAACCAGTAAGGAAGCCCCCAGGGACCCGTGGCCTTCCGGTGTGACAGGGCACAAAGACCGACGCTCTGCCTCATTCTGGATCAGTTTGCCGAGACTTCGGGCTAAGAAGTTGGTACTTTTTGCTGACGATTATTACAGTGCAACCGCCACCAGCATGGCTGACCTTCCTGTTTTGCCTGAAGCTCCTGCTGACCCTCCTCCAGTGGTTCCTGCAGCTCCAGATCCAGCTCCAGTAGAAGCAGTAGCTCCGGAGGTTCGTAATTATATTTGTTTTCGGTATTTTCGCTATTCGGGTTTCCAGTTTGCTTACTTAACATTAATTCGTATCCGCTCGGTTTTTGCCTTTTGCTAGTTCACGCGCCTTTTTCCTTTTACCCCTCGCTCGTCGTGTTCAGTTACTCGTCCTTTCCCCGTTTTGCATGTGCCGTTTCTTTGGCTTTAGCTTTTGGTTTTCTCGTCTTCCGTTATTATGCTTTACCCCATATTCTTACGGCTTTGTTAGGCAAAATTTATAATTAGGTTAACCTCCCTACGTATTTCCTTGCTTGCTTGGGTAGTTTTACACCCTCACAGTCTCTTAATCTCCTTCACCCCTGCGGGTTTGTTCTTAGTTAGGTGCTTTTAAGGGTTTTCGCTTCATTCGCCTTCGGTCACAGTTAATTTATTTTTCTTTTTGTCACCTTCGGTCATAGTTAACTTATAGTCTTTTTATTACTAGTTTTCTACGGTACAATTTACCATACTCAACCGTGTTACATCGGGGTTAGTGGAACCGTTAGCAGTATATTAACTAACCAGAAATGTGCGGACTAGGGCATTATCTCTTATCTTCAACACGTGCTATTAGTTTTGCTGTCAGTGGCACACGGCCGCGTCTTAGTCTCGCATTTATATTTTTTGTGGTTTAGCGCTCGGTCGCGCGGCATCGGTTCCTATTTGTAATATTGTTGTGTTTAGCGTTCGGTCACGCGGCATCGGGCTCCGCGGCGCGACATCGGGTCGCATTTGTTATATCGTTGTGGTTTAGCGCTCGGTCGCGCGGCATCGGGTTGCGCGGCGCGACATCGGCTCGCATTTTTAATACTGTTGTGTTTAGCGTTCGGTCACGCGGCATCGGGCTCCGCGGCGCGACATCGGGTCGCATTTGTAATACTGTTGTGTTTAGCGTTCGGTTACGCGGCATCGGGCTGCGCGGCGCGACATCGGGTCGCATTTGTAATACTGTTGTGTTTAGCGTTCGGTCACGCGGCATCGGGCTGCGCGGCGCGACATCGGGTCGCATTTGTAATACTGTTGTGTTTAGCGTTCGGTCACGCGGCATCGGGCTCCGCGGCGCGACATCGGGTCGCATTTGTTATATCGTTGTGGTTTAGCGCTCGGTCGCGCGGCATCGGGTTGCGCGGCGCGACATCGGCTCGCATTTTTAATACTGTTGTGTTTAGCGTTCGGTTACGCGGCATCGGGCTGCGCGGCGCGACATCGGGTCGCATTTGTAATACTGTTGTGTTTAGCGTTCGGTCACGCGGCATCGGGCTGCGCGGCGCGACATCGGGTCGCATTTGTAATACTGTTGTGTTTAGCGTTCGGTCGCGCGGCATCGGGTTGCGCGGCGCGACATCGGGTCGCATTCGTAATATTGTTGTGTTTAGCGTTCGGTCACGCGGCATCGGGCTGCGCGGCGCGACATCGGGTCGCATTCGTAATATTGTTGTGTTTAGCGTTCGGTCACGCGGCATCGGCTCGCATTCGTAATATTGTTGTGTTTAGCGTTCGGTGACGCGGCATCGGGCTGCGCGGCGCGACATCGGGTCGCATTCGTAATATTGTTGTGTTTAGCGTTCGGTCACGCGGCATCGGCTCGCATTCGTAATATTGTTGTGTTTAGCGTTCGGTGACGCGGCATCGGGCTGCGCGGCGCGACATCGGGTCGCATTTGTTACATTGTTGTGGTTTAGCGTTCGGTCGCGCGGCATCGGGCTGCGCGGCGCGGCATCGGGTCGCATTCGTAATACTGTTGTGTTTAGCGCTCGGTCGCGCGGCATCGGGCTGCGCGGCGCGACATCGGGTCGCATTTGTAATATTGTTGTGTTTAGCGCTCGGTCGCGCGGCATCGGGCTGCGCGACGCGGCATCGGCTCGCATTTGTAATACTGTTGTGTTTAGCGCTCGGTCGCGCGGCATCGGGCTGCGCGGCGCGACATCGGGTCGCATTTGTTACATTGTTGTGGTTTAGCGCTCGGTCGCGCGGCATCGGGTTGCGCGGCGCGACATCGGGTCGCATTTGTTATATCGTTGTGGTTTAGCGCTCGGTCGCGCGGCATCGGGCTGCGCGGCGCGACATCGGGTCGCATTTGTTATATCGTTGTGGTTTAGCGCTCGGTCGCGCGGCAGCGGGCTGCGCGGCGCGATATCGGGTCGCATTTGTGACATTGTTGTGGTTTAGCGCTCGGTCGCGCGGCATCGGACTGCGCGGCGCGACATCGGGTCGCATTTGTGACATTGTTGTGTTTAGCGCTCGGTCGCGCGGCATCGGGCTGCGCGGCGCGACATCGGGTCGCATTTGTGACATTGTTGTGTTTAGCGCTCGGTCGCGCGGCATCGGACTGCGCGGCGCGACATCGGGTCGCATTTGTGACATTGTTGTGTTTAGCGCTCGGTCGCGCGGCATCGGGCTGCGCGGCGCGACATCGGGTCGCATTTGTGACATTGTTGTGTTTTAGCGCTCGGTCGCGCGGCATCTGGCTGCGCGGCGCGACATCGGGTCGCATTTGTGACATTGTTGGGGTTAGCGCTCGGTCGCGCGGCTTCAAGCTGCGCGGTGCGACATCGGGTCGCATCTGTAATATTGTTGTGGTGTAGCGCTCGGTCGTGCGGCATCTGGTCGCGCGACGCGACTTTCGGGTCGCAGTCGTAATGTTGTTATGGTTTAGCGCTCGAATGCGCGGTGTCTGGTCGTGCAGCGCGACATCGGGTCGCATTTGTAATATTGTTGTGGTTTACTGCTCGGAAATGCAGGAAATGCATAATTAAGTATTCTCTCTTATTTCTTATCTCGGTCGCGTGACATCGGGTCGCGCGGCGCGGCGTTTAGTGTTTAATTGTATGGTTCTCTATCGGGTCCCTCAGCTGCGATTTTTGCGAACGTTTTTATATATTTTGTCACGGGGGCTGCAAGCCTGTTCCGCAGTTTAAGTCCTGTCTTATATTGTGTTTTTTTTTCTTTTGTCGTTATGTAGCCTGCGGATCGCATACAGGCTCTTGAGAAAAAGCTTAAGACTCTAGAGGAGGAGAAGAAGAAAGAAAGTACAGCTTTCGCGTTGTCTGCCGTGCAGCGCTACTTAAGGCGATCGTTTTGAGGCTACGGATCTCCTACAGACCTTGGTTCGGGTAGCGCGTCGAGAAGGTGACGAGAAGGCTGAGGAGTACGCTGCAGCGCTTGACGAAATGCGTTCACGTGAAGATTGTATTACAACGGAACAGTTCTCCCGCCTCATGACTGGTCTTATTGGAGACCCTGTCCGCGCAAAGATAGCTAAAGACGCCGCAGCTATCCTTAAGCAAAGCCCCTTGCAAGCACAACCTCCTTCAGGTCCACCCCGGCCGCGTTTCCGGCCGTATCCTCCGTATCAGGGCGGCAGGGGTTTCTCGCCCCAATGTTACCGACGACCGGTTAGCGCAGTGGTAGAGCGCCGGGCTTATGTTCGGGAGGTTGGGAGTTCAAACCCTGGCCGGGCCAACACTCAGGGTCTTTTGCTAATAATTGAGGAGAAGGTGCTGCCTTTGCTCTAACATCTGCAAATGGTTAGACCTTCGCGTCTTCTCGGATAAGGACGTTAAACCGTAGGCCCCGTCTCTCACATACACTACACTAACCGGAACCAGAGGGACGTTAAAGAACCACTAGGACCGTCGGAAGTTGCCCAACCTCAGTGTCACAGAACTCACAATACTAACACACACTCATGTTTATAAAGCTGGTTCTTATAGGATGAGTTATCCATTAATGTAAAGCGCTTTGAGCCGCGAGGATAAAGCGCTTTATACCACAACGCGCGCATTTCTCGAATTCTGATTGGCTCTCAGCCGTGGGTACATAAAAGTATATACCACGGAACGCGCCATCATCAGCGCGCGCGCTAAAAAGAACCAACGAAAACATCGTTTTGCCGAGCGCGCGCGCTGTTTTGTATTTATTTTTGCCTTTTTGTTGTGGTATAAAACAAATGTCCTCTGAATTTCCGTGGTATGTCCTCTTATATACCACGGAATGAGGTAATAAAGTGGTCAAAATGTACTGCGGACCCACTCGGCTGCGCCTCGTGAGTCCACAACATTTTGGCCACTTTATTACGTCATTCCGTGGTATATAAGAGGACATACCACGGAAATTCAGAGGACATTTGTTAAATATAAGCACGTTATTATTATTATTATTATATTTCCGATGTCTTCAGTGCGGCCACTACTCGTGGGAATGTCATGTCAACATTTTAAACCAATCAGAGTGTAGGATGGGTAGGCTAAGCCAATCAGAACGAAGATGAAAAGACGCAGCCCTCAGCCACCCAGAGGACGGCGTTATTAGTTTTGTATACTTTGTTTCGCGATTTCTATGGTTGTAATGATTTTATTCATTCACCATATTGCTAATAAATTGTGTGCTTTCTTCATATTTCACCTTTGTTTATTCCTTCTTGGATTTATGGTATTGGCCGGGTTTTTCTGTTTTTGTTTTTCATCCTTATCTTTCTTTGATCCTGGGGGGTCGCCACTTAGTGCGTCCTTTTTCTGGATCTGGTTTCAGAGTCCAGGGTCAACGAAAGGTTTGGGTCCCGGGGCACTTCGCCAATTTATTTTTGTTTCAATTTCTCCTCTTAGGTGCCCCTTATGTCGTTCCAGCAACGGCTAGATCTAGCTCAGCATAACGTTTCCGCTGATCTCTCTTGGTGCGATATTTACGGCGGGACCCAACCTTTCGTTGGCCCATTGGTGTCTCCTTCTATGGTGGTTCGTGACCCTTCCTTGGGAGCTCTTCGGAATTTAAGGTTTATCGCCGCCCCGATCAGTTCCGAGCGGGTTCCATTCATTATCACAAGGAAGTCTGGGAAAATTTAATGACTGACTCTGAGTATAAGCCTAGAGGTGCAGATCTCGGCGCTATCATCTCAGAAGGGGTAAAAGTCCAGGATTATTTCGTGCACTTCAAAGGGAGTTTCAAGGAAACCATTTTGATTCCGACGTTCCGCCGCCCTTCCGCCTGGAAAACTCGGCCTCATGCCGTGAGTTCGAGCCTTTTATCGCGTCAACCATTCTAGACTGGGTCGCTTCGGGAGTATTATCTGTATGGGGCGAGGTAGGTGCGGTTGATCCCCCACGTTTAGTCCTTCCTCTTACAGTAGAGCCCTCAAAGCCGCGCCTTTGTCATGATGAGCGCTTCTTGAATTTATGGGTGCGGGACCTGCCCTTCAAGTTAGACCATCTCACGGATCTACCTCGATACATGCTACCTGGTCATTTTCAAACGACATTCGATGAAAAGAGCGGATACCAGGCTTCGGAGACTTATTTTGGGCTACAGTTTGGGAGCTATTTTTTCACTTTTCGTACTCTGCCTTTCGGGTGGAAAGCAAGTGCCTTTGTTTACCATAACCTTGGCCTTGTGATTTCCGGGGCCGCCCGATCCCTGGGAGTGCCCGTCTCCCAGTATATACACGACCGGCACGTTGGCATATCAAGAAAGTGCTGTCGTTTTTATGGCAAATCCGCGCGGGTTGCCTGTGGTGTTCAAAACGTGACTCAGGCCCCTCGGCGGGGGGTAAAAACAAAATGGCGACCAAGAGAAGGATGTTTCTCGAGTATCTGCAAGTTTTGGTCAATTTTCCTGCTTTTTTCGCTAAGATATGAGGAAAAGTACTTGCAGACCTTCCAAATAAGGTAAGGGGGGATTTCCTAATAAGGAAGTTTTGCAACGTCGGCAAAACGAAAGCTTTTGGCGAAATTTTCTTGATATGGCAGCTCTGTAGTACTAAATTTCAAGAATCCTGCGTCGGTGCGCTTTTTGGGTTTCATCTGCGACTCAATCGCGCAGGCTTTCGTCATCCCTGATGATAAGAAGTTAAAGTTTAAAATATTACGGGAGGAGATACTAGCCTCTAAATCTGTTCCTTTGAAGACCCTCCAGCGCTTTTCAGGCAAGGTCGTGTCGTTCTCGTTAGCAATCGCCGGATGCAAGCTTTACAGATTGTGCAGATTGCTCGACCCTGGAAAGCTGCAAAGCGTTGTAAAATGTGTCTGTAGGCTAGCGATGTCGACGCCAGCTTTTGTCAAGCTTGTGGGAGCAGGTTTGTACTCCTTGGTCCACGGACCGCTAATACGAGCCTTAACCTAGCGGAAGTTGACAAGCGTCTCTCAGATTTTAAGGCCTCGATCAACGCCAAGCCGTACCAGAAACCTTGGAGAAGCAGTTGGGTATCTTCCTCGCAGCTCTCTCCCCTCCTAAGGATGCAAGCTCTGCTACGTCAGAGGACATTGTTAAGTTCTTGATAAGTAGGGATAACGGCGGTAGAACGATTGTACATTCACATGATTGTAAGAGGCAAGGCGCTTGTGCATGCCCCCGACGTTTAGCGTCAGGAACAGTGGATTCATTAATAGGTAAACTTAGGGCAATTTATAATACGTTAGGCAGATTTAATTAATCTAACCCAGCTAGCCACCAGGTGGTTAAAGACTATTTAAAGTTCGTGCGCGATGAGCAAGCTGGCCGGGCGATCATCCCTAAGCAGGCCGTTCCGCTTTCTTTAACAAATTCAAAAAGTTGATTTCACATTTGAGAGAACGCTGCAGGTCCAGTAAGGGTCTTTCCCTTACTACCAAGTACAGTTTAGTTAGAGACACGGTATTTTTCGTAGTGGATTTTTTCACTGGCGATAGAGCGTCTGACTTGGGCCGTCTTTCTTCCAATCAAGTTCTCAGTTTGAAAGATCGCCGGGGTTTTCTCATCCGACTTACTCTTACTAAGACCTCGCGTCTAGGGGGCCCTAAAGAATTTGTGCTGGTGCCTATATCGGATGGGGGGGTTTGCCCTGTGTTCTGGTTGGATTATTACATAAGGGCGTGTCAGGCATTAGGGGTGCAATTATCAGGGGGGTATTTTTTCCGTGCTTTGGACCATGGCCGTGTGGGGGAAGGGCCTTTTATGGGGTCGGCTGTCAGTAATCGTCTACGCCTTCACCTTAAGGCCCATTTACACGCTGCGATTTGTCGGGCCGATTGTCGGACGGTGCATTCACACGCTGCGATTTGTCGGGCCTCTGCTGCGAATGAAAAATCGGGCCCGACAACAAAAATCTGTTGAATCGCATCAGATTTTTAGAAATCGGGCCGACACCGAACGTACGTAAACAAATCGGGCCCGACAAATCGGCGCGTGTAAATGGCCCTTTAAGGAAGCACAGCTCTCCGAAGGTGAGACAACCGGAGACAACCCATAGCTTTCGAGTGGGTCTTTCAAACACCCTTACTATTCTTGGTGTGCATGTGACGTCACTGGCGGCCATGTTGGATGAAGTTCATTTGCTCCCTTTGTTCTTTCATCCAACAGGACCGCCGCGCTTTTGTTCCATCATTCCCAAAGGAATGATGGTCCGTTGTTAAATATAGTTTGTTTCAATAAAAACAATAGCCATTCAATATCATGTCAAGTTCTGTCAAGGTTCATTAGACGATGCCATTGTACATGTAGTGGCCTATCAATCACAGAATGAATAGAAATATGGAAAAAAAAATGAAGGTATCTGCCATTGGTTGCGCGGTGTTTTTCAAAACAAATCATTATTACTTTTTAATTCTGTAATGCAAATTTGACTCATTTGCCAGGAGGCGCCATGCCGGAAGGTCACGCTGGAAGGTCACGCTGGAAGGTCACGCCGGAAGGTCACGCCGGAAGGTCACGCCGGAAGGTCACGCTGGAAGGTCACGCCGGAAGGTCACGCCGGAGGTCACGCTGGAAGGTCACGCTGGAAGGTCACGCCGGAAGGTCACGCCGGAAGGTCACGCCGGAAGGTCACGCCGGAAGGTCACGCTGGTCCGCGGTTTAGGGCTCCACTTTCGATGAGGTCGTAGATCTCTCTGCGTTCATCAGAGCTCCAAAGTACAAAACAAAATGGAGAGCGACTGCAGAATACCCCCTCGTGTATAGCTATCACTGCTTGTTTTGAATTTCAATGACTATAGCAAATTAACATTATTATAAGAACCAATCAAATACATGTTTACAGTTGCTATAGCAACAAGAGAATAAGTAATGCACGTCGTTGAAAATTGAGTTAGTTGAGCCAGCTCAGTTCAAAGGATAATGGATGACAAAAGTAAGTGAAATTCTGTATTTTGGGGTATTTAATCAGAACTATATACATGCAAGATAACTAAACTACTTCTCTGTAACTTATATTCTAGTTTGACGTGATTAAAAGTAATGAAAATAAATACTGCGTGCAAAAAGAATTCATCATTAATATTCCTTGACGGTTTGTTTCATCGACTCAAAATTCGCCAGTAATGGCAAAACACTGTCCAAAAACGCGTCAACTGGGCACACGTCAACGCGTCACCTGGTGAACGTACACAACGCGTCAACTGGTGAACTCGTTCAATACATAACTTGTCATCGCGCACAACACGTCAACTGGGCACACTTCAACGCGTCACCTGGTCAACGCACACAACGAGTCAACTGGTGAACTCGTTCAATACATAACTTGTCATCGCGCACAACACGTCAACTGGGCACACGTCAACGCGTCACCTGGTCAACGCACACAACGCGTCAACTGGTGAAATCGTTCAATACATAAACTTGTCAACGCGTCAACACGTCAACTGCTTCACTTTAAAGAGCCTGTGTCAGCCACTCCTTTGTTATTGTTTTTGTTCAATATTAGAAGACGAATTACCTGCAGAAATATCTTAATAGACATCTAAAAACTAAGCTTCAGATTTGTTTTACCAAATTCAATCGTGAAAATTGCTCTATACTCTCTAAATCAGCCGATGGAAATGGCGACTGACACAGGTTCTTTAATCATTAATAGTCCTCTCTAGCGCACTGTAGAACGAGGCTATATGTATATTAAATGAATTAGTATATACCAAATCAGTGAATAGTCATTTTCGCGCGCTCTGATTGGTTTCCTGAAATAGTATCCAACACTATTTACTGTTTTGAGAAAACTCTCAAATGGCGGCGCTCGTTTCGCGAGCGATTTTGCGTTTTAACATTTAAATCGTTTTAAACCTTATTTTATTCTACTGATTTCTGGGGATAGTTGTCGCGCGTTGGCGCGCTGATTTAAGGGTATAGCTATACGTGAGGGGGTATTCTGCAGTCTAGGCCAAAGGGGTGGTGATTCCATAGTATCATCATCATCATTTATTTGTCTATACTAGTACAAAGTATACTTTATTTTATTTTTTCCTTTAGGCCACAGAATGTACTCGTTTGAGGCAGACGTGCCCTCGCAAGTCAAAGGTTAGTGCTGATATTTTAAGGGCCCATCACCAACCGAAAGCCTTTGCGGACTCTTAGCCAATCAGAGCACCCGAAAAGCAATGGATCAATTTGAAAACAAACAAAAAACGGGGCGCAAAGGCTCCCGGTTGGTGATGGGCCTTTAAATCTATTATAGTGTAACGAACGTAATTGTGCATATGGATAGGGTTTCGAAGTGAGGAGATTTGCGCGTTTGTTGTTGGCCGGCTAAATAAACATGGATTGTATGAAAAAATTATTCTTGAAACCGAAAAAACGTCAGAAAACGACTATAGACTTGAAAAAGACCTTCCGCTTGAGTGGGGTTCCTGTGGTTTGTTTCTCTAACTGGCACTCATGCGAAACAATTGTCTTTGTTTGGACACATGAATATTAAAGAGCTTGCTTTATAGTATTAAAGAGCCCGTGTCAGCCACTCCTTTGTTATTGTTTTCGTTCGATATAATAAGATGAATTACGTATAGAAATCTCTAAATCAACATCTAAAAACAAAGTTTTATATTTGATTTACCAAATTAAATCGAGAAAATATTGCTCTATATTCTCTAAATCAACCGATGGAAATGGATGCTTTTTTCCGACTTGGTATGTTGCTATGCTGTCAAAATGGCGGCTGACACAGGCTCTTTAAGGGAAAACAAAACATTTCGTTCGCCTTGAGTGCCAGTGGTGGGGGAACGAACCACAGGATCCTCGCTCAAGCGGATAAGGTCTATTGCTAGCGGCACTCTTTGCACATAAAATATCTTCCTTTTCCCTACGAATCTAAAATAATTTCCAATCTTGACTTGATTAACGATAATGGCACAAAGGACGTGAACTCGTCTATTTTGCATATTAAGAAAGTTCTCGTTGAAATGTGTCGTTTTCTAAAATTTCCTTATATGGAAGTTTCTGCTTACCATATTGGGAGTTCCAGAAGTTTTCCTAGCTTATTTATTACCCTAAATTGTCAAAAGGTTCGTCAAAACTAGCAGATTTTGCAGAGAAACGTTGTTCGTGTAGGCGGCCATCTTTATTTTGGTCCCCAGGAGCTCGGAAATACCTACACAGGTAGCCCGCGTCATGCACGGGTTGGCATTGACAAAAGCGACACATTTATCTTGATATGGTCTGATTACTCACGCCCCATATGGAAATCAGGTGTTTTTTTAAAGAAATAATTGTTATGGCTAGCGTGATGAAATAAAGTTGTATGTATGTATGTACCCATGATGCAACTGGGTTTTAACCTTGAGCCTGGACCCTAAACTCAGTTTTTATACGCAAACCGAGCTCCGCTCCATGCCGACACTGATTCAGTTTTTCCCACACGGGATTTATTAACTAATAATTTATAAAACAAAGATACAGCAAGCAAAGAGTTCATGATCATCATTTTTAATGCTTTTTCCTCGACGTTTACACTGTAATGATGAAAAAGTTACATCAACAACAGAACTGAGCCCTCGGTAGTACGAGGGTCTATAGATCGATAATATCTTTTTCATTTTTACATTAACATTTTACATTTAGTTACGACTAGCTTCACCATTATGTAGGATGGATCTGTTAAAATTCGGTTGCCTTTTCCGTTGTCGTGTTTCGATTGGGTTCCTCAATAGTTCGGTGTTCCAAGTCCAAGATTGTGTTTCATGCAGTCTAACCTTTGATATAGCGTTTGCACCAATACCAGCGCCAGTAGCATCTGAATAACAGTATTAGATAGTTTGCTCAGTTGACTCATTAATCTGACTAAATCTCCACCCCGCGACATACACCTATAGAGTCCTAAAGTGATGACGTCACAAAAACAAAATTTTCGATTTAGCAATGTTTGTTCCTTGATTTCGAAAGGGCATATCGATTGAAAGCTACACACTAAAAATGAGGTGAATCGGTTGAAACGCGACCGAGATATGGCCCGCTGAATACATAATTTTCTTTAACAAATCACTGTATTTTCGGTTCAGTTCATAAAGTTATGAACTGAGTCCAAAATACAGTGATTTGTTAGAGCGATTTTCATAGAGCGGATTTCACATGACTGTCAACACTCGTTATGTAATTGCGATTGCTTTGCGTTCTCATTGGCTACTCATTTTTCTCAGCCAATCAAATTCTTTAGTAAATACAATTGTGTAATTACTTAGTAATTGGTTCGGCTTGTGATTGGCTGAGAAAAAAGCCATTTAGGAGCAAGTGGTGATTTCTCTCGATTCTCATTGGCTAGTGATTGCTCAATTGCAATTGCTTTCACGAAGTCATGTGAAATCCGCTCTGTGACTGCAGTGAAACCAATTGCAAAGCGATTACACCAATTCTGAATAAAACCTAATAGGAGTAATTACAAAGTAATTGCGAATTACTCACAACAGTCATCTGAAATCCGCTCTAAAGAAAATTATTTATTTATTGGGGCATAGCTCGGTCGCGTTTCAACCGATTCACCTCAATTTTTGCATGCAACGTTCTTCGAAGTTGGTCTTTCATAATCCGTGGACTGAAATCTGAAATTCGAAATTTTTCAAATTTGTGACGTCACACTTTAGGACTCTATTTCAGAAAAGATTGCACCGCGAAAACTATCTGTTCTAGCCCGCGATGCGTCATGGAGGAACGATTGGCGGTGCAACAAAACTCGTTCTGATTGGCTAATTTGAGATTAACTAATTTGCGATGCAACAAAAATCTTTATGATTGGCTAATTTGAGATTAGCTAATTTGGGATGCAACAAAAATCTTTATGATTGGCTAATTTGAGATTAGCTAATTTGCGATGCAACAAAAATCTTTATGATTGGCTAATTTGAGATTAGCTAATTTGCGATGCAACAAAAATCGTTCTGATTGGCTAATTTGAGAGTAAGAAATCAGCTGGAATATATACTCAAGGAACTAGCAAAAGGCAGATAATCATCAAGGGGTGAGATTTTATCATAAGTAATTTCGACAAAGTTAGAAAATATCATTTTAAATGCCAACAGCCAATTATTTCTCAATTAAATTAAACTGCACATTTTCTATGGTAAAGATGTTTTTACCTTCTTTTGACGCAGCGTCTATGGCATTTCCTTCGGACAAAAATTCGACGGCAATGGTGACGCCAGCGGATGCATCGACAGACGCGTTTTCTGCAGCGGTACAGGTAGTAACACTTGCGGTAGCACCTATTGTAATACCGGCACTTCCTCCAGAACCAGCCCCCTTTGCAGTGTTTGCGTCGATGGCAAACGCGGCGACAGTGACGACGAAGGCGACGCTTAGCGGACGGATCTATGGAGATATATCAAGATAGTTCCCGTTGAAATGTGTCGTTTTCTAAAATTACCGTATATGGAAGTTTCTGCTAACCATATTTGGAGTCACAGAAGTTTTCCTAGCTTATTTCGTACCCTAAATTGCCAAAAAGTTCGTCAAAACTTGCAGATTTTGGAGAGAAACGCAGTTCGTGTTGACCGCCATCTTTGCTTTGGTCCCCAGGAGCCCGGAAGTAGCTACACAGGTAGCCCGCGTTACGCACGGGTAAGCATTGCCAAAAACGACACATGTATCTTGATATGATGCGCAGAAAGAAGTGAGAAATAGTCACGTGAACAGTTTTATTTACGGGAGTTCATAAGCGGGAGTCTACCCCACTTGGACATAGCCATATGCAAAGGAGGGAAGGGATCTATTTTTAGACTGTAGGACTTAACAAGTGAGAATGTGGGCTTCAACGCGTGTAGTGCGACGGCATCGCTGATTTTTCTTTTGAGGGACATAATTTATTACCATGACAACCATTTCTCGCGGGATTCAAATTAAACAATCTAAAAATAGATTCAGCTACTCGCGTGCTTCGGACTCCCATCTATGGATAGTGATAGTGACTGTAGTAATAGAGGCACAGATGACGTCATAGCGTGTTCTGAACAAAACACAACACGAGCAGCAGTCTCAAATTTCCGTCATCTTACCCTATTACTCGTGATATTGAGAGGGTGAACGTGACTATGGTATGTTACGCTACCGTATGTGTTACTAGGTATGCATTCTCGAACCCAGAGCTCCCCGGCTCGTAACCTCGCGGGGGAGGCTCTGGAGACAGCCACTGACGCATGCGCGAGATTTAATACAGAGCCGCTGAGAGAAAGACCTTTCAGCGCATGCTTCAACGCTCAAAATCAACCAATCAGCGACGGCCCTCAAATGGATGTCCCCAGAGCCTCCCCTGCGAGCAGACGAGCCGGGGAGCTCTGGGTACGAGAATGCTAGGTATGTTACTCGATAGTATGTGTTACCAAGTATGTTACTCGATAGTTAACAACTATCCCCCGAAGGGGAGGTGAATAGTGGTGGATATATACCGAGACGCCAAGCATCGAGGTATATATCCACCGCTGGGCACCGACCCTGAGGAAATAGTTGTTTTAGTATATACCAAATCAGTAAATAAAATACGGTTTAAAGCGAATCAAACGCAGTATCGCTCGCGAAATACGAAACGAGCCGCCATTTTGAGAGTTTTCTAAAAACAGTAAACAGTGTTGGATATCTACTATTTCAGGAACCAATCGGAGCGCGCGAAAATGACTATTCACTGATTTGGTATATATTAATATGTGTTACGAAGTATTTTACTCGATAGTATGTGTTACTAAGTATGTTACTTGAGTGTCACGTAGTATGTTACTTGATAGTAAGTGTCACGTAGTATGTTACTTGATAGTATATTATGTGTCACGTAGTATGTTACTCGATAGTATGGTCACGTAGTATGTTACTTGATAGTAAGTGTCACGTAGTATGTTACTTGATAGTATATTATGTGTCACGTAGTATGTTACTCGATAGTATGTATCACGTAGTATGTTACTCGATAGTATGTGTCACGGTAGTATATTACTCGATAGTATGTGTCACGTAGTATGTTACTCGATAGTATGTGTCACGTAGTATGTTACTCGAACTGACTATTCACTGATTTGGTATATATTAATGTGTTACGAAGTATTTTACTCGATAGTATGTGCTACTAAGTATGTTACTTGAGTGTCACGTAGTATGTTACTTGATAGTAAGTGTCACGTAGTATGTTACTTGATAGTATATTATGTGTCACGTAGTATGTTACTCGATAGTATGGTCACGTAGTATGTTACTTGATAGTAAGTGTCACGTAGTATGTTACTTGATAGTATATTATGTGTCACGTAGTATGTTACTCGATAGTATGTATCACGTAGTATGTTACTCGATAGTATGTGTCACGGTAGTATATTACTCGATAGTATGTGTCACGTAGTATGTTACTCGATAGTATGTGTCACGTAGTATGTTACTCGATAGTATGTGTCACGTAGTATGTTACTCGATAGTATGTGTCACGTAGTATATTACTCGATAGCATGTGTCACGTAGTATTTAACTCACCCTCTAGTTCATTCTCGTTCTCCTTCTCCGCTAGCTCCTTGTTATCTTCTTCATTTTCTGGTTCGTCTAAAAACCAAATGATTCACTAACGTGAGTATTCAAGGTTGTATAATAAGTATTGCCACTGAATGGTTTCATTTCCACTCGACACACAAGTGACTGCATGCCTTTTGTAATTGAAACCAAGTACAATCACTATCACGTGGTGAGCACGTGATTCTACTTATACAGCTGCGTTTGGTTAAAAATATGATTGGTCGAGCAATGAGATCACTATCACGTGGTGAGAACGTGATTCTAAATATACAGCTGCGTTTGGTTAAAATATGATTGGTCGAGAGCAATGAGAATGCAAAGTAAACGCAGATATAAATGATTGTCGAGACACACCTGAAATCCTCACTCAGTAAAATGTTATCGTCTAACCTTTGCCTCGGGCTGCAGCTCACTCTCCTCAGGCTCCTCGTCACTCTCCTCGGCCGGTTCGTCACTCTCCTCTGCCGGTTCGTCACTCTCCTCTGCCGGTTCGTCAGTTTCCTCTCCCTCAGGCTCTGCAATAAAATTTGCAAAATGTAGATGTTTTTTATGTAATATACTCTTAAGGGTGAATCGTCAACCATCACACATTGCGGCCTGGTTCGAGTTTTGCATAGAAAGTCAACCATGTAGAGTTTTGGCTCAATGACAAAGCGAAATCCATATTTAAAATATGTTGTAATAATAAAGCGATCCAGAATAACTGAGTATAACAACAAATGTTTTGTCAAATTTTCGGCTTTGTTTATTATTAAAAGCCTTCATCAGGGCAACTGATGAAGCTAGCAGAAATTTGGCAGGACTAGTATAGATTTGTATAGATTTGTATATTTATTCACGTCATGAGCTCACGAGCGCGCGCTAACTGACAAACAAACCTTCTAGGGAAGCGTGTGCTACTATCTATAGACAAAGCGATTTACATGTTTATAAAGTTCTCTACGTTTAAACCTGTGGGTGCGATAGTTTTGTCAAATAATAAAAGTGCAGCAAAAGTCCCTAAGTTCGTTCACATCTTGCAAAATAGAGGCAAGCAAAACGAAGGTAGTAATACTTTTGTACAACCACACCTTCCTCCGTTTGTTCTGGTTTATTCTCAGGGACCTCCGCTTCTTGGGTTTTCTCTGCAGGCGCATCAGCCAATGGCTTTGGTTCTTCTGGTGAAGGGGCAGCCAGTGATACGGCAACAAAGCCGAGCAGGAACAGCACTAGCAGCTTGCCAGTCATCTTTAGATTCTTCTTAGAAGCCAGAAGAGACTGATTGATGTGAGTTCAAACTGACCTTCTTTTATAGCCCTTTTCTCGGTGTCCCAGGCTCATGAATAATTGAATTATATTTTAGTTTCAAAATAACAAAACCTTTGCTCCGCATTCCGAGATATTGATGGCGTTAAAATTCAATAGATTTAAACCCCAGCTAAACCACAGACTCACAAACTGGAACAAAGCACTGCTTAAATCCTGAGAGGTACTTGATAAAACAAAAGATTCTATTTTTATGGATAATGATTTCATTTTCGATCACAAATACGTTTGAAACTTTTTCGTCTTCATATGTTGCATTTGGTTTCAGTGGACCAAACGCTCGGAAAGCAATGTCTTCATCGTTAAGGATGCTGAAATGTTAATGAATTTGGTGTTGTTTTTTAGTTTTCACTTTGATTTACGAAGTTCAAAACATCCTCGAGATTTGATGGTCTAGCACCTTTTGGGCGGAACAAGTACAAAATCCTCAATTACGACAAAAATGTTATCGTGTATAACTTCTACCTGTAACCTGCATTTGCCATTATCTGTAATGAACGAAACGGAACTTTACAATAATCTATACTAAAAAAGAGAGAAACAATGACAAGCTTGTAATGACTTTTCTCCTTCGCTTTCCATGAATCCATAACATCGAGCTTACACTGTTAATTAATTTCGTTTTGACAGCTGTGCTTTTACGTCATCATAATGGAATGTTCCAGGTCGTTGCTCAGACGTATTTTCTCCACAGGGAACCCAGAGAACCCAGAACCCGGCGGGTTAAGGTGACTCCACGAAAAGTCCAAAATCCCTTTTTTTGTAAATTGAATTGTGTCAATAACTTTTATAACAATCGTGTGACGGATTTAAACTTGGCTAAGGACAGTAGGAGACATCATTTCGCAATAGTTTAGCATACTTCGATCCTTCAAGTTTGATATCGGTCACACGAATATTATAAAATGTATGACCGAATTGATATTTACTACCTGTTAACGGCGAAAATGCAGTATGACTTCTAGTGGAGTCACTTTAACGACGGCTGTTTAATCAGGCTAGCTAAAAGATGCCCTGTTAAGATAATTTGCCAGAATTTGAATCATTTTTACACAACGTCAATGTAAAACTTGATTTTAATTTGTTTTTAACGAATGTTGCCGGTACGGTTCAACATCATTGACCATGATTCAAAATGCTGAGTGATCATTCCCTTGCTAGCAGAGGCCACTTCTATCTTGTTTTGTGTTTTGAAGTCCCGGGGGGGGGGGGGACTCCCATATTTTTTGGTCGGGGATGATCGTCGTATCTTTTTGGGGTTAAAATCACGATGGTTTGGTCTCTTTTAGGGGTGATCGTGATCTTCAATAAATTTTACGGAGATTGGTATCTTTTAGGGCCGAAACTGCGTCCAAATTGTTTTTTTCTTATGATGCTGCTTCTAAAAACCGTGTAAGAAAGAGAGATTATTCGATTCGAGAAAACGATAAATTAGAAACAAACACGGAAATTTCTTGATGGGTATTTTTCACCTGTTACCTGTGTCCTTCGCGCCTACTTGGTACATAAGACCTCATCTTTTATTGTTTTAGGGTATCTTTTAGGGTAATAATTTTTTGAGCCACATGGCCCGCCATGTTTGGCATCTTTTAAGGGGGTGAAACTGAAAATTTCCGACGATCATCCCCGACAAAAAATATTGGAGTCCCCCCCCCCCCCCCCCCCCCCGGGTTTGAAGTGGCCTTTGCCCACAAATTTTACAACCTCTCCCAGGATCGTGGACGCACTTGACTGGTTTAGTTTCGCAAGAACGGCGTCAGTATGTTTTGCTCATACGAAAACAGCGCGCGTTCTCTGTTCAATGACCGAAACACATAACCATACTTTGCTCAATGTCGATAGAAAATACAACGATTTCCAGCGAATTCTCAAAGGAAACATTAGTAGAGTATCAGAGGTGCGTTAATGACATTTTAAATTGAAATAAGCGAACTGTCTAAGGGCCACAAAAAGTAAGTTGTAGAGCAGATAAATTGACTTTTTCTTACTCGCTCACAAACTTCATCGACCTGTTTCTCCAACCTTACGCCATTTTCTGGCACATGAGCGAAAGAGAAGTGGCATTTGTGTGCAGAGGTTACTTTTACGAAGTTCAAAGACACAAGAAAACATAAAAGTAAAAGCACATACACGGAGATTAAACTAGATAAAATTAGTGTACTCGCAGGGAAAGCGGTCTATGGCCGTATTTATACTAGGGGACGGCTAAACCGTCCATGCGGCTTTAACATGCTTCATTATGATGTCTAGTATAAATTCGGAAATGCGTGTAGGACGACCGTAGACTAGCTAAGCGTATATAGTTCTCTTGGAGAAATGAACTATAAAAAGTGTCGCGTTTTGTCATAAGCTGCGCAATTTGCGGTATAAGGCCGTCTTGATTTTAGTCGTCTCGTCTGTATACTAGACGGTTAAGCTTTCCGACAAGGGCGTCTCCAATATTTCTCGAATTTATGATTCAAATGATTAAACATTCCCCGTAGTACCCTGCTAGCAGAGGATTTTTCTGTCAGTCTTTTATTAGCTAGCAAAGTTGTTATACCAGACACGCTAACAACTTTGCTAGCTAATAAAAGACTGACAGAAACAACCTCTGCTAGCAGGGTTTCCCCGTTTGCGTTTCAGTATAAATCTAGGCAATGTATCCAACTTTTGTCGGCCTGTCAAAGCGTTTTCATGAAGGAACGCGGAATAAATATTTACAAAAGTTTAATGGACATGTAAAAAGGTTAAGTCCCTGCCTTTGACGAAATAATTGGCAATTTCTAAATTAAATGTCACTATATTTTACATCTGTCCATAAATACTATTGAACGCACTAGACCTTTCGACTTAATTAACCTGTTTAATCAAAGATCACTGAACGGAATGGAATTTTGTTTTCCTTTCGAAACCAGGGCCGTATTTATACTAGAAGATGGCTAAGCCATCTGCACGGCGACCTTATCCATTCGAGAAATATGGCTGAGACGTCTTTTAGCCGTCGGACATCCAAGAGACGCCCTTACAGACGATCTCATCTTCCCGGACGGCTTTAGCCGTCTAGTATAAAGACGAGACGACTAAATCAAGGCGGCCTTACCCCAAATTGCGCAGCTTATTTCAAAACTCGACACTTTTTTTAGAATTCATTTTTCAAGAGAACTATATACGCTTAGCTAGTCTACGGTCGTCCTAAACGCACTTCCGAATTTATACGAAAAATTTTAAGGCCGTCTGGACGGCTAGTATATACGGCCATTGTTATTTTGGGGATGGGAACATTCCATTCAATAAACTTCAATAGTGAACAAAAGGCGTCGAAGTGCTGGAAGAAGGGCATATGCGAGGAACGATTTGACAAGGATTGCACTGAGATTACGACTTATCTATCTAAAATAAAAAATTATTGGCAATCGTAGAAAGTTCTAGGAACAATACCTTCACATTTTATGGTCTAATACTTTGGTAACATGTTATTATGTGTGGCTATTTTAAAATACAATTAGTTCAATATATTATGCAGACTTGTTTATCCGAAAGAAGCCTTTGAGTTGTTTGTTCGAGGTTTAAATTCATAAGGCAGCATAGAAACAAAAGTGGAAGTAATAGATACAGCTGGTACAAAGAAAATCACTTTACCTGGGTTTCATAGGCTTTCATGATAAAGTAATTCTTAATAGATTACATTATTATAAAATATTTTAATCAATACTATAAATTAGTTGTAAAAGAACTCATCGTCAATGGCCCTTTTCACAATAGAAGACAAACAAATCGTCTGGACGCAGACGACTTGTCCGTCTTTTGTACGTCTAGTGTGAATTTAGGTCTTTGGTCGATTTGTTCGTCTACACGAACAAATCGTCTATGAAAAATCGTCTTCCTAGACGGCCAAACAGACGAACAAATTTAGACGATTTGTTCGTCTGAAAATTTGTTCGTCCCGTTTTCACATCAGACGATTTGTTTGTCTTGAGACGATTTGTTCGTCTCTAGTGTGAAAACGGCCAATGAACTACATGAACTGGCCATGCTGTTTCCTCTATTAAATCATCTTAGAATATTGAGAGCTTCTAGTCAAAAAGTCATTATGTCCCCCAGGGTAAAATTTAGTGAACGCTCCCTAACGAGTCATCTAGTCCATTCAGGTTGCTTTGATTTCACTCCTTAGGAAATAAACGCCCCATGTAAAGGGATCCACAGAAGTTTTGGATCCCGGATCCCGACCCATGGTTCCCGGATCCCATGCTCTGGATCCCGGATCCCACACCCCTTGGATCCCGGATCCCCGAATCTCAAATTTAGCTGGATTCCGGATCCCACACTCTGAATTCCGGATACCATACTCTGGATCCCGGATAAAATACTCTGGATCCCGGATACCAAACTCTGGATCCCGGATACCATACTCTGGATCCCGGATAAAACACTCTGGATCCCGGATACCAAACCTCAAATTTAACTGGCATGGATTCCGGATCCCGTATCCCTTTACATGGGCCGTAAAGAAAATTGCTCGATTATAATTCTGTTTAATATACAATCTTCGTTCTCTGGACAAAATGCGCGGATCCCATTGGTTAGAACTGATCGCGTGAGTTTTCGTCACCTAGCGACATCAAATGGGGCGAGTGCGTTATTGGTAATAACGTATAAAAATCGTGCAGTGTTCACTGCAAGTGTAAATCTTTCTTGATCTTACAACTTATTAATACTTATCAATAATTTTTATTTATGCTTTCTGTATTTCCGAGCTATCAGAATGCAGTTCATGTACCTAAAATATTCCGTATTCAATTAAAATACTTGCATTTGAAGCAAAAGTTGCAATTGATTTTGAGTCTAGTCAGGAAAACCATTCTGATACTTCTTCACGCAGGTTCGCGCCGTGAACTCAGATTGTATATTAAAAGTGTTAGAGACTTTTATTTCGTGTTTTGTTGACAAATACACGCACTTGCTGGCTAACGCCTCGTGCAGTATTCAAAAATTTCTCGTTCATTGTATTGCCAGCGCGTGCGTGTATTTGTCACAAAACACTAAAAAAGTCTCTAACCCATAAGTAGCACTGAGTAGGAATGCATTGCCAGTTACTTCTAGGTTTTATGTTTTATAAAGGAGCTTTTTTCGGTAGATTCAGTAGCTGTTTTTCATAGATCAATATATATATATATATATGAATAAATTTAAACCTCGGGTAAACCAGAGTCTCATGGGCTGGAACAATTTGCAGGTTAATCGTGTGAGGTCCTTGATAGAACAAAAGATGCAATTCTTATTTTGGAGTGGTGCTTGAGATCTATTTTTATGCATCATGACTTCAACATTCCTCCCTATATGTTGATCAATAACAAATGTATGTTTTCATTTTTTCGCCTTTAATTTTTACTCATGTTGTATTTGCTTCAATGGACCAAACGCTCCGAAAGTAAAGCTCTTCTTGTCAAGACATCTGAAGGATGCTGAAATCTTTAGAAAATTGGTGTTGTTGACTATTAAAACATCCTTGGGGTTTGATGGTCCAGCACTTTTAGAGCGGAACAAGTTTAAAGTTATTCATTTACAAGCGGAAAATGATATCGTTTATTTCTAGAAGCTCGGCTTTATGGCCTTTTATATAAATTGAACAGCGGACGAAGTAGTAACATGTAATTTTATGTATAGGTGTACTTTTACATAAAATTAGTTTTCGTCAAAAGCTCATGATGTATTTAGTGCGCATGCGATTTTAGTCCGAATTTCTTGACCTTTTTTGGTTAAAGTGCATATCACCCTTACTGTGTGAAATTTAACACGATGAGTTATTTTAATAACTTAAAAGTGTTTTGAAGTGATTTCTGCTGATAATGTTTACAATTTTAAGAAAGAAGCGCATATATTTCGATGTCTGAGACAAGAAAGTCAAGATCCTTTGTTCTGTACTTGCTTTCTGATTGGCTAACTTCGTACAAAATGGCCCGGTTGACGTAGTCGCATAGTAACACGGAAATGAAATGTCAAGAAGTAGGGGTTGAGTAAAGAAGAATGCCGTTTCTTTTGGTTTAGTATCAGAACCTGTTGAAGATATATAGCCATTTTTAACTTTATGCAAATTTGATTACGTCAGGTTTAGGCTAAATCTTTGGGCTTGATAATAGCTAACCAAAAGCTCATTATGAGCTTTTGAGCTAACTGTTTTCGGTAATTATCAAATTTGGCAAATAATAGGAGCGCTTGTCTGATTTATGTCAAAAGTTTGCTCGTACGATCTTTTGTTGCAAAGATATGGAGCTTGAGTTTATAATTAGCCTCTTTCGACGTCATCACCTACCTAATTAGCATAAAACTTTGTGATCTCCGGTTTGAACAACGATAAACGCACAGAACCAACGACATGTGCAAGTGCGCTCAGGTAGATACAAAATCCAAGAGGTTTCATACTAAGGGTGATATGCACTTTAACGTGAACAAAGAGAAGTTAAACAAAAAATTCGGACTAAAATTGCATGCGCACTGAACACGAACTAGGTTTATAGTAAAGGATATTACACGGTGGCGCGAAGATATGAATTTTATTTTCTCGTGTCAAAAGAAATATTTTACGATCGAGCGCACGTCAAGCCGCCGTCAGTAATTTTCTTTTTCTTATATAGACAAACCAGAAAATGTTATTCCAAACATTTCCAAGCACCTTTGTTTTGATCGATATATCCTCACTAGTGAGGATATGGAAAATATGTCACTCAGGACCCGGATGTAGCTTCGTATGAGATCTACGAGTGGCGTGTTTCCCAGTAGCAATCCCCCGACCTCTGCTTCTCTAGCGGTCGCGTATTTTGAGCGCTTTGAGTCCCCTTACGATGGAAGACCCTTTCTTTATTCTTACTATTCCCCCCGGCATATACTGACTACACGGGATGATCCATTGAACAGGGTAGGGGTTTTTGAGCTTCTAGTCATAACAGGGTATGCATTTTCGCCGATTTTCGAGTGTGTGTGCGAATGGCAAGGACATTCATTTCCCAGTTTGTCGTAAACAGGGTATCTTTCTTACAGAAATGACTATGCGCGGGTGAGCCTCGCTTTCATGCCTGCTTCGCTGTATTAGAGAATACAAGATGGCTACCGTGTGACAAAGGTGAATGGCAAGGGCATCCATTTCCCAGTTTATCATAAAACGGGAACGAAAATTAGCGTTTTTTCTGTCATAAACAGGGTCACAATTTGTGAGCTCGAGTGGAACACCCCTACCCAACGTTGGGTCGAGCCTTTCTACTGTATCAGTAGACTAGCTACGTAGCTAATGATATCAAGCTCTTTCTCATGCGAATCAGTGATGAAGTCCTGTACGGGTGCCGTTTTTGGAAGCAATTTTATTCATCCTGTAGCTCCGATTTAGCTTTTCCTATAGCCCGTGCACCCACGTGTTCGGTGTGTTTTGAATGGCGGCGCGGCGTGCAAGATTCGGCATGGGGAAACAACGTCAGTAGTATAGGGGGCACCGAATTACCCCTTTTTTTGAGGGTGAGCCTGAGGGTGAGCATGCGGGTGAGCCGGATGACGTCACAGACTATTTTTTTTGAGGGTGAGCATGAGGGTGAGCCTGGTGGTGAGCCGGATGACGTCACATACTATTTTTAACCCTTTGTTGGTGGCGTAAAAAATTGGTGGCGTATAAATGCTAGTTCATAAAGTGCTGGTTCATAAATGCTAGTTCATAAATGCTAGCCTATAAATGCTAGTTCATAAATGCTAGTTCATAAATGCTGGTTCATAAATGCTGGTTCATAAAGTGCTGGTTCATAAATGCTGGTTCATAAAGTGCTGGTTCATAAAGTGCTGGTTCATAAAGTGCTGGCGTATAAAGTGCTGGCGTATAAAGTGAGACGTATAAAGTGAGACGTATAAAGTGAGACGTATAAATGTGAGACGTATAAAGTTGTGGCGTATAAAATGGGGCGTATAAAAATAGGCGTATAAAATAGGCGTATAAAATAGGCGTATAAAATAGGCGTATAAAATAGGCGTATAAAAATAGGCGTATAAAAATAGGCGTATAAAATAGGCGTATAAAATAGGCGTATAAAATAGGCGTATAAAATAGGCGTATAAAATAGGCGTATAAAATAGGCGTATAAAATAGGCGTATAAAATAGGCGTATAAAATAGGCGTATAAAATAGGCGTATAAAATAGGCGTATAAAGTGCTGGCGTATAAAGTGAGGCGTATAAAAATAGGCGTATAAAGTGGGGCGTATAAAATAGGCGTATAAAATAGGCGTATAAAATCGGCGTATAAAATCGGCGTATAAAATCGGCGTATAAAGTGCTGGCGTATAAAGTGAGACGTATAAAGTGAGACGTATAAAGTGAGACGTATAAATGTGAGACGTATAAAGTTGTGGCGTATAAAATGGGGCGTATAAATGTAGGGCGTATAAATGTGAGGCGTATAATTGCTGGCGTATAAAGTGAGACGTATAAAGCGGGGCGTATAAATTGGTGCGTATAAATTGGTGCGTATAAATTGGTGGTGAGCCTGGTGGTGATGAGCCTATTGTTATCGGAGACAATAGAAGGATACCCCCCACCCCCCTACTTTTTATTGTCTCAAGACAATAGAAAAAATAATCATAAAAGCTATTGTTCTCGGACTCAATAAAAGCCGAGCGCCGCAGTCGGTCCCTCATTCTACTCCAAGCAGCAAGTTGAAAGATGGATCAAGACATCCACCAAGAGATGACAGAAGCCATAACCAATCTTCTAGCTTTGACTCAACAGCAAGATGTATGAATATATGCTTTATTCACAATCGTTTTATATCACTGGCAGGGACATAAGAATTGAATTTCTCAGGGTACGCGAGCCATTTCACGAGGTATTCTACTTTTCCTTTTCTCCTACGTTTGCCTAACACTTTTTCTATCTTGTATACGTCATCCGTTTTGACGATGCTCTGTAACTCTGACTCATAGAACACGCCTCCCAAAATTTCTTGCACGTCGTCTTTTAAGCGGTAGACTGGGGGTCTTCTAGGTATGCGTTCGGCGATGGTAAAGATTTCCTCACTCCAGTTGGCTTTATACCCTTTGTCAAAGATTTTTTTGGCGATGCTGACGCGGACACGGTCCCCGACTTGGAATTTGAACCGTACAGGAACCTTGAGAGCTTTTCCATACAGTGTATACCAGACTTGATCTTCATTCTCCTTGTTTACATCCACTGGCGCATGCGAATACTGCGGTGATAGGCGTGGTTGTAAGAGTTGATAAGATCCGGTAAAACGTCTACATAGACATGCGTGTTTTTGTAGGTAAAATATTTCCACATTTTCGATTTTAAAGTGCGATTGAATCGCTCTACCACTGAGCTTTTGGTCTCGCTATGTGTAGTGAAAAATCGGACATGCTGTTTTCTCAGATAAGCTTGAAAGATCTTGTTTAAAAATTCAGATCCTTTGTCTGTCTGTAAGATCTTGGGTTTCTGCGACTTGAAAATCTTTTTAAACGCGTCTGTGATTTCAGGCCCTGTCTTTGTCTTTAATGGAATGGCCCAGGCGACTTTACTAAAGACAAAGACAGGGCCTGAAATCACAGACGCGTTTAAAAAGATTTTCAAGTCGCAGAAACCCAAGATCTTACAGACAGACAAAGGATCTGAATTTTTAAACAAGATCTTTCAAGCTTATCTGAGAAAACAGCATGTCCGATTTTTCACTACACATAGCGAGACCAAAAGCTCAGTGGTAGAGCGATTCAATCGCACTTTAAAATCGAAAATGTGGAAATATTTTACCTACAAAAACACGCATGTCTATGTAGACGTTTTACCGGATCTTATCAACTCTTACAACCACGCCTATCACCGCAGTATTCGCATGCGCCCAGTGGATGTAAACAAGGAGAATGAAGATCAAGTCTGGTATACACTGTATGGAAAAGCTCTCAAGGTTCCTGTACGGTTCAAATTCCAAGTCGGGGACCGTGTCCGCGTCAGCATCGCCAAAAAAATCTTTGACAAAGGGTATAAAGCCAACTGGAGTGAGGAAATCTTTACCATCGCCGAACGCATACCTAGAAGACCCCCAGTCTACCGCTTAAAAGACGACGTGCAAGAAATTTTGGGAGGCGTGTTCTATGAGTCAGAGTTACAGAGCATCGTCAAAACGGATGACGTATACAAGATAGAAAAAGTGTTAGGCAAACGTAGGAGAAAAGGAAAAGTAGAATACCTCGTGAAATGGCTCGCGTACCCTGAGAAATTCAATTCTTATGTCCCTGCCAGTGATATAAAACGATTGTGAATAAAGCATATATTCATACAACTTGTAGTTTGAGTCGTCATTTGTCATTACTCACCATGGAGAACACACAATTTTATCTCCATCTCCCCTCTGACAGTAGTATGGATGTATTTCCAAATAATACTCTTTCCGAATATCGGGTCCAGCTCCCTCAGCGCATTCAATTGGGAGAAGATTTTGAAGTGGCTTTGGTTGAAATCCAGTTCCCCCACTCATGGAGAAATGTTCGTGAAGCGAATTTCTGGAATCGCTTCTACTTGGAAGATACGACCACATCAAATGAAACGCCAAAACCTGTATAGTCCCAGAAGGTCACTACCCATCTATCGAAAGTATTATTCAAGTTATAAACCAAGAAATACAAAATTAGACAAGAAATTCAAAAATACACGGTTGACATATGACAAACTGTCACACAAAGTTTCACTTCAAACTGCGGTGAATATTACAGTATTGTTCAAAGAAATTGGAGAAATGTTAGGATTCAAGAAAAACAAGCTCTATACGGGTACCATCACTGCGGAGAGAGAAGCAGATTTAGAGCACGGTTTCCACAACCTTTACGTCTACTGCGACATTATCCAGCCTCAGCTGGTAGGCGATGTTCAGGTTCCATTACTAAGGATCATCCCCGTAGAAGGAAAAGACGGAGAACGAGTGACGCGTACTTTTGTGAATCCGCAGTACTTACCGGTCAGCAGAAAAGAATTTGACACCATCGAAGTCAATATAAAGCGATCGACTGGCGAAAATTTGCCATTTCAAACTGGACGCCTGTTGACTACACTTCATTTTCGCAGAGTGTCTCCGTACTTCCAGTAATATGGGTCGATCGACAGACTTTTATAAGACCTATTATATGAATCAAGCCCAGCAAAAGGGTGGAAATCTTCCCGCTTTTCATGGAGCGCCAACGCAACGAGGTTATGGTTTAGGCTCCATACTTAAAGGCCTTTTTCGTTGGGCTGTTCCGAAAGTTTCTGCAGCTGCTAAAACTTTAGGGAAAGCGGCTATAAAGGAGGGTGTCGGCTTGGCCGAGGATTATCTCCAAGGAAAAGATCTGAAACAGTCGACATTGAAACGAGGCAGAAAGATAGGCGGGCAAGTCCTTGATGAGCTAAAGTCCCAGAATGCATCGCAAGAAGGGGGTAAAAAACCTACAAAAAGGCGAAAGGCAGCCAAATCGAATCAGTCTGCTCCAGCAAAGAGACAGAGAACATCTCCTCCTAAGAAAGGAAAGAAAGATCTATACGCAATCTACCATGGCCCATCCCACTAGATCCTCGGAATGTAGCAAGTCCGAATTGGATTTATTTTTAGCTCCTAGTATTCAGACTGTGATTGAAAAAGGACAAATTGTCGAACACTTTCCTGTATCCAACCTGTCCGATACAGGTCCCCTTGAATTTAACATCTCGGGTAGTGGTGATGAATTTATTGATCTGAGACAATCCTGGTTGTACATCATGGTTAAAATAACAAAGGCAGATGGGGCCGATCTGGTAGAAGACGATCAAGTAGGACCTGTCAACCTTTTTCACCAAGCTCTCTTCAGCCAAGTAGACCTGACCCTCAACGATAAAGTCGTGTCATCATCCACCAACACCAACCCCTATCGAGCCATGATGACCACACTGCTGACTTACGGATCTGACGCTAAGAAATCGCAACTCAGTGCAGAACTCTTCTACAAAGACACCCCTGGTAAAATGGATGTGAACAACCCTCTAGCCGGTGCTGCAGCAAGAAATGAAGGGCTCTATCAGCGTTATAAGCATACTAAGAAGAGTGCCCCGTTCGAACTCATGGGTCCTTTACATCTTGACCTGTTTCACCAAGATCGACTCATTTTAAATGGCGTCACTGCTCGTATCAGACTCAACCGCAGCAAGAACGCCTTTTGTCTCCTATCTCCTACTGACGATGCCGATTTTAGAGTAAAAATCCTCGAAGCAAAACTGATGGTGCGCAAAGTAAAGCTGACCAACGAGGCTTTTTTAGGTCTCACTGCTGCTCTGGAAAAAGTTCCCGCCCTCTACCCTATTCGTCGCGTGGAGTGTAAATCTATCTCCATTCCCACAGGAAATATGAATTTCAGACCAGACGATGTTTTCCTAGGATCCATCCCTAGACGCCTTTTCTGGCTTTTGTAGAAATACAGCTTTTGTTGGAGATTTCAACAAGAATCCTTATAATTTCCAACATTTCAAAGCGACTCATGTTGGAGTCTACGTCAACGGAGAGGCCACACCCATGAAAGCTCTTGAACTCAACTTTGAACAGAAAAAGTATCTAGAGGGTTACATGAGTATGTTCCATGCTCAGAGACCTTGTTCCACGACATAGGGAACCAGATCTCTCGAGAAGATTACAGTAAAGGTTACGCCTTATTTGGATTTGATCTGAGTCCCGATCTTGCCGCTGGCCCCCACGTCTCCCCTATAAAACAGGGAAACCTGCGTATCGAGGTTCAGTTTGGCGAAGCATTGGCGGCCACCGTGAACTGCATACTCTACGCCGAGTTTGAATCTTTGATTCAGATTGACTCCAATCGCAACGTGACCTACAACTGGAGTGGTTAGATGAATACGAGACAGATTGCAGCTGTGTTACAAGCCGATCGCTATACCCGACCCTATTTTCAAGGTGTTTTTGCCTCGGACCGTCTTCCCTCAAAAGTACACTACCCCGCTGCCCTTGTAATGAACGTGGACCCACATAACAAACCAGGAAGTCATTGGTGCGCAGTTTATATCACCAAAGACAAGAAAGGCATCTTTTTTGACTCTTATGGACAAGAACCCCAAGACTATACGCCTTTATTTCAAGAATTTCTAGATGAACACTGTAAAGAATGGACTTATAATACCAAATGCCTTCAAAGTCTAGACTCTAACGTCTGTGGACAATATACCCTCTATTTTTTGTTACTTCGTTGTCGAAATATCTCACTCGCAAATATTGTAATACGATTTTCGTCCAATACAAGAACCAATGATCGCTATGTGTATCATTTTATTATGAAATATTATGCATATGTATTACTTAAGAATAAGAAACATGTAAAGCACCAAGTATCAAGAAGTAAACAATCCAAGTAATATAAGTCTCTTTATTGATCGTTTTTTTTTTACATTTAACCATTAAAGTTCAGCCACCGTGGACGAGTTTGGTTCCTAGACCTTCGTGTATTGACCCTCGTAGGCCCTACGGATGGGTCTATGGACTGTGGTGTGTCGGGAAGGTTAAGGCTGGGGTCTCGTCTTCTCTTGATTTTGACTTGAAATCTCGCAAAACCATCCGTCGTGTTTGATTACGCACCAAATCTTCCGGGGTGTTCATTTTCGCCAGTCCTTGCGCAAACGTTTCCCATCCCACAGGGTCAAATCCTTTACGCGTCTTTAAAAGGTCACTCACAAGATCTACCACGTGTGAGCCGACCAGCGGTTGATCTCCGAAAATCAATTGACCTTGATCATCCCATTTCATGATTTCGGGATTCTCTTTGATTTTGTGAATCAAAAGTTTGCCTCGATTCTTAAGGTTCTTGGGTAGGGAACGCAAGATCTCTTGTTCGACTTTATCTTCTTCTTCTACTTTTGGTTTCTCTTCTTTAACAGGCTCCTTAGGTAGATCGGGTTTTGTTTTCATGGTCACTGGGAAAGGCTCTTCTTTTCTTTTCTTGTAGTACGTAAGGTAATTTTGAAGATTGTTGACATAGCTCCTAACCTTTTCTTCATCCGTCATATCTTCATTTTCTAAAGCATGATGCATGTCTGCATCCAGTCCTTTCAGTCTATTGGTCAAAGGCGCTGTACTGATCTTTTGTCTTTGTTGAAGACGCTCTAAAGTCTGCTCTGGGACCAAGACCATTTTCCTGGCGTAATTCATATTACAAACTGCTCCAGTACTTTAAGGACAGGAGGTAATAAAAGACTAAGAAAGTTTCCTCCGTGCTGGACAAGAATCTTACGTTTTTGATCTAGAGAAAAGTCTTTATCGACCAGTTTCAATAAATGTGTATCGTGTTTAAGTAACTTTTCCTTTTCTTTTGGGTTTAGAGGAACGGTGGTTTGAAGAACGTTGTAAACACACTCGCAAATACTCCGAATGAGTTGATCGTCAGCCTCTTTCAGAATGGCTTTGGTCAGAGTAGGGTGGCTTGATGCAAGTACTTGGAGATGATGGAAGTTCTTTTTAGCTCGACGACTCATGATCAATGACTGTAGAATGTTTGCGTTGGTCTATTTATACCCTCTTGACGTAGGCATATTGAGTTTCTCCAGGAAGAATATTGGTTCTGAGACGATACCTCTCTAGACAGTCGTTCTTGAGATCGCATAACAGATACCCATAAGGCTTTGCGGTCGCATCTTCGAAGCTCTCTTGCATGTATTTCACGTGACCCGGAAAGATTTGACGAGCCAAGTGACTTACTTGGGAGCCGTCTCTTGGGTTTTTAAAGAGAAAAATGTAATGAGCATTCAGACTGGCGTTTCTCATTTCTTTGCCTTGGATAAATACATTTTGTACCACAAAAAAGCAAGACAGGTTCTTATGATGGCAGGAACGACTAAATATCTGTGTGAGACGGCGGTCGTTGCTTAGTTCACTCATGAGATCGTCAATCACCACAAGGTTTCGGAGGTTAGGATTCAGCTGGGATTCCAAGTCATTTGGTATGCCTTCTACAAAAGTGATGTTAGGAATAGTTTGTTGCATCTCATCATAAGTGGGTTGGTAGATTCCATAACACCATAGAATGTGTTCTGGTGCTCCATGAATCACGTGTTCTCCCTTCTCCAAAATGTCTCTCAATAGTTGCGTCTTGCCGGATCCGCTAGGGCCAGCCACGATGGCGCTAAATGGATGTTTCAGTCTGATGTCCATACTTCCAAATGATTCAGTGAGATGATAATAGTCCTATTTATAGTTTGGGGATAACCCACTTGGGAGTCTGATTGGTCTGATAATCACGGACAACTGTTATTGGTTGTAACTTGGCTTGTTGTAAATAAGGTGTTCGATCCTTGCTCGATAAATTATGAACTTGCGCTAAATGATTAGAAAGTTTGACTAAATATTTAGAGCCACATCCTTCAATAGGACAATCTCGACAGATTCTCCGAACCATGTTGACGTTACCAAAGTAAAGTTGAACTGAATGAACCTCAAACTCTACTCAGATATTTATAGAAAAACGGGGACAAAAGGAGACAAAAGGAGACAAAAGGAGACAAAAGGAGACACTCTTGTGTATGTACATAGTTTATTTCTAGTATATATTTACATTACTTAGTTACTAGTATACATTTACATTACTTAGTTACTAGTATACATTTACATTACTTAGTTACTAGTATACATTTACATTACTTAAAAACTAAAGGTAGTATAGGGTATTACTTAACTATCTAAAGGTACTAGTATAGGGTATTACTTAAATATCTAAAGGTATGGTGCTAATGCCATCTTCGAGCACTTTACGTTTCGGATAGAAATACGAGAAGCCATCACGTGTTTGCTGATAGGTGTACATGGCATGATCCACGACTCGGAATCCTTTGTTGGTTCCTGAACTCGATTGTTTGGTTAGAAGAACATTCAGATACTTGTCTTTATCGATATCATTAGATTTCTTGTTGATACCTTTACAACTAAACTTATCATTAGACCCAAAACAGTAGTAGGTCTTTGAACTTAAACTAACAATTCCTTTTCCAGACCATTCCTCCTTGAATAAACCAGGTTTGCGTTTGTCATACGCTTTATTCTCAGGTGTGTCGGTACGCGGGAACCAGTTGTGTTTGTCAGCTTCGAATTGAGCTTTCAGCTCGGGTTTGACTAAACTCTCGAAACTCTTCCCTGCTATGGCAATATAAGCACTGTCTGTGTCCATCTCACAGTACTGGAAATCGCTACGGTCTACATACTTGTCTATAAAATCATAATAGAACTGTAGCATTCTGAGCTTTGCATATTGGTAAACGAAAAACCGATTTGTAAG
Organism: Scolanthus callimorphus; assembly: GCA_033964015.1. NCBI lineage: Eukaryota > Metazoa > Cnidaria > Anthozoa > Actiniaria > Edwardsiidae > Scolanthus > Scolanthus callimorphus. The sequence continues at coordinate 12,942,409 of CM066925.1, forward strand.
GGAAGATTTAACTTAATGTGTCGTTTACACGACTGTACTTCATACGTGTCTTCGTCAATTTGATCCAACTGCCTAAAGTAATGAGTATTGATCAATCTACTGGTCTTGGCATCCTCGCAGTAGTCGACCTCCCTGTGTCTTTCTTGATCTGTGATGGTCTTTCCGTAGCTACTGTTGCCCACCTGTCGATAAAAAAGAGTTAAGTAAACAATCCCTAAGAAAGGGTCCTATGGAGTGTTTTTACTTACTAGCTTCATCGTATCTGCGATAATGGCTTTGTTAGGATCAGCATCCCCGGCACGTCTAGCGTTTGAGACCGCTTGCCCAAACGGTTCGAAGCATGGGATAGGATCATACTCTACCACCTGATAAACCTTAGTCACCTCGAGTCCATGGTCCAAGTACCATTTGATCAAAGGGGTAGCAAGGAGAATCTTTTCCCCGAAGAAACTTCCAATCAGGCTCCGACGGGGGCGAGGCATGATCTGATGATCCTCAGCAAAAGATTTCATATACTCCCCGATATCATCTCTCGAGATTTCTGTATTCTTGAAAATGGGGCACATCTCGGAGAAGTTGTCACGTAGATGATCGGGAACCCGGATATCGCACTCTACCACACCAAACAAATCATCTTGACGGATAGCTTTCAGGAGTTGAGCTTCAGTGAAATGTTTCTTTTTATCCATCTTTCTGGTAAGGTTGGAGTTGAGGAACTGACTGATAGCGTGGTTCTGTCGTTTTTGTTTCACCCACTCGCACTCATACATCTCGATGACGGTGTATTCCTGGTCTCGAAGATACTGGGTGTTGGCCTTAGTTTCCTCATAGAGTTCTGCCATAGGTCTCTGCCTCCGCTCATTAAATTCTTGATCCTCGGTGAGATGACAGGGATGACCATGCCAGTAGCAACCTAGTGAGAATTGATATGTCAATAGGAGGGAAAAAAATGGGAAGTGAAGAGACTAAAACTCACCATGAAATTGAAAGATGGTCTTGGACTCTCGATGATACCCATCTACTGGAAGCTTCCTGGGTCCAATCCGCTTCTCTACATCATTCCCCTGATGACGGATCTTGATATCTCGCTGCTTTGCCTCCCATTCCAACCATTCTGTAGCCATTCGAACGCCTCCTTCCCTTTTAAACCCCGTCTCTGCTCGTCGTCGTGTGAAATGGCCTGTAGCCATGGGTTGCATAATGGCCCAGAGATAAAGAGCGTTTGCATCATAGCCCACGATGTTCTGACAAAGCTTAGGAACCTGCCCTTTGGCTTGCATCTCGTGCTCTCGTAATTTGGTGACACCTGCCTCGTGATAGCGGTGGAAGATGATCGAGGGTCCACCTACCATGTTGTCTTTGTAAAGTTTGTACAGATCTTTATTCTTCTCGTCAATGAGAGAGAAAGTGACGTCGGAGGGTAGGGTTTGGAAGAGGTATCTTAAGGTTACACCAGGGATAGAGATTCCTTGCTTGAGCATGTCAATGTGTCGGTTCTTCCAAAAGGTACACATCTTTTTCACCGCTTTACAAAAGGGTTGAACGTCTAAATTATTATACCATACGAGGAAGTCGTTCATCGATTGCATGTTGTTTTCCCTCCAGACTTGTTCGCAGTACTGGTATTCTTCTTCTGAAATGTTACTACCCTTGAGAGAGGAGTAGAAGGACGAGTGTGGAGGAAGACTGGGATGGTTCAGCTTGTCAAGGGAATCTACCCACTCGTAGGGGAAGAACCCTTTAGTTTGCTCGCACTCATACGCCTTCAAGAATTTGTCGTATGAGAAGCCTGGGGCGAGGAAGTTGGTAATGTCGAGAAACTTGAGGTGATTGGTCTTGAGGCACATGTAGTTGTTGTTGCGTTTGATGGTAAGATCGACGGGTTCTTGCTTGACAAGGATAGGGAAAAGGAATTCTTTACAGACATTCAAATCGTATTTCCCAGAATTGAAACCCAAGACTGGGAGCTCTTTCAGATGTGCTTCCAACTTTTTCTTTAAGGTCTCGATAAAGTTATCTCCTTCTTTCTCCTCCTCTTCTTCTTTTTGTGGCGTTGGAGTGGGATCCCCGAGTTCGTGGTTTATAGCTCGGTAAATGAGGGGTCTTGTTCTTCCACTTGTTCATCGTTGACAAAGGCACGGTCTTCTTCAGTTTCTTCCTCTTCTTCTTCTTCCTCCTCATCCGACACCAGCAAATCTTCTTCATCCAAATCTCCATCTCGGACCTTCTGTTCTTGAATCAATTCATCCAGAGCATCAAAGATATCTTCAAATTTTTCTTTCATCTTCCTATAAGGTTAAAGGCTGGGGTCTCGTCTTCTCTTGATTTTGACTTGAAATCTCGCAAAACCATCCGTCGTGTTTGATTACGCACCAAATCTTCCGGGGTGTTCATTTTCGCCAGTCCTTGCGCAAACGTTTCCCATCCCACAGGGTCAAATCCTTTACGCGTCTTTAAAAGGTCACTCACAAGATCTACCACGTGTGAGCCGACCAGCGGTTGATCTCCGAAAATCAATTGACCTTGATCATCCCATTTCATGATTTCGGGATTCTCTTTGATTTTGTGAATCAAAAGTTTGCCTCGATTCTTAAGGTTCTTGGGTAGGGAACGCAAGATCTCTTGTTCGACTTTATCTTCTTCTTCTACTTTTGGTTTCTCTTCTTTAACAGGCTCCTTAGGTAGATCGGGTTTTGTTTTCATGGTCACTGGGAAAGGCTCTTCTTTTCTTTTCTTGTAGTACGTAAGGTAATTTTGAAGATTGTTGACATAGCTCCTAACCTTTTCTTCATCCGTCATATCTTCATTTTCTAAAGCATGATGCATGTCTGCATCCAGTCCTTTCAGTCTATTGGTCAAAGGCGCTGTACTGATCTTTTGTCTTTGTTGAAGACGCTCTAAAGTCTGCTCTGGGACCAAGACCATTTTCCTGGCGTAATTCATATTACAAACTGCTCCAGTACTTTAAGGACAGGAGGTAATAAAAGACTAAGAAAGTTTCCTCCGTGCTGGACAAGAATCTTACGTTTTTGATCTAGAGAAAAGTCTTTATCGACCAGTTTCAATAAATGTGTATCGTGTTTAAGTAACTTTTCCTTTTCTTTTGGGTTTAGAGGAACGGTGGTTTGAAGAACGTTGTAAACACACTCGCAAATACTCCGAATGAGTTGATCGTCAGCCTCTTTCAGAATGGCTTTGGTCAGAGTAGGGTGGCTTGATGCAAGTACTTGGAGATGATGGAAGTTCTTTTTAGCTCGACGACTCATGATCAAATGACTGTAGAATGTTTGCGTTGGTCTATTTATACCCTCTTGACGTAGGCATATTGAGTTTCTCCAGGAAGAATATTGGTTCTGAGACGATACCTCTCTAGACAGTCGTTCTTGAGATCGCATAACAGATACCCATAAGGCTTTGCGGTCGCATCTTCGAAGCTCTCTTGCATGTATTTCACGTGACCCGGAAAGATTTGACGAGCCAAGTGACTTACTTGGGAGCCGTCTCTTGGGTTTTTAAAGAGAAAAATGTAATGAGCATTCAGACTGGCGTTTCTCATTTCTTTGCCTTGGATAAATACATTTTGTACCACAAAAAAGCAAGACAGGTTCTTATGATGGCAGGAACGACTAAATATCTGTGTGAGACGGCGGTCGTTGCTTAGTTCACTCATGAGATCGTCAATCACCACAAGGTTTCGGAGGTTAGGATTCAGCTGGGATTCCAAGTCATTTGGTATGCCTTCTACAAAAGTGATGTTAGGAATAGTTTGTTGCATCTCATCATAAGTGGGTTGGTAGATTCCATAACACCATAGAATGTGTTCTGGTGCTCCATGAATCACGTGTTCTCCCTTCTCCAAAATGTCTCTCAATAGTTGCGTCTTGCCGGATCCGCTAGGGCCAGCCACGATGGCGCTAAATGGATGTTTCAGTCTGATGTCCATACTTCCAAATGATTCAGTGAGATGATAATAGTCCTATTTATAGTTTGGGGATAACCCACTTGGGAGTCTGATTGGTCTGATAATCACGGACAACTGTTATTGGTTGTAACTTGGCTTGTTGTAAATAAGGTGTTCGATCCTTGCTCGATAAATTATGAACTTGCGCTAAATGATTAGAAAGTTTGACTAAATATTTAGAGCCACATCCTTCAATAGGACAATCTCGACAGATTCTCCGAACCATGTTGACGTTACCAAAGTAAAGTTGAACTGAATGAACCTCAAACTCTACTCAGATATTTATAGAAAAACGGGGACAAAAGGAGACAAAAGGAGACAAAAGGAGACAAAAGGAGACACTCTTGTGTATGTACATAGTTTATTTCTAGTATATATTTACATTACTTAGTTACTAGTATACATTTACATTACTTAGTTACTAGTATACATTTACATTACTTAGTTACTAGTATACATTTACATTACTTAAAAACTAAAGGTAGTATAGGGTATTACTTAACTATCTAAAGGTACTAGTATAGGGTATTACTTAAATATCTAAAGGTATGGTGCTAATGCCATCTTCGAGCACTTTACGTTTCGGATAGAAATACGAGAAGCCATCACGTGTTTGCTGATAGGTGTACATGGCATGATCCACGACTCGGAATCCTTTGTTGGTTCCTGAACTCGATTGTTTGGTTAGAAGAACATTCAGATACTTGTCTTTATCGATATCATTAGATTTCTTGTTGATACCTTTACAACTAAACTTATCATTAGACCCAAAACAGTAGTAGGTCTTTGAACTTAAACTAACAATTCCTTTTCCAGACCATTCCTCCTTGAATAAACCAGGTTTGCGTTTGTCATACGCTTTATTCTCAGGTGTGTCGGTACGCGGGAACCAGTTGTGTTTGTCAGCTTCGAATTGAGCTTTCAGCTCGGGTTTGACTAAACTCTCGAAACTCTTCCCTGCTATGGCAATATAAGCACTGTCTGTGTCCATCTCACAGTACTGGAAATCGCTACGGTCTACATACTTGTCTATAAAATCATAATAGAACTGTAGCATTCTGAGCTTTGCATATTGGTAAACGAAAAAACCGATTTGTAAGGGAAGATTTAACTTAATGTGTCGTTTACACGACTGTACTTCATACGTGTCTTCGTCAATTTGATCCAACTGCCTAAAGTAATGAGTATTGATCAATCTACTGGTCTTGGCATCCTCGCAGTAGTCGACCTCCCTGTGTCTTTCTTGATCTGTGATGGTCTTTCCGTAGCTACTGTTGCCCACCTGTCGATAAAAAAGAGTTAAGTAAACAATCCCTAAGAAAGGGTCCTATGGAGTGTTTTTACTTACTAGCTTCATCGTATCTGCGATAATGGCTTTGTTAGGATCAGCATCCCCGGCACGTCTAGCGTTTGAGACCGCTTGCCCAAACGGTTCGAAGCATGGGATAGGATCATACTCTACCACCTGATAAACCTTAGTCACCTCGAGTCCATGGTCCAAGTACCATTTGATCAAAGGGGTAGCAAGGAGAATCTTTTCCCCGAAGAAACTTCCAATCAGGCTCCGACGGGGGCGAGGCATGATCTGATGATCCTCAGCAAAAGATTTCATATACTCCCCGATATCATCTCTCGAGATTTCTGTATTCTTGAAAATGGGGCACATCTCGGAGAAGTTGTCACGTAGATGATCGGGAACCCGGATATCGCACTCTACCACACCAAACAAATCATCTTGACGGATAGCTTTCAGGAGTTGAGCTTCAGTGAAATGTTTCTTTTTATCCATCTTTCTGGTAAGGTTGGAGTTGAGGAACTGACTGATAGCGTGGTTCTGTCGTTTTGTTTCACCCACTCGCACTCATACATCTCGATGACGGTGTATTCCTGGTCTCGAAGATACTGGGTGTTGGCCTTAGTTTCCTCATAGAGTTCTGCCATAGGTCTCTGCCTCCGCTCATTAAATTCTTGATCCTCGGTGAGATGACAGGGATGACCATGCCAGTAGCAACCTAGTGAGAATTGATATGTCAATAGGAGGGGAAAAAAATGGGAAGTGAAGAGACTAAAACTCACCATGAAATTGAAAGATGGTCTTGGACTCTCGATGATACCCATCTACTGGAAGCTTCCTGGGTCCAATCCGCTTCTCTACATCATTCCCCTGATGACGGATCTTGATATCTCGCTGCTTTGCCTCCCATTCCAACCATTCTGTAGCCATTCGAACGCCTCCTTCCCTTTTAAACCCCGTCTCTGCTCGTCGTCGTGTGAAATGGCCTGTAGCCATGGGTTGCATAATGGCCCAGAGATAAAGAGCGTTTGCATCATAGCCCACGATGTTCTGACAAAGCTTAGGAACCTGCCCTTTGGCTTGCATCTCGTGCTCTCGTAATTTGGTGACACCTGCCTCGTGATAGCGGTGGAAGATGATCGAGGGTCCACCTACCATGTTGTCTTTGTAAAGTTTGTACAGATCTTTATTCTTCTCGTCAATGAGAGAGAAAGTGACGTCGGAGGGTAGGGTTTGGAAGAGGTATCTTAAGGTTACACCAGGGATAGAGATTCCTTGCTTGAGCATGTCAATGTGTCGGTTCTTCCAAAAGGTACACATCTTTTTCACCGCTTTACAAAAGGGTTGAACGTCTAAATTATTATACCATACGAGGAAGTCGTTCATCGATTGCATGTTGTTTTCCCTCCAGACTTGTTCGCAGTACTGGTATTCTTCTTCTGAAATGTTACTACCCTTGAGAGAGGAGTAGAAGGACGAGTGTGGAGGAAGACTGGGATGGTTCAGCTTGTCAAGGGAATCTACCCACTCGTAGGGGAAGAACCCTTTAGTTTGCTCGCACTCATACGCCTTCAAGAATTTGTCGTATGAGAAGCCTGGGGCGAGGAAGTTGGTAATGTCGAGAAACTTGAGGTGATTGGTCTTGAGGCACATGTAGTTGTTGTTGCGTTTGATGGTAAGATCGACGGGTTCTTGCTTGACAAGGATAGGGAAAAGGAATTCTTTACAGACATTCAAATCGTATTTCCCAGAATTGAAACCCAAGACTGGGAGCTCTTTCAGATGTGCTTCCAACTTTTTCTTTAAGGTCTCGATAAAGTTATCTCCTTCTTTCTCCTCCTCTTCTTCTTTTTGTGGCGTTGGAGTGGGATCCCCGAGTTCGTGGTTTATAGCTCGGTAAAATGAGGGGTCTTGTTCTTCCACTTGTTCATCGTTGACAAAGGCACGGTCTTCTTCAGTTTCTTCCTCTTCTTCTTCTTCCTCCTCATCCGACACCAGCAAATCTTCTTCATCCAAATCTCCATCTCGGACCTTCTGTTCTTGAATCAATTCATCCAGAGCATCAAAGATATCTTCAAATTTTTCTTTCATCTTCCTATAAGGTTAAAGGCTGGGGTCTCGTCTTCTCTTGATTTTGACTTGAAATCTCGCAAACCATCCGTCGTGTTTGATTACGCACCAAATCTTCCGGGGTGTTCATTTTCGCCAGTCCTTGCGCAAACGTTTCCCATCCCACAGGGTCAAATCCTTTACGCGTCTTTAAAAGGTCACTCACAAGATCTACCACGTGTGAGCCGACCAGCGGTTGATCTCCGAAAATCAATTGACCTTGATCATCCCATTTCATGATTTCGGGATTCTCTTTGATTTTGTGAATCAAAGTTTGCCTCGATTCTTAAGGTTCTTGGGTAGGGAACGCAAGATCTCTTGTTCGACTTTATCTTCTTCTTCTACTTTTGGTTTCTCTTCTTTAACAGGCTCCTTAGGTAGATCGGGTTTTGTTTTCATGGTCACTGGGAAAGGCTCTTCTTTTCTTTTCTTGTAGTACGTAAGGTAATTTTGAAGATTGTTGACATAGCTCCTAACCTTTTCTTCATCCGTCATATCTTCATTTTCTAAAGCATGATGCATGTCTGCATCCAGTCCTTTCAGTCTATTGGTCAAAGGCGCTGTACTGATCTTTTGTCTTTGTTGAAGACGCTCTAAAGTCTGCTCTGGGACCAAGACCATTTTCCTGGCGTAATTCATATTACAAACTGCTCCAGTACTTTAAGGACAGGAGGTAATAAAAGACTAAGAAAGTTTCCTCCGTGCTGGACAAGAATCTTACGTTTTTGATCTAGAGAAAAGTCTTTATCGACCAGTTTCAATAAATGTGTATCGTGTTTAAGTAACTTTTCCTTTTCTTTTGGGTTTAGAGGAACGGTGGTTTGAAGAACGTTGTAAACACACTCGCAAATACTCCGAATGAGTTGATCGTCAGCCTCTTTCAGAATGGCTTTGGTCAGAGTAGGGTGGCTTGATGCAAGTACTTGGAGATGATGGAAGTTCTTTTTAGCTCGACGACTCATGATCAAATGACTGTAGAATGTTTGCGTTGGTCTATTTATACCCTCTTGACGTAGGCATATTGAGTTTCTCCAGGAAGAATATTGGTTCTGAGACGATACCTCTCTAGACAGTCGTTCTTGAGATCGCATAACAGATACCCATAAGGCTTTGCGGTCGCATCTTCGAAGCTCTCTTGCATGTATTTCACGTGACCCGGAAAGATTTGACGAGCCAAGTGACTTACTTGGGAGCCGTCTCTTGGGTTTTTAAAGAGAAAAATGTAATGAGCATTCAGACTGGCGTTTCTCATTTCTTTGCCTTGGATAAATACATTTTGTACCACAAAAAAGCAAGACAGGTTCTTATGATGGCAGGAACGACTAAATATCTGTGTGAGACGGCGGTCGTTGCTTAGTTCACTCATGAGATCGTCAATCACCACAAGGTTTCGGAGGTTAGGATTCAGCTGGGATTCCAAGTCATTTGGTATGCCTTCTACAAAAGTGATGTTAGGAATAGTTTGTTGCATCTCATCATAAGTGGGTTGGTAGATTCCATAACACCATAGAATGTGTTCTGGTGCTCCATGAATCACGTGTTCTCCCTTCTCCAAAATGTCTCTCAATAGTTGCGTCTTGCCGGATCCGCTAGGGCCAGCCACGATGGCGCTAAATGGATGTTTCAGTCTGATGTCCATACTTCCAAATGATTCAGTGAGATGATAATAGTCCTATTTATAGTTTGGGGATAACCCACTTGGGAGTCTGATTGGTCTGATAATCACGGACAACTGTTATTGGTTGTAACTTGGCTTGTTGTAAATAAGGTGTTCGATCCTTGCTCGATAAATTATGAACTTGCGCTAAATGATTAGAAAGTTTGACTAAATATTTAGAGCCACATCCTTCAATAGGACAATCTCGACAGATTCTCCGAACCATGTTGACGTTACCAAAGTAAAGTTGAACTGAATGAACCTCAAACTCTACTCAGATATTTATAGAAAAACGGGGACAAAAGGAGACAAAAGGAGACAAAAGGAGACAAAAGGAGACACTCTTGTGTATGTACATAGTTTATTTCTAGTATATATTTACATTACTTAGTTACTAGTATACATTTACATTACTTAGTTACTAGTATACATTTACATTACTTAGTTACTAGTATACATTTACATTACTTAAAAACTAAAGGTAGTATAGGGTATTACTTAACTATCTAAAGGTACTAGTATAGGGTATTACTTAAATATCTAAAGGTATGGTGCTAATGCCATCTTCGAGCACTTTACGTTTCGGATAGAAATACGAGAAGCCATCACGTGTTTGCTGATAGGTGTACATGGCATGATCCACGACTCGGAATCCTTTGTTGGTTCCTGAACTCGATTGTTTGGTTAGAAGAACATTCAGATACTTGTCTTTATCGATATCATTAGATTTCTTGTTGATACCTTTACAACTAAACTTATCATTAGACCCAAAACAGTAGTAGGTCTTTGAACTTAAACTAACAATTCCTTTTCCAGACCATTCCTCCTTGAATAAACCAGGTTTGCGTTTGTCATACGCTTTATTCTCAGGTGTGTCGGTACGCGGGAACCAGTTGTGTTTGTCAGCTTCGAATTGAGCTTTCAGCTCGGGTTTGACTAAACTCTCGAAACTCTTCCCTGCTATGGCAATATAAGCACTGTCTGTGTCCATCTCACAGTACTGGAAATCGCTACGGTCTACATACTTGTCTATAAAATCATAATAGAACTGTAGCATTCTGAGCTTTGCATATTGGTAAACGAAAAAACCGATTTGTAAGGGAAGATTTAACTTAATGTGTCGTTTACACGACTGTACTTCATACGTGTCTTCGTCAATTTGATCCAACTGCCTAAAGTAATGAGTATTGATCAATCTACTGGTCTTGGCATCCTCGCAGTAGTCGACCTCCCTGTGTCTTTCTTGATCTGTGATGGTCTTTCCGTAGCTACTGTTGCCCACCTGTCGATAAAAAAGAGTTAAGTAAACAATCCCTAAGAAAGGGTCCTATGGAGTGTTTTTACTTACTAGCTTCATCGTATCTGCGATAATGGCTTTGTTAGGATCAGCATCCCCGGCACGTCTAGCGTTTGAGACCGCTTGCCCAAACGGTTCGAAGCATGGGATAGGATCATACTCTACCACCTGATAAACCTTAGTCACCTCGAGTCCATGGTCCAAGTACCATTTGATCAAAGGGTAGCAAGGAGAATCTTTTCCCCGAAGAAACTTCCAATCAGGCTCCGACGGGGGCGAGGCATGATCTGATGATCCTCAGCAAAAGATTTCATATACTCCCCGATATCATCTCTCGAGATTTCTGTATTCTTGAAAATGGGGCACATCTCGGAGAAGTTGTCACGTAGATGATCGGGAACCCGGATATCGCACTCTACCACACCAAACAAATCATCTTGACGGATAGCTTTCAGGAGTTGAGCTTCAGTGAAATGTTTCTTTTTATCCATCTTTCTGGTAAGGTTGGAGTTGAGGAACTGACTGATAGCGTGGTTCTGTCGTTTTTGTTTCACCCACTCGCACTCATACATCTCGATGACGGTGTATTCCTGGTCTCGAAGATACTGGGTGTTGGCCTTAGTTTCCTCATAGAGTTCTGCCATAGGTCTCTGCCTCCGCTCATTAAATTCTTGATCCTCGGTGAGATGACAGGGATGACCATGCCAGTAGCAACCTAGTGAGAATTGATATGTCAATAGGAGGGGAAAAAAATGGGAAGTGAAGAGACTAAAACTCACCATGAAATTGAAAGATGGTCTTGGACTCTCGATGATACCCATCTACTGGAAGCTTCCTGGGTCCAATCCGCTTCTCTACATCATTCCCCTGATGACGGATCTTGATATCTCGCTGCTTTGCCTCCCATTCCAACCATTCTGTAGCCATTCGAACGCCTCCTTCCCTTTTAAACCCCGTCTCTGCTCGTCGTCGTGTGAAATGGCCTGTAGCCATGGGTTGCATAATGGCCCAGAGATAAAGAGCGTTTGCATCATAGCCCACGATGTTCTGACAAAGCTTAGGAACCTGCCCTTTGGCTTGCATCTCGTGCTCTCGTAATTTGGTGACACCTGCCTCGTGATAGCGGTGGAAGATGATCGAGGGTCCACCTACCATGTTGTCTTTGTAAAGTTTGTACAGATCTTTATTCTTCTCGTCAATGAGAGAGAAAGTGACGTCGGAGGGTAGGGTTTGGAAGAGGTATCTTAAGGTTACACCAGGGATAGAGATTCCTTGCTTGAGCATGTCAATGTGTCGGTTCTTCCAAAAGGTACACATCTTTTTCACCGCTTTACAAAAGGGTTGAACGTCTAAATTATTATACCATACGAGGAAGTCGTTCATCGATTGCATGTTGTTTTCCCTCCAGACTTGTTCGCAGTACTGGTATTCTTCTTCTGAAATGTTACTACCCTTGAGAGAGGAGTAGAAGGACGAGTGTGGAGGAAGACTGGGATGGTTCAGCTTGTCAAGGGAATCTACCCACTCGTAGGGGAAGAACCCTTTAGTTTGCTCGCACTCATACGCCTTCAAGAATTTGTCGTATGAGAAGCCTGGGGCGAGGAAGTTGGTAATGTCGAGAAACTTGAGGTGATTGGTCTTGAGGCACATGTAGTTGTTGTTGCGTTTGATGGTAAGATCGACGGGTTCTTGCTTGACAAGGATAGGGAAAAGGAATTCTTTACAGACATTCAAATCGTATTTCCCAGAATTGAAACCCAAGACTGGGAGCTCTTTCAGATGTGCTTCCAACTTTTTCTTTAAGGTCTCGATAAAGTTATCTCCTTCTTTCTCCTCCTCTTCTTCTTTTTGTGGCGTTGGAGTGGGATCCCCGAGTTCGTGGTTTATAGCTCGGTAAAATGAGGGGTCTTGTTCTTCCACTTGTTCATCGTTGACAAAGGCACGGTCTTCTTCAGTTTCTTCCTCTTCTTCTTCTTCCTCCTCATCCGACACCAGCAAATCTTCTTCATCCAAATCTCCATCTCGGACCTTCTGTTCTTGAATCAATTCATCCAGAGCATCAAAGATATCTTCAAATTTTTCTTTCATCTTCCTATAACTTTCCTTACTGATTTCGAGGAGGTAATCAACCATGGACTTGACCAATTCTGTAGAGTCTCCCTCCGAGACAAAGCATTTGGGATCTTTATAGCCAGAGACATTAGAACACACACTAACACTGAGGGGAACGTGACGAGACTTCCATGTTAACTTATCGGTGGATTCAGGAGTGTCATCAGACTTGAAGTAGGACTCAAAGTCAAAGGTGGCGTAGTAGGGGTAGTAGCGTAAGTGTTCGGGAATGTCAATCTCAGCATATTCTTCAATCAGGTCAAAGATGGTTCTGGGCGTCTTGTAAATACCTCCAGGAAACTCGTAATGGACTTGTCCATCGCATTTGACTTCATGGCGATGAAGCATACCCACATGTTTCCAGAGTTTTCGGCAGCGGGAACAGGCATAGGATTTCGAGTACTTGGCCATGTCTTTGATGTAGGAGAAATGGTTTTCATGTAGGTTCAAGTACATTGTGGATGCGTGGGTACGATGTGATCGATGAACTAGATGGGCTACAACTTCAGGGTTGAGTGGAGTGTCTTGATCATCGGTGTCAGCAGCAATAGGTTCGAGGGAATAAACAAAGATATTGACTTCGAAGAGTTGTTCCAACTGGTCCAAATCTTCCAACTTGACTCCGGGAAATTTCTTTTTGGGTCTTTCTTGAGTGGCGCGGTACCGTTCGTAATAGTGTTGCGTATCTCTTTCCAAGTTTTTTAAAGTGCAGCCATTATGGAGGGCCAAGGCACGGAAGAAACAGAGGTTGTCTTCATAAGGCTCACCAGTTCGCTCGTTGCTTTCAAGAGGGCTCAGACCACGGTTCTCGACCACGTAATGGGGAAGATTCTTGCCGCGTCCAATAGGATGATCTTTCAGTTTGGATACGTAGAAGGACACATTGCAGATCTTGTCTACGACCCATTGGAGTTAGGCCGTTGTTGGCGGACCCATTCCAAAATATCGAGGTTGCGTAGAGCTTCACGGGCTTGCTCTAAGTCGGCAGCATTGGCAATCTGGAAGGGTCGGTCAAAGGCTTGATTGTTGTTACGGCTGGTGTAGTGGTATTGCAGTTCACCTGTCTCGTTGTTACGGAGGAGGTAGCCAAAAGACAAGTTGAGTTTAAAGATGGTGTTCTGATCGTGGAAGATGCGGTCTAGGTAGGAGAGGAGATCTTCAAGGTTCAAGGTGGGAATGCGGAAATTGTACCAATCTGACAGCTTATTGTTTCGGGAGAAGCGGGTCCGGATACGATTCCAGTTGCGGTGGTATTCAGGTACCGAGCTAACGCCTGGAGGGATGGATATGGGATCCTCCTGCCAACTTGGACCAGGCACTGAATTAACGTCTGAAGGGATTGACACAGGATCTTCCTGCCAACTGGTACTTGCTCTGTCTGGTGGACTGACTTTTGCTTTCTTGGGTTTGGGTTCTATAACAGATAATGAAAAAACTTCAAGTTATATTTTGTATTTCATAACACGAAAAAAGACGGGCATGTCGCTACAATGACTAATATAAAGCTATCCTTTTCAAAAATAACTTACCAGAAATTAGCATGAAAACCCATTCAACCATGGAATAATATTACCTACCTGAAGTATCTTGTAAAGGTCTCTTTTTCTCTTGTTGGTGTGTCTTGAGATGGGCATTATACGGAGCTTTATTCAGGAACTTCTTCCCACACGTCTTGCATTTGAAGTGTTGTTCCTCAGCGCGTTTCTCGTGGATGGTTTTGATGTGTCGTTGTAAGTTGGTGTTTCGCCGGAAAGTCTTCTCGCACTTGGAGCAGGAGTAGTCCTTCTGATCCAAATGGGTTTTTCGTGTCTCTGTAGATGCTGCTTAGCAGGAATGACTTGTCACATGTTGTACAGTGGAAATTTTTTGGGTTGTCATGAATTTTTTGATGTCGCTTTAGATTTGAAGCTTTGTCGAATGATTTTCCACACGTCTCACACTGGTTTCTGACCCCTTTAGCAGGAGGATGGTTCTCTTCTCTTTTTCTTTTACCACCACCAACTTGAACCTTAAAAGTAATTAAAAAGGCGGGGTTGGAATACACTCAGAGTTGTAGAACTTCTATACTTATGTCATCTTTTATATGATCTACTTACTGGTTCGGAAAGAACAGGTTGGGGAGACTCATCGACCTTGGTTGAATCGGAAATATTCTTTTCTCCCTCCTCGACCGATAGCAACCTTTCTGTCGAGTTCTAAAAATCAACGATAGTAATGAGTAACCAGCAACGTGAAGATATTGAGAAGGTAAAACAAAAACTTACTGAGAATAGGGGAGACACTTCGGTCGCTATCTCTTGGTAAGTATCAGGATTACGACGGCACTGTTCAAGAAGTCGTTCCACAGCTTCAGCTAACTCTGGAATTTCTGGCTCGGGAAGAATCTCTTTTGTTGGATCGATGATTGGTGCGGCTATATCGTTCTTATCGTTGTCACTACAGCATACATAAACTTCTGGTAGAACTTCAACCTCCTCCAACGTAAAGGTATCGTATAGGTCAGTCTATAACACAAAAAATAAGTCCATTAAATGTCAACTTCTACGAAGGAGAGTGAAACAAATGGAGAAAAATAACAGAAGGTTACTAACCAAATTCAATTCAGGGTAAACAAATGGGTTTTCTACATCTTGCTGTTGAGTCAAAGCTAGAAGATTGGTTATGGCTTCTGTCATCTCTTGGTGGATGTCTTGATCCATCTTTCAACTTGCTGCTTGGAGTAGAATGAGGGACCGACTGCGGCGCTCGGCTTTTATTGAGTCCGAGAACAATAGCTTTTATGATTATTTTTTCTATTGTCTTGAGACAATAAAAAGTAGGGGGGTGGGGGGTATCCTTCTATTGTCTCCGATAACAATAGGCTCATCACCACCAGGCTCACCACCAATTTATACGCACCAATTTATACGCACCAATTTATACGCCCCGCTTTATACGTCTCACTTTATACGCCAGCAATTATACGCCTCACATTTATACGCCCTACATTTATACGCCCCATTTTATACGCCACAACTTTATACGTCTCACATTTATACGTCTCACTTTATACGTCTCACTTTATACGTCTCACTTTATACGCCAGCACTTTATACGCCGATTTTATACGCCGATTTTATACGCCGATTTTATACGCCTATTTTATACGCCTATTTTATACGCCCCACTTTATACGCCTATTTTTATACGCCTCACTTTATACGCCAGCACTTTATACGCCTATTTTATACGCCTATTTTATACGCCTATTTTATACGCCTATTTTATACGCCTATTTTATACGCCTATTTTATACGCCTATTTTATACGCCTATTTTATACGCCTATTTTATACGCCTATTTTATACGCCTATTTTATACGCCTATTTTTATACGCCTATTTTTATACGCCTATTTTATACGCCTATTTTATACGCCTATTTTATACGCCTATTTTATACGCCTATTTTTATACGCCCCATTTTATACGCCACAACTTTATACGTCTCACATTTATACGTCTCACTTTATACGTCTCACTTTATACGTCTCACTTTATACGCCAGCACTTTATACGCCAGCACTTTATGAACCAGCACTTTATGAACCAGCACTTTATGAACCAGCATTTATGAACCAGCACTTTATGAACCAGCATTTATGAACCAGCATTTATGAACTAGCATTTATGAACTAGCATTTATAGGCTAGCATTTATGAACTAGCATTTATGAACCAGCACTTTATGAACTAGCATTTATACGCCACCAATTTTTTACGCCACCAACAAAGGGTTAAAAATAGTATGTGACGTCATCCGGCTCACCACCAGGCTCACCCTCATGCTCACCCTCAAAAAAAATAGTCTGTGACGTCATCCGGCTCACCCGCATGCTCACCCTCAGGCTCACCCTCAAAAAAAGGGGTATTCGGTGCCCCTATATACTACTAACGTCCCACAGAGTCGTAAGTACAGCTTCAGGAATAGTAGCAGGGACATTTGCATACGCATGCGCAGCTTACATTTATTGAACTCGCTTATTCCTCGGAGAAGGGTCATGACAGCTCAATGTTTACGGGATTTGACCCTGATATGTGGAACGGAATTGAAAGTGAATTACTCCAGAATTCGCCTAGTAGTTTTTATCTATGTCTCTGCTGCCTATTCTATGGAAAGACATGCAGTAGGTTCGAGTTGTTATCAAGGGACGTTCAAAGAAACTCAAATTTCGTCAATATGGCAGCCATGTTACATCCCGGAATTGTAGGTTGCTTGCTCATTTTAAAGGAGAACCTGAATCTATTGACATATGGTAAGTTTCTCTATAGTAAGCATTGGGCATGTCTTGAAGTCAATCTTGATAATTCGTGTTTGCGATTGTCGAGAACACCAGTGAAAATTATGTTTGATTTCAGTTTAAAAGTAAATTATATTGAATGCTCCGAGCCCGCTTACATTCCAGCAAGGCCATTTCTCCATCTTCAATCTTTGTTGATTGTACTCAACCAACCAAGGGTATCATCAAGAAACCATTAAACTAGCCATGAAAATTCGCTTTCATATGAATTATACTTTTGAACTCAAATGACTGTAAAACCTGTTCAAATAATGCGTACCACTCTTGAAACCGATACCACCACAGAATGACAAATATATCGTATTTATGTATCTGACTGATGTCGCAATACTATACGGTTGATGAGAGTACAGATAAAACAGAGATCGCTTTGAGTTAAATGCATATTAAATAACAATATTTCGCCATCAATTTTTGTTGCATAATTTGCAATGGTGGCCTACTCTGTTATGTGCCGTAGAAAAATATCGAGCTCATTTCTCCATCTTAGTTTTGGCATGTTTTTAACCAGAAATGAACAAACTGTTAACTTTTTAGCCTTTTCTTATGTTCGCCAACATAAGTAAAACCTTTTTTCATTGTAGTAATTTTGTGATTTTTGTTGCACGTGCAGATCTTTAACGACTTTTAGTATCAGTAATGTTGACTTATTTCATCCATTTTATTTTTCCAGATCTTCTGAATTGTTAGCAGGGGCATTTTCACACCATCCATCAAGGTTGTGATACTACCTGTTACAGAATATGAGCTATAGGGATGGCCTCTAGGCAAGATAGGGGTTGGGTGTTTTGAGTGAATACCTTCTTTGTAATAGGAAATGTTTCTCTAGCGTCTTAAAATTACTTGTTCTGCCCTGAAATAAACTAAATAAACGTTTCCATTTGTCGTTCGTTGTCAATGTCATAATATTGATCATGGTAGTCGTCCAGGGTTATAAACTTCAGTGGGTGGGTGAGGGGGTTTTCAAGGTTAAAATTGTATGTATACTATCAGAAATCCTGAAAATGAATTACATTTTCTTCTGAATTCAGCAATGGCTTTTCTATGGTAGCATATCGTGGTGTTCAAGCTGCATGCTATCATCGTCGTGTGAAACAATTCCGTAACATGGCATAAAAGTGGAGTCAGAACGTGCTTTGTCGACATCTCGTTTGTTGCTCACAGAACACTAGAGCTTACCGTAAATATTTGAATTACAAAATAAAGAAAAAAGAAAAGTGCGAGCTAAAAACTTCGCGCCATTTTTCAACTCCCACTAAATCAATGGAGATTGGCGATGCTAGCGCCCGTAATCACATTGAATTGGTCAGCGGATTCGTGCATGCGCAGTACAAAAGTCCCTGCTACTCTTTAGAATATATTTGAACATGTCCAGGGTATTGTTAAGGTCCTAACACTTGTATTTTGTTTATAGTTTAAATCGTAGAACCACGTAGAACCGTAGAACCGTACAGTTAAGTTTAGATCCAATCGAATGTGTAAAGAAAGAACTGCTTTGAACTGTAAGACTTGGAGAGAATTTGGGTGGAAAATGAACGGTTTATTGAGTTTACGAATTTGGACTTCTGTGTATACACCATGCAACACACCCTACAAAAAGGCTGCGTCCCTAAGTATCGGCTAAGTATCAGACGATATTCTGCGCAATCTCGCAGGATAATGGTTAATACCACTCCAATCTCGTTCCCAGAACTCGTGAATCTTTAAGCCAGCGGCAAGATTCAGATCTTGGCGCTGACCAAACGATATGCGGGCTCCTTGAACGAGATTGATGCCACTCTAAATGCATTTTATAACGCGAACTAGTTCCCAGATATCAAATGAAAAAACTCCACTTCTAACTAGTTGTGGTTATATGTGCATGACGAAACCTTGCCATAGATAAGTCAGTCATTGGTCACAGTTTTTGTGCTTCTCATTCAGACGATTGTTTGTTGAAACACGTGCTTTACCGTGTTTGAAGTTTCAGAAGTTTGTATACATTTAGGCTGCTATTTTATATATAACATTGAATCCCGTGAGATATTATAGTAATGATAAGTGTCTCCAACGCACTCTTTCATTGTGTCGGTCCAGCAACGTCTCCTGTCCCGCGCAAACAAAACGGGGAGAGAGAGAGTAGGGTCGTGAGCGGTTGGGGATCGAGGGCAATTGTCCAATGTCCAATGAGGATTCCTCATTTGGAAGTCCTGTTTCGTTTGTTGGGCGGTGCCCAAATTTGAAAAGCTGTTATCTAGAACCTTATAGAAGGTTTCCGTTCTGCTCGTATTCAGAGCTCCCGGCTCGTTACCCCGCGGGGGTGGCGCTGGTGACATCTATTTGAGGGCCATCGCTGATTGGCTGAAATGACGCGCACGCGTACATAAAAGTAGTTTTATCTCGCTCTATAAAAACGAATCTGTCAAAATTGCACTGGCATTTGTTTCCTTGTCGTCTTTTCAACCTATGCCTTCGACTTGTACGGTCTAAAAATAATTGTGAGGCATATAACCACCATTTTCGTTTACGCATGCGTCGGTGGCTGTCACCAGAGCCTCCCTCGCGAGGTGACGAGCCGGGGAGCTCTGGGTACGAGAATGATTTGAGGGCCTTCGCTGATTGGCTGACTTTGGACGTTGGGGCATGCGCGTATCAAATCTCGCGCATGCGTCAGTGGCTGTCACCATAGCCTCCCGCGCGAGGTGACGAGCCGGGGAGCTCTGGGTTCGAGAATGGATCGAAATGTTAGTAGAGACTTTTAGTGGCAACAAAATAGTTCGGACACACACGGTCTTAAACTATATTGCATCGTGGTCAGACAAATTCCCGATCATTGAGGATATATAGCATCTTCATTGTTAAACTCAAATGACTGCGATTTAGACCAATCGTCCAGCGTTAGTCTCAGTTGCCTCGGGTATGTAAGTTGCTTCTCGCTCAGTCTCTGCACAGCAGGTGAAATCAACTTGCTTTCTTCACTCTCACAATACTGTCGAGACACTAGTGGTTGTTGTGGAATACCTCGCTGATCGAAAACTACTTCGATAGTTATTATTCCGCTCCCATCTTCTACAGAGAAGTTTTCTGGTGATGTGGACGAAGCCTTCTTTGTAATTCCTGCTCTGAAATGCGTACAGGAATGGATTAACCGAGGAATGCAGGGGGATGAGGTATGCCATCACTTTGGTGAGTTCCCGGATGTGCCCCAGCTCTCGTTTGTTTTTGGTACTGTTGAGGTTAAACCTGTCGATAGAGATAAAAGTGGTTTCATTTAGGGTTCTTCTTGGTGTGTTAAGGGGCAGTAACATAATCTTTTGTTTTGTGCAGTCATAGCGGAGCTCCTTAGCGGCCGAAGGCCGCAGAGCGGAGCACCATAGGTATCGCAGGAAGAATACAATAGAACTCCGGTATACGATCGACTTCATTTTTCATGGTTCAGCGGTATTCCCATTTGGGTATCGGGGGCGCGTCCGTGTCTGCGTGCCCCTACCACAGGCAACCCAAAAACCGTATTTCATTTCGGCGGGAAAATACTGCGCGTCCGTTAACAGTAAAATATGCAGCCGGGAGCTCCGCTTTTAGCCAGTGGCTAAATCTATATTATAATATACTGACTGAGTGCAAACTGAATCTTTCAGAATCTTACTGGATGAATTTTGGTACTTGTGTACCGTGATGCCTGCACAAACAAAATGATGCGATTCCTGTGACAGGAGATGGGACAGTAACATGATGGTTTCACAACCATCCCACTATATAAACTATGAAATCACCATCAACAATATTTTTGTTTTTGTCGGACTTACAATATTTGTCAAGGTAACAATATTTGTCGAAGTAACAATATTTGTTATAGAGTGGTTTTCATCGGACTGTGAAACAAAAACTAATAGTCAGTGTTTAATAGTCATAATCAAAAAGGAGAATACAATAAACATGGCTTTCATAGTGTATACTAGCAGTGCATAATCTTTTAGTATCTACTTCACAGTCGGATGAAAACCATTCTTTGATCATCTGGGTGGATGAAACCCACAGAAGCACTGTTTGACGTGACTGACTTTTCAACAACCTGATAACAATAGTTTTCCCAAAACTTTCTAAACTTCGAAATGAATTTGTACTCACTTGAGTATTGTAGCGACACCGTACGGTACAAACGCCACAAAGAACGCAACGGTGATTGTAATCAGCAGTTTGATGAGCTTCCTCTTCGCTAGAATATCCTCTCGCTGGATCCCCGGCGCGCTGGTGCTACAAATAGTCTTCTTGAAATACAGACCGTAAACTATTTGTAGATACGAGAAGGCAATGACCAGGAACGGCGCTATGGTCATGAAGATTACAATGATAGTCAACGAAATATATAAGTTGTCGCTGTTTCCTCCCGGAGTACATATCCCTGTTTTCGGATCAATGTTAAGGTAGATCAGCATGGGTAAGGCCATCACCATGGAAACTACCCATACACCCATGATGACGTAACCGACGTTCCCTTTCCTCAGCCGTCGGGATATTTTCATGGGTTTCACTAAGGCATTATAGCGCTCGATGCTGAGGACCATAAGCGAGAGTCCCGTAGCAAGGAGGGCCACATTCGATAAGGTGTTGGGCAGTATGAACTTACACATAAATGTCCCCGTGAGAGGCTTCCTTGTCGATAATGTCCATGCTCTTAGTCCCACATGGAAAGCGGTCAGGAGTAATGTTATAATGTCAGCGAGGGCCACATTCAGGAGCAGGTAGTTTGTAGTCGTGCGCATGTGCGAAATACAGACGACTACTGCCACTACGAGGGAGTTGCCGATTAGTCCGACTAGAACAATGACTGCCATTGACACTAACGTCAATGTGATGTTAGGAGCGAGGCCCTGTGAGGTAGGCAGGTCTTTAGATGTAACTAGGCTGTCGTTTAATGTTGTATTATTGAACATGATTGCTGGTCCTTGAATCGTCTAAGTTATCACTCTTATGTTACAATAACCTTCACTCAACCGTACCTCGCAATTGTCGAGTAGTCAAGGGCTTTTCCTCGCAGGATTAGAAGTTCTTTTTATCGCAGTATTCTTGATATTGATAGCAAAGTTACCACACACTTGACTCTATATCTTGGTACAACACACAGTTAGTGGTTACCCTGATGATTCCCGGTTTGTTGAAGGAATTGCGCAGCACAAATCCCCTTGATTTAAGTCCTCCTCGCTCTTTAAAATTCGCCCTTTCTTTGCAAGTAGATAAAGTGAGATTCAACTTGCTGTAAGATCACCTAATCCATGCTTGTTCACTCTATCTATAAGTCCTTTCAAAGAAATATCAGGGATTATATAGAGATGGGGTTTAATATGTCGCCTTGTCGAAAAAAAGAAAGAGTTAGTTTACTTCAGACAGGAACGAAACTGATTTAGACGCCTGAATTATTTTGCTAGCGTCTAACGTCGCCAAATGCGTGTCTTTCCAGACTTCGTAGAGAAGCACGCTTTGTTAGCTCATGAAAGGTATCCTTTGCCTTGAATATCTCTCGGGCACACTCTGCTCAGTACAACCTCTTGCCTTCTAAGAGCTTCTGAAAGTCCTTCGCTCTAGCGCCGGTTTTATACTGGGTTAATTTGACGGCACTATAGTTGTTTCATTTACTTGTCAAAGACAGCTGTTCCATCATGTGCCATTAGCAAACGTTTTGTCTCCAGACGTGGGGAAACCGCTCTCCACTGAGAAATTAAACAAAACAACATCACATTAAAGTCAGGTTCCATGATGAATAACACTCAAGTCCTATGCTCTCGCCAACCTACAACCTCTTTCGCAAGTCTCTAAATACACACTAAAAGCCTGCAATAGACGCCTTGGTAATTCAATCCAAGATAACTTAATTTAACCTGTCAGAAATATAACATTCGTGACTGGACATCGAATCACTTGTTAATTGCTCGTCTATTTCAAAGAAAAGTTTCAGTGGGAGGAATTTAACTGCTCTCCAGGTTTGATTTAAAAGTCCATTTATATGGTTCGTCTTTAATATGTTTTCATCCGACTTCTTATCTTAATCCCAAAATATTCAATTAACAAAATATTATTATATTTTACAATAATTGAGGGCTTTTGTTTTTTAATATCAGAGAGATTTTTTATAACGATAAAGTTAACGGATCATTTTGATAAATTATCACTTTTTTCGGTATGGTTGAGATTTTGAGAGATTTTAACACATAAGAAAAACAGTATTCATCGGGTTTACCATTTTTATATAAGATCCTTAGATCTAACTATGAAAGAGTTGGAAGTGTCAGAATGGAACTTTTCAAAGCTGTCACTCAAACATTTTTTTTATTAAATATAAATATATTTATTTGTATAAGACTTCGCGAACTTAAATATTTTCGTTGGCATATGACGTTATTCTATTGTTTTTTTTTTCAAATTCACATCCTCGGGAATTCCTTGAATTCAAATAGAGAATTGAGAGCTTTCGGTGAAAACGTGCGTCGGTCATTTAGGTGTGTTTAATAAAAAAGTCACGAACATGCTAAAAGACAGATGATAAATTATTCAAAAACAACCTAACCGAAAATCCCCAAAATTTCATTTTATTATATTACATTTTGGATAATATGCCCTCAAGCGCCGTGCAGGCAATTTTATCTTATTATGAGATGGAATTTCTAAAAAAATATAAAAGACTTTTGTCTAAAAAATATGAAAATGAGCTCAATGCAGATGACATATATTGAAATAAATTCCTAACACGATTAATTTGAATTCATAGGCGGAGCTTTATAAATCTTTTCCATTACCAAACCTTTAATAGATGGAAGGCTATTTAAAACATGTAATGACAGCATTTGATACTGACCTACAATGCAAACAGCTCGAATAAATTAGATGTTTTCAATTCATGTAGTACGGGCGGATACGTTTGACGAGTTCCCGGGGGGGGGGGGGGGGGGGGGGGGGGGGGGGGGGTGAGGGGGGACTCCCATATTTTTGACCGGGGATGATCGTCGTATCTTTTAGGGGTTAAAATCACGTTGGTTTGGTCTCTTTTAGGGGTGATCTTGATCTTCAATAAATTTTAGGCAGATTGGTATCTTTTAGGGCCGAAACTGTGTCCAAATTGCTTTTTCTCATGATGGTGCTTCTAAAAACCGTGTAAGAAAGAGAGATTATTCGATGAGAAGACGATGAATTAGAAACAAAACACGGAAATGTCTTCATGGGTATTTTTCCCCTGTTACCTGTGTCCTTCGCGCCTACTTGGCACATAAGACCTCATCTTTTAGGGTATCTTTTAGGGTAATAATTTTTTTGAGCCACGCTATGGCCCGCCATGTTTGGTATCTTTTAGGGGTGAAACTGAAAATTTCCGACGATAAACCCCGGTCAAAAAATATGGGAGTCCCCCCCCCCCCGGGGACGAGTTGCGGACGTAGTTTTCCGAGCCCCGTACTGGGTTAGGAAAAATGCGAGCAGCGACTCAAATGTCTTATTATACTAAGTGAGAATGAACACTAACTATACACACATCGGCATAAGTCTGGCCTAGACGGAAGAAATGCTTTCTTTATTTTCAATTTTCACTAGAAAACGTACGGCTTTCATGATCAACCGTGTAATACGGCAGTAAAATTATGCCACAGTCGTAAAATAAAATATGGCTTAGATGAGTTTTCCCGCGCTTTTAGAAAAGACCGAAGTGCCAATCTAATAATGCGTCCACAGTAGGGCTGAAACTTTTCAGACTTAACGTCCCAGGAGGGGGGGGGGGGGGGGGGGGGACTCCCATAGTTTTTGGTCGGGGATGATCGTCGTATCTTTTACGGATTGTCACGGGTTTTGGTCTCTTCTAGGGGTAACTTTGATATGCAATAAAATTAAGGGAGATTGGTTTCGTCCATTCGCATCTCCTGTGAAACCTGAGCCCATATACCATGATGCAAAAACCAAGCCATTGACTAAGATATCTCAATAGAGAGATCAAATATAGCACGGTCTATCTGAGGAACGTATCTGCAGACTAGTTCAAGTAGTTTCTTGAAACTACTCAAACTCTAACAAGTAAAAAAAAGTTTGTGGAAATACAATTTATCCGCTGGCGAGCAGTGAATTCACGCCATTGGCATATGAAAGTTCTGTCGTTTTTATACAGATCCGCGCGGGTTGCCTGTGGTGTTGAAATCTCGTCTCAGGCCCCACGGCTGGGAACAAAAACAAAATGGCGACCAATAACGATGTTTCTCGAGTATCTGCAAGTTTTGGTGACTTTCCCAGCTTTCTTCGCTAAGATTTGAGGAAAAGTACTTACAGACCTTTCAAATAAGATAAGGGGGATTTCCTAATAAGAAAGATTAGCGACGTCGGCAATTCGACATTTTTTGGCCAAATTTTCTTGATGCTTAAAGCGAAGCTTTGTCAGACCCCTCTGGCACATCACTAAATCTCGAGTAACAAATGTAAAATTTAGAATTTGAAGATGGAAATAGGCAGGCGCTACTTTCTTGAAGAAAAGAACTATCTTACATGGCGGAACTACTATCAAGATGGTTTTGTAAACCGTATTTTTACGATGTGGATAGTTATACAAATGCATACATTTTTTATTGCTTTGAGCCTGAGTGCAAAGTAGTGGTCAAAACGGTTCCTCGATCACGTGAGTTCCTGTTAACAATAATGCATAAAAACTGTGCAGTGTTCAAGCTTGCAAAAACGTGGCTTCGAGAATTTCCGAGTTTGAAGAGGAAAATTGCAGAAAGTGTTGACAAAATATATAGATAAACACAATAAAATTACAATAAATCTAGTATTTTTTCTTTAACTTAGTTCTTAGGACCTCTGGATAAAGAGCCAGATTTCTGAATTTGGAAAGCCATCGTGGATCATCATTATTATTATTTTTACAATGCTATTCTATTCTTACAGTCACAAAATGAAAATCCAACTGGAGTGTCTCAATTTTCAATGTTGACTTGAGCAAAGAACGTGATTATGAAGTTTTTCTTGGCGATTCTCTGTAGTTCTTGTCTCGGCAGAGTGTTTGAAGTGTCAACATGTTTGTTGGTAGGAAGTAAATTTCGAGTGAAATGAATTTTGAATT
Source organism: Scolanthus callimorphus (assembly GCA_033964015.1). Lineage (NCBI taxonomy): Eukaryota > Metazoa > Cnidaria > Anthozoa > Actiniaria > Edwardsiidae > Scolanthus > Scolanthus callimorphus. The sequence continues at coordinate 12,968,243 of CM066925.1, forward strand.
GCTGTATTTGTCCTCTTCCTTGTTATAAACAGTAACAAATCGATTTCCCAAGAGCCCCGAGTCTTGCCGCTGGCCAAAAGATGACGGGCTTTGGGTACGAGATTGAAACGGTAAGCACGGTACGCGCGTGCGTGTATTTGGAGAAACAAACAAACAAATTTTAATCCATAATTCTTTCGTTACACGTCCATTTCGTTGGCACTCGTCCGAACATTGTTCGATAGCAACTGTGGCGCGAAACACAATATAGTCCTACTTGGAATAAGCTTATACTTCCAAAAGAGCTTCTCTATCAAGTGTCCAACATGAGCCAGTCAGATTCATCTCATTCGTTTTTCATCTCATTTGAAACTTACTTACCTTTCCTTTCCTCTCTTCCGTACCCCTGATTCTTGGTCACAGCTCTATTCTTGTTTAGCATAACTGCTACCCAGGCTAATATATATCTAGAAAGCAGGGGTGTTTTTTTTTTCGCACGTCTTGAAATCTGGGTGTAATGCGGCACACTTGAAGAAAATCGTGTTATCAGAAACACTTCTCGATGTTATCTCTAAAACTCAAGGTCTTTAATGTATTTTTACTCTTTTAAGAGCTCTGGCTCTTTGCTGGGCGCTAATAATGTTGATATTACAATCTCAAGCATTCTCCTGTTTCGGTAAATCTTTGTAAGTGTAGTTTAAAGGTTACATGCGAGCTATGCTAAAGTAGTTTATCGTTTACATCGCGAGAACGTTTGTAAAGATCCGGATCATACCCCAGATAAATGGAAACACCCTAGACCAGGCTTTTAGAATCAATACGTATAAAGTCTAAACATTCTGGAGTGGCCTCAAGAGAATGTTTCACATTATGAGCATTCACTATCAAGGGAAGTAATTGGTAAAAAAAATACTAAACGAGCATTTTCATTTAAGTGAGAATGAACACTAACTATACACACATCGGCATAAGTCTGGCCTAGACGGAACGCTAGCACAGTCTATTACCCGTGCAGTTCGGCAACCATGTACAGCTGTTTCGTCCTTGTTAGGACTCATCAGCATGGCATAGCCGTTGTTTGCCTCAGTAAACTTCATTGGCAAACAACTGCAGAGGCGACTTCGAAAATCGAAGTGCTTTAAACCACAGCTAAGACCCATTGTGGGACCTTTAGCTGCGACCGGGCTAGCGTTATGCCAATGTATGGATCACGCAATGAGACCAAGCTAGAGAAGTCCGTCGGTTAGCCATACTAACCTTTCGACATGTAATATAATAAGTGAGAATGAACACTAACTATACACACATCGGCATAAGTCTGGCCTAGACGGAACGCCTGCTTAGCAACCGTACCCGTGGAGCTTTTCAGGCCGAGAAACCCAGGCGTGATTGGGTAGTCGCAAACCAAATTCGCACCCCTGTTGAGGATCTCCGGATTTCCAGGGTGGGTGGTCAAAATGGAGCTTGGAATTCCAGGGTGGGTGGTCAAAGTAGAGCTTGGAACTTCCAGGGTTGGCACCCTTAAAATACAAAGTTCCAGGGTGGGTAAGCGCAATTTCCAGGGTGGTCATGAGAAAATCACTGGAATTCCAGGGTGGGTGGTTCAAGTTAAAAAACAGGAGGGAGGGGGTGCGAATCTTTTATGCGACTGCCCATTTGGGCCGCCAAAAATTCGCGCGCTTCTCTCCGCTTTCTCCTGGTTCCATTATAGGTTTCCTTTCCTTGAATCACGGGAACGCTCTGTAGGCTAATATCATTTAAACTAGTGTATGTGACAACCATATCGAGTATAAAATGCCATTTATTTTAAACGCGCGACAGATGGTCCAATTCGTCTAGACAGTTTTCTATGTCAAATATATTCATGTACTAAGAGCACATAATTTGACATTTTCAAGTACTGGGGATACTTAGAATCATTACTGTGATGTAAAGAGAGAGAAACTCTTCGCCGAAGGGGATAAAAAGCGGAAGTGTTCTAGCTCTAGACATCATAATAGTGTATTTTGGTAGTTTGGAAAAAAAAGTCAGAAATGGGTACTTAAAATATGTACAGACGAGAAAAAAGCAAGACAAGAAAATAATAAAGGGAAAGAGCAAAGTATTCTCTTGCCGACCTTTTCTTGAAGGAATTCCAGACCACGTCTTTCCCTTTCCACAGTTTGCAGCCAGGGATTTTTGTGGGGGGTGCTAATCTGGAAAAAGCGGACCAACGTGGTATGAATTTATTAACCGCTAGACAAAATTCACTAGAAAAAGCAAATACACGAAACTGGCTGTATGCCAAAGTGACTGCAGTCTTCTGTTGGCTCATTTAGTCACTAAAACAGTGTTTTCAAACCCTTAAATGTGGACCTTTTTGTCGCATGGGGAACGGGCTTGGTTTGTCTGTGTAGCAAGCGGAAGCTCTTTTTCTTTTCCCTCCTCTAGTCTCCATACTCCCTCTCTCTCGCGCGCTCGTTTTCTCCAAGAAGGATAAGGTTAATCGGTTTCCCGTGCCAGAGCGAGTTACGTTAGTAAAGATTAGTAAACAAGGGCGGATTAGGGGGCGAGGGGGCTGCGCCCCCTTTTTCGGGAGATTTTTCATACATCTGTATTTGATGAATGAAATTTGCAATTTTTGGATTCCAGTATCCTGATTCCCCCCCCCCCCTCCCCCTTCCTTCTGAAGTTCCTTTCCCCTGGTAAGAATTATTGCCTCCTCTCCTCCTTTGCGCTCCATTTCCTTTTACGCTGAATACCTCACCCATCATACCAAAAAAATGTCGTTCCCCGAGTCCCCAATAAACTACGTATTTGGACATTAAGCATGTAGAAGAGCAAAGATATTGGCATTCTGAAGCCGCAGGAATTATTTACCCGTTCATTTTTTTACAGGAGAAAAAAGATAGGGAAATTGGTGGCAGTGAAGGAGGGCTACAGTCACCAAGAATAATAACAGTGCTTGAAAATCCCCCCAAAATAATAAAGATTAGACTTAGACTTTATTTATATATATATATAAGATATTTCTAACATTAAACAAGTTCCTAAAATTTACCAGCACGCCTCAAATAGTTTTCAATTAAAATGTTGGATAATCGCGCTACCGCACTAATCAAATCGTGTCGTTTGTTGTCTCTTCTTTACACTAGCACTACATTTTTTCTTTGAAGAGTTTTAGGGAGCTAATTTATGTATCTAAGCACTTAGCATATTGGTCATCCAAATAAGTGGAGATTTGTTAGTTTAAATTTCCAATTTTATAAGGGTTTGTATGGGAATTCTGAACTTCTTTCGCATTTTTCTCGAAATTTTGAAATTCTGTATCAGGGCCTTTTCGCGCTTGGCGGGGCTCATATATTATACTTTATATAAGGAAGGCTTCCTAAAACCCTCAAATGCTGTTTGTCTAAGTAGTTTTTACTTTAAAAAGACGCTGTTTCTGAAATAATATACAATCTAGCGCGTGGGAACCGGGAACGGGGAAATGGGGAACGGGGATTTGTTCACAAGGGCATGTAAAAAGAGCGATTCGCCTCCCTGGTAAAATTATTGTTTTCTGGCATTTATATATCTTATTTGCTTTATTTTAATATTTGTAATAGATATATTGTTTATAATATATACACGGTTCTTATGAAGCAGCCGAAGCTTATAGGCCAACCGTGTCTAATTGTACTTACTAAGAAGAAAGTCAGAGAAAATGTTTGCAGTGGAGGTTTCTTGAGATGGAATTTACTGACTTGAAGACAGAATAACTGTAATAATATCTGATGTGATCTCTATGCATTAATTCCGTTATGTACGATCATACAAAAGTCACATCTTGATGGAAAATCTTCGAAATTTTAAATTTTCAAACAACTCTTTGATATCTTGTTGGTTCCGACAATTATCAATAGATTTAATTGATCTTTGGAGTTTTCTCAAACCGTCCTGAAACACTGAGTGTGCGCTTTTGCATTTGATGATAAAACGACATTAACCAATTGAAGTTCTATGCTCGTTTAGATCATTCTGTGGGTTTTCCATTATTATAATTTCGGAAATAAATGGCCTAATCTGACATTTCCGATAGTAATTGGGGACTTGCACGCAAAAAAAACGGAAAGGCATCCTTACCTTTGTCATTTTAACTTCTTGCTTTTCCTATTTCACACAGATTTCATTTTCTATATAATAAATAACTAGGTAGCTTATTTAAATTGCCCCAATTTTCTTTCTACTTAACCGGCCTTCCTTTTTCATTTTTGTTATTTTACACAATTGATTATGAGTTTTTAATTACTGTAAATGAGTTACATGGAATTAAAACCGAGGAGGACTTATAGTGCGTGTAATAGAATGAATAAAATTCAGATGAAGATTTTGTTTTTTCTTTCGATACATTTCGTGTTCTAGTCTACATTTTCGCTCACAAGTTTGGGTCAGCACCTCCACGAGTACAGTGTTTGCACATATATTTTCCCCGAGTGAAAAAGCATTTAATTTACAACAGTAAATTAATAGCGACCATAAACGTTTTCGTTCTGGATGACTTCTTATTTGACAAAAATCTGCAACATGCGAAGAGTCGGGGGAAAATGTCAAAATTTCATTTATAGGTATGTAACATGATTAAAAGCAAAGTCATTAAAATTATATATATCAACCGTCACAAATGTGAATGTGTAAAAGTAGGGAGGATGAAAACTGAGACAGATGGAAAACAAGGGACATCTTTGAAATGTTGAACCATGCAAGATTCTTCGAAGAAGCAGTGTTATAAAGTTGTGTTTACCTGTATTTAACTTTGACTGTAGACCCGCGGTAGGTACTTGGAGAACCCTATGCTAAGGCAGTGTTAAGGTTACCTTCGATGTTATAGTGGATTACAGATAACTGCCGCGTTCAGTCAGCGTTTCTATTGGTCGAGAACAAAGCCTTTTGTCTTTCAGCCAATCAAATTGCGAACAAAATCAAAACGCGCCAATGCTCACGCCATGACTAAACGCAAGTCTGACTTACTTCACCTCCTCTGATTGGTTTGCTGTTGAATGGCTTCCACTTCTGATTGGCTAGTGGTTTTGTATTTGCGTTTAGGTTTCTGTAGTCATCTTAAATCTGCTCTATCGATGGTGGAGTATACCAATGCATTGCGCGCTAATAAACATGTTTCATGAAATATTCAGAACTCAACAACTTTAAACCTCCGGTGCAATTTGGCACAAACCACAGTAGCTATTATTAGAGGCAAACAACACATTGGCAGTTGTGATGTTTCACAGGGGGTGCAAATAGATGAGAGACATGTTAAGCCGAATACGTTTCGGCAGTCAGGTTGGACGCACTATTAGATTTCGCGCACTTTTCTTAAGCGCAAGTAAACTCGTGCGCTGCTACGCCTTCGGCCTTTACAGCTGTTTCAGGTAACACGCGACCCAGCGCGTTCAGAACATTTTTTGGCAGTTTTTTTTATGTAGTCAATCAAACCAGGTGAGCCAATCAGGTCCTTGCTCAGCTTCGCATAGTGCAGTGAATTGGCTTCTGTCCCGACATGTCTCGCAAGGGAAGCCAATCAAATGCACTGGGCAAGGATCTGATTGGCCCACACGATTGCATTGATTGACAACGCAGAAAAACCCAACTGCCAAACTCCAATAATCTGACAACGGCGAAGTCGCGTGTTACCTGAAACAGCTGTAAGGCGGGAACAATGATAAATGTAAGCCGTTTTATTAAAGCTATTTTACAGGAGGTGCAAGTGACGTGGTCGAGAAAGCGTTAAGGCCGGTTTACACTTGCGATTTTTGTTGCATTTGTCGCGGCGATTTTTCTCGCGCGGAGTTGCAATTCCAACTCTCTAGTGTAAACGAGATGCAAATCCGGTGCGATTTCTGTGCTCTCTTTTCTTCAAATCGCATGAAGTTGCAAAGATTTTCTAACATGTTTGAAATCCCCGCGACAAAAATCGCGGCAGATCGCGCCGAGTTGCCTAGTTTACATTAGTGATTTTGAGTTGACGCGTACGAGAAAAATCGCCGCGACTCGCGCAACAAAAATTGCAACAAAAATAGCAAGTGTAAACGGGCCTTTACTTTGAACCACGTTTAGTGGTCGGCTCAGCTAGTATAGTGTGGACGAAGTGTTGGAAACCCTCGTATTTCACTGCGCACGCGTGGGACAAGTACATCCTTTCGAACTAAGAAAAAATAAAACTGAATTGTTCATTTACTACGATTTTCGAGTAGGTCGGTAGGATAATCTCCTGCTTAGAATATTTGAGGGTTATTACGGCGAGAAAAAAGAGATTACGTGTTTCAGTAAGATCGATAGATCTTACAAAGACGTAACATTTGGCTCTAAATAAATAAAGTATATTTTAAACCTATGAGTATCGTTCTTATCGCTACATCACAGAATCCCAAAAAAGAATGTATAGTTCGTATCGGCTCTCACAGATTTCTTTACATGCGTTTACATGAGGGCGGTCTGAAAAAAGTCCTGACCGGCACGAGTTTATTCCGGTTGCTGACCCGACACGAACGACTGTCGAGTCGAAGACAGCTGTTGGCGTTCCAATGAACATATTTGGGCAGTGCATCGATGTGCTGAATAATAACCGGTACCGGTCTCACGTACTGCACGTAAACACGATCAAAAAGGTGGTGATTACATGAGAACGGTATGAACTCAGATCGCTTTGAGTTCGTACATGTTCGTACCGGTCTCATGTAATCAAGCCCTGCCCCGCTCTCAGATTTATTTATAATGAATAATTTATTTGTTTTTTATTTATTCCCCTCCTCGTATTCAAGTTGTTATTTTCTAATATATCGAAAGTGATCTATTGGATTCAAGAAAAAAACACCCACAGTAATTAGTTTTTTGGGCGGCGTTTCTGAATGTGATTGAATTCCCTTGTGCCATCCACAGCTTCTCGGAAGATCTTGTGTGATTGGATAGGCAGAAAAAAGCATCCCATTGTTTCCTCGTTCTATTGTATGACCCTCTATTGTTGTATTGCAGTGAGAGTATCAATCCAACAGGCTTAGATCTTACGAGAGCAGTATCATGCAATTCGTGTTGTAAGCACTTTTGCCGTTGGCGAAGAAGGGCGCACCACAGGCTGACATGTGGTTTGACTCAACGTTGAAGACAAACTAGTGAGCAAGAGCTGAGGCAAGTAGAACTATATCTTGGGCTCTATTTTGGGTTGGCTCCTTGCGTTACAAAACAATCCTAGAGTTTGCAGGAAAGATTTGTTGAAGATGTTATATTGAACAACTATACAACTATCCCCCGAAGGGGAAGTGAATAGAGGTGGATATATACTATAGACCTCTGCGCTGGGTCGAAACTCGCTTTGTTTTGCCGCCGTCCACAACCTTGGACGGTTTGCTGACCGGTTCTGGGGCCCACTATATGCGCACGCATATCTATACAGACGTTTTCCGCTGTGGGGCTCAAATAATATCAGCGGAAAATGTCTGTAGATATGCGTGCGCATATAGTGGGCCCCAGAAACGGTCAGCAAACCGTCGAAGGTTGCGGACGGCGGCAAAACAAAGCGAGTTTCGACCCAGCGCAGAGGTCTCTTTTCCTCGCGAACCTCAGCCAGCGAAATACAGAGAAAAGAGGACTCTGCTAGCAGGGTAACCGAGACGCAAAGCGTCGAGGTATATATCCACCGCTAGGCACCGACCCTGAGGGGGATAGTTGTTTTAGTATATACCAAATCAGTAGAATAAAATACGGTAAATTGAGGTTCAAAACGCAATATCGCGCACGAAACGAGCCGCCATTTTGAGAGTTTTCTCAAAACAGTAAATAGTGTTTCATATCTACTATTTCAGGAACCAATCAGAGCGCGCGAAAATGACTATTCACTGATTTGGTATATACTAATAAATTGCCTAATAAACCCAGCCAATTGCGCGACAGAATTAAGTTGCCTTTGAACTTAGCCTAAGGGCACACGTCGAATTGAAGGCGCGTCGATGACATTATTTTCAAAAGATACCGACTCATTACACTCTTCAAATAACAAATCATCTCATTAAAATGTATTCGGCGCGACTCCAATTATTCGTATGTCCTTGGCCTAAGTTGAGTCTGTTTTAATTATCTTCAACAGGACAACCAAAGTGCTGACAACGGTGAAAGGCTATTTATATCTGGTTTTCATCCCAGCAATCTGTAAGTTGGGCTTAGAACGTGTGGTCGACGGGGGGCGAAGCCATTGTTCGGGAATGACTAGCCTCGAAATCACGTGAAAACACAAAAGTCACTTTTGCACGAATTCCAGGCTAGTAGGAATTTCCTGGAATTTTAAAAATTCGTTTTCAAGTGGGGGGTCTGAATTTTGTGCCACGGGCGTACCCAGCGGGGGTTCCAGGGGTTCCACGACCCTGCGCCGCTGGGTTACCTGTGTTAGGACCTAGACCCAGGCCGACTCGCTCTCTCTGGTCGGCCATTTTGTCGTTGGATCATATTCTGTTGGTTTTATTTTCCTTAAATAAAGACGTCGTGTTAGAACTTCCTACTGTTATTTTGGCGCTGAGTGAAGTTTTGTTACAACCGGTTCGGCTCAGATAAAGCTTTTCGCGCAGAGAGCAAGACTTTTAACTTGCAGATATGGGAATATGACAGTGTTCACAATTAGTAAAGAATAAGAATCGTAATATTCTGAACCGCGAAATTCAAAATGTGAACAGAAAACGTTAGAAGACAGCAAATAAGCGATTATTCAGTACTCAACATGGAGTTACTTTCCCATTTGCAAAATAAATGTTATCTAAACTTGTTGGGGCTCCTATATAAGCACTTTGCCGGAGACTGAAAATTCTCGACTTTCATTGATGTCGAGTTATGAATTTATAATTGCCGATTCCGTGAAAGTGGGCGGTCTTATCCCTTTTTATACCGGGATCATCGTGTTTAAAACTGTATTAGTTCAGCGAGCAGTGGCGCATGATTGAAATTGAAAGTTTCTGGCTCTCTCTGGTTGCTCTAGTTCTTTCTTTTGGCTTGTCACGATAGATAAGCCACAGCAAACCCGCGCGCGACTCGACGTTAGAGCAAGGGGAGCCAATCAGTGTGCAAGATTTAGGATAGCAAAATCAGCGGTGTTCTTCTAAAACATGTTATGCATTTTATACAGATACTGTATTAACTTTTTGGCAAATCCAACTGGCAGCCACGCGAAAGCAAACTCGTTATCAAGAAAGTGCTGTCGTTTTTATGGCAAATCCGTGCGGGTTGCCTGTGGTGCTCAAAACGTGACTCAGGCCCCTCGGCGGGGGGCAAAAACAAAATGGCGACCAAGAGAAGGATGTTCTCGAGTATCTGCAAGTTTTGGTCAATTTTACTGCTTTTTCGCTAAGATATGAGGAAAAGTACTTACAGACCTTCCAAATAAGGTAAGGGGGATTTCCTAATAAGGAAGTTTTGCAACGTCGGCAAAACGACAGCTTTTGGTGAAATTTTCTTGATATTAAGTTACTCTCTATGCCGGCGAGCAAAGCTGGACCAAAGCTGGACAAAGCCTTGAGAAGCGTGTTTAGCAGGCGGCACTAAAACCACACTTGTCGAATGACGCACAACGGTGTCGGAACGAGAGAAGGACGCTCGTGGGAAAACAAGAGCTTCTATCTTGATGAGAAAGTAATACAGTTTCTGTCATCAAAGAACAACGTGTGCGTAAAAGGGGTGCTAAATATAGACCACTTTACTCTTGACTTTCTTGCTTGTTGTGATTTTATATCATATGCAATTTCCTCGACGTTGCGATACAGGTAACGTCTAACCTTTCTGTCAGTTTTTAAAATTAAACCGGCCTCGCATTTCCCAGTGTAAACGAAGTTTTTCGAGTGTCGAGGAGTTGTTTTTGTTCTTCGCCAGGCCGCGACTAGCCTAACCGTACTTATGCTTTGAAACACGAGCTTTTAAACCTCGCAATACAAAAAGCCGAAAAACCGAAACAATGTAACACTTTACAATCTCGAATTTCCAATTCCCGCCTAGTTGTTTTAATTATAAACCACGAGAAAAGGAATGATTATAAATTATACGACTGGGGAACAGTATAAAAAAGACTACGTATGGCATTTGCGAATCATAAAATATGTCTTGCCTACTGGTAGCAAAACTTGCCGTGCCAGGAAGGAAAGCAAATAAGTTTATATATAATTTTGATCCGAGACAGTAAACAATACTACTGAACCATATTCACACAGACCAACTAGATATGTTGTTTGCAAAACACGTATTACTATGAATTCTATGTTTTTCGAAGAAACAATTGTTAATCAACACAAGTCTGAACTGAAGAATGAAGCCAGGATCTATTGCACAGCTTTGTTCGTGGATGTTCGCATTTCCATCGATAACTGACGTTATTGCGTTATTGTTTGCTCAAAACATCCGCTATTTGTTACTTGAATAGCAATAAAAAAGGAGTATTATCAGTAATCTTTCTCAGTAATAAAAGGTTTGTGTGCCACAAATTACAGAAAAGAAAGTTTTCCTCGAGCACAAATCTAATTGCACCACCCCAACAGATAATAGGCCCTTCCCATGTTTTCAGGATCGCAGCAAGTTGGCAAAAATCTATCCACACTAAAAAACGCACCTGAAAATTGCAAATTTGCCAAGTCTCAGAAAAAGAAATGTTGTTATTTGGTCAGGATACAGTCCCGTGAATTTCTGAAAATTAATATTTTGTTCGCTAGAGGAAAACGTCTGCCAAAAAATTTCAGGGCTCTTTGCCATTTTCTCTAAAATGGTTCCTTTGAATCACGTTTGGTCAGTTTGGCGTCCCTGTGGACCGCCCTCAGACCCCGTCCATCTAACGCGTTTTCGTTGAATCCGTATACTTTTTGATAGGTTTAGGCCTTCCGTTCACACTAACACGCCGATCGTTTTCATCGAATCCGTATAAGTTCGAAAACGCTCTCGAAAGTGAATAAAAACGAATCCATATACAGATCGTTTTAGTGTGGGCGGTCGACTCCGGGAAAAAATGAAAACGATAATGTCAACTACCACTTGATTTGAGACTGTCCTTGCACACGCCAACACCAAATAAAAACTGATCGCTTGTTGGAGCTAAATCTCCCGTGGACAAGGCCTCAGTCCCTGGCTATCTACAACTATATACGTTTATATTTTGTGATATTATACGTTTATAGAAAAGACAGAATAAATCTCACCTTTTGTCGAATACAACTCAAGGATCACTCTAAAAACACTCCCAACATCGCCTGGCGAATACCAAGCTGTGTCTATTTTGTAAAATTATATCCACGTAAGTGAGCTATGGCACCAAAACGATTACCACTGACGAATCCTTGATATCAGTTTTGTGTATTAAAGTTTTACTGCGTGGAATAGCGATCGCCCGGTACGATAGACTTGGATTAATGGAGCGCGAATGATTCTCGAATAATTGCTATCAGTTATTACAAAAAAGAGATAAGAAAATCCACTGAGTTTTTAGAATCTTGCTACTGGCTAACCTTCGGTCATGTATGGCACTTTTCCATTTCAGTAAAAACAACAAACTGACACTTCTTATCGCCTACAATGAGCAGCAATCGGTCACGTCCACAGAGAAGCAATTACGTAGTTTCTGAGGCAAAAATTCAGCGAAAGAGCAAGAAAAGAAAATTACTTTCAAAATTTCTCCCACGAAGACATTTTTTTGCGATACAAAATAAAAGCATCTCTGGCTTTTTTATTTGTTTTTTGAGAACAATAAATGAGTACAAACGATTGTTCATTTAAAGGGTAATTTTCAGTGTTCTAGTATCGAGATGCATGCGGATTTACATGTAACCGTCAAGCCGTTCCAGATGGAAAATAGAGGAGTTCAATAACTTACTGTGAATATGTGTTATCCTACTAAACAACCAACACACACTTCTGAAGAGACCAAGAGAACATCTTGAAGAACATTTTTTTAAATGAATTTCTTTCTTCCTTCAAACTACTCTCAAAGGGTTCATTTATATTGCTCCCAAAGATAACCAAAATAAAAAGTTGATTTTACCTTCACGAAAATTGTTAGGTTTCGCAGACTGAAGTCTTAATATTATAAACCAAATGTAAATTCTTATAAAGTCTTATTTATAGTGGTAGTGCACTTAGCTACACACATCTTTTTTCACAGACACTCCACTTGAATTGAAAATAAACATAGAGGGAAACCAGGTGGCTATCTACAAGCGTGTCCGAGAAGTCGATCCCAGCATTGCAGATTTACAGCACCGAGAAAGAAATCTCATGCCAGTGGTTAGTGAGTGGGACTCGAACTAGGATCACCTTATTGCAAGTCCGACGACGCTAATGATTCGAGCCTGGTATCGCAAACACTTATGCTTCTATTTTCGGTAATCTTTAGCTTTGCCAGCATTTGAAATGACGAGACAATTAAGAACTGTCAAGAACTCACATTCACTTTGTCACTTTGGCAAATGAATTTCGCGACAACTCCAATCTGTCCAATATACTTCAGGAGAATTGCTATTAAACTTCAAGAGAATTTCTATAAACTGAAAGATATTTTCTTATAAACTGAAAGAGAGTTTCTTATAAACTGAAAGAGACTTTCTGATAAACTGAAAGAGAATGATAATGTTCTTACCTCCAAAATAATCCAACAAACTTATCGAGGATCATGAAGCAAAACAACGCAGCAAGAACGTGGAAGTGACAAGAGGTCGTCGATAATGTTGCAACGCTTTTGAGAACGCGACTTATAAAGCCAAATGTGTTTACTTTTCCCCAAATGACTGTTTTTGAGGCTGTCTGAAGCAGCACCAGGATGATAACTTGTGGGAAGACAGAGAGATTAAACACTCAACAGGGGCAGAACCTTTGCTCTTAAAACACATTAGGTTTTGCGATATCAAGATGAGTTCAACTTATTTGTGCAGGGAATGTTAAATGCATAATCCGGATGCTTATGTGGCGTATGTGGCATCCATGTTGTCATATTGTACTTATAACTAAATGAAGGGAAAAAATGGGACTTTTTTAAGCTCTGATCAGCCACATGGCTCCAAGTTCCCACTGTGCGCACTTAGTTTTCTCCAGATCTTAGACATCAACATGAGGAAACTAAGAAACTTAAGTAATAAGTATAATGACCACATAGGGCCTATTTTTGATATTACACTTTATCATTCCTTTCTTTCGTTGTGTAAGATCCCTAAAATACGAATGTAGAATGCTTGTCTCATTGTCTGACTATAAACTGAGTAAGATAATCTTAGATTATTAATCCAGCTCTAGCTAAAGAGATTTTCTTTATATTTTCTCTCAATGAAATGAATATTAGGGACGAAGGTGATAGATTGGCATACCAGTAAGGGTCCATTTTGTCATTTTCTTCGAAGGGGTCCTTGACCAATAACCCGTCTGCGAAAACTGCGTTGTGACTCCTTTCTTCAAAATAAAAATAAATTTATCTTCAAGTCAAATTTTGGATACATTCTTTATTCGCTGTTCCAGTATACATACATGTAATGAAAGGAAGGTTTGCTGCGCTTTTGTGTAGTGAAAGTTTACTGATTTCTGCTCTTGTCATTTTGCTTGTTCTTGGCCCGAAGCTGCGAAGCGGAAAGTGCAAAACACTTTTTAAACGTTTTATCTCGGTTCAAAATGAGGAAATTTAAACCAATTTAAACCTTTTCCAATGCGATTTTGCATCCAATGTCCAAGCAATCCTACAAGCCCACATACGAAATCTTATCTCTTCGTCTATCACGGATATAGCCGAGCATGTTAAACATGCATGCGACATTATAATGTGTTTACTGCAAGAAGTTAATGTGCGGCTAGAAACGTGCCTTATTTGGGGGAGCACCCATACTTGCTCTCATGTTGCAAATAATTTTCATCTGTTTCAAATTCCTTTCACGCTTCTGCTTGCCTGATGTGCAATATTTTAGCATTGGCAAAAAATCTGCCCTCCATTTGGGAAAGCACTTATGTTTCTCGCTTTATCGCTTTGTAACGGATCAATGATAAACTGCGACAAACAAGAGGGGGCGGGGAACTGTGGTTATTTTACAAAAACCGACAAGGCGTGACATCGAGTGATATCTTTTGGTTTAGTGGATCGCGCGATCGGAAGAGCTTTTCAGGTGGTTCACTTATGGTTCTAATTGCCAGTATCTGTATTTTTGCAGTCAAGGTCGTTTTTCAGTTTTTTTTTTTTGTCAAAGCTGAAACTTACCTATGCGCATTGGATCAAAACAATACATATGTCAGCGCGAGATCGAGTTTGATATCTACTTCGGTTTAATAGACCTCCTCGGCTTGGGCGTAATGTTTTGCCCATTTCAGATCATGTGGCATTCCCATGAGTATTTTCTCTTTGTTTGGAGCTTTCATATTCATACATCCTTCGGTGCGTAGCAGAAAAACAAAGAAAGAATACTCATGGGAATGCCACGTGATCTGAAATGGGAAAACATTACGCCCAAGCCGAGGAGGTCTATTTAATTAACGAAACCATTGCCAACGCGAGGATATGAAAATGAATGTGAAATGTATGCACTTTGTTTGCAATAAATGTCATGTAGATACTGCAAATTAGTTGACTGGACATGATAATTTATTCTTTATTGCTCATCCCTAGAGTGCAATTATTGCAGTTGTCAGGAATGGGCCATGCAAAATAGCAAATGCCGATACTTTTGAAAAGGATAGTCCATAGGCGAAGGAACTTTCAGAGTGACGTGAGTGACTGACACTGGCTCTTTACATCTAAAAACAAAGTTTCATATTTGATTTACCAAATTCAATCGAGAACATTGCTCTATATTCTCTAAATCAGCCGATGGAAATGGATGCTTTCTCCAACTTGGTATGTTGCTATGCTGTCAAAATGGCGGCTGACACAGGCTCTTGAAAGTCACTGAATTCGACGCAGAAACGCAGATCATACGGCTATATTACCTGATACCAGATCTGGCGCGTTTCGACCAAAGTTCTGGGGAGACCTGAATTTCCCGTTTGAGGGGGGAATTATGCATGGTTATCTATACGATAAGTAAATTTCATCGATATTCACGAAACATTTTCATTTCGAATTATTTCGACTCCAGTGACCAAAAAATACAGTGGAAGGTTTTGTCACGTGTCGTTTCTGTGACGTCACCAGTCACGTGTCGTGTCTGTGACGTCACCACTTTCTAGAGCGTGTCGCCAGAGGGTTAAAACCGTCGAGAGGCATTTGGTGTGGCCTGCTTGTGACCAGGACCGAGAGCTCATGATTTCATGTGAATTAATTTAAGGCTGGTTCCCATATAATAGCGCCGATCTCTTCAGTCTCGCCAGTCGCATGAAATAGTGCCACACGCGAAACATGAGATTATATGGAAACACATCTCTTGTGATCGGAAGAGACTGAAACGATCGGGGCGATCGCGATCGCGCGTATAGAACACTGTTCTATCCAGGAGATCGCATGCGATCGCATGCGATTGAATGAGATTATATGGAGACATTCAAAAGCGTTCGAAAGCGACTGATGCGATCGGAATGTATCCCACAAGTCATTGTTTCGAGACCAGCAGTCATCTCGGTCGCGTACACTTTCAAAATGGCACACAAAACATTCATATTCTATGCGATCGGTGAGATTATATGGAAACATACGATCGCATCGAATCGCATGAATCTCATGGATCGCGTGTGCACTATTTCATGCGATCGGCGAGACTGATCAGACCGAAGAGATTATATGGAAACCAGCCTTTAGAATCACTGACGGCGGTTTTTAGTTTGCATATTTAATTTCTAGCTAGACTTGAAGTATTCTTTATTCGTCATGTGAATCTTATGGGACAGTGCTTATATGATTTATGAAGTTTGGTTCAAATCCTTCCGAAACTTTGAACGTTGATCAAGTGACTTCTGGTGCTTAAATCATGTAGAAAAATGTATTCTATGTTTAGCTCTTCCGTACAATCGATTTCATGCGATTTCTGAAAGGGTAATATGAGTGACACAGCTATAAATTCATGCGACCACAATACAGGGAAAGTGTGCTTTTGAGATATCTACAAATACTTTTTATACCTTTTGTTAAGTGTTTATCTGGTGTTTATCCGTATTCCCTAGCTGTCTGGGCGCGTACGCTTTTAGCGCTTTACCGAGAAAGTTTCGTGAAGAAATAGCGGTAAACAACTATGACTCGTGAATCTAACCTTATTATCAGCCGGCTGTCTGCAGTTTCCCGCGCTTTTTGCCGTCTGAGTACAAGCGAGACCGCGATGGACAGGATCGAGGCCTGTCTCGAGTTCCGGAAAGCGCCTTATATGAATACTGGCTCAAATGCAACAGGATAAGTGCAGTAGTGAATGTAATGTGGACCTCGCACAAGTGAGACAGCACGCGGCTAGACACCTCTTGTAGGCAGGTCTCAGACATTGGGGGCGAGACAACCCGGAGAGACTGAAATCAAATCGTGGATTTTCCAAAACTAAACTCATAAGTTTCAATCTTGTTGTTATTCTCGAGGTTTAGCTTTCAAACAGAGAGCTGTAATTAAGAATATGAGCTTAATATTCTCTATTTCCCCTGAACGAGCAGGAGGATACAGCGCACACGTAATAGCTAAACCTGCGGGAAGACAGGCGTCCTAGACTGAAGTAATAATAAAAGCAAGAAGGTTTTAGGAAAGTAATTACTTTTTACGTGTGTAAGAATTGGAAGACAAAACGTAGAGAGAATGCTATTGTGTTTTTAGGACCAGAGGACATTCCGTGCTGTCAGCTGCTATGGTTTGCTAAGTCAGGGATAGCGGCAGCAATATTACACTTTTTACAGCTACTTTGTAGTAAGGCTAATTTAGTCGTGAAAATAGAAAACGGATCACTGGTCAATAAGTATCTGAGGGCCTGTTTACATTAGGCGAGCTAATGCCTAATTTCCTACAAATTTTTGCTTTATTTTTACTTGAGAAAACGGGATGGCCCGCGCTTACCGAGTTCTCGGCTGGAGCAAACGGAAACCTGGGCAAGCGGCGGCTGAGGCGGGCCATCCCGTTTCCCCGTCTCTCGTCCGCATGCGAACTCAGTACAAAACCGCTAATTATGCGAATCAACGGCTCATGTTAGCGCCGGTCCAACCCGTCAAACTTTCACGTGACAAGCGGCTGTTTTTTCTCATGTAAACGTAAAGAAAAACTCAGCATTCTTTTCAAACCCGGGGCCCAAAAATTTAGACCCCCCTAAAATGCAAGCCCAAAAATTTTGACCCCCCTCAAATAGCCCCCCCCCCCCCTCGTAGTGTTACGTAGTGTTACTGTTCTGCCATGTGAATAGAAAAATCACATAGTTTTTTCCAACTCTTAAAAGAGTTGATTTATCCACTACTCAAAACTCCTAATCACCATTGAACTAAGGGACCGGTCATTATTTATCGCCTGGGAACGAATCATGATGAAAGGAACGCGCGACGTTTTGCAAAAAGAGAGGAACGCATTCTTCTTCTGTGGCGCGCGAAGCGCGCCCAGATTTAAAAAAACACATTTCTTTAAGCCCCAGAGAAAAGGCTGATGAACATTTCATTTTTTTGGAGAGTTAACAAAGGCTGTAAATTCTTTATGCGCGCAAAGCGCGCCCTAAGGAAATTCTTATTATTCACGCGCGTAAAATGCGGCCCGATGAATTTCTATGCTTGTAACGTCGAACTCGCGCTGACCTAAGGTGCCAGTTCTTCCAAACATAGTAGCGACTGACCGCCAGGCTTTTTCAAGTGGGGGATTATTTTTTGGAGTTATTGGCTTCGTTGCGCATGTTCTCTAAAGTGTATTAGATATTCGCGCGCCGAATTTTTTTTGAAAACGGCACATGATATTATCAACGTCTGTTTCTATGCAGTTAATGAATAAAAATGATTTTACTAATCAGAATCTTGTCCATGCTATTGCAGCCATCAATGTCACCCTGTCTAACAATCAGCGTCCAAACAAATTTGGCCCCCCTTCGAATGTAAGCCCAAATATTTGAGTCCCCCTAAATCGGCGCCCAAAAAAATCAAAGCCCTCCCCCATATATTTGCCCCCTCCCCCGTTAAATAATGACCACTCCCTTACTTAATACACAGCTGTGTTTAGTTCATAATAGACCTCCTCGGCTTGGTCGTTTGTTTTGCCCATTTCAGATCACGTGGCATTCCCATGAGTATTCTTTCTTCTTCTGCTACGCACCGTAGCATATATGAATATGGAAGCAACCCAAACAAAGAAAGATTATACAAATGAATGCGACGTAATCTGAAATGGGACAACATACGCCCAAGCCGAGGAGGTCTATTTGATCGGCTGACAGATAATGAGAGGTGGAATGCAAGTAAACGCAAATACACATACTTTTCGCACTCATTTGAAGCCCCCTCTAACACCTCTAACAGAACTACAGTTTGTTTCCATGTCGTAAGACCCTCTATTCCGACTTTTGATATCGGTGTAGAGAGCTTCAACATAGGCTACGCGTAAAGTGTCCTTCAGAGAGGCTCAGAGCTGGACAAAATATTTTGTGAGAAGTATATTTTTTAAAGTGTACATGGCAAACGCATTAGGGCCGTTGCAAGCCTCCAAAAACTGGGCGGCAAGGCATATAAATAACACTAAGCAGTTTAGTTTATGTGAAATTACCGCATGTTTTGGGTGAGCTTTGATATGCAGGGTGCAAAATAGAGAGTTTTAAATATTGTGTGGGGAAAAACTGGGGGGACGCCCCCCCCCCCCCCCCCCCCATCCCACGGCCCCTGTAAGCGCTACGGCACTGCAACATATACTTTCTTGAATGACACACGGTGACAGCAATCGAGTTTCGATTTTTGCTCAGTCTAAAATGAAAGTAGTTTGATCAGCTTTGTCATCAAGTTGTACAAACGTATTATATTTCAAATCTCCATTTCGGTTTTATTTTGTGAATTGATGCTCAAGTTATCAGTCGTTATCTCATTCTTTTTGCACTTTAAAAGGAAGTTGAATTTATTGAACTTCATTGGAAATAATAAATTTTCGTACATCTCATAAGTTCTCGTTAAGAAAATTCTAAATCAAAAATAATTTAGAATTCTTTTGAAGCTACCGAAAATAGGCTTGGTAGGTTTTCCTATTCTTTTTAAAAATCCTGCTAATGAAGATGCTTTCAACTTGTGCAATCCATGAATATTAAAGATTGACTTATGCAAACACAAACAGATTCGCGGAATCGGATAAGACCTATTTAATACTTGAATACTTACTTGGAAAGCAGCAATTTTAAAATCAATTTGCTAAAAGGGGAGAAGCATAAGCACATTTACGTTGACCCATAACGCCGTTTTATCTTAATTAAAAATGTTTGCAAAAAGGAACTTCTTCTCCAAGCAAATGCGCACCATACTATTCGATATTATTTTGTAAATAATTTTAGGAAACTTACAAGTTGACTGCTGAGGTTTTGTGCTCTTAAGATTACAATTTTGGTAAGCATTTATTAAAGCTAAAAAGCAAACAAAAACAACGGGCATTTGCTATATGCAAAACGTTTTTCTCAACGTTTGCACAACTCCCTCACTATGCTATGGTTGTAACAAATAGCAAAACTTCGACTCGTTTTTGATTCTTCCTTCCTCATTCGAATCTCTTGCCTTCAAATTTTCAGCAAGGAGATTTCTTTCATCTCGGGTAAAATTCTCAATGAAAATCAACGGAGTTTTGCTTCCAGCCAGTGCACTATCATTTTTGTCAGAAATGTTCAAGGACTGACAAAAATACAATTCAATTGCCCTGGGATAACTCAAGGCTTCTTTCTTCATGGGAAGATTTCTTAATAATCCGGCACTTTCACACATCGGCTAATAGTTTCTGCTCGTGTATAATCACGTGTATAATTAGCTTCGTTGAGCGCATTCGCCTTAAAACATTTCAACCCTTCTCATTTCTGTTCTATCCTGTGAGCAGAGGATTCTGTCAGTCGCTTACCTTGAGGCCGCTCGCGTCGCTGGTCTGTCGCGTTGTAGTGTTTTGCCCTACAATACGACATACCAGCGACGCGAACGGCTTCCATAAAAGGTACTGACAGAAAATATAAATCTCTGCTCGAATGGTATTTCTATTCAAAAACGTTTCTGAATCCTAGCATGCTCACTTTGGAGTCCTTACAGCTGGAGCGAGTAGCTCATACAATTAGCTTGCAACTTTTTCCTAGCCAATCATATCTGATAGCTTTCCTCAGTCGATATTTGTGAAGCTGCTTGCTCGACGATAACTCTCCTAATCAGAGAGTATTAAATGACCTGTTATGATGTGTATTATTTTTTGCCATTTACTTTCTTCATTCAAGCAGCAAAAACCTCAACATAAAAACATACTTCAAGTCAAAATAGTGTTGGGTGTGAACTTAATTGATTCGACTGTTATCTTACACAGACAGTGACACAGACAACCCCATTTTAGCCCCATTGTGTTTGTCGAAAAGAAAGAGTAAATCAGAGTACTATTTCATTAGCATCACAAGGAAATGTACCCTTATTCTTCGCAATTGTCTTTTAGCAGCTCAAGTGCCGACCATTGATGTAGCGTTTTTCAAGAAGTTTCTCGTTAATTCCCTTATTCGCTCAATTTATTCTACTATTGTTAGTTTCCGCTTTCTTCCCATTTTTTTTTCATTTTTAATATTGAGAAATCTGAGAAGAGAAACTTTCCAGTTGCTTTAAGTATCACAAATGCTCAATTCACGCCATTTCTTGTCCAAAAGCGCATTCAATGTCAAGTGTCTTCGACAACTCTAGACGGAGGTCTAAGACACCGTGCTTACGCATTGTTCATTCCGTCATTTCAATGAAAGTTTAGATATCCTAGGTCGCACGTTTCGCTGCAGTTCTTGAACATTCTTTTATATTTTATTGTGTTGAAATTAGAGCCGGTCACACACAACTAAAGATACAGTAAATAAACTCACCTGTTTCCTTTGTTTCTTTTCACCTCATATCTTTCTACTTCTCATTTGCTCTCATCCCAAAGTGTTTTGTTCTCAGTAACGTTTTCAAAGTTATTCTTACAACTGAACGCTGTTTAGAAGTGTTAACAACAGATTCTTATCTTCGTAAGAACCGACAAAGAGCCGAATCATCAGCTAGCTTTGTTTAGAACTGTATAAACATTCACCGCCTTCTTTCAAGTGAAGTGAAGGTGTCTCAAGGTTTATGTGAGAAGGTCATTAGAATAGCGAATGGACTAAAGCAAATAAATCCATTCTCGGGTTACATCCTGTCTAAATTGCCGAAGAGGTACATTTCTAATTAACACATGCCAACTTCTGTTGTGATATTAGTAAAGATCCGGCTATCTAATTGAGAAATTTCATTAAAAATACGTCACCCAGAGAGCAGTTATTCTTGCTAGATTTTCCCCACCACTGCTTCATCAACGGGGGGTTTCCATTAAAACAATCTAGGGAGACTGTTGTGCTGTTTTGATAACATTTATAGAAAGGGAGCTTAATGAAAAAGGACTTAAAAACAAGAAAGAGAATACCCCAAACAATTAAGAACATTGTCACTGCGAGTTCGGTTTAATGAAAAGTGATATGTATGAATGAATGGAAATATATGAAAGAGCGAGATGTCACTTAACGATTCCGCTCTCAAAAATGACAACGGGAAACGCAATAAATACCACAACGTGTTAATAAGACATTCAAAATCCATTTTTCCTTCCAAATGAATTGTCGTTCTTCAAAGAAGAAGAGGGACTTGCTGACAGATAGCTTATTGGCGGCTTTGGTCAAGAGATTTAAGAAGTCGTAAAATGGAGTGGAATTTTAATTATATTAATATATCGGGGAACCCCCTCGTCACGTACCAAGAGTATGCTTGTGTGCGTTAGTTAATAGTTTTAATCCAAATGTTGACCGCGCCTAGTTGCTGGTGCATTTATTCGGATTAAAATCGTCGTCTACACTAACTAGTTTTTGCCACGTGCAACATTACCTGTCAATACCCTTATAGGTAAATCCATTACCCGATTCAGGAATTCCACACTAAATCTCACGCGAAAAGTCGATATCGCCCGAGTCGCGCAGCGACAAGGGCGATATCGATTTTTCAAGTGAGATTTAGTGTGGAATTCCTGAGTCGGGTAATGGATTTTCTTTGAATCCCATGCCGGAGGTTTTATTGATTTAATAATTTACAAAAAAAGGCTCCAGTTACGCGCGCCAAGGAACATTGCCAAACTGTTTATTTCATCTACCAATTTCAAGAAAAATGCTGAAATTTCGTTGACGAGAAAAAGTTTCATACAGTGTTTGAGAGAGTTTAAAACTGCAGAAAGTAATTGTTCTCGCTTGATAAATTGTAAATTTGTCGTGTTGAAATTTGATTTCGTGGGTGTCCTGTGTTTTCATTGAATTCTACTTGCAGCCATGTAATTCCACAAAAAAATCTCCCTCGATTTCAGCCAATCAACACGCGAGATAGGGTCATAGCATGGGATTCTATAAAGAATTAAGCACTGCCTAAAACCGTAGCTCCCAATAGACCAAATCGGCTATTATTAAATTTTTCCCTCGATTAATTTTCCATCCACCCAAAAGGAATCATCACATGATCTGAAGAGATTTGGTGGCAACTGAGATAAATACCACGCGCGTTTCTCGCTCGAATTCTGATTGGCTCTCGACCATAGGTACAAACAAGTATATACAACAGAACGCGCCATAATCAGCGTGCGCGCTAAAAACAACCAATGAAAACACCGTTTGGCTGCGTATGCGCACTGTATTCCTATTTATTTTTGCCTTTTTGTTGTGGTATAAAACAAATGTCCTTTGATTTGCCGTGGTATGTCGTCTTATTTACACCACGGAATGACGCAATAAAGTGGTCAAAATGTACGGTTGTGGAAGCCCTAAATGTAATAACTGGCCCTAAGTGTAATAAAGGCCCCAAGTGTAATAAGAAATGGCCTTAAGTGTAATAAAGGCCCAAAATGTAATAAAAATTGGCCCTAAGTGTAATAGAGGCCCCAAATGTAATAAAAATTGGCCCTAAGTGTAATACTGGCAATGATCATACAAACTGGCAAGGGTAGCGACTTTTGTAAGTTCCCTAGAACAGGGATACAGAATAGAGGTTTAAGGTCAGCTTCTCGAAGAGTAGCAGCATACACCTAGTGTCGTGTTCCATGAGTACCCCGAAGTCGATACTTAATATTACAACTCAGAAGGTTTAAGGCAAGGCACTCGCTAGGATGGTCATAAAACTTAGGGGGTGGTCTATATTCGATACGTTTGAAGATATCATTACGGTAAATATTTCAGCTTGTAGGGAATATCAAAATTAGCATATTTACATTAACGTTTCTATGACAACGTTAAATATGACCTTTGAACTCACAGTTTAAACATTTTCACAAACTGCCACTGTAGACAAGGAAAATGCATAGCTAGTGAACATTTCTCTATTGCGAATAAAGGGACTTACCTAAGGGTTCATTAAGCTAATTGGAAATCGTGCACAGCATTTATAATTACAAAGTTATTAAAAGGATATCAAATTTCACTTGTCCTAAAATAGGGTTCCTATTGAGAAAGTCAACATATCCAATTAGATCAATGATGCCTGCCACAACCTGAATCACTTCACGTTTCAAAATTCTCGGCAATTTAGCCTTTCCTTGTCCACAAAGCCAGTTTTAAAAACCGTTGAAATTCAGAGTTCAAAGGTCACATTATATGTTGTCATAGAAACGTTACCGAAAATATATCAATTTTGTGAACCTCTACAACTTGAAGTCTGTTCTGCAATGATATTGTTAAGACTTTGGAATATAGACCACCCCCTAAGTTTTTTCGACCAGTTTTTGCAACAACCTTGCCTTAAACATTCTGAGAAAGCCCGCGGTGTTTGCTTCAAATTAAACCCCGTTTACATGCGGTAGAAATATCCGTCCTAGTTGGAGTGACAAATACGGTATTTTGGGACTTTAAAAAGTGGCTGCTCAATAGAGGATGGCCGCTTAATTGAGGTATCACTGTAATATATTGATATAACAACGCTGGCTTATTCCAACTAGGACGTTGTATGGTCATTGCCATTATTACACTTAGGGCCACTTTTTATTACACTTGGGGTCTTTATTACAGTTAGGGCCAATTTTTATTACACTTGGGGCCTTTATTACACTTAGGGCCATTTCTTATTACACTTGGGGCCTTTGTTACACTTAGGGCCAGTCATTACATTTAGGGCTTCTACACCGTTGACCCACTCGGCTGCGTCTCGCCTAAAAAAATAGCGGTCCTGTCCTTACCCTTATTTTCCTTTAAACGCCTTAAAATGCCAAATGTCGAGATAAAAAACGGCGACTTTAGGACCCAGGTTAGGCCTGGACCCGCTCTAGAGTGGCCTTCGTGCGACCCGTTATTTTCTCTAATTCAGTTGAAAGAATACCAGTGATTGCCTTGATACTGATTTTATGTAATTTATGACACTTAAGTCTTCCTGTTTTTGTTATTGGCTTGTCTCTGAAATGTTTCCGTCCGTTTCGCCTTCCTTGTCGCATACAAGGAGTATCTTTATATATACACGTACATATAAGAAATCTATTGCCTGAAATTCAATATATGAGTCCCATTAATTTTAATACCCATCGATTATATTCCACATTAATCCTTCTACCTCACGTACAAAAACATGCTCCCGTGTTAAAACAGTTTGGAGTTTTCTATGAGTTATTATTAATAACTTTCAGTGTAATTAGCGTTTGACGCTTAAATGAAATAGCAAAATATGACCAACGTCTTGACCAATCAGCGCGCGGAATCGCTTGAGTAATTATACTAATATACTTTATGACTGTAGTTGGCATTTGTTTTCAAAGTCATTGCTGTGGCATCAATATACCACACTTCCCACGCTTGCGCCAACACCTATATCCCTATATTACTCAAAGATAACGCATAGTAGAACAGGATATTTCTAAATCGCTAGTTTGTCATTTTGTTGTAGAATATCAATTTCGTTGTGCAAACACACGTGCGAAAAGAAGGATATATATATTTCCCTTTTCATTTTAAACGATATATATCGATCATGAATGTTAACCCATTATGCTATACACGTCATTTATTAATAGTCTAACACCATGATCAGAGTTAACAAGGTTTTCTTGCCTCCAAAATGCATGATTTTTTTTTACTGTGATAAACACTTACGATCTAGTGATCACTTGGTTACTGGTATTCAGTTTTATCCTTGGAACAGTCTCCTCTTGGTAGATAAGGAATTAAACCAGTTTAATTAAACTACCCTTAGACTAGTGCCGGTGTGAATAGGGAATAAGGGTCTCACTGTGCTTCCCCTTGAGCTCCCTTGTAATGGAAGCAGTTTGACGGAAAGCATTCTCGTACCCAGAGCTCCCCGGCTCGTCCGCTCGCAGGGGAGGCTCTGGGGACATCCGTATTGTTCTTCCGTATTGTTCTTCCACACCTGCGTTACCAGGAGGCTTTGAATGCCTGTGGGCTACAAAGCCTCTCCTCTCGCAGAAATGGTTTATGCTTTAAGTTCATGGCCTCCGCTAGGGAGTACGAGCCTCTAAAGGTCTGTAATTACTGGAAGTGTAACACGAAATGCACATGGTTATTCACTTAGGTCAGGGACTGTGAGTACAACAACGGGACGCATCCCGACTACAAATCGCTTTGGTGACTTTGTATCACATTGATAGATTTTTGTAATTATTGTTGCTAGATATTGCTGACCCGTTGCTTTAATTCAGTTTCAACTGCAATGGCATTCGAATAAACCTATTTATTATTTATTATTATTATTATATTATCCATTTGAAGGCCGTCGCTGATCGGTTGATTTTGAGCGTTGGAGCATGTGTGCTGAAGGGTCTTTCTCTCAGCGGCTCAGTATTAAATCTCGCGCATGCGTCAGTGGCTGTCACCAGAGCCTCCCCCGCGAGGAGTCGAGCCGCGGAGCTCTGGGTACAAGAATGGATGGAAAGCCATGGGTTTTTAGATGTATGACTGCGCTTGCGCGAACATTGTGATGAAGCTCCGCTGGCCAAGATGATGAAAGAACATGTAAAAGCACAAGATTCGGAAAGACCACGAGGTTCGGTCGGCTGTGATCGATTTCTTTCTTTTTACATCTTTTGCTTTGGCTCAAGCTGAAAACATACTGCTTTAGAATTGGAGTCCTCTTTCGCCAAGGCTAAAAAATGCATTCTTATAAAACTATTACTGGATCAAATGGAATTGAAATGGAATGACTGGAATGTCATTTAAAAATGGCATGTTGCTGAAAATGGAAATAGGAAAAGATGAAACAGGGAAAACGTATTCCGATGCGGAAGCGCGTAATAATTTCGAATCAAGCTCGCGTAAACAGTCATATCGTCTCGAGAAGGAATGTTTACCGGAATAACCTGTTTGTTAGCTTTGCAGAGCAGGCATAGTCCGTCGGATAGAGCAAATTTTCGAGGAAATTTCGCATTTTAGGCTAAAGCCCCATTATTTTTTTTCGCTAATCAGCCGGGCTAGCAGGAGAATAATACACTGTGACATCGGGCAGTCCGGTTCATTACCAGTTTTGGTAATATCAATTTTGCTCATTACGCATGCATAATAGGACAAAATGGCGGCTGTAGCTGATATTAGCGTACCCTTCATAAAATGTACATTTTCTTCCTCTAGAACGTCCCTACCCATGAACCTTTGCCTGAAAGACATGACAAGGGCGACAGGAACTCCATATTGCTTGCGAAACTAACGAAATCGGAGCGAAGTACGAAAATATTTGAAGATTTACTGCTGCCTCTATCAAGTTTTTACACTAATTTTTGCCTGATCGTACAGGGAAAAGGCCGAATTGAAGTAGGTTCCACCCATATTTACAAAAAATGCACCCATAGGCGTGAAAATATAGTAGTTTTGCTTCCTATATATACAAGAATTACTTGGGTACCCGGCGATTTCGTGGGGTACTCGCGATGTGAAGTCAAAATCTCTTCGCCATCGGTAGATGTACTCGAAGCGAGTATCAACGCCACGTCAGAAGTCGAGCCATTTATATGTGCTGGTCTCGTGAAGTCGATAATAACTACCAGAGGAAAAAGGCAAGGGGAAGAGCTCATCAAAGATCAGCAAGGAAACGAGTTTCTGCGTTCAGTTCCATCGTCTTTGGTTTTGATATGGACCCGAGAGCTCGGATTAGCGTGTATAAGCTTAATTATCACCAGCCGACAAATGACCCAAATTATAACAGGGTAAATACAAAACCCCATACAAATATGGCGTACCCTTTTAAAGTTATAAGGCACTGACCAACTAAACTCGAAGCGAAAGTCCGCGGTTTCAGCATCGTTAAACAAAATCAACTGGTACACAAACGAAGCCTAAAGGGCACTCGATTTTGGCAGGGATTCGACTGCGCCATGCAGTGACCAACGGCCAAGCCTTGAAACAACGGATACTGAATAGCCAGGAGTTTTCTGTTCACCTAGTCTTCTGTTTTCCATTGCAGATGAGGCTAATTTCCTCGATAGGACGACACATAAAGCCGTGAAGGGCGAAGTGAAAGCAACCCCGGGGCGATGCCAAAAACCCGCTCGAATGATAACAGCCGAGACCGTTCAATGGTTTCAAGGGTCTGTTCTTGCCTTACAAACTAAAATACATTACTTCTCTGTCAAAATACTAAGGCCGGGTAACGAGGATGATTTTCTGTGAGTCCTGTTCGATTTTATAGCCGTCGTTTTATTAAGCGCTGCCAGTTTTGTTTTGAAAGTACATGGAACTACAGTGGGGGGAGGGGGAGAGTTCTGTGATCTGATTGGCCGAGCGGTTTGTTTACAACATATTACCAAAACTGGTAATGAACCGGACTGTCGGGTATAATGTAGAAGATTGATATATTACCAAAGAATGTGTAGGAGAGTTAAAGGCCCATCACCAACCGGGAGCCTTTGCGCCCCGTTTTCTTTTGTTTTCAAATCGATCCATTGTTTTTCCGGTGCTCTGATTGGCTAACAGTTTGCAAAGGCTCTCGGTTGGTGATGGGCCTTTAAGAGCGAGGAAAAGTACAAAATGATACGAGCACAAACAATATAACGGTATAAAGACAAAATGTATTACTACCATTTGCGTCTCTCCGTCAATTTTTTCGCGAAGGTTTACTTTTCAAACGTGCATGTTTTGTCGAAAAGTAACTTCTCGACAAAACGTGCACGTTTGAAAAGTAAACCTTCACGAAGCTAAGAAATCGTTAAGGTTACTGAGTACCTTCGCGCACGTGTTCGAAAAAAAAATCATACACGTCCTTAGTTTAACCAAAACATATCAACCTATATATCGTTGGAAAGCTTATAGAATGGACTAGCGAACTATGGCAAAAAGAAATAATTTTTTCATAATTAGAAATTTTTAAAGGTTTTACTAAAAATTCGGGTGTGAGATTTCCAAGAGCTAACGCTGTCGAACTGCTCGACCTTGACTCCCAAGTAACACATTGTTTCAACCCTTAAAGGTGTTTCTCAAAAACCGTGTCTGCGTTTTTTAAAATTTTGCTTTGTTCAAAAGTTATCGAACTTTTAAATTTGGAAGGTCAAATTTTGTAGAATTTTCACGCTCTAAAAATTTAAAAAATTCATAACTTTTGAAGTAAACAAAATTTAAAAAATCGCAGACACGGTTTTTGAGGAACACCTTTAAGGATTAAAACAATATGTTACTTGGGAGTCATGGTCCAGCAGTTCGACAGCGTTAGCTCGTGAAAATAGCACACCAAAATATTTAATCAATGCTTTAAGAAAAATTACAGGTATCGATAAGTGATTTCTTTTTGCCATAGCCCGCTAGTCAATTTTATAAGCTTTCCAACGATATATAGGTTGTCATATTTTGATTAAACTAAGGACGTGTATGATTTTTTTTCCGAACAACGTGCGCGAAGGTTCTCAGTAACCTTAAGCTTCATGGATGGACCGGACGCAAATGGCAGTAAAGGAAACCCAGGCTGTTTGCTATAACCTTTTCGAGCTCAGAGGAAACTTTAACAACTCAAAAACATTCATCAAAACTTTATAACTGAAAAAAAACTGGAAAACTTATCAAAACTTTATAACTGAAAAGAAACTCAGTTTGGACAATGCGACTTGTTTTACTTTGGTGATTTCAGCAGGCGCCGCCATATTGGAAACGTGACGTCACTCTTGCTCCCGACGTTAATGATGACGGCGTAAACAGCCTGGCAAGAAAAAAGAGATTCTTAGAGAAAAAAGTCACCTCAATCTTGATGGTCGATATTTCGGATATAAATCGCCGATTCCAGATATAATAATGCGGGCGCTGCATGTCGGTGTCACATTCCGTGTACCAAGGGCCTGGTAGTTGTTACAGTCCAAATGCATCGTCCATTGTGCGAGAAACACCATATAATAATATTATTGTTATTACAACTACCGGGTAGCGTCCGACGACATATTGATTCGTTAAAGAATTAACACGAGGAAAGACTGATACTACGCGAAAAATCTTGTCTGAGCCATCGTGGTTATTTATAGCTATTGCGGCGGCGCCTCCCATAGGGGCAATTCAAAGAAGTCAATATAAGCTTACAATTCGAAGCAGCGGAGGTCTATTGATATTCCATTGATTTCACGAAACCCCGCCATCAACACGAAAACGCAACTTTTTTGTTACGCAACATTTTTGAAAACGCTATCAAGAGTAGCGATTTGTGTCAAACGATATCGTAGCGTATTTTGTGTGAACGCCTGAAAACGCAGCTTCCTGAAAACGATGACGGATCAGATTCGTTTCAAGTGATTGCGCGTCTTTTGCGGACTCTCACTGACCATGCGTTTCACATGCACAATACGGCTTATTAGCGTTTAAACGATACAGCGTAATTCGTGTGGCAGCCAGAAACGATTCGAAGACGTTACATTTGGACACGATTTTTTTTAACGCAAAGAATCAGACTGAACGGGTTCTTATATTTTAAGGGAGTTTTCCACTAACATTTGTTCTCAATTTCAGTCAACTTACATTTCCCAGTTTTTTCTAAGGACTTCAAATTCGTTTCAAGTGATTGGTGTTGTTAGAAACGGCTTCTTATATTAAAAACAGTCCCACAGAAGCAATTCAATGCAAATGAACTTGATAAGATTTTTGCCAACTGCACACTCGTTTTCCCTTCGGAATACATAGTGCGCCATTTAAGTTCAACGTTGGTGGCATATTTTCCAATTTTCGATCATGACAGGAATTAATTATTAATAATTGTTCCACTGTTTATGGTTACAGGTCAGATATGCAAAGACCTCCTGGTTTGCCAGAAATTTCTTTGATAATCCTTTAAGTGACTGTGTAGTAAAAAAAGAAATATTTTCTGCTACAATGTACGATTTGATGCGAATTAGTGATGGTTACATTTAAAACCTGTCTCCCAAATATAAGTGTTTTCACTTACGATCTGCGGTGAAAAGACCTGCAAGAGATATTAAGTGCCATTAGGAGCTCCTCGTGCCATTTAATGTGACAGTTAGACAAAATCTTTTAAATCTTGCTGTCTGTTTTTAATCTAGTTTTAATCCATTTTATCTGATGAAATTATTCTATTTACATTGTTGCTGACTCATTTCAAACTTATTTTCCGCTTTGGCTGTTCCCACTTGCGCTTCCTTTCAAAACTATTTCATTAAATTTCCCACAACAAAGAAGTCTTTAAAAGTCTGTCTATACTCGTGCATTCTGAGGGCATAGATCCACGGATTACAGGCTGAGCTAGAAAAGGCAATAAAAATCATCCATAACCAATAGCGATAAACCTCTAACTTTGTGCACCATTCTGCTGCCGCGAACTCGACCCAAGATGCTATAAAATTTGGAGTGAAAAGAACGACGAAACACCCCGTGACAATTGCAATTGTAACTGCTGTTTTTTTATTTCTCAATGCTTGACGAACATTCGTCCCTTCAGAAACAGAATTGTGGCTGTTGATCCTGATTATTTGAAGGCGTGCAGACTTGAAAATGTGAAAATAGCAAAATGAAATTATGAAGAACGGTACAATTACAGTTATGACGAGACAGGAAACCCATAAAGCAGAGGCTTGTACCGGATCAGTTATCATCGCACTCACAACGGCAAATGCTAATGAAAAACTCCATATTGCAGCAATACCTATGAAACATCTTTTCTCTGTCATTAGCTGTTGATAGTACATGACTCTTGTCACAGCGAGATATCTATCGATGCTTACAGCGCATAAATTAAACGTCGTTGCGACCAGAGATTGAATCCAAAAAAAGTTCTCAAGTTTGTACAGCCAGTGAGTAGAAACCCAGAGGTTTAGGGCAGTTAGAGCGACATAAATAGGCGTCATAATCATTCCTGCACACAAATCCGCCACTGCTAAAGACGCTATGTAGTAGTTAGATATAGTACGAAGAGCTCTGCGTCGGTGGATTGTTAGGAGAACCAAAGTATTGCCAAAAATAGCGAGGATTCCAGAAATGCTCTCCAGCAGAATGAATATGATCTTTTCATTTAAAGGCAAATTGGCGTCGCAGTGTTGCAGGTCACTGATGTTTACCCTTGTAAGTAACTTTGTAGAGTTCTCCATTCTTTCTCCTCCCGATGAACTTCCAAAAAATACTAAAAAATTGTCTGTTGATTATCCTTACTTGTGCTTGTGGAAGTCTTCTCAGCTTTCTTCCGTATTAAAACAATATGCAATACCACTGACAGGGATAATAGAAAACATTAAAAGCACTTCAACAACATTTGACCATAATAGGTGTGCTGTTCAATATGGTTTTTCTGAACAAACAAGTTTTTCAATACTGTTTTCTATACACCTGTCGGGTGGGCTTTTCATCCATATTCAGGTTTGGCGACCAGATGTGAATAACATCTAAATAATTATTCAACTTTTTATTACCTTAGCCAGGGGCTTTATCAGCCTTTAAGCCAAATTAGCACGCCGAGTGTAAGCCCTGTAAGCGCTACGGCACTAGTGCCTATGGCTAACTTGTACTGATCATAGCTCGCATGTTATGAGGACTTGGAAACTGGTCATTAAAAGTCACCGACAGTCGCTCTAGTTTTGCTTTCCTAGAAGCAGTCGATGCTTTGCTCAACATAGCTCGCCCAGTTCCAGGGTGCGTGTAGCATCTTTGCCTGTGAGCGGTCTCTACTGCTCTAACATCAGGAAGGCGTAGATATCTATCCTGGAGAAAACCAAGACGTCTGTTCGCAAAGGAACTCAACGAGCGCGGTCGTTTTTCGGGAGCCTGAAAGCGCAACCCCGCGAGGCCCAGTGGCCTTGAATAAGAAATTTGGAAAATCTGTGGCGATAAGTTTTTACCAATACCAGGAAGCCTAAGGTTATTGTTGTTTTCTTTTTCAGTTCGTAGTTTGAGAAGATCAAAGAATTGTTCTGAGTTTTGAGTGCTAAGTTTGTATCTTGAAGAGAAGAATGGTTTTGATTTCCCAGATCCTTGAGTTCTTTCCAACATATCATTATTATGGGTACAAATGTCTGCGGATTTTTCAAGACTAAAACCCAACACCCGTATCAACTTCACCAACATTTTCTCGGCATCTTCCGCGTTCTCGAGATCAATGACTTCAGGTTTAACTTCCACTTCGTTCTCTGTTTTCTTTCTCCCTGCAACTGCCTGGCCGTCTTGCTTCGCATCAGTTACATCTGGCTTGTTTCTTGCTTTCTGTTTTGTCCCAATGGAAATTAAACTACTCGCGCGCTGCTTGCTTATCTTGGACGCACTTGTTCCAGTAGTGTTACCTTGTGCAGAAATAGATCCGAAACGCTTCTGTCTCTTCATTTCAGGAAAAAAGTTCAAATTTAGCTCGTACTACAAGTTTTCCAGCGCATTTTCTGGGAAAGAAGTGCGGTCTATGCGAGACGGATACTGTTAGTTATTCTTCTGTTCCATTTCACCTGCCAGCTTGTTCTAAAAGGTTCCCCCGTCAATTTAAATCTCCAGTGTTTGCTAACTTGATGGAAGAAATACAATGTTGGATTTTACCCTTCAGATAAAACAAATATAGGAGACCTTCTCGTGAGCTGATAAATATTGGTTTCGCATCCAATTATTCTTAGTGTCTAAGAGTCCCTCGGAATCGTTGCCATGGCCAGGAATTAACTTTTCTTAGGAAACAAAGCAATAAGACAAAAGGGATAGGACTAAGAAGAGTCAATTAACTCAAACTTGGTTTTTGAAAAGGAGATATAATAGAATTGCTCATTGAAACCTTTCGAGACCCAATGCAGTTCGGTAAGTTATTCCTGATAAATGTTATAGGGCCATGAAATGATATATAAGGAAAACATCTCCGAATAAACGTTTCGGCATGAACCCGATCATGGCCTGGTCCAATATTTGCGAATACTGTTGGATTAGTTCGAGTTGATTTTTATCTTCTGTCCGTTAATTGGGGCTAGCTTTGACGCTTTCTAGCAAAAGTGATAATCTTGGCATTGAAAAGAGTCATTGTTTATAATATCTAACAGATCTAAGACCGTTAATCGATATAGTACAAGCGCGCACTTTTCCAAGGTGTTTGTTTTTCCTAAGACACAAGGAAAAACAAACACTTTGGAAGGTATAGTCTCCTCGCAGCCACCCGGATCGGAGCCAGGCAACACACGCTCCACGACGGGGCGGTTAGTTTTTCTCTCGAAAGTTTGATGTTCAAACTGCATATAATAGTTGTGAAAATCAAATTTCCTCGGGCAGACTATCCCGCCATGGTGCCTTCGACGTAACTGGTTGTATCGGGCGGGTGACACGCCCGTGTCACGTGGTCCAAATCAGGAACTGATGGATGAATGTTATAATGCAGGGATAAAAACACAAACACCAAAGTTTTATCAAGTATCAATGTATAATTCTCAAACTCTATTGTTCAACTCAATGTACATCAATATTTTGTCTTCGTGGAATCACAATAACCTTTTTTTCAATATTACAAAAATATATTACAAAAATATATTACTATTTGTACAAAAAATAACTCTACTATTACTGACCTGCAGCAATAACAATATACAGAATAATCTTCTATGTACACAATATTTTAGGGGGCAGTTTTTTTAACGCACTAACGTTGATATGCCATATACCAACATTGTGACAGTGAAACACTGATTAACTTTTAAAATTCTTTTCCTACCTAATTTCTGTCTGCAAATGAACCAGCATTTCTGACATTTCTTTAATTCAAAAGCTGCTTAGTGACCTCATAAATGGAAAACATGATAGCCACCTGAGGACAAACCCTAAGATAGTTAATAGATAGACCACGATATAGACCACGCCTTATCCCATTTTCCCTGTATACAGTTCCTAAGGTACTAAGTACACTGCTGTATTTGTGGCCATCTGCTACTGCCCCGGCAAGCTGCATGCGTCTTCTTATAACATCCAGTGGGTATCTGTAAATATAAATAAACCAAATGAATGTCTCAAGCAATGTGATTTGATATCATTTTCCAAATTAAAATAGAATCTGTGATAAGTGGTACGTAACCACTTGAGCAGTTTACTCAAAGGCGTGGATCCAAGAATTTTACAAGGGTGGTGACTATTATAAAACTAAAACTAATGACTTTTTAAAATGGATATATGAGAAATTTGCTCAAAGGGGTAGGGGATGGGGGAGGGGATTGAAAAGTCACCCCCTACACCACCCATGGACCCGCCCCTGACTCGAGTCCTTACCAACAAATCCTTGTTGTACCTTGAAAAGCTATACCACCTAGACAACATTTTGGGTATGTTTTTGTCTCATTTGCACCTCCAATCAAAAAAACGTCTTGAGTACCCCACCCCCAACTTAACCATGGGTTTATGAACTAGCCACCTTGAAAATTCTCGAGGTGGAGGTGCGCATAAAAAAAAATGCCTATGATTACACAAAATGTATGTAGTTGAAAAGAATTCTTGAAAATTCAGAATAACATTACTTTACTAATATCACACAACGTACGCTATAGTCTGCGATGTGGCCCCAGCAACTCCTCCGCAAACTAATCCACCAACGGCAGTGAGTTCGGTTTTCCGGGTGTCACAGTTCCACCATGTTAATAATAGATTTTTATCAATGATATATGATTTTGTTGTTTCGAACATCAAGAATCCAACACCTGAAATTGAAAAGAGAGCACTTCTTAGAAATAACACACCAAAAAATATTTTTTCTTGAACCAGACTGGCAGTTGAGTTGGACACCTGGTTGCCTCTGGTATGTGTCACCTGGGGATCCCAGCATAAGGGTTAGTAAAAACAGTCCAAGTCACCACCAAAGGACCTGGACTTAAATTTCTGGTCAAACTGTCAGCTGGCTCTACGGACAGCAGAGAATGGTACAGTAACCTAAAGCATATTACAGATGCAAGATCCAGGTACAAAAATTTGCGAAGATTTAGCCCCAGTTAGGACTCATTACCAGCTGAGGCTTGATAGAAAATAGTATCAACCAGAAAGACAGGTATTATTTTCCCCCCAACTATAATATAAATCTCCTAATTACTTACCCATTGCCGGGATAATAGCCATGCATGTGGGACAGAACCCTTTGTACAAAGCCTTGGGTCCTCCCTCGTGTATGGATATCCATCGTATGGTTTGCGCTATTCCAGAGTAACATTGCTCTTGAGCAACTTGGAAGGCCAGTCGAGATCGCACCATATCCAAGGGATAGGTACAAGCACATGCTGTCAGGCCAGCTAATGACCCTGCGACAAGCTTGTTCAATGCTTTGGATTTTACATGTAAAACCTGGAATAAAAAAGAAGGAAAAAATTGTTGGCATTTCACTAGAATTTCTGAAGGTGTGATCTCATGAATTTTTCTAATTCAATTTGTTTTAATTGGACAAGCATGGAGTAATTTTATTGATTAATTATATAACATCTACACACAAAGCCAAACTGTCCAATTTTAATGCATGCACATGCAAAATTCAAGAAAAATCAATCTGCCAGCACAATTGGATTTTCAGCTGACTGTATAATTATTTGTTTAACAGGAGTGTTTAGTCTCTGTAAGAATCTTTATTCCTCCTGAAGTGAAATGAGTTACTTCACAGAATGTAGGGGGTTAAGCAATGTGACATTTGGAAATTTTTGGCCCAAGAAATATATTTTTGAGCAGATGCTCATGCCTACAATAATCTCGTCCAAGGTCTCTCCAAGTGCATGTTGTATTAGTACATACCCTTGTAAAATGCTCGTAAGAAAGGAACTGTACTGCACCATAGGGAAATGTTCGAACCATCATTGCACCATTTCCTGTGAAGTAAAATCACAGATTTCCTCACAAACTCAACATTTAATATATGCAAACTCTAACATGAAATCAGAAACACCTTGCTAGCTTGAATTCAATTTTAATAGTAAAATTGTAAATTGTTTAATTCCAGTTCATACCCCATAACAGAGGGAATTGCAAATTCTAGGGGGTTGGGGTCTGGGGCTTGCATTGGCTGATAAAGGCTAGTAGTGTATGACTAGAAAATAAAGGTCCCATTCATATGTCATGCCAATGCCACATTGAATCTAAGTGCCTGTTTAGGCCAATTCAATGAAACAGGATTGTTTTTGATTCAGATTTCCATCTTAATGGGCCAATCCCAATGTTCAAAACTCCATAAGACATTCGCCTTTGTCACACGGCAGCCATCTTGGATTTTATAATACAGCGAAGCTGACATGAAAGCGAGGCCAAGCGTGTAAGCTCACCCACGCATAGTCATTTCTGTAAGAAAAAATCCAAGATGGCTGCCATGTGACAAAGGCGAATATGCCTCGTCCCTAAGGCGTCTCTATTTAGTAGAAACAGAGAGAAAAGACTCTAGCGAGTGTCCTGGTAGCGAGCATGCAATGCATCTTGGGAACAGTTCGTTTACGCAAAGCATCATGATGCCTTTCGTGCTAGCTCGCTCTCAGTCGCTCTCGCCTCAAAAACACTAGAATGCGCCTGGGTACAAGGCAGATAAGACATACTGCTTTCCTATGGCCGGCAGTATAATGTATAGTTCATGCATTAGATTGGGTACACGTGTGTGGCACAACTGATGCTGTCAAGCTAATGTGGTGTCAAGCCTCATTGTTGTGCCAAACTTCATATGCAAAATACATAGAGGATATTACATGGCCGCACGGAGATACGAATTTTATCCTCGAGTGTTGAAAATTTATCTCACGAGTGAGCGCAGCGAACGAGTGAGATAAATTTTTAACGCGAGAAGATAAAATTTGTATCTCCAAGCGGTCATGTAATGTTCTGTTTATTATATAAACATCAATGAAATACCAAATTCAAATTTTATTTGAGTTAAGCTTAAAAATCGAGCATTCAGCAAAGGCAAGTGTGATATTTTCACGTGTGAAGATATCAAGTTTTCGCGCGGGAGATCACCTGGTATTTCATTGGTGTTATATAATAAATCTATATATTTAGTTCGACACGACGTTGGCACAGCATATGAATGGGCCTACAAAACCAAGAAAACTGCATGAATTCTTACCTTTGTAATAAGCAAGAAGTCCTTCCTTTTGATAAATGGCTTTGAATGCTGAGACAACTCCTGAATGAATGAATGAATACAAATTGAAGCATTATTAAACAAGAAATCACTATTGTACATAAAAAAAAACATTTTCAGGAGAACTTCAAGGTTATTTTAGTGAGCAAAAAATGGAGTAGACAATTTCAAGGGATTTCAACAATGTTATATGGCCCATAGCAAAGACCTGATACAGTGATGTAGCAAGCTCCCAATTTTTTTTTGGGGGGGGGGGGGTGGATGCATTTATTGTATATATTTTTTTCTATTTCATCATATGTATAAATAACACCTCACTACTTGTAAAATATTAAAACATGAAACAAGTCAAATTTGAACATCTCTTTGTTCAGAGGGCAAGGAATATGACAAAAAAGTCATTGAAAAATTCAAATGTTTCACATCTGTCCGGCAATCTTGCCCCTCATGATACACTAAGAATTATATCCAAACTTACTCATATCTTTGTAGTGTTGATTATTGGCCTGTAAAAGTATTTTTAGTCTCTCAAGAGGTGCCATAGCTGTCCTTGCACAACATGTTGACAATCCTATATATAGAAAAATACAAATTCATTATTAAATAAAGAATACACTTCAGACCAGTCTTTGATTACCCACCCCACTATGATAAAAATTGATCATGGAAATTCTACTTGAATTCCTAAACATTATACTCTTTAGTATAATTGCTCAAGTGATCATAAGAATTTCCTGAATTTCTGTGCGCTGATTGGTTGAGAGGCTCATTTTCTCTCCGTATAAT
Source organism: Scolanthus callimorphus (assembly GCA_033964015.1). NCBI lineage: Eukaryota > Metazoa > Cnidaria > Anthozoa > Actiniaria > Edwardsiidae > Scolanthus > Scolanthus callimorphus. Next base: position 13,006,568 of record CM066925.1, read on the forward strand.
CACCTACAGGTGATTATAACATTGAAAGGATTAGGCGTGCGCATGCAAGTTTTGTTATGATCATGAAAAAGTCTAACAAAAACAACTTTTTCTGTCTATAAAAACCTTATGAATCACTTGAGCAATAATACTAAAACAAATAGTCGCCTCAGGCTCCGTGATTATCGGCGACTTTCAAATTGTTATGGTTTCGATTTTTATCGATTCCCGATATTACTCGATTGAGGAGTACACCAATTCTTGTCGATTTTTATCAAGCATCGGGTCTACGGAGTTGGGGGTCGGGTTGTTTACCATGGACACCATATCAGGGTTCATGTAATCGTGAAGCGTAGAAAAGGGACCAAAAGGGGATAAAAAAAAGAGATTTTACAGTGTTCTAAAGGGAATCAATATAGCAAAAAATGTATAACGAATAAAACGTAAAGGCTTGTCTCGTCGTCCCGTATTGCTCAGATCCAAACCAGGGCAGAAGGTCCAGAAGAGTTGATCCAGGAAGATATGATCTTACAAGGAATATCAACATAAAATGAGGGAAATAAACACTAAAAATACAAACAAGAAGCAATAACCTACCTCCAGCAACAATACTTGAGGAAACTGAAGCGGTTTCGGCACCCATTTGTAACGTTTCTTCAGAAATGGCTTCTTCAGACAAATGGTAGTGAGACGGACTTTGGACCTTTTGCGCTAGTTCTTTGTTGTATAAGCTTGATTCTGATGGCAAATTTACATCGTTAGAATTCATTTACGGTTACAAACGCTATTTTGCAGGCTAATTAAACACCGAGAGACCGTATTTCTACATTTTGCCGGTTTTGCGATGGGCCTTTTGTAAAAACACTGCTAGAACTGTAGCTGGGTGATTACCAAGTCCAAGTAAAATTACTGGAGCCTGACAATCAAAGTTTACTTCCGGAAGTAGCCAACCACCACATACTACTTCCGGTTCCGGTTTGACCCCTGGATATTCCTGGAAGTAGTAGTTCTCTATAATTCAAAAATAAAAACACAGTCTCTTGAAATTACATTGTAACATACAGCGGTTTTCGTATGACTTTTATTCGTATCACTTTTATTCGTATCACTCGATACAGTTTTTCGAGTTAAAATATGTAAATGCTCGCTTGAATTCTTATTTCCGGCGAAAAAAAGAACCTTGTGTGCAGCGTTTTCGCAAACAAGGCCATTCTCTTACCCAGAGCGAAAAATGAAACAAGGCCAAACACGTGAGGCATGCAATCTCTAATATACACCGAACCCGTCTTTGCTTGAGTGTATTTCTCCTTAACTGAATCTGTACTCCAAAAGGAATACTTAGTGTTCATTCTCACCTACAAAATGATGAACGAACACTAAGAACATTACGTTTTCTTTTTCCTGTGATTGAATGCTCCCAAAATAGAATCATTCAACAGAATCGTCAAAAGTATGGCTACGGTTTACGAGAAATAGCTATTAATTATTAAATAAAAATATAAAAATAGGCGCATAACTATACCTGTTCTAGTGATAGTGAACTTCCTTCGAAGACTGTACGATAGTCCTAAAAAAATTTGGAACCTGGTCCTCCGATTTGCTAAATGATCTTACTAAAAGAAACAAAGTGGCCGTGTGCTCTTTACAAGAGTTTATAGCATAAGAAAGCTCGAGGAGAAACTGTTCAAATATTGTGTAAGGTATTTCGTAAGTTTCTCTTGTGTTACACCTGGCGTGACAACGAAACGTGTCAATGTGTTCCTGGGTAACGTGCCGCGTGACTATGCAGATCTAGTCTTCCATCGGGAAAGCTATTGTATGATCAACTCTTACAACGCTAAACGAAAAAGAAGTCATAGGAGCCTGCTTGCAGGTGGCGGAGGGTTGCTTTTACGGCGAGAAACCAGCGGCCGGTTCCTAGAAGGTCAGTTAAGAGTTATCTGTAGATAAACGCTTATCCAACGGATAAATCCTGAACAAATCCTATACAACAGATAACTTTTATCCATGGATAACTTTATCCAACCTTTCAGGAACCGGCCCCTGGACGTTTCTTACATAAGTTGTTGCATTCTTTACAACATGATTAGATTTCTGTGCTCTGATAGTTTTATTTGTGTGGATTTGTTGTATGATCTAGTCGAAGACTAGTCCAGAAAGGAGTGCTTCTAACAATAAGAAACATACCTCAAGGTGTAATTTATCAAAATACATCCTCATTGATAACATGCCAGTGTGGCCTTCCAGGGCAAACCAGCTACCTCCAAGTTGCATGATACTGTAAACTAGGTTCCAGCCATCACAAACTGGTGACTATCACCGTCTTACATCTGCATGGTACTGTACTCAGTGATACAGCCATCACAGACAGAGGAAGCCTGCATGGTACTGTATACCCAGAAACACAGCCATCACAAATGGAAACCAGCAATGTTATGCTGCATGCATGTTACTAAACAGGACATGTCCTGTTGGATAGCCATCACATGTCAACACAAGGAATGTCCAGGAAGACCAGTCATGTATATCACAGTATTAACCTAACTGGATTCCTCAAATTGTGTGCTTCTATTGTCTAAATGGTTCTATTAAAGTGCTGTGGACCTCTATTATCTCCTGTAGGTAACTACGTATGATTATACTACAATGTAGTATAATCTGGTAGCTGCTTAATCTGTATTCCAGATAAAGCAGTAACCAGTGCAATATTCATTATGCCATTCTTTATGCCATTCTTAAAGATATCTCACAATCATGAATTTAATCATTAATGATGCCAGGAATGTCATGTCCTAATAAGATGGATGCAAGAATGATTTACATAAAAATACATAAACCGAAATGTACGTATTCTATGCCAAACACAAAACAACAATCATCAATCAGCTGGGGGAAAAATATATAACAGATCTATAGTCTGGTATAGATCTATTCATAGATCTATCATCATAAAACCATGCATGGGGTTTCTAAAGAATTGTTTATGCCAACTGTGCATTTTATTCAGCCTTCGTCATCAGGGATTGGGAAGACTGAAGGACCATAAATCCCAGGTTAGATTCCTGAGACGGTCACGCGTTTCTGCTTTGGTACCAAAGCCCAACCCAACGCGTAAATGCAACAAGGTCAATTCTTTAGAGGATAACTTAAATGTTGTTGAAAACTTAGGTCATAAGATTCATTAATCCACCCTGCATGGAGTGAAACATAATATATTACTTATAATGTAAAAGTTTCCGTTAAAAAGGAAAGTCTCACAGAATAATTCGTACAAATGTTACCTTTGGTAATGATGCCCAGGACCAGATGGACTGCCAAAACGTTATGAAAACAATGCGTAATCTTAGCCAAAATCATTGTACCCACAACAGATAGCAATAAGGTAGGTTTGAGATGATAAAATAATGCTAGGATGGACGAGCATATTGCAGGGAAGCTAATTATTTGAAAATGTTTTCTTCTTCTGTCGTTCTCGTCAATTTATACTCGTCATCTTGACTTGGTAGCAAGGCATTATGGTACCACAGGGATTCTGTATGACACAGGGATCCCAATGAACCGGGGAAATCACAGAATACTTCCTGATATAAATGGGATAAAAGAATGGTGATGTTTAAGGTTGTCATAGTAATATATAATTTAGTGAAATTATTTATATATTGCTATACACATCTCCTTGATAGGATGCCTGGTCCCTTTTTGCCTGGGTCAGCTGGGGGTAGTGCAATGTTCACCTTTAAGTGAACAACCAGCCAGCTGCCGGAGCAACTTAGGTGCATACCATTACAGTGTGGTCCAATTAAAGACCTCACCTTGACAAGCTTGATAGTTTTATTTGTGTGGATTTGTTGTATGATCTAGTCGAAGACTAGTCCAGAAAGGAGTGCTTCTAACAATAAGAAACATACCTCAAGGTGTAATTTATCAAAATACATCCTCATTGATAACATGCCAGTGTGGCCTTCCAGGGCAAACCAGCTACCTCCAAGTTGCATGATACTGTAAACTAGGTTCCAGCCATCACAAACTGGTGACTATCACCGTCTTACATCTGCATGGTACTGTACTCAGTGATACAGCCATCACAGACAGAGGAAGCCTGCATGGTACTGTATACCCAGAAACACAGCCATCACAAATGGAAACCAGCAATGTTATGCTGCATGCATGTTACTAAACAGGACATGTCCTGTTGGATAGCCATCACATGTCAACACAAGGAATGTCCAGGAAGACCAGTCATGTATATCACAGTATTAACCTAACTGGATTCCTCAAATTGTGTGCTTCTATTGTCTAAATGGTTCTATTAAAGTGCTGTGGACCTCTATTATCTCCTGTAGGTAACTACGTATGATTATACTACAATGTAGTATAATCTGGTAGCTGCTTAATCTGTATTCCAGATAAAGCAGTAACCAGTGCAATATTCATTATGCCATTCTTTATGCCATTCTTAAAGATATCTCACAATCATGAATTTAATCATTAATGATGCCAGGAATGTCATGTCCTAATAAGATGGATGCAAGAATGATTTACATAAAAATACATAAACCGAAATGTACGTATTCTATGCCAAACACAAAACAACAATCATCAATCAGCTGGGGGAAAAATATATAACAGATCTATAGTCTGGTATAGATCTATTCATAGATCTATCATCATAAAACCATGCATGGGGTTTCTAAAGAATTGTTTATGCCAACTGTGCATTTTATTCAGCCTTCGTCATCAGGGATTGGGAAGACTGAAGGACCATAAATCCCAGGTTAGATTCCTGAGACGGTCACGCGTTTCTGCTTTGGTACCAAAGCCCAACCCAACGCGTAAATGCAACAAGGTCAATTCTTTAGAGGATAACTTAAATGTTGTTGAAAACTTAGGTCATAAGATTCATTAATCCACCCTGCATGGAGTGAAACATAATATATTACTTATAATGTAAAAGTTTCCGTTAAAAAGGAAAGTCTCACAGAATAATTCGTACAAATGTTACCTTTGGTAATGATGCCCAGGACCAGATGGACTGCCAAAACGTTATGAAAACAATGCGTAATCTTAGCCAAAATCATTGTACCCACAACAGATAGCAATAAGGTAGGTTTGAGATGATAAAATAATGCTAGGATGGACGAGCATATTGCAGGGAAGCTAATTATTTGAAAATGTTTTCTTCTTCTGTCGTTCTCGTCAATTTATACTCGTCATCTTGACTTGGTAGCAAGGCATTATGGGTACCACAGGGATTCTGTATGACACAGGGATCCCAATGAACCGGGGAAATCACAGAATACTTCCTGATATAAATGGGATAAAAGAATGGTGATGTTTAAGGTTGTCATAGTAATATATAATTTAGTGAAATTATTTATATATTGCTATACACATCTCCTTGATAGGATGCCTGGTCCCTTTTTGCCTGGGTCAGCTGGGGGTAGTGCAATGTTCACCTTTAAGTGAACAACCAGCCAGCTGCCGGAGCAACTTAGGTGCATACCATTACAGTGTGGTCCAATTAAAGACCTCACCTTGACAAGCTTGATAGTTTTATTTGTGTGGATTTGTTGTATGATCTAGTCGAAGACTAGTCCAGAAAGGAGTGCTTCTAACAATAAGAAACATACCTCAAGGTGTAATTTATCAAAATACATCCTCATTGATAACATGCCAGTGTGGCCTTCCAGGGCAAACCAGCTACCTCCAAGTTGCATGATACTGTAAACTAGGTTCCAGCCATCACAAACTGGTGACTATCACCGTCTTACATCTGCATGGTACTGTACTCAGTGATACAGCCATCACAGACAGAGGAAGCCTGCATGGTACTGTATACCCAGAAACACAGCCATCACAAATGGAAACCAGCAATGTTATGCTGCATGCATGTTACTAAACAGGACATGTCCTGTTGGATAGCCATCACATGTCAACACAAGGAATGTCCAGGAAGACCAGTCATGTATATCACAGTATTAACCTAACTGGATTCCTCAAATTGTGTGCTTCTATTGTCTAAATGGTTCTATTAAAGTGCTGTGGACCTCTATTATCTCCTGTAGGTAACTACGTATGATTATACTACAATGTAGTATAATCTGGTAGCTGCTTAATCTGTATTCCAGATAAAGCAGTAACCAGTGCAATATTCATTATGCCATTCTTTATGCCATTCTTAAAGATATCTCACAATCATGAATTTAATCATTAATGATGCCAGGAATGTCATGTCCTAATAAGATGGATGCAAGAATGATTTACATAAAAATACATAAACCGAAATGTACGTATTCTATGCCAAACACAAAACAACAATCATCAATCAGCTGGGGGAAAAATATATAACAGATCTATAGTCTGGTATAGATCTATTCATAGATCTATCATCATAAAACCATGCATGGGGTTTCTAAAGAATTGTTTATGCCAACTGTGCATTTTATTCAGCCTTCGTCATCAGGGATTGGGAAGACTGAAGGACCATAAATCCCAGGTTAGATTCCTGAGACGGTCACGCGTTTCTGCTTTGGTACCAAAGCCCAACCCAACGCGTAAATGCAACAAGGTCAATTCTTTAGAGGATAACTTAAATGTTGTTGAAAACTTAGGTCATAAGATTCATTAATCCACCCTGCATGGAGTGAAACATAATATATTACTTATAATGTAAAAGTTTCCGTTAAAAAGGAAAGTCTCACAGAATAATTCGTACAAATGTTACCTTTGGTAATGATGCCCAGGACCAGATGGACTGCCAAAACGTTATGAAAACAATGCGTAATCTTAGCCAAAATCATTGTACCCACAACAGATAGCAATAAGGTAGGTTTGAGATGATAAAATAATGCTAGGATGGACGAGCATATTGCAGGGAAGCTAATTATTTGAAAATGTTTTCTTCTTCTGTCGTTCTCGTCAATTTATACTCGTCATCTTGACTTGGTAGCAAGGCATTATGGGTACCACAGGGATTCTGTATGACACAGGGATCCCAATGAACCGGGGAAATCACAGAATACTTCCTGATATAAATGGGATAAAAGAATGGTGATGTTTAAGGTTGTCATAGTAATATATAATTTAGTGAAATTATTTATATATTGCTATACACATCTCCTTGATAGGATGCCTGGTCCCTTTTTGCCTGGGTCAGCTGGGGGTAGTGCAATGTTCACCTTTAAGTGAACAACCAGCCAGCTGCCGGAGCAACTTAGGTGCATACCATTACAGTGTGGTCCAATTAAAGACCTCACCTTGACAAGCTTGATAGTTTTATTTGTGTGGATTTGTTGTATGATCTAGTCGAAGACTAGTCCAGAAAGGAGTGCTTCTAACAATAAGAAACATACCTCAAGGTGTAATTTATCAAAATACATCCTCATTGATAACATGCCAGTGTGGCCTTCCAGGGCAAACCAGCTACCTCCAAGTTGCATGATACTGTAAACTAGGTTCCAGCCATCACAAACTGGTGACTATCACCGTCTTACATCTGCATGGTACTGTACTCAGTGATACAGCCATCACAGACAGAGGAAGCCTGCATGGTACTGTATACCCAGAAACACAGCCATCACAAATGGAAACCAGCAATGTTATGCTGCATGCATGTTACTAAACAGGACATGTCCTGTTGGATAGCCATCACATGTCAACACAAGAATGTCCAGGAAGACCAGTCATGTATATCACAGTATTAACCTAACTGGATTCCTCAAATTGTGTGCTTCTATTGTCTAAATGGTTCTATTAAAGTGCTGTGGACCTCTATTATCTCCTGTAGGTAACTACGTATGATTATACTACAATGTAGTATAATCTGGTAGCTGCTTAATCTGTATTCCAGATAAAGCAGTAACCAGTGCAATATTCATTATGCCATTCTTTATGCCATTCTTAAAGATATCTCACAATCATGAATTTAATCATTAATGATGCCAGGAATGTCATGTCCTAATAAGATGGATGCAAGAATGATTTACATAAAAATACATAAACCGAAATGTACGTATTCTATGCCAAACACAAAACAACAATCATCAATCAGCTGGGGGAAAAATATATAACAGATCTATAGTCTATAGAAACGCGTGACCGTCTCAGGAATCTAACCTGGGATTTATGGTCCTTCAGTCTCCCAATCCCTGATGACGAAGGCTGAATAAAATGCACAGTTGGCATAAACAATTCTTTAGAAACCCCATGCATGGTTTTATGATGATAGATCTATGAATAGATCTATACCAGACTATAGATCTGTTATATATTTTTCCCCCAGCTGATTGATGATTGTTGTTTTGTGTTTGGCATAGAATACGTACATTTCGGTTTATGTATTTTATGTAAATCATTCTTGCATCCATCTTATTAGGACATGACATTCCTGGCATCATTAATGATTAAATTCATGATTGTGAGATATCTTTAAGAATGGCATAAAGAATGGCATAATGAATATTGCACTGGTTACTGCTTTATCTGGAATACAGATTAAGCAGCTACCAGATTATACTACATTGTAGTATAATCATACGTAGTTACCTACAGGAGATAATAGAGGTCCACAGCACTTTAATAGAACCATTTAGACAATAGAAGCACACAATTTGAGGAATCCAGTTAGGTTAATACTGTGATATACATGACTGGTCTTCCTGGACATTCCTTGTGTTGACATGTGATGGCTATCCAACAGGACATGTCCTGTTTAGTAACATGCATGCAGCATAACATTGCTGGTTTCCATTTGTGATGGCTGTGTTTCTGGGTATACAGTACCATGCAGGCTTCCTCTGTCTGTGATGGCTGTATCACTGAGTACAGTACCATGCAGATGTAAGACGGTGATAGTCACCAGTTTGTGATGGCTGGAACCTAGTTTACAGTATCATGCAACTTGGAGGTAGCTGGTTTGCCCTGGAAGGCCACACTGGCATGTTATCAATGAGGATGTATTTTGATAAATTACACCTTGAGGTATGTTTCTTATTGTTAGAAGCACTCCTTTCTGGACTAGTCTTCGACTAGATCATACAACAAATCCACACAAATAAAACTATCAAGCAGTTAATTATCGACTGCCAACATCTTTACTTGGAGTGTGAGCGCGCGCGATCTATTTATTGTCTATATCTTGTGAAAAGAGAACAATCGAGGAGATGGCGACGGCTTCGCTCCCGACGTTTACCGTAAAAGCATCGCTCCACCGCCTAATGCCCAAAAAGGCACTTTCAATAAAAAGAGGGCGCGCGCGCTTACATTTGTACCGTACTCCTTTGGCCGTTGTCAGCTCGTCTAGGGTGCGTTGTGCGTCAATATCAAAGTGGAATCTATTTGACAGGGTCCTGACCCCTAAGAAGTAAGTTGACGCAGTAAAAAACGTGACCGTCAAGGTCGCGTGTGCCATTACAAAGGGAGCGCGCACTATAGCGCCTTCTTGCACGAAAGGCGCTAGCTGCGGAATTGAATCGTCGTCCATTTCAGCAGAATGTTGACGCTGGAAAGCTCTTGATAGCCCTTATATTTTGCTGAAGTGTATGTTATAGTGGAATAGTTGCGAAATTTGCTGTTCTATAGAATAAATAAGAAATAACTTCACCCGAGGAGTGTTGTGCCTGTTGTGCCGCCCTAGCGAGTAAATTTTTAATAAAATATTGAACACCTTTTTAATAAAAAAAAAAACTTATTTGAAAACGTAACGCTTTAAAAAATAGTGACGTACGATTGAAGAAACCGCTGGAGGACCGAATCTTATATGTAAAAGGAGTATAAGATTGATTAACTACCTTTGTCGCACGTGCGGAGGAAATTGACTGAAACACGAGGTCGAGGCAAAATGTATGCACCACTGGGGACTTCACCACGAATTAGGGTTACTGAAAAACCTTCGCGCACGTTGTTCGAAAAAAAAATCATACACGTCCTTAGTTTAACCAAAATATGTCAACCTATATATGGTTGGAAAGCTTATAGAATGGACTAGCGGGCTATGGCAAAAAGAAATCACTTATTGATACCTTTTATTTTTTTTAAAGCATTGATTAAATATTTTGGTGTGCTATTTTCACGAGCTAACGCTGTCGAACTGCTAGACCATGACTCCCAAGTAACACATTGTTTTAATCCTTAAAGGTGTTTCTCACAAACCGTGTCTGCGATTTTTTACATTTTGTTTAGTTCAGCAGTTATGAATTTTTAAAATTTTTAGAGCGTGAAAATTCCACAAAATTTGACCTTCGAAATTTAAAAGTTCGATAACTTTTGAGCAAAGCAAAAAACGCAGATTTTTGAGAAACACCTTTAAGTCCCAAAATCGTGCAGAGATATGAGCAAGCCTTGGGGACCTTAGGGGGAGTTTGCGTGTCGCAGGGACATGCGTTGATTCTCAAAGAAAAAAATCACGCGATCTCTGATAAATATGGCCTTTGTCCAAATTCACCTTTTTTCACGACACAGAAGATGGTTATTTTTATTATTTCACGCTTTTTAAAACTAATATGTCTAGACTAACGTATAAAAGGTCGGTTTATCTCAGATCAAGGCACAAAAAAGCAGTCCCCTTTTTATTTCGCATTCACCCACAGGCAGCCCAAGTATAATGGTCGTTTAAAAAAAATATTCTGGCTTGGCGATATTTATAGTGTTTATGTGGCTTTGTGTAAGAGCAATCGAAAAACTCGCTAAATTGCTATAAAATCGTCACTGAGTTCTGGTAAATTATGGCAAATAAAAGTAGAAGACTTACATTAAGTTTTCCTGTTGTCCTTTCCTCGTCTAGAGGCGTTTAAGAGTATTTCCGAGGGTTCCACCGGGCCCCTCTAACCAGAGGGGAAGGCTCCAAACAACAATATCGAACGCCTCGCATCGCGACCGAATTTCTTCGATAAATCGCCACTCGATCGGCGCCCTAATCACACCAGGAGAACCGTCTTGCATATATCTTTCCTACAAAGCAGCGCTGTCTCGATTAAAACATCCGAACACGGTGAATTTCGGTATTTTTCCGTTGAACTTCGAGAAGCCAATTTCACCGACTTGCGAAGTCAGGGGCCCTTTGGCCCCAGGAAAACCGTTGCTTCAGTTACAGCGTTATCCTAGCCAGGCCTTCTGGCTTGATAGCCAGGCCTTCTTGCAAAAAGTCACTGTCACATGTAGGGGCAGGCTAAATTTGCATGAACGACATTATAGCGATTTTATAGCAATATAGCGAGTTTTTCGATTACTCTTACACAAAGCCACATAAACACTATAAATATCGCCAAGCCAGAATATTTTTTTTTAAACGACCATTATACTTGGGCTGCCTGTGATTCACCACAACTATTAGCGCGCGAGAATTTCAAATCAATACAAGAAGAGCTCTATGTGTCTACGACATCAGCTCAGCAAAATACTAAGCTTTTTATCCAAGAACAAAACTGCTGAAATCTGCCGTGAGCGTGATTTGTCAATGTTTGTCAACAACACGCAACGTCGCTGATTGGTTGAAATTTCTGAATGAGTGACTTGAAATCGAGACTAGACCGGCTATACGTGACCTGTACATGCCTTGTACACTTGTTGAGCACGTGGACAGTGCATGATCAGGGGAAGCAAGAGTAAGAGTCATGGCAGTTTTTCAAGTAAAATGCAATAAATGGACTATAATTCTTGCTGGAATTTAGTTATTGTAGAATGAATCTATTAAGAAATAGTTGTATGTGGAATTAAAAGGAGTATCTAAGAAGTTTCTTGCAAAAGAATGAATTCCTCAGTGACATTCGGAGATACCATTCAAACAAATGTTCGAGCTCGAGTTCGCATCCGTAGGAATAACAAAATTTGTGATAAATTTTATTTATTTTTGCTTTTATAGCTAGAGTTACACCAGAAAACGCTTTTCCTTTTCTAGAATGTTTATGTATGTGCAGATTTTATAATATTTTAGAGGTTAAAGTGTAATTTGAGACGAAAAAAAAATAGATTAGGGTAGGACGTGACCCCCCGTGCCTCGATGTGTTGACTGTCGTGCGAGTCTACACGATCTAAACATCGATGGTTATGGTTTACAAAGCCAGTAGATGAGCGACCCAAAACAGAGCGGACGTGATGCGAATTTGCGCCAAATTGGCGTATAAATTTAACCGATCTACAGGAAATAGGCAGTTCTGTGTTTGAGAGAACTAAACGCTGTTTGCAGCTCAAATCGGTGGAGCTGGAAGCGATTTTGGTTGGATTTCCGTGCAGAGCGTGAATCTTTCCAAGTGTGGGCTAAAATCTTTGGGATTTTCTAGCCATTTGAAGCCGAAATTTTGAAGTTTGCGTCCAAGAGACTTCAAAAATGGGTGACTACAAGACCTTGAACACCTTTATCGCAGGAGGTAAGTAAAAAAGCGTTGGAAATTTGTCCTATTTTAGTTTCTGTGTGAAGCAAATTTTGGACCACTTCGCTTGTATTTGATTTGAACGGACAACGAACTTTACCCTGTAGATCAATTTTTCTCAAATGAATGAAAGAAATGCCCTTCTCAGTGTGATTTGCTTACGTGAAGCTAAGCATATCCCTAATCTTGACTGTATGAATTTTCGAAAGGATTTCCAACTGTTTTGGTTTAAATTTTTTCAAGTCTCGCCCCTCCCGCCCGACGTTCACGTGAAATTTGATCCAGGATTTCGAAATACACGTGTGAAGAATTGTTGTTTATAAATAGATGAAAATGATATTTACTATGCGAAATATTTGTACAACATGAGCTCAAATTCAGTGCAAAGAGCTACATTTCTTTTACTTTTATCAGCGATCCTGTTGTTTTTCGATTTCTCGCCTCAGTCGTCTGATGGTGCCCCTTTGTTTACATCAGAATGCAAATGATCTCTCGCGCGTGTCGGCGAATAAAGTATCTTATATAACAGTGTCTTATACACTGATTAATAAATATTCCTTCTCTGCAGTTTAAAACGAATTATAGCTGCCTGAAATTACAGGAAAACATTTGGTTTTGAAATGAGAATAACAGGATGTTATTTTTCTACGTGCGTTGTGTGAATTTTAAATTTGTTTTCGTTTTTCATCTCTTTTTGCCAGGTATGTCAACATGCTGTGCCAAAACGACAACAGCGCCTCTGGAAAGATTAAAATTCTCTTCCAAGCACAGAATAAACACTACAAAAATATGAGTAAGTTCTACAGATTCCTTAAACAAAGTAGCATTTATTGTGTTATTTTTTTTAGTGTGAAATAGGCCTCTTTCCCTTTGTATGCAAAAATATTTGCATATGTAGGCAAAGAGGTCTATTCTCCCCAAGATAGGATCTTCCATTGACGTCATTTAATTTGTTTTTATCATGTAGGTGTTTTTGGTGCTTTGAAGGCAATCTACAAGAAGGAAGGACCACTGGGATATTATAGAGGTAGGCTGCTGGGTGAAACCTGCATTGTTATTGGCTAAAGCATTCCAAAGCCAATCAATAATATAAGCCATTGTGATGATGTATTATATGATTCCGTACTCTTTGGTAGAGATTTGCATGGAAATCTCCGAGGGGTGGAGATCACTGTATCTTTTGTACTAGAAAATCCAGAGGGGAAGGGATTGGGGATGTCATATCTCAACCCTTCCCTGGGGGTTATGGGGTTATAAATTGCGTTCACACCTTATTTATTGTGGAAAATTTCCATGAGAAGAAAAAATCAAATTGTAAAATCAAATTGTTTATTTTAATTGTTCCTAAAATGTTCAATCACTTTTTCTTTTTTACAGGAAATGGTGCCATGATGGTGCGTGTATTTCCATATGGCTCAATCCAGTTTGTATCTTATGAGCAGTACAAGCAAGTTCTCCAAGATGTATTCCATGTTGGACACATTAACAAACTTATTGCTGGAGGTCTAGCAGGCGTGACAGCATGTGCATGCACATACCCCCTGGATGTTGTGCGATCACGCCTTGCCTTCCAGGTTGCTGATGAGCATATGTATTGTGGCATATGTCAGACCATCAAACAGATATTCCTAACTGAAGGTGGCATGCAAGCATTGTACCGAGGGTTCACACCGACAAGCATATCAATGATTCCTGCAGTTGGTAAGCAGCTTACTACCATCATGGAATTATTATGCATAACACCTTCAGATTCCATCTTTAGTGATGAGATATTCAGGAAAAGGGAGGTTCATTTGTCAATCCATTGTCAGTGGCAGATCCAGGGGAGGTGCATTGGGTGTGGATGCACCCCCTGGCTTAAAATTGCAAAGTGTAGTCCTAAAGACTAGGTTCTAGTAGCCCTTTTGACAAATCTGGGTCTTCAAACTAAAAATGCCCCCATCGAAAAACCTGGATTGCCCCTGCCTCTAAGGAAAATGTGTACCTTGGGTAGCAGAGTTTCCCAGCTTCACTAGTTTACTGACATGGTAAGTAATTGGAGACTCTGGTACCCAGGATAGACGGAGTATGGATATTTTGCAGAGCCACACCCTCTCAGTTTCATACAATGATTAAACACTAAGCAGATGGACTTCTTTTGTTCTGCAGGGATTGGTTTCTATGCATTTGAATCGTTCAAGGAGTTTATAGTAGCCATGAAAGGCTCATTTACAAGAGTTCATCCAGAGACAGGGGAAATTGTTCTGACGGCAACTGGTGGCCTGATATGTGGTGCAGTTGCTGGAGCGTCATCACAGACTATTGCGTAAGTGTCAGATTATAAATTTGTGGTGGTCCCAACTAAAATTTAACAATGTTTTTTTCAAACAAGTGTTATGTGAGTCCCCTTTTTGGTGGAGGTACAACACACATGGATATTTCCCAGAATCATGTAATCGCAAATTGTCATAGACCTCAAAATCATAAGCACTACAGTAACACTGAGTTTCTCTTCCTCATATTTTATAAAGACCTTGCTTGGTGCTTTCCTTTCCCTATTTCTTCCTGGGGTTAGCTAGGTTAGGGCTGGGACTGTCAAATGCTGGGTTTGGCGTCATATCTCAATCCCTTCTTTGGAGATATGGATTTTTTTTTTTGGAATTGGACATTATGTGAAAACACAATGCAGGCAATCCATGTTGTTTATAGAACATCTAATAGATATTTTTACAAATTGTCCAAAATACTAGCTGTTTTCTAACCTCTGTTTTCATTTTGTTTAATTCAGATATCCTCTTGATGTCGTGCGAAGGCGCATGCAGCTTGCAGGTGCAGTTCCTGATGGACACAAGTATTGTGGCTGCATCAACACTTTTATAACTGTTTACACTGAGGACGGCATAAGAAAAGGGCTTTACCGGGGCCTGTCAATCAATTACATGAGGGTGTGTCCCCAAGTTGCCGTCATGTTTGCTGTTTATGAGCTCACAAAGCAACTGCTTGCAAAAGTTGAGGAGTGATCAAAGGAGTGACCATGTGAGGTCAGATCACCAGAGACTGCAGCCCAGTTGACCTCCAACGCCGAGGAAATTGTGTTGCTAAGCAACAGCTGCATTTATACCCATATGTTCAGGTACAACAAGGAACACTTGTTAGAAGACATTGCCAGTCCAACATACCCATTCTGAACATGCCTGGGTTGTACACAAAGGAATACATGTACTGTACCTATAACAAACGGAAGAGTTTAAAGTTGCTTGAACTTACTTGATGTCATTGTAGTGTAGTAGATCTGGCTTTCAAGAATGCTGGAGCATTAGTAAATGGTCCCATAGACAGCCATGCTGTACTGGATTGCTTGGGACTCAGTTATTTATTGATGAAGTCTGCAAACATGCAGATTTTAATTGCATAACATAGCCATACAAGGTTGTACGTAGATGGTGACATGTTTAATGTTTCAGTAGTCAGTTTTCTAGCTGTTTGCTGATTTGTCTGTGAAGGTTTACCTTTACTTGCTTGAGGTTGCTGTAGATTTGAAAAATAATTTAGAGTGGATTTAAAATGACTGTCAAGAGTGCATTCACTCTGACCTGTAGGTTTTACTGGCATGTGAAATAACTTTGTGATTGTTTCACTACTGTCATTTGAAATCCATTCTAGAAAATATTCTAAGTAAGTGGCGAATGGTAAATGCGAGTATGAGATCGAGACAAGCAAAGATTACTAATCATACATTCTCTGAAATTTGTCAAAAAGCAAAAAGAGATTGTGAGACAACTCTTCAAAACTTTGATTTAAAAAGACAAAACAAATATAATTTGTAATAGAATTTAAGATGATTTTTTGAAGGAAAGTAACTTATTCTTTCTTCAAGCAAAGTAATATGTAAACCACTTCACAGAATATTTCATTATAAGCAAAATGATCTACAATGCCTTCATTGCAGCTTGAACAAGTCTGTCTGACAGACGTTTTACATATGTGTGATACGGTACGTACCTAATGTCAAGTTTGGGCTGTGCACATCACAAGCTAGATGTGCTAGATGTCCAATGACAGTTGAGAGAAATTATTTAATGAAATGCACATAGATTGCCCAGGTGGGCTTGTGGCATGACATTATATTATTCACAAAGTCATCACAGAACTATTATATTGAATGTATCAGCCTATCATTTCTTTCCTTGGTAGTCTGTATTTGTTTTGCTGGTACTTAAAATTGTAAAAAAAATTCCTGCATTTATTTCTTCAAAAAGAACAAAAAAGACTTATTAAGTGCTTGGTGAACCCATATAAGATTTTAAAATATGGCCCGCAAAGCTAAGCTAAAAATAAGAACATATTATTACTCTTATTCTAAATTGATGTTAGACTATCAGCTATACTCAAAATTATATGTATGAGCATTGTAGATATTAATTAGTAGTGTAAATAGGGTAAAATACATGTTGCAACATTTAATGTATACAGATACAGAGGGGATTCTATTGGATGTGAAATTTTATATATTTATATGATTTCTAATAAAAATGTAGAAAGGACAATGAAGATTTGAATTTATACGAATATGCAATTAATCATGGAGATGAGTTGGTGTGAAGGGGCAACATGGATGTTAACTCGCCCGGTTTAGCCAGGAGTCTCAAGATTATTCGCTTTGTCTCCCTAGAAAAATTGAAGACTACTGTTGAGGACCTCTGGATTGCCAGGGCGGGTGATCAAAATGGAGCTAGGAATTCCAGGGTGTGTGATCAAAGTAGAGTTGGAATTCCAGGGTGGGCATCCTTAAAATATGAAATTCCAGTGTGGGTAAGTGCAATTTCCAGGGTGGTCATGAGAAAATCACTGGAATTCCAGGGTGGATGGTTCAAATAAAAAAAATCCAGGGTGGGCAGCTGTGACTGGGGTCCTCAACAGAACTATTTTTTCCCAGGAGAATTGCAGGAAATTTCACCATTCAAGTGGGATCCAGGAATTTCAGATGGGGGGGGGGGGGAGGTTGGAGGTTGGATAGTGAAATCATGGGACCCCTAGCCATCAGGATCCATGAATTTCCGACCATCTTTGAGGCTTTTGCCATTGGGGGAGCTGAGCATGCCCCCCCCATTGTTAAAACAAATCTTTGAAATAACCCCTCCCCCACACCCTCCTAGCATAATTTTGGTACCGTCACTCCTGAAAAATCTACAAACTAAAATAAATATCTGCAAAGTAAAACAAGAAACAATAAGTTTACTTGTAGGCTAAAATGGTTTAGATTTCTCTTTTACAAATAGAAACGGTGTGCTACTTTTTTTTTTTATATTCGAATACTACTTTTAAAATACCTATCAAATAAAACTGTTATTTTTAAACTACATACACCGTTACTCTGCACACCTTGTTTTCAGGACGTGAAGTATTGAAGTTGTATATGTACAAATGTATGCAAAGAATCAGATTGCTACAAGAGAAAAGTCTGCTATGCGCGTTTTTAAACCTTAGAGCTTCGTATGACTGTGAAAAGTGCCGCAACACGACGCGGCACGGTCGCGCCTGCTTCTGAAGATAGCGTTATTAAGATAACGGTTATGAAATCGCACGGTCGCGGCACGGTCAAGGCTGAGGCGCGGCACAGCTTTGTTGCGGCACTTTTCACAGTCATACGAAATCTGCTCTATTCACCTACGCCCCTTGTTAAAGTAAGTCTCGAGTTACCAGTCACACATCAGCGCACCAAAGAGCTTATTACCAAGCTTTTGGGACACCATAGTTTTTTTTCTTAAGGATATTTCATTTTTTTTTGGGGGGGGGGGGGGGGGGGGGCATGCGGGATTCCCGTGTCCGCGACATAGGAATCTCGCGCGCCAAATACTGGCTCCGAGAAATAAAAGATATAAAAGCTGGAATAAAAGCGCGCAATGCAAAGACGACTTCTCTCTTGTATTCATGGACGATGCGATCTGAAATGTATTCCATTTTAGTGCATTTTGATTAATTGCATTTTCGCTCCATTGGGTAATACACACTGATGCGAAGGGAATAAGCGAGTAAATTCTCAAAAGTGTCCAAAGATTGCTGTGACGTCACCATGTAATCGGGCAGTCCATCACCCCGGGCACTTAACTCATTTGAACAAATTTTAAATTGCAGTATGATCTAGTGCAAGTAGCCAATCAAAAACGAGAGAAATTACGAGTTGCTGCTGAATGGTATTCCTGTCAGCCAATCACCAGCTAAGGAAAACCACTATTGCGCACGTGAACACCAATTAGTTTAAAATTTGATTGGTTGATAGAAATGAGCGACCAATGAAATAGAAACTCGCTATTTGGACACAAAATAAGACTTTACACGAGGAAGACCTGCCGAAAAATGGAAAATCACACTTCTTCTCAACACAAAAAATTAAGATAATTTCTACTGCCTTCGTGTAATTTGTTCACCATGTTCACTGGAAAACGATCAGGAACGTAAAAAAGATAAGGACATTTTGGAAGGAATCACTTTTCCGCTGATGGAATACCCGGGACACACGGACGGACGTCATTTGTACATTTTGAGGTTGGTTTTCACTAGGAGGCTTACGCTTATATCATTGTTCTTTGATTTTCACACTGCGCGATTTCAGCTGCGAGTTGAGGTGCGATTTCTGTGGCGATCTCACGGCGATGTCATATCGCGCGGTGTGAACGGCCGACGATCTTATCGCCGCGACGTCGCAGGCGATTTGATTTCACTGCGATGTGGGTGCGATATCTTCAGATCGCCAACAAACTGACAAATATCGCAGTGTCAAATCGCCGGCCGTTCACACCGTGCGATATGACGTCGACGATCGCCGCAAAAATCGCACCTCAAATCGCAGCTAAGATCGCGCCGTGTGAACGGGCCTCCGTCGCTAGTAAAAACGTGAAAACAAACCTGTTCTGTGAATTTTACAATGTACCTATACTATAGGATTATTCAAAGCTTCAGGAGGCTAGATTCCGCTAAGAAAATAGCACGAAAAAAGCGATATCGCACGAGTCGCGCAGCGACGAGGGCTATATCGTCTTTTTTAGTGCTATTTTCGGCAGAATCTACCGACTGAACGCTTTGAATATACTTGAATCCTATGATATCTCGTCCTCAATTTACACAAAAAAGAGATAGCATAGGATTCTATGTAAAATTCCTAACCTATATTTTGTTCATGAACAAACTTTATACATTTCCTACATTGGATTAGATATATGCATGTCTTTTCTCAGCCTGTTTGCTCTAAGCACTATAAAGTAACAGCTAACTGCAATTTTCATAATCCTGCTAACTCTACGCAAACTAACAAACCGCGGTTTGGCTTCCGTCAATCAAAAGAGTGAACAGCTCTTGGAGATTTCACGCAGGATTTGTAAGGTTTTATGAACTAAACAGAGCTAAGGACTAAGGCTTCAAAACCAAATTTTACACCATAAAATGGAAACGAAACTAAGAAAAAAAAATCCACGCCTGTCTTAAAAGAGGTTTGATGTTTGATGGACGGGAAGCCAAAAAGCAGTTTGGCGTTCGTAAATGCAAAGAAAGAGTTCGCAGAATGAGGAAAACTGCAGTAATATTATACAGCCCCTAGTTTAGTGTGTTCCTCTCTTGATGGAATCTTCCATTTTAGACATCCACCTGAAAAAAAGAGATAAAGATCTATCTGTTCCCATTTTAATAGTCCATTTTCGAATTCTCTGCTCTACCGTTGACTAATAGGCATCAAACGGCGCATAAATACAGTGGGAGTCTCAATTCGAGTCCGAAACGTTTACTCAAGTTGATGCCCATTCAGCAGCAGAGCACTAGAGAAGTCGAAACTGGACCGATTGTGGCTGGTAACTTGAGATATCTTCTTTTCACCAGCTGAAACCATGTCGTCAAAATTACAGCATACACACAATACTAACAACCACACGGTATAAGGACAATACTCGTTTCTCAATGAATGAATATCCATGAAATCAGGGCTAAAAATAACGGCTGGAGGAATGGCGATGGAGACCGACCAACGTTCAATTTAGGACGGACATTGTCCGCTCGGACCGCACCAGGCGAAATTATTTTTTACGCCCCCTGTATGAATATTCATTATGATTCACATATTCTCGTTCTATATATCTGATATGAAAGTCTGAAATCGTTACCTTTTTCTATCCGTCTCAGTTTCGGCAGCAAAGCGATACGTTCTCAAGGAGGCGTCCGGTGCGTTGGCATAGAAACTGTAATGCTTCCCTTTGACGTCATCAGCCTGTAGAGTATACCCGATCAACTTAGCCACACCTAGGGCCGTCGTGTTCGCCATGTCGGAGTAATAATACAGATAACCGTTCTTCAGGACGCAATATCGCCGTCTCCATGACTTCACTTTGTGGCCTTGTTTGGAGAGGTAACCATGGCAATCTGGGTCCCTGATTGACAGCGCTGGGATGCTCACGTTGTGTACGTTGCCTTCGAGAATTTGGAAACAAGCCTATGAAGGCATAACAAGGGGAGGTCAGTTGCTATGGTGAGGATAATTTGGTGCTTTAGCGTGCGACGAACAAGGTTGGCTGGGTTCCTGCAATTTTTGGCGCACGTGCGCGCGACACAGGAAGACCTTAAAGTGCTAGTATGACCAAAATTTGACTTCTTTTTCTACCATTTTTTCCGGCCTAGTACTTTAATTATCCAAATTACATTCTTGCTGAGTGGATTTTAGTGAAAGATTCCGACCGGAATACAAAGAAAAATGTCTGCGAAAAGTACGTTTTTTTCGTCCGCCATTAAAATTTTATGTTCCAAAATACGAGTCTGTAATTATAAATGACAGCGGTTATAGCAGCCTCGTTTTGAATCGTGACGCACTTTTATCCCCCTGAGCATCCAGGCCTCTTATTCGTTATTGATACGGCTCATTTTGGAGCACACTGAACAATATGAGTGAAGTTTCAAGAAATGAGGTTGTTCTCGATCTTTTTGCACGTTTTTGAGGAGAAATGGGCGACCTTGTTTTTATAATTTTGTTGCTGACCTTTTCACACCTGTTAGTTGTTTATTTGCTAAAATCAGTTTTGCACAATTTGTTCTTCAGCAATGTCAGACAGCTCGGATGAAAATTTTATTCAGTTTTCAGCAACATTGTTTTTGCAAAACAGAGCTGAGCGCGCGCTATGTTGAAAGTGGCGTGATCTTCGTCAGCAGCGCGCGCGTGAACAATTTTTGTCAACAGCTGAACATTTACATCAAAATCCAGACTTTTGTTGCCTGATTTGTTCATGTTTTAATGTTCGTTTTGTGAAATTAATCTTTCCGAATCCTAACAAAAATTCAAAACAATAGATCTGCAGGTGGATGGAACGCTTTTGATAGTACAGGAAAAAGATGCAACGGTCAAGGTTGTGTGTAATATATTTACCGTTAGATTTCGAGAATTTTGTTGTCCCGGCAATGGACGTGGGATAAAAATACGTCACAAAATGTAGCCTGGCCTCTGACTTGGTAACCAGGTAGTAGGAACATCCGATTTTAATGGCGACTCCAAGATGGCGGCCGTGTGACCGTATTTTGGTGTTTTCGGCGGCAGAAAAAAGGACTAAAGAGTCAATGTTATCAACCAGAATTTGGGGAAGATGTTTTCAATGCCTTATAGTACAACATAGTGGATTTATAGGAAGGATACAATTTTGGTCATACTCGCACTTAAGATTAATATTTTACTAAATTACTTACATTCCGTTTCAGGGAGACTAAAAGATGAAAAATGCGATTGGACGATTCCAGCTATAACGCACGCGCGCGCTGCATGTCGGTAGATGTGGAACATTTGTCGAACAACCTGTTAAAAAAGCGCGCGCTGCATTCTGGTAGTTGTGGGACACGGCTTGGGCATTTCTGAATAAAGAAGAGCGTGCGAGCTTATAGCTGGAATCGTCCATTGACAGGTTCAGCTGAATTAATGTTAGATAAGTAAGTCTCTTACATTCTCTGATATTCAAACGTGTGCAAGGTTGATTTTACAGCTTGAAGGAATTTGAAAGCATATTTCAAAATCTTCGGTAGCTATATTTTTTCGTCACAATGTGAAGGGCTCTTTTCGTTTCTACTTGTCTTCGGCAAATTACACCCATTTGGGCGATTCACGAACAATCTGACGAGTTGTTAATCTCGTTTCCAGATGTCCTCGCGTGTGGATGCGGAGCAAAGATGCCATCTTGGAGTTTCAAAGAAACAATTCCGAAATAATTGTCGCCGGTTGTCTCCCTTAACATCCATTGCAAAACCTACCCCTGGCGCAGAGACATTTGCAGCCGCTTGCATCAGAGCCATCATCCAAGCCTTCATGTCCGCGTCGCTATGAGCACTTAAATTGTAACTCCGAGCACCTCCCTTGTTCAGCTTGAAGCAGTGCCTCTTGCTGGAATCTGGGGCCTTGGATATGGAGTAATTCAGCAGCACGATGACGCCACATGGGATGTGGTCCTTGGATGTCTTGTAGTAGTAGAGGCAGTTATCTTCCTTCAACACAAACCTGGAATGACGAAAATCGACAGTTTTTGCGACCGTTCACTATTTATCAGTAGATTTAGAGACCGTTCATCTTGTTTATCAGGTGGAGGGGGCTTGATGAGAGAAGGAGGGGCTCGGATTTTTTACTGACTGCTCCTCAAAGGGGGGTCTCAAATGTTTTTGCACAGTTACAAGGGAAGACTTGAATTTCATTTTAACAAAGGTGAAATTTATGGTAGATTTACACTTTGTGTTGCATTTTAGAAATTTGCTAATTATTTATACACAAGCAAATCAACCAGTAATTAAATATCATAACTCTCTCTAATAGCAACACCCCTTTTATGTTTTAGTATTCTGTCATTCTGTTATCCTCCTATCGATCTTTTCCATTTCATCTTTTACTTTATATTTTTCACAGACTCGCAGTCCAAAGTGTGACTATGCAAAATCATTAAAGCCTATTAATTTTCTAATTTGTGGTTAGGAGGGGGCATCGAATTTGTTTGTATTTAGCATGGGGGCAACACCCGAAAAAATTTATTGTAACTTTGGGTGGGGGCATTCAACAGAGTTTCTCACCAGGCCCTCTCCCCTGGTAAAAGTAATGAAAGGTCCCTCTGGCCCTGTCCACACTAACATGTTTTCAAAAGTATTCGTTTTCAAACTGATACGGATTCGCAGCGTAGTTGTGGACAGGAGATTTAGCTCCAAACAAGCGATCTATTTTTATTTGATGTTGGTGTGGACAGTCTCAAATTAATGGACAGTCTCAAATTAATGGTACAGTTGACGTTATCGTTTTCATTTTTATCCGGATTCGACCGTCCACACTAAAACGGTATGTATACGGATTCGTTTTGATACACTTTCGAGAGCGTTTCCAAAGTTATACGGATTCGATGAAAACGATCAGCGTGTTAGTGTGGACGGAAGGCCTAACCGTATCAAAAAGTACACGGGTTCAAACGAAACCGCGTTAGTGTGGACGGGGTCTTAGTTGTAGTTCTAAGGACTCACATAGCCTGACTTTTCAGCCGTCGTTTTTCCTAACACTTTCACACTCGTTGCGGAAGAAGAGACGACTGAACCTCGAGGGTAGAAAACATGCCTAGGAATTGCGTGATTCTCAAAATCGTAAATTGGCCCTCGCACGCTTACTGGCCACGCTCTGACAAGTAGCTCAAATCGCAATCCAATTCGATCCTCTTGATAATAGGTCAAAACAACCTAGAATTGCATTTATCTAACACTTAAAAGGTTTTTCTATTAATCTGGAGGATTATTTTGATTACTGTGGTCAAATGTACGTGTGTTTTCACGGTTACTATTGTCCACGGTGGACGAATATTAAGCGTGCGAGAGCCCTTTTTAGGATGGATTTCTGATTGGTCAGTTTTGTTAATGAGCTATAGTATGCATAATTTTCGGAGAGAGAAGCGAATTCAGTGCAGAGTCTTGGCGTCCCACACGGAACGGCCAAAGTATGTCCTGAACGCCGTATACCACAGCCCGGTAAGAATATTACGCCACGCGATAGCATGCGACGGAATCCGCGAGCCGTAAACTCATAATTCAGATCGGCAAAGTACGTGTAGCAGATTTATTGTTTATACTTCCATCTCAAAATGCACTAACAATTTGGCCTAAAATTTCATTCCAGTTGCCTTAATATGGCACTTAAATAAGAGGCGAATCTGGAGCGTGTAACTTGGTGCTTCAAAATCAGTAAAGAATTATCTAAGCAAGTTAGGATGCGTAGTTTTGGAAAATTAGGAAATTTTGTGACTGGAGAGTCAGTACAAACGCAACAATCACGTGGGTAAATTCGCCTTTGTCAAACAATCGCCATCCGCAGGAGCCCGCCATCCGCCATCTTGAATTTTGCAGCCGATTTATTCAGCAGCATGGAAACGAGGCCAAGCAGGGCGCGGTGCTGGGATTTATGGTACAAACGTTGACCAAGCTACCAAAAAGTATTCCTTATTTGAACCAAAACGTTGATTGGCTCATCGCTTTTTCTGTTTTGCCGGGTCATTCCGGAAACAAAATGGCAAAGAGGGAATCAGAGGCGGATCCAGGAATTTCAGAAACGGGGGTGGGGGGGGGGGGGCGTTTAGTGAAAACATGGGACGAAAATTTTCAAATTTCCGTCAGCAAATACGGTAAATGTTTGGGAAAATCTCCCGAGAAAGGGGGGGGGGGGGCGGCCCCCTCGTCGATCCCCCTCTAAATCCGCCCCTGGGAACTGAAATGACGATAGGCTACGCATAAATTCTGTCACGCCTTACCATCTTTTTCGCCAGTTCTTTGGGGTCAGCCCAGTTCCTCCAAGCTTCAGAAGAAACCCGCTAATGATGTCTTTTCCTGCCAGAGAAAGACATTCTACTTTAGATTACAACAATGAAATTGAATCGCTCAGTAACTTATTTGATAGAGAGCCAAGAGTGTTGCTAAAGTGTGGACATTGCTGTTTGGGTGGGGGTGGGCAGGGGATGCAACGAGTAAAATATCCGCCCGTATGACATGAAACAACTTCTACTATTATAAGTTATACGACCGACAAACACATTTTCAATTCACTAGAAACGCACATTTTCCTGACTCGCACAAAATCGGGAAGCCATTCAAAAGTTCACGCAAAAACGGTTCGTAACTTGATTTGCTACAGTGTAATTACGGCCTTTCCTGGGTATCTGCTCTTGATTTTGACCTTATAGCACGTGCCGAAACACTAGTCTCTCCCAACGAAATCGCAGTATTTCGAAAGCATGCTTTCTTTTTGTCTCGTTTCGAACGAGGCGGAAAATAGTTTCTGACCACACTTAAACGCAATTTGCAATATCATCACGCGAAGAGCCTCTCTTTCTAGAAATGATTCACTAAAGCACTTACCTACAGAAGACTCCGCTGTAAAGCTCCCCGACTCTTTGAACTCCCTTTCAGACAGCGTAGAAGAATTAGAACCATACCGATTTCGGCCAACCTCCAAGAACTTATTCCTATACCCGTTACCGCCCTCTTCAAATGGACTGTCTTCCTCGCCAGCATCAGATATTGCATCGGAATCTATGTCAGACGCATCTGATCTACTGCAGTTTAAGTCATCAAGTGTGTCCAAAGATTCTACACTTTTGCACTTTCCACTTTCATCTGTAGTCAGGATATCTGGTATTGCTGCAGATTCCTCGTCTGGTGCTTTTTGTGATTCACGTTTTGACACTTCAGTGGATTCCCCTTCTGAAACTTTAGTGGATTCTTCCTCTGTCCCTTTTGGTGATTCTTCTGGCACTTTAGGGGATTCTCCTTCTTGCAGTTTAGTGGATTCTCCTTCTGACCCTTTTGAGGATTCCTCTTCTGACACTTTAGTGGATTTCTCTACTGACAGCTTAGTGGATTCCCCTTCTAAGGATTCCCCTTTTAACTCTTTTGGGGATTCTGCTTCTGACACTTTAGTGGATTCCTCTACTGACTCTTTTTGGGGTTCCCCTTCTGACACTTTTGAGGATTCCTCTTCTGACACTTTTGAGGATTCCTCTTCTGACACTTTTGAGGATTCCTCTTCTGACACTTCAGTGGATTTCCCTACTGATAGCTTAGTGGATTCCCCATCTGAGGATGCCCCTTTTAACTCTTTTGTGGATTCTCCATCTGACACTTTAGTGGATTCCTCTACTGACTCTTTTTGGAATTCTCCTTCTGACACTTTAAGGGATCCCTCTTCAAGCACCTTCAAGGATTCTCCTTTGACTTTAGGGGATTCCTCTTGCGACACTTTGATGGGTTCCTCTTCTAAGCTCATGGCAGATTCACCTTTTTGCTCATTACCCAAACTGCTTTGCGCAACAACATCAGAGCTTTGGTTGATTCCACTAACCTCCTCTGAACTCTTGCCTTCACCTTCCACAACAGCACAGACTTCAGTTTTCTCAGTTTCACCATCAGGCATGCTTTGATCAACAGCAGCATATGTCTCAGAGCTTTGGTCAACTTCCTCAGCCTGTCGATTCAGTTCTGCAGATATTTCAATGTCCCCTGATTTACCTTTATCTTGATTTATCCCTACAACTTTTTCAACATCAGTACCCTTGTTGGTCTCTTCTCCTATTCCATCTGATGAAATGTCCCCACTCTCAGCTTTAACTTCGCTTGCACTTATAAAACTTTTGTCATCTAGAATTCCAGTCTTGTCTTCTGCATTCTCACCTTCAACTTTGCCTGACATATCACTCGACTGGCTAGGAGTTCCTTCAATTGACAAGCCATTTTCACTAGCAGTCTTAGAAACATTAGAATCTTCACAGGACTCTACATTATCTTCCTCTATAACAACAGCATTGTCTTTCACCTGAATTTTTTCTCCAGTTCCTTCAGGTGTACTCCTATTTATCTCTTGAATCAATGTCTTTTCAGTCCCTTCACTGTTCTGCCCATCAACAACTTCTTTTGTAGTTGTGTCTTCTTTTGTAGTCATCTCTACACTCTCAGATTTCTCCGCCTTGCTATCACTATTCTCAGTGTCAGTTGTTATTGTGCTGTCATCACTTTTTGCTGATCCATCTGTTTCTATCCCATCTGCCTTTCTTGGACTTGAGACATTTGATTCATCTGCAAGTTCATTTTCCACTTTGCTTACATTTTTAGCATTGTCTCGATTCTTATCTAACAGTACATTGCAACTGTCATTTGCTTCTTGGGAATCATTTTCTGATGAAACCACTTCATGACTATTCTCATTTTCTTTTTCCAAAGATGCAGATTTTACTAATTCTTTGGTTTCCCCTGTCTGGCCATCTAGCTCCTTTTCTGTGTCTTTTCCAGGTAAACATTTTTGTGATTCCATATCAGAGGCTTCTACCATGCAAGAAAGTTGCTTCTCTAAATCTGAAAGACTCTCAACAGCACTAGAAAGCCTCTTCTTCAGGCTCTCCTGCTTTTCTGAATTACCATCTTGGGAATTGTCATTGCTCTTCTGTTCCTGCAGTTGTTCATCTTTCACATCAGCCATGCTATGTGATTCAATGTTATTTTCTACTTTTAATTCACTAGTGGTGTTATCATCTGTTTTCTCTAACACCTTCAATGGCTGTGATTGATTCACATCTAGTTTTCCAGGCGAGGTTTCACTTTTCACAGAATCATCACCATTTTGTTTAGAACTCTCTATATTGTTCTGATTATCAGCACAGCTTAATTCAGTATTTTTATTTGCAATTTCCATAAAAGTATCAAATAATTCCTTCCCCTCTCCATCTTTAGTGTCTCCAGCGCTTGGAGAAACCACAGGGTTCCCATTCATTGCACTTTCCACTTCATTATTAGAAGACTCAACCACAGGGTTCCCAATTTCTACTTTTTCATTTTCCATATCTCCCCCTTTTTCCACAGGGGCCCATCACTTAGACAATCCTTGCCAACTTCATGACTTGATAAAGAAGGTGTTGTAGTTGATTCTTCAGACATGTTAGCAACAATATAGACAGCCTGTTTAGTTAGTGACAGATGACCAGCCTCTTGTAGTTCCTAAAAGCAAAAACAGATGATTATAGTTTGGGTTTCATTGGTCTCAAATGAAATGATAAGCCCTCTCGAAAATAATGACTGTTACCCAAAATGAAATGACAAATGGGCCTTTCTCTAACAATAATGTCAAATTACCAGTGAGTCCTAGTGTTCAAAATCAGCACTTTTTACCTCAGAGAAACAGAATCTGAACTGTACCAAACCTCAGAGCTCTGAAACGTCAGCATACACTTTGTTTTTTAATGGTCAAGACAAATTGGAGTCAAGAACCTTGCTTGAAGCATGAAAATTCAATCCTGATCTTTTTGTAACAAATACGTACAGTGTATATGCCCCAAAAATTAAGTGATTCCAAGGTGTACAAAATATTAACATTTCATGTCAAGTTCCTGCAGCTTCTGAGCTAGAAGAGAGATTTGTTTGTTTCAAGTTGCAAAAGACATTAATCTGCATTAGTTTTAGCAGACAAGTTTGTTTTATTGTGATTCCTAGTATTCCCGGCACCAAATCAATTACTGTGGCTTTCACTTGTTACATGCAATTAGAAACTTCCTTACTGAAGTTAAAGAGGTTGATTGATTAAACACTTAAAAAACCTTGGAAAGAAGCAAATCTAGGGGTAGTGCAATTTGTTGCCCCTCTTGTAAAATTTCTTGTTGTCACTAGTCCCATGCCCTACACACCTATCCATACACACATACAAGACACACTCATGAGTACAAGTTATTCCAGTAAGGATCTATACCTACACCCATGGAGGATATTGGAAACAGGGGTGGGACCTCTGAGGTGGAGTTAACGATCATATTTTCTGGAATTATACAATAACCACAACTAAACCAAAGAGGATCTTGTCTAAAACTAGCATTGTTTCTACTAGCCTTTCCCCAGGAGAAAAAACAATTAGGCCACACCCTGTATGGTGTATACTGGGAACAATAGACCTCTTTCTCTTAAGGGTGTAATGTATTTGCATTTCAGATCATGACTGGCATTCCCATGAATATTTTCTTTTTTTTCTGCTGTGCAGCGAAGGATATATGAATATGGAAGCATCCAAAACAAAGAAAGATTATTTAAATGAATACCACATGATCTGAAATGGGAAAACATCACGCCCAAGTGAAAGAGGTCTATATATTTACACACCTTAAAAAGGCTCTGAATGAGCAACATTGACCATTTATCATCTACTGTGTTATAACCCAATGCTGAGGGCAACTAAATTATAAACTATACTATAAAAATATGCGCTGCTACAATACTATTGAGTATAAATTATTATGCTTTGGTGAATATGGGCAGTCTAGTCTACAATTTTTAACAAACAAACCAGCATGCTCCATGGAATACAATTAACATTCCATTTAATTTCAATACTGAACTGTTAGTTTCAATTAATACGGAACAACTAGCTCCGCTAAGTACCGGTAATGCATTATTTTAGATTCCACAGAATGGAATTTCAATAACCCCAATATAACTCAGCTGTTTTCTTTGATAATCTTTTTTGTTTGAAACAACAACACTTCGTCTTCAAAACTTTAAATAGTCTGATAAAACTATGGTATCGAAGACAGTCTTTGGAATTCAATATAAAGCAAGAGAGATTAGTAAAACTTCATTAAGCTTATACCACCGCACGTATATGGTGAAACTGACCTCAAGTAGATTTGATTTCTGTTAAAAATTCAATACGAAAAAATGTTCACACAATAATTTCTTCCCGAGGGTCAAGATTGAAACAAGATTACGAACTGTAGCTTGCATAACCTCAAAGAAAACTCCTTAAATTCAAAAGATCGAGCTGCAAGTAACGGATTGAAAGTTTAAGTACAGTATGACAAGTTGCCTATCTTCAAGCTAGAACTATTGTGCAAGTCTTAGCATTGCAAAGTGAGCAATCCAAAAGAAGCCTTCATCAAGCAAATGAGTTTTGTTTTTGATTTAGTAGGGTGTGAATTAATTATGAGTGTAGCAAACTTCGAAGCAGTTAGGAGTCAAGCAAAAGCGGGAATTCTAGTACACAAAACGGAGTTTTGTCATGAAAGGCGATTGACTACGTGAGAGAGTTTATCACTTACCGTTCAACAGTTGACATGCTATGCTCCTTTGGAGTTGATTCTCTTGAAAATTAATTCGTTATCTCTCCCTCTCGAGCATAATATAACGTTGAGATGCCTCAAGTAAACATCTGTGAAACCTCTAAAGCGATCTTTGCGGTGTTATTCCTTCTAGATCTTGTAAAATAGACAGGTTAGTTTACAAAGCACATGACAGAGAAGAAGACGGAAGATCGATATCTTGAAGATATCTTGTTTACCTACACTTTCCGGTCTGTCAATCAAATAGGGTTGCCATGACAATTAGATTAGAAGCGCGAATATACCGGAACCGGAAATACGCGCATTGCTTCGCCCAATCTCGTTCCCTATTATATTCCGCTTGGGTCTTCGAATACAAGTCTTTTTTTTCTCGTTTCTTCTATGTTGATTGATATTTTTTTTCTTTCCTCTAGGTTTGTTCTGTTTCTTCTGTCACTGCATGCTGTTTTGACTGCGAGGAGGGCTTCCTGTGGTGAAATTTGAGCCTTTCAGAAAGTGCTACTGTCACAGAACTTTGCGCGCGATTCTACCAAAGTCAAGAAATCGTCAGCGACGTCGAAGACGAATGGTTTTGTTCCAATAATTTCCCAACCAGGTAAGCTGCTTAAATACTGTTGTGTTTACACCTCCAGATGTGCGTTTCACATCAAAATATGCGACTATTAGCGTGCCCTATCGTTTGTAGATGAGCTCTCACTAGATTTAGCTCTCACTAGCTCACTGTCCTCAGTAAAAAGTTATTTTCCAGTGGCGTTGATATTAAACAGTGGCTCTGTTAGGACAGGGAATTTCTACGTGTTACTGATGTCCCAGCAGTAACGTGAGGCGCGATAGACCAGCTAAGTAAGCCGGGACACTTTCAAATTGTCGGTTCACTGGTCGTATTGCATTAATGGCAGCGTGAGGACTTTCAAGTTCATGGAAGGAATTTGATTTTTACAAGTCTTTGTTATTATGAGCCTCTGCCTGATAGACCAATTTTGATATTTTCGAGAGGGAATAAACAAAAGAATAACTTGTACATTTTTTCCATGCCAATGTCATTTCTTTTGTGTTATTCCCCTGAGCCTCGGACTCAAGTAGGAATTTTAATATCAAAATTGGTATATTTTGACGGCATCAAAACTGGTGGCAAGGCAGTGCAGTATGGACAGGGTAAGCCAGCTCTTCAATGCAGGGGCAAATCTTATCATTCCCACCAAAAAGCTTTAAAATAATTTCATGTTTTTCCACCAAGTCCAGGGGTTTTAATAGAAGGCAGCCACTGGCGATAAACCACCGTCTTCATTATTACTATTATCTTGCCCTCAAAATGCAGAAAAACATCTTTCCTGCTACCAAAATTTCAAAATTTCCAGGGGGGCATACCCACTAGAAGGCTCAAGCCTTACAGCCTTCGTATGGGACCCCCAACCCAGTCGCCTACTTCCAAAACTTAGCCTGCTACTTCAAAACTTATTGAAACCCCTGCAAGTCTGATAATTTTGTTTTGGCTCATGTTTTCCAAGCCATCCGTGTGCCAGCCACCTTCAAAAAACACACACACTACTAAAATCAATAGAGATTATAATGTTTCTTTATTGAATGGTTCCATACAAAAACACTCATTTAAAATATAATATATAAATTATTTTGGTGCTAGATATTTTTCTATGAAAACTGTATTCTTCTTTTTTGTTGTAAATATAACCTTAATTAACTCCACCACACCATATTTTTTTTAGATGACATGCCATAGTATCTTAGGCCCTGTCCACACTAACACGTTTTCAAAAGTATTCATTTTCAAACTTATACAGATTCACAGCGTGTTAGTGTGGACGGGAGATATTTTTAGCTCCAAACAAGCGATCAGTTTTTAAATGTGATGTTGGCATGTGCAAGGACGGTCTCAAATTAATTGTACAGTTGACGTTATTGTTTTCATTTTTATCCGGATTCGACCGTCCACACTAAAACAATATGTATTATACAGATTTGTTTTTATTCACTTTTGAGAGCGTTTTCAAACTTATACGGATTCAATGAAAACGATCAGCATGTTAGTGTTGATGAAGGCCTAAACATATCAAAAAGTATATATTCAAACAAAAACGTGTTAGTGTATAGCAGTGCATATTTTGTTAGTATCTATTTCACAGTTGGATGAAAACAACTCTAACCTCTCCATGAGGATTAGTAGCATCTGTGAAATCCTGTTACTAAACGTGTTCAGGTCAGGCAATGAAAAATAAATTTGCTTTTAACTTGTTAAAATAAGTTAAGCCCCCCCCCCCCCCCCCCCCCCCGAGTTGTCCCATCCCGATTTAGCCCCCCAAATCAAAATTATGCTCCGCGGTGCCTGTAAGAGTAAACAGCACTTTTAGGGTAGAAAAACTTTCCAGCATTTCTGTGGGTTTTTATTTTTAAGAAAGGGGTCCTTCCCCTCCCCAAAGAGAAGAAAGACCACACCCTCAATAGTGAAGTCTGATTGGTTAGTTTGTCATTTGGTCAACATACTTTTTGTCTGTTGTCAAGGCAACCAGCTGCCCTCAGTCCCTCACATTGGTACACATATTATATTGAATATATCAACTAAAAACCCAACCCTGTGTGATAGAAAGGGCGCACAAGGTTTTACACATGGACATTCTGCAAAACCTATTGTGTGGTTCCAGAAAATATCCCCCCCCCTCCAAGGGAAGGGTGTAGAAAAGTGACCCCACCCCTCTGGAATTTCTAATCCCTTCCCTGGGGGGTGGGGATGGATATTTTCTGGAACCACACATTCTGGTAAAATGGTGATTTTCCCAAGGTACAAGTATGGGAAGTGTTTGGATATCCATTCTTGTTCCCTAGAATATCCATTGGGCTGTCACCCCTCCTATCGCAGGAATCTAAAATACTTAAAAATTGCTCTACTCCTGTGGAAATTCCAGGCCCCTGCACAACCAGCTATGGAAATTTCAAAGTTGAAAATAAATACCCTATGGATATTCTAGTGTAAAAAGAAACTCCCTGTGGAAATTCCAAAGTCAAAAACAGACACGACTGTGGAAATTCCAGGGTCTAACATAAAAGACCCCTGTGTAAATTCCAAGTTCCTTGATAGCAGGGGGTAATGGATATTAAATGGAACTGACCATTCTTGTGCTGTGGGAAAATCGACTGTTGCATATCATGCTCGATAATTTGTAGTAAAGCATTCAGAGATATATAGCTTTCTTCCTTCCAAACGTTTTGCCAAATCCTTCTCTAAATCGTCCAAAGGATGAAGTCGCGGTCAGCCTTTCGTTTGAAGGAACAGCTTTAGTCAGTTTATCCGTGGAAGAGCTTTTTAACCTATCCAGCAAGAAAGGTCCTTTTCCTTTTTCTTGCGGCAAAGGGGACAGCTTGTCTTCTTCAGAAACAGAACTCGAGCTATCTTTCTTTTGTCTTGTGGATGACTTGAAAGAATCGCGTGTTTTAGCTTTCTGAAGACCAAACGGCGACTTTGGTTTCTCTGCTGTTTCTATGCAGTCTTGACTTATAATTTGCGGCACCTGAAGTTCATTGATTGAAGAAGGCCCTTTGACTTTCTCCATTACAAAGGGGCGTTTCTTTCTCTGCGAGATTGGACTGCTGTTCCTGTTCAAATCTCTATTTTTTCGCTTATTGGCTAAATCATTATCCTCATCTCTGCTCATCATTCCCTTACATGATTTAGTTGGCGACAAATTATTATTGATCCGATCCTGATTATTTTTGTCATGATTTCCATGATTTCCATTTGTTCCTTTTTGATCTATCGTTGCAGATAAATCCTTTCTCTGCATTTGCGGTGTTCTCTCCATAATTTTTTCCAATGAGGATGGGCGTTTTCGTTTTTCGAAAGATGGGCTTCTTTTTAATCCACTAAGTGAGGGAACTCTTAAAGAATCCTTTTTCTCATTTCGTTGCCTCATCAGTCGTTTCAATAATTCCTGAAGTAGTTCCTGCACCTCGCTATAACCTTCCGAAATCGAAACCTCGTAAAAAGTGCAATCGATTTCATTCGAGAATCCAATCCCCTCTTCGATATCGACTCGTCTCAGGTGGTCCAAGTCTTTTTTTGTCGCGACAATAACCATCGACATCGAATCGGTATTGCGATGGTCCTTCACGTATCGAGCGATCCATCGGGCCTCGTCGAAACTTGAACGATCGACGATCGAGTAAAGAACAAGGTAAAGATCACCTCGGCGGGTCCATCGACGAAGCTTATCTCCAGAGCACTATAAATACAAAGAAATCATGATATATGTAATAGTCTTTCTTTCCATGGTATTAACACGCATGTTGCCGCCTCGGGTCCTGATTATACATCAAATAACCGGACATAACGGTTAGTTTTACATACCTCTCCGGCTGTGTCCGAGATATCGAGTGATACGTCTTCATTATCCACTTGTATGATGTGCCGATACGTCGATTCTGGAAATGCATATTGGTATAGAGTTAGCGGACGTATCCGAGGAAATGAAATCATATGGCAACTTGAGTTGAACATCTTCATACGCTTTGCTGAAATAGAACAAATCTCAAGAAACTAGTCTTTACGGGCGCTCCGGGACCAGACCAGTTTATTCTTTTATTCAATATCCTTCAATATTTATTGAATGTTGAACTGTTGTATCCCGCTGTTGAACAACGATAAACGGCGAACTACCAGCCGCCTATCATGTTTCTTTTTTGTCTCTTTCAGATCTACTGTAAAGCCACAGTCCATTTCCAAATTAAACGGTGAGTCAGTAGCCTGTTTTCTGCTAACGAGAGCACATTTGTCCATGAAAATTTTAAACTAGTCGCCAGCTTGCGACATAACATTCTAATGGCGAACTTAAAAGCGAAAAAACAAAGATAACAGAATGGCGACAACTTGAGAGTTGGCGACACAACATTCTAATTCGAACTGAAACGCGACAAAGATAATAGAGTGGCGACAAGTTCCTTAGTCTCCAGCGCACGTTTCGTACATTCTGTCGGCAGGTGCGACTTGATAATAGAATTTTAAAACATTTTAGAGTTGTTATAATTCGATACATACCTAACGTCTGGTCGTATTCACCGATAAATCGCCGCGTTAAAAATCGGACGGTGAGTGCTGAAAGAAAAGACGATTTATTGATCAGTCACAAAAAATACTGGGATCTGAAGATGTGTTAATAAGATTAACTAATAATTCGCTACAACCTGATTGTGCGCTATGCATTGCGTAGTGCAGGGCCCGAAAGGTTGGTCCCTACTTTGTTACTGCGCATCCCCAATGCCAAAACCCCAGCCATCGCCAGCGTAGGTTCATTCTCGAACCCAGAGCTCCCCGGCTCGTCGCCTCGCAGGGGAGGCTCTGGAGACATCCATTTGAGGGCCTTCGCTGATTGGCTGAAATGGCGCGCACGCGTACATGAAAGTAGCTTAATCTCGCTTTATAAAAACGTATCTGTCAAAATAACAATGGCATTCGTTTCCTATAGTCGTCTTTTCAACCTATGCCTTCGACTTAACGCTCTATAAGTAAAAACCACCATTTTCTTTTACGCATGCGTCGGTGGATGTCACCAGAGCCTCCCCCGCGAGGTGACGAGCCGGGGAGCTCTGGGTACGAGAATGGCGTAGGTTAGATTCCGGGCTAGAATGAATTCTTTTCTTTTCCTTTTTTTCTTGTTTTTTTTTTCTTTACTCGCAATTTTATCCGAAAAGGTTATACAAAAGTGTACAAACGGGAGGAGGGCAAAGTTTAGAAGAAATGTATCGGGGAAGGAATGTAACATGTAATAAATTTGTTGTTGTTGTTGTCATAGCCAGCTTTGTCGCTTACCCGAGTGAATCTTGAAGTCGAGCTTTAGCGACTGGAATGATTAGAATACTTGATAATATAAAGGGTTTGGGCTGAGTATTCCTTAGTATACAAGCCTTGAATGTCTTCAGATTTTCTCAGATAGAAATTTCTATTTTGTACTTTGCGTTTTCTTTAGCGATTTTACAGTTGGGAAATTGGAACAACAATTTTGTAGTATAGTTGAGGAAAGAAAACAGTGTATACATATCAAGAGGCATTTTTACTTTGAAAAGCATACGGTGACAAGCTATGTTCAATGCCAGCCATTTTTTTGGTTCATCAACACAGAACAATTTGTAACCGGGAGCTCCGCTTTTAGCCAGTGGCTAAATCTATATATTAGTATAGTTGAGGAAAGTTGAGGACCTGACCTTCAGTTGCCTAAAATGCGGCGTTGAACGTTTTTGAGAAACCCTTAAATGTCAACTTCAGGCGTGTACTCATAATCTTTTCACGCTTATCCGAGATCATCCGTATCATCCTATTATGTCCTGGCACCATTTTCTAGCTCATAAGTTGATCTCTTGTAATGTGCGTCTGCACAGATGACGTAACAACGTGTGGTGAATAGGAAAGTACGTCATGAGACAAAACGTGCGAGTTAGAAGTTTGTTGTACCAAAACTCGTCCTTAATTAATCTCTGCCATAGTAAAATAAATGTTTTAGTTAGTGGAAAAAATACTGTCATCGATCTTGATGCGATGCAAGCCGTCGAACCTTTTTATTGGGGAATGTCAGTTGTGTGTTTGATCAAGAAGTAATATATCAAACACGAGACAGTGTGTTTCAGCAGGATTTCCAAATACTGAGAAGTGGGTTGAAAAAACCGAGGCAAAGACGATTGTTTTCAACGAACCTGAGGTCTTGGAAATCGCGATTAAAAACACTGTCGAGTGACTTATTGCAATTGGTATAGCTTCTCAAATGAATCATTGAATGTCGAAAAAAAGAAGGAATAAAATCTCAAAAATCTATGCAAAATAAGATTTCGTATCCAAACATCCGTCATGCTTATGATTTTCTTTGTTTGAGCTTGATGAATTATTAAAGAGCCTAGAGCCCGTGTTAACCACTCCTTTAGTATTGTTTTCGTTCGCATTAGAAGACGAATTACGTGTAGAAAGTTCTAGATCAACATCTAAAAACAAGGTTTCAGATTTGATTTACCAAATTCAATCGAAAGAATTGCATGCTCTGTATTCTCTAAATCAGCCGATGGAAATGGATACTTTCTCTGACTTGGTATGTCGCTATGCTGTCAAAATGGCGGCTGACATAGGCTCTTTTTAATGAGTTTGAGAACAATGTTTATTGTTGCCACATTTTTTTTGTTGCATGCCACATTTTAGCGATGCTAATTTTAATGCATGTGACGATGTTATACTGAGGTAGTAACGTTGGACATTGAATGTCCTGTGAAATGGAATGTTCAGCAATGTCCGACCATTGAACATTCATGAAAAATTGATCTCTACACGCGTTCTGATTAAGGTTCTTCGTCAGTGCAAATCCCGGGTTTGCTTTAAAAAGGTCAACTTCTCCCAGTCACTGTTCCCAGGGAAATGTTTTCTGATTAACCGGGTCAAAAGAATAGTAATAAAAAATATGTTTATATGCTTTCTCTTTTTACATTTTTCGAGTGGCAAGACGCTGGTTGCATGTTTAGAAATGAATAAAGCTCCCTAGAAGAAGAGTCATGATACAGCTCTCGTAAGATCTAAGCCCATTGGATTGATACCCTCAGTGCAAAACAATAGAGGGTCATATAACAATGGAACGAGGAAACAAAGGATGCTTTGTTCTGCCTATCCAATCACACAAGCTCTTCCTAGAAACTGTATCACTCCTGTCGAAGAAGTGTGTCTGTTGCGCACCCTCGTGATTAAAAAAAAAAAACGTGGCGCAAAACTAGATTCGGCGCTCAATATAATCATGGCTTCAGGTTCTGACCAAGGAAGGCTGGTTTTCCATGTAGTTATCTATAAAAACCTTTTACCCTGGGCCAAAAGGCCGCGATTTGTTATAAATTTCATTCTTGAAGTTATCCATACGAAGTGGTTTGTCTAAGAAAGTCTAAAGGCGAAGACTTGTCGCTTGACAGGAGGGTGTTTCACCTGGGGTTATTAGCCTAAGGCTAAACTCGAAGTAGACTTTGTTGTTGACTTGCGATGTTTCCAGAGTGTTAAATGTTGCACGTAACATGCTGTGTTAGCATCAACTCCACAGTATGGACGACAGCAACTTTTGTTGTGCGTCACAGTGTTTCGTGCGCGGCTTAACTGAGGAGTAATTCCAAAATAGCATACACGAGGACATAAAGTACCAGGAAATTTGATTCCTAGTTGATCCAGGGCCTTAGGGCAGAATCATATACAAATCTTAACTAGTGAAGTAGGCGGGAAGTACATCAAATATATACATTCCAGATAGCGAACGCAGCGCATGAACCTTAAAATAGACGCTTTTCCAAAATGGACGCCGAAAATTCAAATCAATTTTTGTTAAAAATGAACACCAGCACTAGAACATACACCATCACTTTAGTAAACCTACAAAATTTCACTGCATTATATCCAATATCTTCCGAGAAAACGAACGTTGAAAATTTGAAAATTTAGACGTTTGTATGACTGCTCTGTAAATTTTTCAATTTTCAGACTCTGCTTTCTCAGCCAACATGGTATTTAATATTATTAATGTGAGGATACTCTTTCTAGTGCCAGTATTTGATTTTCAGTCAGTTTAATTTTAAGACATGTGAATTTGCGGCGGTCATTTTGAAAAAGGGTCTATTGAGTGAAATAACGCGTTCATGCAAAAATGCATATAGAGAAGGTCCAACAAGTAGGACACTTGTTTCTGTCATCCCAAGAAATTCTGCGCCAATTGACGTCTAGAATAGCCGTACGACGAGAGTTCATCGGCGTTTCTACCGTGTTACTAAAAAAGTGGTAGCGAGCCCTCGGGGTTGAGGTCCCAAAAGATTTATATCACCAAATGTAAAAAAAAAAGACTTTGCACGAGTCTTAGTTGAAACAAAAATTCTGAAGAATCTAACTGTTAATCGGCTTATATCAAACATTTCCGGTTGTCTAATGGTTTTCGTGTTTTTAAAAGCTAACATTTTTTGCGGCCCAAAATAGCTCTGACAGTTTCGTGTGTGGATATTCGAAAAGTCGTGGATCAATATTTGAGATTATAGCAGTTTGGGCGTGTTTCGATAGTTAGGTTGTCATGGGTACTTGCTGCTCTTACAAAATATTATTTTGTCCCACTGCATTTCTAAGTTTCTAGCCTGCAAACTTCGTTGTTTCCTTACTAAAGTAAATGCTTTAATTAAATTGCAATTAAAACCATGAGCGCAAGTGTACACCTAGCATCAAAGTTTGAGGTGCAATGCAATAAACAGGTACATTTGTATTAAAGCAAGTCCACAGTTATGCTTTAAAAGGGGAACGTCACGATTTAGTTACCTTAAATGAAGTTCGATTCAGAAATAACCGTCTAACCAGATAAGCACAAATTTGGAGCAGTATCGGGCGCAATTTGTACATGTGTTGTGTTCAACTGTTGCATGGTATCATAAAGTTGTAGTGGAAGAAAGTGCCTGGATTAACTCTAAACTCTGACCCACACGATTTTTTCTTAGTCGTCTCCTGATTAAATCAATAGCTCTTTCAAACTGTTTTAATTTAAAAATTCTTATCGAAGTATCCATAACAGAGATAGCGATCAAATCTAATTCCCATACTTTAAACAAGGACAATCTCATTTGAACGACCTCAAAACAAGATCTCTCACGCTAATTGGTTTGTCAGAGCCATTGGAGTATTGAAAGAATTCTGTGTGATAATATTTACTTGAAGTCTGAAGAGCGATGTCTGGATTGCCAACGAGCCAACATGAGGGATTCAATGCGAATTATATTCCAATTATCCCTGCTGATCGATCAGCCACATGCCTTCTGCATTGTCGACAGTTTATATTAACTCAAAACTGCCCAAATCCACTAATTATAAGCACACAAAATAGACCAACCTGTATATATTCTGTTGCACGGATTAAAAATGTGCTTATTAGATATGTTGCGAGAGATAACAGTTCCGGGAGCAAAGTCTTGTAAGTTTTTGTACTGATAAACTTCGTTACCGAAGTTAACTGCCTTACCTGATTTTCCGACACCGTCCTTTCCTAGAACAACGACTTTCAGGGGTTTCACGTTGTTGTGTAAATTACTGGCCCGCCTTCTTCGCATGATGATCAACTTCTCGCCTCAAAAGCTGTTGGAGAAGCGAGAATTGTTAGTAAACGCGCGACAAGTAAGCAATCTCTTGAAGTGACTTAAAGGCCAAGTGAGCCAAGACATGCTTTGAAATGGCCTGTAATTTAATAAAAGGGCTTTGGCTGTGTAATTGTTCCCAGGAGGGTAATTAAGTTGTGTATAATTTAAGGCACCTCTAAATGATCCGTTGTGTAGAATAGATGGCCAGAAATTTCAGGAGCCGAGAAATTGTGTAACAGAAGATGTTGCAGAACTACAATCGACATTTCAGACATTTGATACATAAATTCCAAGCTAACCTCTCCCTGAGGATGATTTCAGATTGTAGGAGCATATGTAATGACTAAACGCGTCCAAGCCATGTAATGTAATGAACAACTTCACTAGAACTCGCTCACTCGAAGTTCTGTGGTTCGAAGACTCTGTGACTTAGGACTGCATGCGTGCGTTTGAACTCTCCTATTTTTATTTGATTTTGTAAGAATGACCTTTGTTCCACTTTAGTCATGAGAGGCTCAAGTGCTTTCTCTTGAGCGCGAGTCCTTGGATATATTTCGGAATCCTTCGTGTCCGTGGTTTTAAATGTTTCAAAAGAAAAATCCTCTGTTTGTTTGTTTGTTTGATATTGATTGATTGATTGTTTGTTTTGTTTGATTGTTTGTTTGTTTCTACTTTCTATGTTTGTTTGTTGTTTTTTCTTTCTGTCTTTCTCTTCGTTTTCAATCGCTAGCTACTTTTTTATGTGTGTATTTTATCTAAAAATATTACACTCAAGACTCCTGTTGTCATTCGACTGTACTTTGCAACATTGCGACTAGTCGCAATGCAGCAAACAGGTTCTGGCTAAATAATTATTCTTTATTCACCAGCTGCTGACCTAATCTTCTGAGCTCTCATTTATCCAATAAAAAAACGTGGCGACTAAAAATGATGACTTGGCGACCAGTTTGTTGTAATTTTTAATTATTGTAATTTTTACTACTACTTTAATATTTTTATTGTACGTTTTTATGATTTTGGATATCTTGCAATAACTTGTATTTTTCATAGGAATTTTAATCTAGGCCATGTTATCACTAATTGTAAATATCTTATCAGTTATTCCATTTTAAACTATTGATGTAAAGCGCCACTGGATTTTTAGTAGAAGT
The DNA here is from genome assembly GCA_033964015.1 of Scolanthus callimorphus. Classification (NCBI taxonomy): domain Eukaryota; kingdom Metazoa; phylum Cnidaria; class Anthozoa; order Actiniaria; family Edwardsiidae; genus Scolanthus; species Scolanthus callimorphus. The sequence continues at coordinate 13,048,280 of CM066925.1, forward strand.
GGCTCTATATAAATTGATTATTACTATTATTATTTGTTTCACTCAGTCCCCAGCTGATGGCCTGACATTCTAAACTTTGCTTTGATACATAATAGCACAAGCGATTGGCGACTAGTGTGTTTCATTTTGCACAGTAACATTTAGATTTAGATTTAGATTCATAAACTGTTTGGTGACCTAGCGTTGTAGTCTCTCCTTATTCCAATAACGAAACGTGACGACGAAAAATTATGGCTTGGCGACAAATTTGCTTCACTCACTCACCAACTGGTAACCTAACTTCTAAATCTTAATGCTTATTCCAATAACGAAACGTGACGACGAAAAATTATGACTTGGCGACAAATTTGCTTCACTCACTCACCAACTGGTAACCTAACTTCTAAATCTTAATGCTTATTCCAATAACGAAACGTGACGACGAAAAATGATGACTTGGCGACAAATTTGCTTCACTCACTCACCAACTGGTAACCTAACTTCTAGATCTTAATGGTTATTCCAATAACGAAACGTGACGACGAAAAATTATGACTTGGCGACAAATTTGCTTCACTCACTCACCAACTGGTAACCTAACTTCTAAATCTTAATGCTTATTCCAATAACGAAACGTGACGACGAAAAATTATGACTTGGCGACAAATTTGCTTCATGCAGTCACCAACTGGTAACCTAACTTCTAAGTGGTTTTGCTATTTCAAATAAAGAAACGTCGCGACTTCTAACCTATGATGACTTCTAACCTCTGCTTTCTCCAATAACAGAACGTGGCGACACAAAATGATGACTTTGCGACAAATTTGCTTCACTATGTCGCCAAGTGACCTAACTTCTAATCGGACAAGGGGGAGCTTGGGGATGGGGGTGAAGGCAGCCCCCCAGATGTAAATGTGGGGGAGGGGGCTCCTTCCCCCACTTTTAGGTCCCTCTCGTTATCGTTTTGTGCAGTCAATTGGACGACTGCCTGATTGCGTCGCGACGACACTAAAATGACACTAAAAAGCCAGTTAACTTACCAGGCGAAAACGGGGCAAGTATTTGATTGGTTGGAAAATTTGGGACTATGATATCCAAGAGAGCTGAGGCTTTATTTATAAATCAAGCCCCCCCACTCCCCCCTTCTCCCCCCACACTCCCCCCCTTCTCTCCCAACACACACACACTTTTGGGCTGCCCCGTCGCCGCCCCTGGAGATCCATTTGTCTTTGTCATATTACACCCTTTCAATGTGCTTAACCTAACATCCTCTGAATTGTTTTGAATACTTGAAACCATGAATGACTGCTGAATATGGGTACTAAAGGTTCATAGACAATCGCCCTCACGGGTTCTACTCTAAAAAGCCCTCGTCAACATCTGCTGATCCGCTAAGCTCCTGAATACAATGCAAATTGTTCACTGTACGGAATGTAAGGGTGTCTTTATTTCTCCTTTGATCTGTCAAGAGTACATTTTAGATTCATGTTAATCCCCATCCAAATATACGTGCGTGTTAACAGTTGAGAAATAAATAAGCGTATAGCTTGCTAACCTAGAGAGCAAAGGTTATCTAGATTGTAATCGAAAATGGTGTTATTAAAATTGTCTACATTATATCAAGCTGTTTTGTAAAGTTGATCACCTACATTATTATCTCTGTTGCCCTGTTAGTAAGGTACAGTTCGAAAAGAGCAGATTTCTAATGCGAAAAAGAAAGAAATATTGCAATAACCGATTGTTCATATGCAAAAACATAGATTCAATATCTTCTGAAGTAGTATATCCCTGCTTCAAACTCAAAATACAGTAACCCGTTGCCGTTTAGAATTTATCGAAAGGTACTAAACGGAAGTACTGAAGGAAGATATGGACTGCCGCAAACTTTAATAGAGACTGGAAAAATTTGTTTGCGTGGTGAACACATATTTCTAAAAGAATTTTCCAGAATTCGCCATATAAATGGAGCTAGGCCATGACGTCATTCTCACAAAAACGCCGTCCGTAATGCAGTTTGCAGAAGTATTTATGACGTCATCACGCGAAATCATCTTAAAGACTTAACACCACAACTGCACATACGAGTCGGCCAAAGAATTAAAGGAAAAGTACTAGTTTTGCTTTTGATTCTTGCTAGCAAAACGCGAGTGCGGTTGTACATGTTATATCGATATGTCGCCAGAACCAAGCTTCATTACAGTGTCATGTACTTTAGATTTCATGTCTGGCGACTTTTATTTCTGTCAGTAAGACACTTAAAAACTTATACTGCCTTTTATAAACGTGACCATCTCGAGCATAGGTTGGTACGATCAAGTCGTAGAAGTTGCCTTGAAGCGCTAACTGTCAAGCTAAGAATACTTTAATGCAGTTTCGCCCAAGAGTCCATTTACTAAGAGTAAGAACCCCTCATATTCTGTCCTCCACATCCAGCAACCAGAAAGTGTCTATTTTTAGAAACACAAGTGAATGAACAGAGAAGTGACGAGAGAAATGCTGCAACAGTTGGAAACTAGCCAGGCAAACAAATACACATAGAAATGAAAATATCTTCTAAAAATAGACACTTCTGACGTTGATAAACATCACTAATACAAGATTATTTCTTGGTAATGGATTGTCTGTTTCGCAAATTTTTGTCGCAATTCTGAGAGTTCAAGGGCAGCGCATTACTGGCCACCGCTGGATCTTATGTAGAGTAACTTGATTATTTCTTGGTAATGGATTGTCTGTTTCGCAAATTTTTGTCGCAATTCTGAGAGTTCAAGGGCAGCGCATTACTGGCCACCGCTGGATCTTATGTAGAGTAACTTGATTATTTCTTGGTAATGGATTGTCTGTTTCGCAAATTTTTGTCGCAATTCTGAGAGTACAAGGGCAGCGCATTACTGGCCACCGCTGGATCTTATGTAGAGTAACTTGAACCTTTAAATGTATTGAGCCAATCCTAGACTTCTTCATCGTTGCTTCCTCTGCTGTGATGCAAATTGTTGTTATTAAGAGATATATTATGTTTAGATTTCCTTTTACGCCTAATTTTTTAGACTTAGGCGTAAAATAACGACTGTGTTTTCAGTTTCTACAGCGTTCTCCTAATGGATTTACGCCTAGATTTTTGATGAATTGCGCCTATAATGTTGGTACAAGGCGCACAATTACGACCATCATTATTTCTTAATTTCGAGCCCTGCAAATTGGTCGCCATTGGTGACTAACTGCTCGCAATGTCGGACGCGGTAAAATAATAGTGCGAGGGCATGATATTGTCTCGCTATGCTGCAGGTAGCCAACATTAACATTCATTAATTGAATTTTCAAATTGATTGGATTTAAATCCAAGGTCAGATCTGCCCATATTGCCTGGGAAATGAATGACCGAGAGGCTAAAGGCAATGAGGTTTGCAGCATGTAGGAATCTAATTAATCATGCATCATGTATCATGAATTAAAAGAGCACCGCATGTGGAGTTTGGGAGGTCATGTTCGTCGCACGTAGGAAAAGTTTCGCCAATTAGTACCAGAACTGTCCTCTGTTACTTTTATATTATACTTGTGCTTCGAATACGCTGTTTTCTCGTGCATTCTATAAAATACTAACGTTTTCAAACATGATCAATTGTAGTGCTAGAAAATTAGCTTGCAAGTCAGGGGCAGACTTAACTTATAAAAGTTTTTAAAAATTATGTTCGCTCTTAGTCGTTCGTAACTCATTTGGGCCCCGCCAAGCAAAAAGTGTCCTTATACGGTGTTTTGTCGAATTTTTGTTTTGAAGAGTTTTACGTAGCTAATTCATGTATCTTAAAACTGAGCATATTGGCCATCTAAATTTCGTGCGGCAAAGTGGAGATTTTGCAGTTTAAAGTTTTAATTTTATAACGATTTGTAGGGGAATTCTGAACTTCTTTCGCGTTTTTCCCGAAAGTATGAAATTCTGAGTACTTTTCGAATGGCGGAGCTCATTTTATAGAATGCTAATACCTTGCAATTCAAGGCTGTACTTCAAAGTAAAAATAAAGGAACTAAAGAATAGTTTCAAAACATGGAAGCGCAGTCTTGGGTAAAACTATTTTGCCTTCTTTACAAGTCGGGGCGAAACTGCAATGTAACTACACTTCGGTCACAAAGCTGCAACTTTCCCTACTCGATGGCGACAATTTATAAGTGAAGTTAACAAGCATATGCTACTGCCTTCTTAAACTTGAATAGTAAAAGTCCCAGTTTTCAAAGAGAAATTTTGAAACACGGAAATTCTATCTACAATGTGATCAACCTTTGCAGCGAGACATGATTTTTAAAACGTAATTATTTGAGCATCTACAAAGACTACAGCTTTTCAGTTCTACTGTCTTATTTCATACCTCTGCAAATGGAGTACAACAGAAAAGCTTCAGCCCGATCCTCGTACTTTTGAACTGACTCCACCAACCCAGGACGAAACACGCAGTTTTAATGCTAGTAATGAGGTTCTTAAAGGGGCACTCGCACGCTTAGTTCTCGTACAACCTGTCAAAAAATATGTCTAATTTTAATCACCAAAAATGCATTTAGGTTTACCGGGAGTAACCAAAATAACAGTCCAGGTTTGTTAAATAACCTTCTCACTGTTAAATCAATACAAATCTATAGTATTTTTATCTATTATCAAGAGGATGGAATTGGATTGCGATTTGAATTATTTGCTTGTCAGGCAAGCGTGCGAGTGCCCCTTTAATCCGAGGAAATTTTGTTAGGTATCCGCGGTGGCACGCGACAGCGTTGGCCTAAAAAAGCGCTTGTCTGGGCCCTTGGGCTCTTAGACCCGCGCCAGACGGATTGCATCTAAAATAGTAGGTAGTGATATGTAGTGAAATATTTCGGATAATGGTGCTGAAGGATAATAACAACTATGTGGAGTGGTTTCACGTCCATGCGCTGATTCTCTTGACCTTTGCGTTCAAAGGGAGCATATGGCGAAACTTGTCCACCTGTCTGATTGCTAAACACAGGCCATGACGTCACAACGCATGACGTCACAGGCCGGGGGTCTGCTGCAAGGCAAAACACGCCGCGTATGGACCACTATGTTCAATGCTTTGGGGGTTTGAATTGACGCCTTCTGCACGACTGCAACAAACTGACGCCCACGGATAACATACATATCAAGTGAATCGATAAAACCTTATTAAAGGCTGGTTTCCATATAGTCGTATCTGTCTCATCAGTCGACCGTGAAACAAAAGAATAATTCGAATTTTCATTGTTTCGCGGTCGACTGATGAGACAGATACGACAGATAAGACTATATGGAAACCAGCCTTTAGCAACCTTGGGCGACTTCAGCAAATTGAGGAACCAGTAGTTCAATGAGTTAACTTAATCAAATGAATCGATAAAACCTTAGGTGGCTTTCGGGCCTGGAGAAGGCCTATTTTGATTGGTTAATCAGATTTCATTTATGGCCCAACATAAATTTTTTAGAGAAGTGCCATTGGCGCCGAATAAGTAATCCTAGTCGCCAAATAGTGAAGTCCGATTGGAAAGGTATGTCGCCATTTGGCGACAAAGTTGATTATTTGTCGCCAATATGGTCGCAATGTTGGGCCCTGACATATGACTGTAATGACTATAATCAGGGGCTCATAAATAGGGCGTCCCTCTCTAGTATTGCCCTATTGATAAGGCATTTTTACAGACTTAGTTATTTTTAGAACTGTTTTACCGCTAAAATTGTAAAGCTTTTGTTTTACTAGTCAATCAAATTCGTGTAGCTTTACAGACGCCTGACATTTGCAAGATATGCACGTGCAAGCACTGATTTCTTGTTGTTCTCTGCTATTGTTATTCTAAATAAACGGGACCGCAGCGCGCGGCATAGAAACAAGAGCAAATACCAATCTAAAAATAACTAGGTCTGTCAAAACGCCTTATCAAGAATATATATCAGAGGGACGCCCCTACTTATGAGCCCCTGCTATAATGACTAATTGCAAAGTGATTATACCAATTCTGAAGAAAACCTTTAAAAGTGATTACAACTTGAAGTGATTTGGGGGAACTTTGATATGCAGAGGGTGCAAAATCGGGAGTTTTAGGGGTTGATTGGGGAAAAACATATTCCACCCTTATACCATCTTTCTTTCTTTGTGTGTACATTCCACACATCACGATAGTCATCCAAAATCGCGTGATGTGATTTGCTGAATGTTCACGTGAAGGTGAGGCTGCGTGACTTACCGTGTCCCGTGGCTTTTCAAAGTCACGCGAAATCTCTTACTAAACGAGTATTGAAGTGCTTTGTAATATTGAAATATGCAAAGACTGATTTTAAAACAAGGGCTTTTCTATGGTTACTTCGTCATATCACTGATGGCTAAGTGTTTTTATTTTTACGAGGAGATTAAATTCTTCATTTCTTATTGAATTCTCGGAGATTTTTTCTCGTTTGGGATGGATTGATTACCAGATCCCAAAGAACATTTGTTGCCAATCTCAGAAATGACAGTGTACCTGTTTCGCAAAAATCAAGAGAAGTAAAAATATTTGTATCAGACAGTATTCCTTTTCCGACTCCCTTTGTTAAAATCTTTGTTAAAATATCTAGAACAAGGGCCGAGAGCAAACTATCCTTACCTGTGAATTTCTATGCCTGGACTTGACATCAGTGAATTTGGTGTGCGTAAATTAAAACATGTTCTCTGTGCTCTTTTGAGACTACTGAATTAGGAGCAGTATTTTCAATGTGTTTATGAAGTTTACTGACTTTTGCAGATGAATATACAGCTATATAAGATCTGTGACCTAGATATTTCGTCCAGAGGTCGACCTTTCTCACTGACGTTTCCCGGAGGGTCGGGTTCCAAGGGCTTGGCCCAGGACTTCCTCGAGGGTGTCTGTCGAGTGAGATTTCCTCTATCTTGAATATGAAGCTATATTTGAATGTGCACAGGACGACTTCGATGACATAAATACTATTTAGGCCTGCTTGTTTATACAAAGCCCCTGTTATAATCATATTTATCGCATCAAAGTCAAGGTCGTTCGAAAGACACCACATTTTGCCAAAAAGCCCCACCTTTGTTTGTGGACAAGCGTACACCTGAATGTCAAGGTGAAAAATGCTTACGCAGTTAAATTCAGAAGGAATAAGAAAAAATAGCCGTCTAGGTTTGTAAAGTAGCCTTTCAACTGCCAGATAAGCACACATTTGGAGTATTTTGATTTGTTCTCGAGCGGATGGAAATGGATTGCGAATTGCCTGAACTGTTTTCAAATTTGGAAATTTGATAACGAAAGTCGCACGGGGACTGTGTCGGTCGTTGGAGAACATTGAGCTGGAAACCCTTGGAAAACCGTTGAGCTCATCTTCGGGTACGAGTACGAGTGCGAGTTGGACTCGCCGCACTCTGACCGGTTTCTACATATGGTCACCGAAAGCATCAAAATTTGAACATCACCTATTACAAACTAGCAACCCGTAAAAGCCTTGTGATCCGATAACATGGAACACGGTGAGCTCATCTCCGGATACAAGTGGGACTCGTTGCACTCGCACCCTTTGTTTCTCTCTTCACTTAATTAAAAGAGCCGACGACCCCTTCCCATAATGCATTGCTTTGTTTTTGTTTACATGATACGGAGTATCAGAAACTCTGACTTTATGCAAAGTTTGTACTTTTAGAAGCTTTCCCCCTCCCTTTGTCTGGTAAAACGCGCTAAAAAGAACAAAAATATTTCTTTTGCGAGTCTCTGTTTTTGGGTGGCAACAAAAAATGGCGGCGAAGCAGTGCTTTGTGGGAAAGGTGGGCCGGCCCTTAAAATACATGATCACCGAGAGCATTAAAAATGTGAACATCACTTTTATAAACTGATTACTAGTAGAGAATATTTTCAACATGATATGTTAAGAAATTTGAGATCATTATACCGGCGTAGGATTATATGTAATGATATTCGCAGATTCTAATTACAGCTTACGTGAGGAAATTTGATGCTCCTTCTACTTAAACCTCTTTTTAAAACAGTCTATATTTCCATTTTTCGTTTGCTCAAAAATAAAGCAAGTATCACAGGGAATTTCTGCAGAAACCCATCGATGGGAAAAGCTGAATTTCCCAAGGCACATGCATGGAAAGTGTTCAGAATTCACATGGATAGCCGTGGGAAATCCGAAAACTTCCCATTCTTCAACCATGGGAAATTTCAGCTTTTCCCATGGATTGGTTTCTGCAGAAATTTCGTGTGTCTAGAGGATATTTGCACATGATAGTTTTGCATGTTATAACATTGTCGCGTTTTCTGGATGACCATGTACCTCAATCTTTTGTTGAAACACTACATTTTCAATTTGCTTAAAAAATCTTAGGCGATCCTTCACGAATCACCTAAACGTTCCCTGCTAGGGGACATTTTCAGAGGACGCTTTTGTATTTTACAATAGTTATTGCCGTGTTTAAGAACGTCCAAATAGTAACTGATGGATGGCCACAATACTAAATAGATTGTAGGCTTCGTGGACTATGACAGTTTTCAAAGTTTGAAGTTACATCAAAATTTGTATCTACAACGTCAGTCTTTCCGATAAAACTACATTGCTTATTAGGCTATTATCAAGTGATATAAGTGATTTGGAGATGATAACACACAAATTTAGAGCTTTACTTACGAATTTATTCAAATAGCCGTGACACAACCCCTTAAAATAAGTGTACTTACCAAATAGACCGGATTTCACATGACTGTCGTAAAACAAACGCAAAGTAAATCCACAAATTCTGAACGAAACGTGCAGGAGTAAACGCGAAGTAAGTGCGAATTATTAACGACCTTCATCTGAAATACATTCAATGGAGCTGCAGTAACTATGTTCGGAGGAGCTTTTGATGGTAATTGGACCTAGAGAAAAATAACCCTAGGATTTAAAACGCGCGTCATTTTTACGCCGCTTGAGTCGATACTTTGGCGGGAGGTGTTTGCCCTTCATCTGCGGGATATTTTCATAAAGCTTTTTGATTGCCGTCGAGTATTTTTGCAATTTTTATCGGATTGGAACTGTTTTTAACGACCTGACCTTTGCCTCAAAATAGTACCCGTGGATCTCCCGTGCATTGGGTATGGCCTTGTTTGTCAACGGATAAAGCTAATAAAAAATTACTTTTCTTTGATTGTTAACAAAGCGAATCTTAACGTCAAAAGCTTTTGGCCAATTCGCTTGTCAAACGCTTTCAAAAGTATTTTGTTTCTTAGAAGTTTATTGCCTTTCAAGGAAAATGCCCCGGCGGAGTTGTGAAGAAAATCCCTTCAGGGAAGCCGACTTTGGAATTCCAAAAATTTAAAACCTCGCGTAATCCAAAAAGATGTCAGAAAATCCTCTTACTTTCTCATTTTTCTTTTGGCTTCGAAATAAATTCAAAAAGGTTTGTGTATCACTAAAAGCTAAATGAGTAGGTTATTTTTAACTTGAGATGCATTTTTAGAGTTTTGCAAAGCTTTTTGTGGAAACCTTTTAGAGATAAACTTGTCTTAACTTGTGGATTCTCGATTACTAATTAGTTTGGCCTTTATCGATCACAGCATTTCCTCGAGCGCTTTTCGAACCAAAACTGATTTCACTTTTGCTATTCCAAGGCCATTTGTAACACTGTATATTTCTAAAGGTCCGTTTACATTTGCAATTTTTGCTGCAATTTTTGTCGATCGAGTAGCGGCGATTTTCTCGTACGTATGCGTCAACTCGAAATCGCTAATGTAAATTGGGTGCAACTCGGCGCGATCTGCCGCGATTTTGTCGCGTGATGTCGTGATGTCGCGGAGATTTCAAACATGTTCGAAGCTCTTTGCAACTGCGATTTGAAGAAAAGAGAGCACAGAAATCGCCCCGGATTTGCATCTCGTTTACACAAGAGAGTTGGAATTGCAATTCGAGCGCGAGAAAAATCGACGCGACAAATGCAACAAGATCGCAAGTGTAAACCGGCCTTTATAAAGAATATTTTCATGAGCCTTTCTTACGACATTCTGCGTATTGTGATACGGAAAATGTGAATTAGCGAGATAATGCAAAAATCACTAAATATCAGAACCTATAGCAATGATATTCTGAGATTTGCACTGTAAGTAACGTAGCATTTGATTGTGAAGTGAAAATTCATATAAGCCGTTCTAATTTTTCAAGCATTTAAAATATTACGCCCTAAGCCAAAACAGACGGAATTATAACTACATTTGTAGTGCGTTCCACATTTTTAAGTGACATGATGTCCTTTAATTACAAAATCGGAAGAATCAAGGTACGAATTCCAATTATCTGTATTTATATTGTCATCTATATTCGTGTAAACACTTTCTAAATTACGAGAGATTTTACCAGGATTTCGAGCAATTTTGATTAAAAGTGGCCAAAAATCCAGTTATTCCAAAGTTTAGAACCTTTTAATTTTGGTTATGTTTGTAGAAAACAAACATGCAGGCACATACTTTGGTTCGTCCCGCCATGAAGCTCTCATATGGAAAACGGATAAATTGAATTTCAAACTTCACCACCTGGAGTACTTTAATAGGAAAATTCCATATCAAATGAAATTCTATACAAATCCCTATACATATTGCATATAAACATCGAAAGGTATTTTCCTAGGCTGCCATCAAGAGTAACTACTTTCATGCAAACCTTTCAGAAGATGCGAAAATAAAGCCAATAGGTTTCGTACGTTCTAGTAACCGGCAGATTTTTGGCCTCACGTTGCTCGAATCTCTAATTAAAGTAAAATATGTCTTGACAACAAATCCGAAAAATCCAATGAGTAAATCTTTCTTATTGAAACCCGCACCAACATGAGCTGTTGTGAAAGCGTTTAGTTGCAGTAGACTTGGCTAAACTTGCAAAGGTCTTTCCAAACTGTTGTGAATCACTGAAACTCGAGTAAAAAGATCTCACCTATTACATTACCATTAGCAATTGAATGCCGAAATCTCCTCTTTTTCCGAGCACAGCAAACACCCACATATAAGAATAAAAGGATTACGTAAGAACATCAGTCATTTTAGATACTGTTTTATAAGAACCTTACAGTATACATAATGAAGTTCTATTCAAGCTGACCCTGAAATGGGCTGTTCTTATATGCGGGTGTTTACTGTACTGGTGTCAAGAGTTTTGCAAATTGCGTCGCTTAATTTAACGTATTTATTCTCCCAAAAGCAAGTCCATGAGGGGCACTTACTAACAGTATGGTAAGGTCACCAAATTGCATGTAGTGCTTCCTTAGGAAGTTATTAACTTCGCTAATTTCTTGCAAGCCCTGCACAATAGGGTCACTTAAAAACTTCAAGTCCACATTTAAGAAAAACACCAGTTGCACCAGTTCCTATTTGCCGTTTGTGGGCTTTCCTGATTTTGTTACAATACGCCCCAAATTCATAGCTTTTTGTTCACTTACCAAATAGGTTCAGTTTAAGTCCAAATAGAGCTTTCAATGCTTGAACTACCAGAAACTGAGATCAACAGATTGCAATCCGGGTTGTGTCGCTATGTGGTTCACTTCAACCCCAGAATACGCATATCATGCTTACAGTCGCGCTAACATAGGAAGTAATCTTATAGTAATCCCCCTAAGGGCAAATAGGGCTCTTACTTTACTCGGCGGGACGGTGTCGAGAAAATTCATTCTTTTTGCATTAAGTACAATCCGTTACAGAAGATGACATTGCATAGTACAATTAACTAACTAAGTTGCCGTGTTTTTCAAAAATTAAATGTGCTCCATAAGTTGGGGCCGCAATTAAACAGTAGTTATTACAATTGAACTGAGATATGCATCTAAAGTGAGATCTATTTTTACCGTAAGTGGTGAAAGGGATGTGATTGTAATTTGCGATCTGATCGTGTAAAAAAGAGCTAATGAAATATGGCCGCCGTAAACTTAATATGGTGATACAACCACATGGAAGCTATTTAGGAAATGCGCTCTTTTGCAGTGAAATATATCAGGGTATTGAGTGCAACATGGCCCTAATTTGGACACTACCCAAATTTCAACTGTTAAGTAGGAAATAAGGGACAGACTATTAGATACCTCCGGGAAGGGTTGTAGAAATCCCCCGCGCAAGCTCCTCGGCTTCGTGCTGCAAGCCGATTAGGCAGAAGAAAATCCAGCCTCGACTCCGCTACTTCTCTGAGCCAGAAAAAATAACCTGCACAAGAAAAACCTGCAACCTCCCGCGGAAATGTCTAATGGTCCGTTATTAAACACTTGAATGAATATACACGAATGTTCTTTGACTTGCAAAGGAGTAGCTCGTTAATCGCGCGTGTTTAGCGCTGACAATTCATCTGCCTCAAACAAAACCGCAGCACGTTTTACGTTAAGGTCCTTATACCCTATTTGGTCCTTATACGTATAAATGTGTTTTACGTTCTATGGTAGTGAATTATATTCTGTTCTTAGCTTTCGTTTTATATTTTGTGATTATGCACTTCCTGTGACGTCATAAGCCCCAAATCTCGTGACGCGCAGACAAAACAGGATTGGCAACATTCTCGAACCCAGAGCTCCCCGGCTCATTACCTCGCGGGGCCGAGGCCCTGGTGACAGCCAGTGTCGCATGCGCGAGATTTGATACAGAGCCGTTGAGAGAAACAACGTTCTGCGCATGCTCCAACGTTCAAAATCAGCCCATTCTCGTACCCAGAGCTCCCCAGCTCGTCTGCTAGCAGGGGAGGCTCTGCAGCTGGGCTCTCTGGGGACATCCATTTGAGGGCCTTCGCTCTGGGTTCGAGAATGAAATTAGCCAATCAGCGAACGCCCTCAAATGGATGTCCCCAGAGGCTCCCCTGCGAGCAGACGAGCCAGGGAGCTCTGGGCACGAGAATGGATTGGCAAGGGCGACACCGCGGCAAAACGTACTACGCAGGCGCAGCTTCTCACTTCCGGTCCAGGTCTTTCCTGACACCTTTGCGGGAAACGTAACCCGTAGAAAGAAAACGTAAGCTTAGAAATCCCAGAAAAGTTATGTTTTTAGTTCTTCAACAGCATATCTTTTGCACCTCATAGTTTGGTGCTTGAACCTGAGGTGAAAACGAGAGTTGAAGTTGGCGAATGGGGAGAAAAGACCATGGTCGCCATATTTGTGCCAAACAAACAAGCTCTGGTTTTCAAGTAGTTCAAGCTTGGATGAGAAGACACATTTGGACAGCTAGAAAAGTCTAAAATTACCGATGAAATTTGCTTTCGAAGCCAATCCAGCTTGTAAAATGTGACAAACCACCACAGGGACTCGCGCATGCGCAGTCGTTTTGCCGTGGTGTCGGCAAGGGCCGGTACATTTGGTTTCCACCATATTGTGCCTGATTTTAAGCCGAGAGTGCCTCGAGCGAATCTGTTAATATCAGTCTCGTAGCAAGACGTTATTTTTTGCGTCTCTTGCGCTGATTCCTGCATTATTTTGGAGCCGTAGGGACTGAGATTTGGGACTGAGTTCTAGACACGGCGCGCAAGGAATTGTGGGACATGCGCTAAAAGTATAAAACCCTTCCACAAACCATTGCGTGCCCTAGATACCCCGAAAAGCGTCTGGGTACGAGATAGATAGATAGATACTTTATTATCTTAAAAAACTTGCAGCCAAAGGCTGAATTACATGAAGATTTACATTAAAATCTAAGAATAATAGTTAAATAAGTAATAGTTAAAAACTATATCGCATAGAAAAGCTAAAATTGTATGTAATAATATGTATATGTATATTGTATACCTTGGACAAGATTGGACGAGACTGCGTTAATATTACGACTATCCGTACAAGACCCATATAAAGAGAAAGAGTATAGTAATAGTAATCGAGAAACAGCCATTCAAAAAATCAAACCATACAAATATTATATGATTCCAGCGGAATTTACCCAATCAGCGCCAAACTTTAGGCTTTGTTTATAGCTGTATATGTCAAGGCAGTGGTTTATTCCTTTTTGTTAGGAATTTCATCGTTGTTTTCTTGTCCAAGTTTATCAACCCCAGAAGCCGAACTCTCGTATGACGGGAGATACGCTATTCCGTAAGGTGGCGGGGGGTCCGAGGGCATTTGGCAGGATGATGGCGCGGTGGGCTCAGTGCAGTCCGGCTTGCTGGTTGGATGTGTAGTTGCCGCTTTCTTTTTCTTGTCCCTGAAATCAAAAAAGTTACTCTCTGATAAAAAAACAAGGTACGCGGTCGAAAGCACATTGTGTCTCCAATGAGGTCAGCTGTTAAGTAGGATATTGAGAATTTAGTCAAATCACAGAAGTGGTCTATTGTCAATGCTGCGTTCTGATTGGTTGAGATAGCTCTGTTTACACAAAAATTTTCCGCGACCTCTGTCAACGTCAAATGTTATATAAAGAATATCTTATTAACCTCGCGCTCTATTTATATGTGGTATATACGAAAGCAGAATTAATATAATTATTTTATCATCTGCATTCAAACATTTCTTTGATTTACTATATTCATTCTTACTACATTCAAACTTTCATTTAACCAAACTTTTATTGTTGACGCAAAGCATTCTCGTACCCAGAGCTCCCCGGCTCGTCTGAGGCCCTGGTGACAGCCATTGACGCATGCGCGAGATTTGATACAGAGCCGTTGAGAGAAACAACTTTCTGCGCATGCCGTAACGTTCAAAATCAGCCAATCAGCGACGGCCCTGAAATGGATGTCCCCGGAGCCTCCCTTGCGAACAGACGAACCGGGGAACGCTGAGTACGAGAATGGAGCCTTCGCTGATTGGCTGAACGGTGCGCATGCGTACATAAAACAAGCCCCATCTCGCTTTGAGAAACGTATCTTGCTGAATAACACCGCAATTCGTTTGATAGTCGTCTTGTAAAACTCATGCCTTAGACTTCCACGCTATACAAGTACCTTTCAGACATAAATAGGTCATTTCCTTATACGCATGCCTCGGTGTCTGTCACCAGAGCCTCCACTGCGAGGTGACGAACCGGTACGAGAGTCACGAGAGTGGACACAAAGAGAACTTACCGTCGCACGCCAATTGCCACGACGACTATGCCAACAACAATAGCGATAACGCCCCCCAAAGCTCCAAACAGCGCAGGGTAAAGGATCTCTCCATTTGAAGCAGAACTTGTTGTTGGGGTCACTGTGGAAGCGGTGGTAGTTGTAGTTGTGGGTACTGTAGTTGTAGTTGTGGTAGTTGCCTTATATATTGCTTTAACTTCAGAGACGGAGTAACTAAATCGAGTGAACATGTAATGCTTCTGTGCTGCAATGGCTTTCTGAACAGCTTCCTGTCACAATGTACAAAAGCGAGAGTCAGTATCCAAGTATACAATCTTCGTTCACTGTCTAAAATCCGCGCGCTCATTGGTTAAAATCGTCCACATGAGTTTGTGTCACCTACCAACATACAAAGGCTTATTTAAAGCGGGACTACTGTCACGGTACGCGCATGCTCGAGCAAAGACCGCCGATCCCATAGCTATCATTCAAAACGGGGATTCCCTGTTTAAATAAACCAATCACGGGACACTTCGTTTTCGCGGGAAAGTACCCACGCCCCGCGCGACGTCGCCTCAGGGAAAACATAATTTGGAGTTCATTCGTCAGGAGGCGACATTATGGTAAGTTTTTAGGGTTTTTTAGGCAAATGAGCTTCAAAATCGTTGTCTGAGGTGAAGATACCGTAGCCCTTGAACAATTTCCATGTCTCGTGGACCCTTTTTGATATCCAGATCCTGCTTTTATTGTGTCCCCAAGCCATTTTGGCGTAAGGACGACCTCGATTAGGCCTTTCTTGTTGGGCAGCCATCAGTGAAATGACGCTCGCGTCTCATTCAATTTAAAACTACAAACAATATTGCATCGGCTACATAATTTGGTCACGATACTAAGGAGATCTCAGGAGAGAATACCCGTTAAGACATAAGGGTAGATGGACCCCGAAACAACAAGATTTGAACGGATTCTACCAGCGTAATTCCTCCCTCTCACAGCCATCGTTCCGGCCCGGACCAAAGTGATCAAAATTCGCACGTGCGCGTACCGTGACAGTCCCGCTTTAAATCCGCGCATCTTATTGGTTAAAATCGATCACGTGAGTTCTTGTTACCTAGCAACATAAAAATGCTTATTTAAATCCGCGCTCCTGATTGGTTAAAATCGATCGCGCGAGTTATTGTTATGTAACGACAACGCATACCTTTGGCAAGCTACCAGCTCCACAGTTCGATTGTAGATAATAGTTATCTTTGGGGTACAGTACATAGAACGCAACTACTAGGTTTTGGTTATTGTTAACTGGAAAATTTGGAATCAGGTGGACTTGGGACACGTCAAGCGTTACATTTCTTAGATACGAACCAGCGCCATTTCTAGAGAAAAAAGGTACTATCCATTAACATGATACATTACATTTAGGCTGAGATGATGATTGTATTACAGCTGTTTTGAGTATTCTGCGAACTCTTGAGATCGATTTCCAACCGTCAAACCGCTTTCTGGCTTCCGTCAATCAAACTTTGAAACTCTTTGGAAAACATAGAATTCAGTTATTCGCCATCCTAGTGAAATGCCCCAACACACAGCATCTTTTACTATCCTTTTCTAAACAAATGGCGTAACTTACGGTCGGCTAAGACTCAAATTAGACCCGATTGTTTGATTGACGGAAGCCAGAACGCCATTAGAAGTCGAACGCGAGAGTTCGCAGAATACTCAAAACAGCTGTAATCTTTACCTGCCCAGCTTGCGTTTACAGCATTCCGAGGGCTTTGACTTGCAGTATATTAAGGTTGCATTTGCCACAAGCTTCTTGAATAACATGTCCCTATTAGATGTCCACTGTGGGGATGGTAACATATAAATTGACTAATGATTGTTAAAATAATTCATCGTTTCAATAAAAATATTCATTAATAAGTGCCATATCGAGAAAACTTCACGACGTTTCGCCGATGTTGCAAAACTTTCTTATTAGGGATTCCCCATGAATTTGTTTAGTGGAAGGCCTGTAAGTATCTTTCCTAATATATCTTAACGAAAAGAACAGCAGAATTTACCAAAACTTGCAGTCATCTAAGAAACATCGTACCTTTGGTCGCCATTTGATTTTTCTCGGCCAAAACACAGGCAGCCTGTCTTGCTGGTGCTGAGACTAGATGACTTACCTCTTTTTTGTCGAGATCTTTGAAAGTAACCTCAACAGTCTCTTCTGACTCGAATTCCCTTGGAATTCTTCGCGCAGGTGCAAAAGCTGAAGAAGAAAAATATTCAAACCTGAAATGGGAATATTGTCGTCTCATTTTGGGAGACTCAACCCTTTGGGGAAATTATTTTCATAAATATTTAACAACTATCCCCCGAAGGGGAGGTGAATAGTATAGGATATATACCTCGACGCTTCGCGTCGAGGTATATATCCACCGCTAGGCACCGACCCTGAGGGGGATAGTTGTTTTAGTATATACCAAATCAGTAGAATAAAATACGGTTTTAAACGATTCAAAACGCAGTATCGTTTGCGAAACGAGCCGCCATTTTGAGAGTTTTCTCAAAACAGTAGAAATAGTGTTTGATATCTACTATTCCAGGAACCAATCAGAGCGCGCGAAAACGACTATTCACTGGTTTGGTATATTTTCTCTTGGTATATACTAATAATGAATATTCCTTTGGTGATTGTACTCCCTGGTGGCTAAAATTGTGGACTCGACTTATGGCGATGTTAGTCTAATATATGTGTACCCGATTTTGTTTTCGTTTGACTTTCAGAAAGGCCCTGCATGCAGGCTGTCAGTTATAACTTTTACCAATATGTACTGTAATGTCATATTGCCTGAGGAATTTACATACTGTCCTACGTCATTGTATTACAAATAGAACCATTTTACTTCTCAAACTGATTAATAATTCATCAAATTTGAACAAAGAAAACCACAAGCGTGTAGAAGGTTTTGATACGCGATCTTAATTTGTATAGATTTTGAAATTTTAGTCCTTTTTTCCTCGACATTAAGGTTACTGAGAACCTTCGCGCACGTTGTTCGGAAAAAAAATCATACACGTCCTTAGTTTAATCAAAATATGACAACCTATATATCGTTGGAAAGCTTATAGAATTGACTAGCGGGCTATGGCAAAAAGAAATCACTTATCGATACCTGTAATTTTTCTTAAAGCATTGATTAAATATTTTGGTGTGCTATTTTCACGAGCTAACGCTGTCGAACTGCTGGACCATGACTCCCAAGTAACATATTGTTTTAAACCTTAAAGGTGTTCCTCAAAAACCGTGTCTGCGATTTTTTAAATTTTGTTTACTTCAAAAGTTATGAATTTTTTAAATTTTTAGAGCGTGAAAATTCTACAAAATTTGACCTTCCAAATTTAAAAGTTCGATAACTTTTGAACAAAGCAAAATTTTAAAAACGCAGACACGGTTTTTGAGAAACACCTTTAAGGGTTGAAACAATGTGTTACTTGGGAGTCGAGGTCGAGCAGTTCGACAGCGTTAGCTCTTGGAAATCTCACACCCGAATTTTTAGTAAAAGCTTTAAAAATTTCTAATTATGAAAAAATTATTTCTTTTTGCCATAGTTCGCTAGTCCATTCTATAAGCTTTCCAACGATATATAGGTTGATATGTTTGGTTAAACTAAGGACGTGTATGATTTTTTTTTCGAACACGTGCGCGAAGGTACTCAGTAACCTTAAATGGAGTTGTCGGGCGTGAGAACGCTAGAGATGCAAATGAAGCGAGCCTTTTGTTTCCAATTCATAGTTCCGATGAAACAATGGAGCCATTTCACGCTATCTGGAGATACCAATCAGAGCTGGAAATATTCTCCCTCGGGAACTGATCTTGTCCCACAAACAGTATTTCAGGACTTCCGAAATCAGTCCGATGTGCAGCACTTCTTTGCCTTTTATTACAGTATAAACTGAGATCATCTGAAGATAAGGATATCTGGTAATCCTAAGCGGGATCGGAATATTTTTGGACTTTTTTAAGGAAAACCCTGGTTTGTTTGTGGGACATAACAACAGTAACTATGGCTTTGAATGACAGGTCGGAACTATGAATTGATTCTGGTCAACCGGCAACAAAAAGGCTCGCCTCATTTGCATCTGTAAGGTTCCTACGCGGAACAACTCCATCGATTCATTTGATAATCTATACCAAACACTCGATATTGTTTTTCCGCAGGCCTCGTTTTTTTTTCAATCCACTTCTTAGTGTTTGGAAATCCTGATGAAACACACTGTCTCGTGTTTGATATATTAACCACCTTCTCAGTGTTTGGAAATCCTGATGAAACACGCTGTCTCGTGTTTGATATATTAACCACCTTCTCAGTGTTTAGAAATCCTGATGAGACACGCTGTCTCGTGTTTGATATATTAACCACCTTCTCAGTGTTTGGAAATCCTGATGAAACACACTGTCTCGTGTTTGATATATTAACCACCTTCTCAGTGTGTGGAAATCAACGAGTAAAACACTCTGTCTCGTGTTTGATATATTACTTCTTGTTCTATTTGTTGTACCTCTGTAGTATATAGTATATATATTTTTGTAAATAGTTACGAAATTCAGTTTTAAACTGCAAAGTAGCTTTTAATGAACCAGTCTATATATACCCTTTCCGGGATACGTTGTCACCCAAAAAGCATATAAGCTTGGTGCGCTAGGGAGTATGGGTAAAGATTTATTTAAATTTCTGTAAAATATTAGAAACAAACATGCTTGGAAATGTGTTGAAATTTAATCATTTAACCTGTGGTTGCGATAACTGTCTGAATTTAGATCAAACTGCAGCAGTTTAGATGCCCCCATCATCCTTTGCGCTTCAAGCTTATAGGCTTTTTGGGTGACAACGTTTCCCGGAAACGGTATATCTTTCTATCTTTATCTACCTTTGCATTCCAGACCAAGAAATCCCAATGGGCAGCTACACGGGTATCCCAGACTGTGCGGGTTTTCAGAGCAAGTGCCTCCATTGTGACACCGAAATGATTTGCAATGCACTGAAACGGTACGTGAAATCATCAACTGTTAGATATTAGGCTATTTAACAATTATTCCTCGAGCCCGAATGGGCTCTGAGGCCGAAGGCCGAATGGGCTATTGACTCAGAGGCCATGAGGGTGAGAGGAATAATTGTTTTAGTCAAATCACACTAGTAGGTCAATTTGTACTGCCAAAAAAATGTTTTTGTTCTGGTCATTTGCCATTTTCTGGCTTTCAAATCCAACGCTTTTCGTTACTAGTAGGCTATAACTTATAGTCTACTAGTAGCTCAACCAATCAGAACGCAGCATTGATAATAGACCACTAGTGTGATTTGACTAAATGAGAAAAAGGGGGTGGTTAGCCACCTTAATCTCCGCTCTCCCCTCCCCCCGTTGATGTTCACATCTGTACAAATGTATGGTGCCCCTTTCCAGCTTCCCGATTTTTTCTTAATGTTTTCTGTATTTTTCTTCTAAAAAGGGGTCACAGACGCACCAGGACCCCTCCCCTAGCTACGCCCCTTTGCATTTATAAAATTTGGTTTTACAGAACAACATGAATTGAAACAGGTGTATACACAACTAATACAACATAAAAGGATGAATTGAAAGTGATAGAAAGTATGCCAGGTCTGGAGACTTTTGAAAATAATTTTTTCAGCTTTCCGTGAGCAGATATCAAGATAAATGTGTCGTTTTGTCAATGCCAACCCGTGCGTGACGCGGGCTACCTGTGTTTGAATTTCCGGGCTCCTGGGGCCAAATTAAAGGTGGCGGCCTTCAAGAACAGCGATTCTCTCCAAAACCTGCAAGTTTTGGCGAACTTTTTGACAATTTAGGGAAAGAAATAAGCTAGGAAAACTTCTGGGCTTCCAAATATGGTATGTAGAAACTTCCATATTAGGAAATTTTAGAAAACGACACATTTCAACGGGAACTTTCTTGATATAG
This sequence comes from Scolanthus callimorphus, assembly GCA_033964015.1. Taxonomy (NCBI): domain Eukaryota; kingdom Metazoa; phylum Cnidaria; class Anthozoa; order Actiniaria; family Edwardsiidae; genus Scolanthus; species Scolanthus callimorphus. The sequence goes on from CM066925.1 coordinate 13,069,198, forward strand.
CGGGACGAACCCAAGCTCATGCTTATTTGTAATCCTTTCAAAAACAAACTAAAATTAAACCAACAGTGTCAGACTTTCGAGTAACTACATTTTTGCCCCAGATTTTGCCACCTGTCAAAATTGCTTGAATGGTAAAAACTCGGCCTGTTACCAGGTGTTACTTGTATGCATAGGTAAACCGCTGGATGTGCGCGGGCACAACGGTTACCTGTGACGTCACAACCTAGCCACAGGAAGCCCGCTCAGAACGCCAGGGACAAGGATGGTAAAAACTCAGCCTATTACCAGGTGTTCCTTGTATAGGTAAACCGCTGGATGTGCGCGGGCACAACGGTTACCTGTGACGTCACAACCTAGCCACAGGTAGCCCGCTCAGAACGCCAGGGACTAGGATGGTAAAAACTCAGCCTATTACCAGGTGTTCCTTGTATAGGTAAACCGCTGGATGTGCGCGGGCACAACGGTTCCCTGTGACGTCACAACCTAGCCACAGGAATCCCGCTCAGAACGCCAGGGACTAGGATGGTAAAAACTCAGCCTATTACCAGGTGTTCCTTGTATAGGTAAACCGCTGGATGTGCGCGGGCACAACGGTTCCCTGTGACGTCACAACCTAGCCACAGGAATCCCGCTCAGAACGCCAGGGACTAGGATGGTAAAAACTCAGCCCGTTACCAGGCGTTCCTTGAATGCATAGGTAAACCGCTGGATGTGCGCGGGCGCGCAACGGTTCCCTGTGACGTCACAACCTAGCCACAGGAAGCCCGCTCAGAACGCCAGGGACTAGGATGGTAATAACTCAGCCCGTTACCAGGCGTTCCTTGAATGCATAGGTAAACCGCTGGATGTGCGCGGGCACAACGGTTCCCTGTGACGTCATAACCTAACCACAGGAATCCCGCTCAGAACGCCAGGGACTAGGATGGTAAAAACTCTTTTACCTTGACTATGAGACTGATCATCTACTTACCTTTGTCACAACATTTCCGTAGAACCCCAACTTACACCTGCACCCTTGCCCTCTAGAGGTCCCTGTAGTCAGACACTCCCCGTTATGGCAAAATTGACCACACTCCCGAATGCACGCTTGTACTTGTTTAAGGTCATAGGGGCATACTTCCCCTCTGTTTGTTATCGATCGTGCTCTTGTACGATTCCCTTGTTCCCCACATGACGCATTGCACGGGCTCCAAGCTTCCCAAGAGCTCACTTCACATTGTTTTTTACTCGAGCAGGAGCCTCGACAGCCTTGAGTCATGGTGGGAAGAACAATGACCATTGTAATAAGAACGTACATCATCTTGTGAACTGCGCTGCTGGAAAAACACTGAGTTAAAAAGATGTTACTGCATAATTCTGTTAACTCTACGCCATGCCGTTCATCAAACGCCACGCCGTTAATCAAACGATTGAACAGCAGCTCTGGGCAATTCAACGAGGCTTCGAGAGGCTTTTTGAACTAATATAAAGACTAGCTGGGCTTCAACACAAAATTTTCAATCATGAGATACAAACGAAACTTAGACCCCGTCCACACTACACCGTTTTCAAACGAAAACGGATACTTTTTGCTCCGTTTCGAAAAGATTTGCGTCCACACTTTTTGTATTGTTTTCGCCGTTTTTGTATTGTTTTCGCCGTTTTCGGTATCGTTTTCGGCGTTGTAGTGTGGACGATAGCCGTATCCGGAGCAAAAAGTATCCGTTTTCGTTTGAAAACGGTGTAGTGTGGACGGGGTCTTAGAAAAATTCATGCGCGCCTGTTTTGATGGACAGAAAGAGCCAAAACGCAAACGCAGTACGCAGTTTTTGTGCCCGGAAAGGCAAGGAATTATGAAGAACGCAATAAGAAAAGCCTAACAATATTTCTAAATTTACCATTTGACCGTCCTGTAAACAATACTTTCAAATAGAGCGTTTTTGGCTCTACCCCGGTGTAAGAACCTGTATGTTGTTCACGTGTTACGTCCAAAGCTTCCTTTGATTGGTAGAACGAATCATGACGAAAACAGAACTGAAAAAAAATTAAGGTGTCCTATGGGAATGGTTCTTACACCTGGTTAAACTTTGTGAAACTTTTTATACGCAAAACGAGCAAACGTCAGGGGTAACACAGATGAATGAATGAAGACAGATATCGGCTCTCAGTTTTAAAGCTACTGAGTTATCTTGTTTTCCTTAAACTGTCCTTGAGTATTCATGTATTTTTTTCAAAGCTGATTTCAACTTCAAAGCCGTCATGTCGCATTTCTGTTGCGCCGGCATCTGTAGCTTTATCAGCTCACGTTGAAAAGAGAGTGTTTTCATCAAATTACCTGATATTTTGTTGTTTGCTGTTTCCTTCGTACTGACGTCCCTTGTTATCTTCCAACTGACGGCAACACCTATTTACAGCGACTAAATCATACATGCTTGGACCAACGCCAAGCTTCAAATACAGCAACATCATACTTTCCTGACCAATCACGTTTGAGATCTAAGTGAGCCTAAATGGTACGACTCTGCGCGATGTGATTTGAGCCTGAGCAATATGGGACAAGGAATTTTTATAGCATTCGCTTAATGGTTGACCAATCAGCCTTGAAATGTGCTTTCTATACACAAAAGTGTTAGTCAAAGTACTCTTTTCTCTTATACTGACTTTGTGAGGCATTTATTTAATTAATGGTACCTGCTCTTTTTAAAGAAATTAAAGCAACCCTGTTTCATATGGTATTTTCACATGCTTCTCTGTGTTATGTACACGCACTTTCAGGGCTATTGTTGGCCACAACTTCGCCAGCTCAAAACACTTATTCAAATGCATATAATAACCTATTTTTGTTTGTTTTTTTTTCGTCTCTCAGTGGACAAGATTCTGCAAATAACCTTTTCGCGTTACCTACATATTACAATCTGGGGGCTAAATTAATGTTGATCGGACTTCCGCATCGAAACTGTTTCGAGCGAACCACTTGAATGTGCAAAAATGTACATGACGTATAGTGTTGTTTTTTGTTCTTCTCTCAAAATGAGATTCCGCATCGTCCCTTTCTCGCGATTCGGGCTTCGTTACAATAACAACAACAAGTATTTATTTCCCTCAGTTTACAGTTGTAGAATGCGCAAAATATTCAGACAATGCGTTGGCTGTAAGCTATTATACATACAACACAATAACAACAGAATACCATCTAGAATGCGTCATTTTGATTTAGCGAAGGACAATTGTTATATTTCTCAATAAAAACATCGGGGCTCTTCCCTGCTTAATGTAACTAATGTAGAGGCCTTTTTTCCTTTCTGTTCTCTTTTGTATTTTCCTTTGCCTGACAGCCGAGCGTACACCAAGGAAGAGAGGCCTCTGCTTGCATAAACTTAAACACGGATGTATTGCAGTAAAAACTCGCAAATAAAGAACCTGGATTTTAAGAACCTGTTAGGCTAAGATTTTCCATACGAACACCCATGTTTCCTTGTATTTTTAAACCAAAATAATAATAATTTAACATTTCCATCTATCCAGAAATGCCTTGCACAAGAATAGTTTTGAACAAAGGCCATATCTTATCTTGTCGTCTTTCCCTTTTTATGTCATTGTTTGTTGAATTTTCAAGCATTTATTTATTTATTTAGTGGCTTCCATCACGCCGAGCACTATAAACTTATGATATATAAAATACTGCGACAACACAACAACAACAACAACAACAACAAATGGTCGTGATGCGGGAGAGCTAACGGACTCGCAGTCCCAAGGCGCGCCCCAACACAGTACAGCACACTACAAAACGATTGGACAATTAATTAATATAAATATGTAAATCTTGCTAGGTATCTAGCAACAGTCAATTCTTGTTGCCCTACAGTGGGGACACAAGGACTTCCATGACCGGACCCGGTCACTGTCAAAGAATAGTTCAAGTTTACTAAAGTGCAGACGGTTCAGTTTGTTTTTAAAAGTGCAGAAAGAGGGAGCAGCTCTGGTCTCAGTTGGTAGATTATTCCAAAGAAGTACAATTCTGTTAAAATAGGAATCTCGGAAAAGCGAGGTCCTGAAACGCTGGGGACGGAGATTCACATTTGTTGCATTCCTTGTTCGACCAGAATTAAAAGTAACAAACTCATTGAGAGGAAAATGGTAGAGCCCATGGTAAGCCTTATAGAAAAAACAAAGATCCTTTGCCTCCAGCCAATAAGAAACAGGAAGCAAGCGCAGCGTTAGCAAGCGCGCCTTGTAATTGGGTCTTTTATTTGGGTCTGGGTCGCAGCAAAGTATAAAGCGGGTAGCGCGGCGCTGAACTCCTTCTAGCAGCTTAAGGTCAGAAATACAAGACTGGGGAGCCCAAACTTCGCTTGCGTAGCCAATATGAGAGCGAATAAAGGTTAGATATAGTAGTCTTTTGCTCTTCTAGATGGAGCTGTCCTCAATCCTCGCCATTTCTTTCTTTTCCTGTGTTATGGTCCGTGGTCCAAGGTTTCCTGAAGTGCATAAGGGATGACAAAAGGTTGTTCGGCAATGCATAATATCGCGGAATTCCAAGGGATTGGATTCTCGAAATCTCGGATTTTTAGAGAGCTGTCTCACAATCTCGTTTTCTGACAAATTAACGCAAATTACAGAGAATGTATGAGAAGTAATATTTGATCATTTTGATCCCGAATTGTTAAGCCTCGATCTGCTGTCTTGAAAATTCTCTCGCATTTACCGTTCGCAACCCCTTGGCATTGTGTTCGACGTAGAAAGTTAGAGCTTAGAGATGATTATTTTTCCTGTCTGTCTGATTCGTGCTCTATTAATCTCTTCTACATGGTTCGATGTATTTCTGTGTCTATCTATCACATATCGTACGATACCCTGCGAGAAGCGCCGGCCTTAAGAGAGGAGGAAATCACTACTCGCAGGGTAATCGTACGACTGATTTGATAAACATAATATGAAACTATGGAACGCCATCGAATCACAGCTTTGCCTAGAAGTATATGCGTAAAAAAAATAATTCGGACTTTGGTAGAAACCATATTCCCGTGTCTATGCTGTCCATTTAATAGAAGTTTTAAGATTCGCGCGAACTCTAAAACAAATCGTGAAAAATGTGCAAAGGAAGGAAAAAAGGCAAGGCCCGATACGGTTGATCAAAATAATCTGCAACCGGCGAGCACAATGACACAAGACTGCATTTTACTCCACTAATACCTAGTTGATTTGTCTTCTATATTTTCAAAATAGGCGTTTTTCGTGTCTATCTTTATTAATCCGTGCAATACGAAACACCAAAAATACTGAATTGTTGAACACAAGCTCAAACAACATGGCCGTCGCGCCATTTTGTTTTTATTAACAGAGCAAATGCAGACCCTCCTTGGTCCTCTGGTTAGTTCTACAGAAAACACAAGAAAAGCCTTGGACCCCTGGTAAGGTGTACGTTCAGATTATGAGAACTTTAAGATCCTCTTTCAGCCACTATTTTGTAAGTCTGATAACATTAGGCCGAGTCGGACAAAGCATCCATTAATTTTCTACCGCGTGAACTGAATGTAGTGCGATATTTTTCGATTGAATTCAGTGAATAATGAAATTTTATAACAAATGAGTAGCTCACAAGTAGCGCTTGCCGTCCCAATGCCGTGAAAACGAGCGCGTGAAGAAACGAGCGCCGGTGGCTTGAAGTACACGAGCGAGAGTCGAAGGCGCGACGCGCTCCTTTTCGCTCACATCGTTTCCATCGGGACGTTCATCAAAGAAGGGACTACAAACAGTTGGTCTAGCCTATCTGAGGTAGCTTACTCCAATTGACTCATTACAGTTGTTTTCACAATACTTTACCGCTCCAGGTTGCGAAGTTGGTTCCCGTCTTCCCAACTAGGTTCCTAAGTTCGCAACCAAGTTCCCAACTAACTTTCGTTTTGGTAGCTCAGATGGAAAATTCAGATAAAAACCAGTTCAAACCTTTCAATATTCACAGATCGTTGCCAAAAATGCATAATTAGCTAACGTTCGAGTTTTTTTTACCAATTTTTGGGGGGGTTGCGAACTTGGCAACATAGTTGGGAACACGACATCCAACTTCGTAACGTGGCGCGGAAAAGGATTCTCAAAACAACTTAAGACTTGAAAAAGTTAAAATGTTCACGACTGATGAAGAATTAAATTTAACATGGTTTCCTTTTTTACGGACAGGGAACCTGTTCGGAAGTGACAATGAGATTGATTCCGGACGCAAGTTTGGACAACACAGGTAAAGCTGGGTACACGCCTATTCAATTTCCAATTATATTCTACAATTGACCGCCACGATCTTAGGGTTAATTTAAGCAGCTTTAAAATGCTGTTAAATTCACAACGAGTAAACAAAATAATCGTCTAGGTTTGTTAAATAACCTTGCAACTGCTAGATAAAAAATTAATTCAGTAATTTCATGTGTTATCGAGCGGAGGGAATTGGATTGCAAAATTAATTTTTTTTTATTTCAGCACAAGTTAAGCTCAGTACACGACTATTGAATTTCCAGTTATGATCTATAACCGCTACCGATTTAAGGGTTAATTTCGGTAGCTTTAATAGGCCTCGTCCCCAACGCAACTTTTTTGTTACTGATACGGCTATCGTCCACACGTACGTATAAAATGAAAACATGATCGAAAACACATGCACATGCGCAATACGGCTTATTAGCGATTTCACTTGATTGCACTAGAAACGAACCGATTGGTCTAAAAGTTTGTTTGAGTTGCGCGAACAGAAACGCAAAATCATAAACCTCGTTTTCAAAATTCACAGAGGGAACGTTTATTATATAAACAAATAGCAAGTTTTGCGTCGACCCCCGATCGTTGGGAAGAAAATCAAGGGATTATCATAGTTTTCTCAAATTAATCTGTTTATCAAAATAAGAATAGAAATGTAAAAGTTCAGGCATAAATTTATGCCATTGTGCAATGTCCTGTTTGTTTGGACGCGGCAAAATATCGATCCACCCTGAACAGAGTAAATAGTCCAAATAAATGGTAGAAAAGAGCATTATTTTTTATCATTTGTGACAAGTATTAATCACAAAGTCACTTGTAAATGTTAGGGGAGCCATCATCTTAAGTATCTTAGCACTTTATCGTAAATATCCCTGGCATGGCTAGTCAAATATTTAGCGACCCTTAAATCACATATATTTTTTTCTCTGCCATTTTGCTTCATTTTCCAAGCTTTGCACTCGCAACTCTCACAGTTTAATCTCTTTATTTTTTTTTGGAGACTCACCCATTTTCACCTCTCGTTTCCCACTTCAAATATAACACCACAAAATGACCATATTCAATAAAAGGTTAAACGACAAGTGGCCTTAAAATTGCCACTGTGTATATGCCGTTTATTACAGGATGCAAAACTCAGGCTCTCGTCCAATCACAATTAAAGACGTGTATTCGTAACTCATTTGATTGGTCAATTCGTGCGAAAAGTTCATTTCATATCATTATCGAATAAAAGCTTTCGGATGGTATCTCCGGCGACTGTCTAATTATTGTGGTGCTAGTGGAATGATTAAAGAGAGAACTTTCACAAATGATTGTATTTTCGCAGCTGCTTTGCACAGGAGCACTGGCTGGTCCTTTCATATGTAACACTCGCCCTCTACGGGGAATAAAGTGCGGTTATTAAATTTCAGGCGGTAGATGTGGGAGATTTCCTTCAGGATTCATATTTTTCCAAATCGTTTCAAGTTTACGGGCAAGGGATTAATCAGCGAAAATTCTCTTCAAATGCAAAGTAAATAGAGAAATTATATCTCGTTTACAGAATTGAAAGCAGAAACAAGGCTGAAAACAGAGCCAGACTGACTGGAATTGTATCTACATAAATGACATTTGATTTCTCAAGTTTGCGCTCTTAGCAAAGAAGGCGTTCTTATCAGGGAACTCCTCATGAACGGAGAAACTTCTTAAGGATCTTCAAGAAGAAAAAAGATCTCTAGAAAAATGTCTACGAGGGAAGGAGCCGTTAATATTACCGAAAGACAAGCTCATGTAGATTATTTTCTGGAGTTATTGGAGAACAGAACCTTGAGCGAGATAATTGGGGAATCCATTGCGCTTTTTCTCGTTGACTTTGTCTCGCTGATCGGGAATTTGTTACTTTGTCTTGTTACGTACAGAATCAAGACTTTGCAAACTGTGACGAATGTTTTTATACTGTCCTTAGCTTTGTCGGATATCCTCATGGCTGTGGTCTGCATGCCTTTGTCGCTAGCTGTCCTTATACAAGGAAACTGGATCTTCAGTATGAACGCCTGTCGCATGCAGTGCTTTTTGATTTACTACTTCGCATTCGGATCCTTGCAAACAATTACAGTCATTGCCATTAATCGGTACTACAGAGTCTTAAAGCCAACAAAGTACCGAAAGATTTTTAAATTTAAAACTACAATCTTTATTTCATTGATAGTCTGGGTCGGAACTGCGGTGTTTTTGAGTATTCCATTTCTGGCCGGTGCGATAGAGTCAAACTTTAGCCCAAGTAAAGCTGCTTGCGTGATATTCACAAAACCCGGCACAAGAAGACAAGCCGTGATAGCTGTAAATGTAGCTTTGGTCTCAGTAGCTGCGATAATTCCAACATTTGTAGTATCGTATTGTTATTTTAGAGTCTTTAAGGCTGTAGGGCATCATTTTGTTCGAGTTAGACCAACATTAAAAACTGTAAGTAGCTCAAATAACAATCAGTCGCCAGCAGGGATTAGCGAAATCAAATCAACCCGTATATTATTTTGCGTGCTGCTCGCCTATTTCATTTGCTGGCTTCCGGTGTTCACTATCGAATCCTTGCAGACATTCTTTCTAAAGTGGTGGGCGATTCCAAGAAGTGGACATTTATTGTGGACTTTTTGTGGCTGCCTTTCAAGCGCCGTAAATCCAGTAGTCTTCCTTGTTACAAGTCGAACTTTTCGACGCGAACTGAAGAACTTGATCTTATTCAAACGCAGGGGATCTACGACTACAATTTCACAAACAAGGAGAGCGTCAGTTTTCATCCTGAATGAACAGACTTTTAATGCCATAGAACGGACTTGCATTCAAACCGTCCGCAAAGTTTCAGTCCATCAAATTAATGGCAAACAATAAAAGAAGTGAATAGTTCGGGGGGATACATTAATCCAAATGGCACGCTATAAATTGATAGAGTCCTCGACTCCTTGACAGCTGTCTCTTGCTTTTGTAAACAAAACATCATGGCGTATTTTATGGTATTCAAATGTCAGATTGTTATATTACGAGACTCGGCTAGCTAAAAAGAATATATCAAGGTATTATGCTATTATTGATATTTCTGTCTCAAACATGGCGCAATACTAAATCTTTATTATTTAAACATTCTTCCCTAAGGATTCTTCCGTCGAAGGCACTATCTTAGGATAGTTTGCCCGAGGAAATGTAATGTTTACAATGAATATTAGACCCGAGAGCGTAGCTCGGAGGCTTATATGAAGGTTGAACGTAAAATGTCGTAGGGAAACTACCCTACACAGTTTCTGAGATAGAAGTACCTATGGTATTTTATAGGATTATTTAAAGCTTCAGGAGGCTAGATTCCGCTAAGAAATAGCACGAAAAAAGCGATATCGCACGAGTCGCGCAGCGACGAGGGCGATATCGTCTTTTTGAGTGCTATTTTCGGCGGAATCTACCGACTGAACGCTTTGAATATACTTGAATCCTATGATATCTCGTCCTCAATTTACACAAAAAAGAGATCATAGGATTCTATAATATATAGCTACGATATAACGCGCGCTCTGAATGGTCCAAATCTATGCTCTATTTCACCGATAAAGTAATGGTTCTTCCCTGCTATATCATAAAAGCATTAGAGCACAACTTTGTATGACTTTATCGGCGAAATACAGCACTTGTGATGTTTGGAGAGACACTCGAAACGTTTCAAAATCAATACAACGTTCTCGTGTCTCTCCCAACATCAAGCGATGCAATCATCATTGCTCTACTTCGCCGATGACCTCATAGAAAGTTGTGCTCTAATGCTTAATCATTGTACAACATAATATTATCTAAATTTTAAACGAAGCAGGCATCACTGGCATTTAAAGGGGCTGTGTTACGGTTGTTTCAACAAAAGTTTAGAAAATAAGACCAGTGATCTACATGAACATATCAGAATCCTACATTATACTATTATTTAGTGTTATAAAGAAGAAGGAACTGAATCTTACATTATATTGCTGTCAGCATTTTTATTCAATAGATAATCGTCTGTACTGCCAGTTTTTTTTTTGCTGCTTGTTTGTGCGTGTGTGTGTTTTGTGTGAACTAACTTAACATAATTAGTATTCTTTATTCTACGAGGGGACCTCCTCGTACAAGCCTAGTGGTTTCTGAGGTCCCCTTGCCACTGCTTATGATATTATATTTATTATTGTATTGTTTTTAAGTGTGGAAATTAAAAATTGAAATAAAAATTGAAATGAATATAGGTTGTAAAGGTCACGCGCGTGAGCCCTAAAGGCCAAAACCACTACGTCAGAATGTGTGTCATCTGCGCTTGCTTGTTCGTACAGGGTACCATGTGCTGTCAGAAAACGTGTATAGACTAGATTCTGCAGGGGTGAAAAAAAAAACATTTTAAAATTAAATTAGCAATCAATTTCATGGTTTCTTTTTGAGCTAGCAAAGCGGAATCCGAGTCGAAAGTAATAATCGTAATGCGTCAACGAAAAACAAAATACGGTAGTGGTATGTTTTGCTGTGTTTCAGAAATAGTCTGTATTCTAAAATTATAATTGACAGTGAAAATAAGGAAATAAAGGAAATACAATAAAATATAAATACTAGGAAAGAGTACCATGTGCTGTCAGAAAACGTGGATAGACTAGGTTCTGCAGGGGTGAAAAAAAATCATTTTAAAATTAAATTAGCCAACCAACCAGCCGATATTAAAGTTATGGGAAATGATGTGTACATGAAAAACTCGGAAAAAAATCCGAGCCCCCAACAGGAATCGAACCTGCGACCCTCCTGATGCCGGTCGGATGCTCTACCACTGAGCTATAGAGACTCATGTGGAGAGCGATTCCTGTTGGGGGCTCGGATTTTTTTCCGAGTTTTTCATGTACACATCATTTCCCATAACTTTAATATCGGCTGGTTGGTTGGCTTATCTAAAGTGTACATAACACTTATTTAATGTGCTCGCGTGATGCGGGTAGTTCGTTTGAACCTTGAGTGTTACACTATATTTAATGTGCTCGCGCGATGCGGGATGTTATAACCCATTACCTGCGACCGCTCTCCACATGAGTCTCTATAGCTCAGTGGTAGAGCATCCGACCGGCATCAGGAGGGTCGCAGGTTCGATTCCTGTTGGGGGTCGGATTTTTTTCCGAGTTTTTCATGTACACATCATTTCCCATAACTAAAATTAAATTAGCAATCAATTTCATGGTTTCTTTTTTGAGCTATAGCAAAGCGGAATCCAAGCCGAAAGTAATAATCGTAATGCGTCAACGAAAAACAAAATACGGTAGCGGTATGTTTTGCTGTGTTTCAGAAATAGTCTGTATTCTAAAATTATAATTGACAGTGAAAATAAGGAAATAAAAGAAATACAATAAAATATAAATACTAGGAAAGAGTTACCGGGAAACTTTTTTGTTATAAGTCCTAACTTAAAATTTTAGTCTTAATATGTTCTTATGTGGAGAGGCCGAGCTTTAAATGAAAATTTTAACCTAAAGCAGGATTAAAGGGGCTCTCGCACGCTTAATATTCGGTCCACCGTGGACATAAAATAAGTAAAATTGTAACCGTGAAAGCGCATGCATATTTTCCCGTAGTAATCAAAATAATCCTCCAGATTAATATAAAAACCTTTCAAGTGTTAGACAATTGCAATTCTAGGTTGTTTTGACCTGTTATCAAAAGGATGGAATTGGATTGCGATTTGAGCTTTTTTCTTGTCAGAGAAGTGGCCACCGAGCATGCAAGAGCCCCTTTAAACGGTGATGAGAGTTGATGAGAGCTCATAAGATTTTTTCCCGTCTGATCGCGAACTCTCATTCACTCTCATCCACATTCATGCACTTTGAATTTTCATGAAAGTCGATGAGAGTTGTTTACCGTTTGATCAGCAGCTGCCGCCAAAAGAACTGCTGACTCATTTGGTTCCAAAGAACTGCAGGATTTCCTCCGGTTAGTGCTCACGTTGACTATCATCAACTCTCATTTGATCGCCTCTCGTGAGAGTAGATAGGAGTGGATGATAGTTGGAACTCTCATTAGCTCTCAGCAACAGTCATCACCGTTTGATCTCTGCTTAACAGGTTCTTAAAACCCAGGTTCTTATACGCGAGTTTTTACATTTGTAACTCACGCATTCTATACGGATGTCTGTAAATGTCATGTTCCATGTGGGACAGGGCTCATAACATCTGCGCATGCTTGCTACCAAATGATTGATGTTTTTTGTCATTCTCGTACCCAGAGCTCCCCGGCTCGTTCTCACCTCGCAGGGGAGGCTCTGGTGACATCTTTGAGGACCTTTGCTGATTGGCTGGTTTTGAACGTTGGTGCATGCGCAGAAAGATCTTTCTCTCAACGGCTCTGTATAAAATCTCGCGCATGCGTCGGTGGCTGTCACCAGAGCCTCCCCCGCGAGGTGACGAGCCGGGGAGCTCTGGGTAAGAGAATGTTTTTTTGTGCATCCAGAATTTCTTTATTTGCAATGTCCATTCAATTGATTATAAGTACAAAAGTTAGAATATCATAAGCACTTTACGAAACTCGTGTCGATGTATCCCGACTCGATGTATCCGCGACTACAATCACTCGCGCTCGTGCTTGTATCTGCGGATCCTACAGTATAAATATGGACGTTCTATTCAGGCTGACCCTGAAATGGGCCGGTTCTTATATGTGGGTGTTTACTTTACTTTATTGCATACTGAATGAAAGAAGCCAGCGGTTTTACCCCATTCTAAAAACCCCTGTTTGATAAAAAAGCGTGCAATATCATTGCAGAGTATATTAAAGCGTGCAATATCAATGCAGAGTATATTAAAGCTGCAGAAAACAAAGAACTCTATGGATTTCCTTATCGCTAACTTATCCAGATAACAAACTCCACGGCGAGGGTTCTAGTCGTCTGCATAATCGAATCCAAGGATGAAATATTTTTTCACTGGACACAATTCCTCCTGATTACCGATTCACCATTGCTGTCTTTTGAGGAACTTCATGCGTGATTTGGCGCTGTCACTCACTTAACGGTTCTTGTAACGGACCGTTGGCCAAAGTTGGCTTTTCGACAACCAAAAATTAACATATATGGAATGACAAAGCTCTTCGCTTGCACGAAAGCTGCCAACATAGAGACCTTACGGTAAAGCGTGATTCTGGATTGTGAGTTTTCTCTTCCAAGATGGATTTCAATAATATATTAGCAAAAAAACTCAAAGTCCCTGTCGAACAGGTAGGTGATTCTACAAAGAATATCTCTAAGTTAATATAAGTCAGAAAATTTGCTTGTTAGATAATGGAAACTTTCATTAAAACTTTGCTTTTTAATATATATCAGCTGGGAGATTGTATGGTTTTTATCTTCAATTCAGCTCATAGCTTGTCATCGCTATGCGTATTTTCTGCAGAATTCATGGTAACATGTACGTACTCAAGTCCAAAATAATTGCATATTGCAGTTGGTCTGTTTGTTTTCAAATGAACAGTCTGCTCTCTATAGAGCCAAAACAAACATCAAATAACCTTGGAATGAGGCGTGTAGTTTATCTTGATTCATACCTGCCTCTGGCCTTGAATTTCTACGTGTGTTTATCACGTTATGAAGACAGCCAAAAGACACCTAAACACGTTATAAACACCCAGTTTAAACTCAAAGGAAGTTGCATTTTTAGTTAATGATTTGCGCGTAATTATAAATACTTAGCATATATAATGTAGGCAGTACGCATGGTTAACTTTTTCAGGTCAAGTAGACACAACTCTATGTTCCTCCTCAAGTGTGACAATGCCTCTAAAACAATCTTTAAATTATTCACAGACATGGAAAGCGGATTAATAGCAATTGGTTCTGTTTCTATTTCGAATTTACTGTTTGGGGATAAATTAATTGCATCATGGCGGTTGTAAAAGTGAAATTCATGTTTCAGAACCATCAAGCACCCATTACTTGTCAGTATCTGTAAAATGAATGAATCGCGTCGTATTGATCACGCGATCTTCAACACACACGTGCTATTCTGTGTTGTAACGTGATACCTAATGTTGTTTTAGTAGTCAAGTGTGATCTTTTTCCAAAATGAAGGCCGAAATGATTTTAAATAAATTCTATTGAACAGCCAATACCAGTTCCATTCAGTTTTCATACGGCTTTTTGCATTTTATTTTACTACCGTTTGCGTCCATCCATGAAGCTTGACGATTTTTTCGCGAAGGTTTACTTTCCAAACGTGCACGTTTTTGTCGAGAAGTTGTCGCGTTTCTCGCTTGCTGATTGGCTGCTGTTTTGGCCGTTATTTTTCAGCCAATCAGAGAGCGAGAAACGTGACTACTTTCGATGAAACGTGCACGTTTTAAAAGTAAACCTTCGTGAAACTAATTTCACACTTCATGGATCACAAGGAATTCCAGCCGTACATCGCTTCGCAAACTAATCTTGAGCTGAGCCCTCAGTGAAGCTGCTGACCTGCTGTTATTTCGCATGCGCAGTAAGAGAAAATAACCCCCCTCCCCACAGTCAAACTCTGAAGTTGCAATTCTGTTTGAAATGTGTTGGCAACGACAGCGGAGTTTTATATTATATTTTAGCTGATCGGAGAAACGAGGAAAGCTGAAAACTTCAACTAATCTTGATGAACATCCGTACTTTGCATCGAGCACAATGATGAAGCTTTGCATTTTCCCGGAATCGCGTTTTAACTCACTGAATATTCCTGAGATTTTTTCGCAAGATGAGCCATGTGATTCGAGAGAGGATATTTTGACGTCTCATTCCTCGAAAACTGAACCAAGTACCACGCTAGAAATTCCAAATACACTCTTTTTTTTTATAAGAACGTCTAATTTTCAGTTGAGGCTGGGCCGTTCTTATTTTTGGAGCAGTTTGAGGCTGGAAATGTTCTTACGGTGTTCTTACATTTCAGTGACGTCGGAACCTGAAATATGCCTAGATCTTATAGAAGGATACATATCAATGAAGTATTTAAGAGAGTTTATCAATTACAATATTGAAGGTCGTTATTATTAACACATTTGATTCTGGATTTTAGAACGCATCACTGAAAATAAATTTATTTTGCTCCTATCTGAGGCTAAGGCATGTTCTTAGCATGTTCTTAAAATTTGGGTAAATTTCAGGCTGAACGTTCTTATAAAAAAGGTTCTTATAAAAAAAAGAGTGTACATTCAGTTTTCCTTGGAGGATTCAAGCAAAAGTGGAGTGACTTTTGGAATTCGTGTCGAAGTTATTTAAGAAATTTATTTTCTTCAAGCGGTCGTTTCTAATTGTATTTCGAATGAAAAACATTCATTCAGTGATCCTCGCTGATCCGAGGCACTTTGAACAGCAATGGAAAGTCACATGTAATGCTTCGAGGTGTAGAAGATATTATTTACCGAGAAAAAGCATCACGAAAGTGTATTCTGCTGAAATTTCTGTGTAGTACTTGCCATCTGGAAATTGACAATGTTGTAGCAATAATTATTCAGGTCAAAATTAAATAGTTTCTTGTGGGAAAACTGAACCAAGTACCAGTCGGCACAGACATTCTTCCATCTACAGTCATTCGTATCGACGTGGAGTGGTTCTTGGAATTTGTGTCCAACATACTGAAAAAAATTCATTCAAATAAGTATTCTTCCTACTACAGTGCAGCAATGTCATTTGCAATTACACTCCAAAAAATTCATTCAGAGATCTTCGCTGATCCGTGACTCGATTTAACAGATAAAGCAGTGGAAACTGAAAGTCGTATGGAATAGAATGCTACGAGGACTTTGACGCATTGGAGATATGAAACATTTGAATTTTTCAAGGAAAAGCATATCGAGATTTCAAGTATTCTTCGCTTGCCAACTTGAAAGTAACAATGCATTGCAAGTAATTATTCAGGTGAAAGTTGGCCGCAATAAATTTGTACAAGCGCAGTTTGCACCAAGCGTAATTATAACCATATCCGCTCTATCACAAAAACATTCAGAAACTTCTAGCTATAAAGAGTGCGCACATCAGAAAATCGCGGACTTTCTGAACATACACAATATTTTCTTTTATTAATACAAATCAAGAGAAAATATATATATCATTTTCTCTTGTTCAAATATGCTATTATCGCTTCGGAATCATTCATGGGCTCATGAATAAATTCCAGCGCGCGCATATATTTAGGCAGGATACGAGTCCGCACAAGTTTTGCTCGTTTCGATTAGATTTCCGCTCGAATTCCTTGTGGGATGGACGCAAATTAATTTGATTTCTTTCCTTGTAGGTCAACCTTGTGTTAAGCCTGGTATTGTGTATTCCCCTGGGGGTGGTATACAGGACAGTTTTTAGCCCGAGACGCGTGCCCCCTGTGGTCCGTCAAGCCGTTGGGCTTGTATGGGGACTGGGAATAAGCTGGTTTAATCTCGGCAGGTATTCAGTATTACGTTTTTGTATTTCAATGGATCAAAA
The DNA here is from genome assembly GCA_033964015.1 of Scolanthus callimorphus. Classification (NCBI taxonomy): domain Eukaryota; kingdom Metazoa; phylum Cnidaria; class Anthozoa; order Actiniaria; family Edwardsiidae; genus Scolanthus; species Scolanthus callimorphus. The sequence continues at coordinate 13,085,867 of CM066925.1, forward strand.
ATTTTGAAAAAGTTTGTCATGTAGCTTAAATATAATATTTTTGTTTATTGTTTGTTTGTTTGTTTACAGTGACCTTCTGATTCTACTAGCGATATGTGCCCTCTGTTATGTGTTGACTTGGAGATCGAGCCCTACAATAGTCCATAAGTGAGTATTTTGAAAGCGAGTATACGAGTTTATATGTGAGAGCTTCATGACACTCGCTCACTCACTCTCTTGTTAGCACAGATTACGCAGTATCTTTTTGGTTTTTAGTTTTATGTCTATTTTAAAAAGACCCTGCCGTCAATTTCTTGAATTCAAATTAGGAGAACATGGAAATAATTGATCACATCAATATTTTCTGGCCTCTTATTCTAGGGTTGTATTTGCTTGGGGATTCGTTATCCTCTCAGCGTGTCAGTTTTACCGCATGGTGATGTACTATGGAGACAATAAATTCGACTACACTGGGTGAGTGGAGAAACACTACTTCAGAACCGCCCATCGGCTCGTGCAATTTTGATAATGAAAAACAAATCGTGCAGTTTATTCCAAATTGAGCCAAAATTGAGCTCAGGAAGCCTAGGGACCATCCTTTTTCGATAGATTTCCTATACAGTTACTCTATTTGCCTGTAGCAAGGTTACAACGTAAGCCCTTATGATTTTCACGTCCCCCCCCCCCCCTTTTTTTCTGGAGATCCTGGATACGCGCACCCCTGAGACTGGTTCCACTGCAGCCCGCTCGCAGGCGCGTGGCCGCCATCTTGGATTTGTGACGTCACACTTTGTCACAAATCCAAGATGGCGGCCATGTGAAAGCAAATTTGGGCTTCTCGGTCAAATACAAAGTTCCACTGCTATTATGTGTCACCAGAAACATATAACTTAGTTGAAACATGTAACGGCGAACCCAAGCTGCGGATTATTCGAGATGAATTTATGACCATATTTGGTCAATAATGAACTCTCGACTGCTAACCCAAGTAGGTTTTCTCTTCATAATATTTCATTTTTCGCTCATATAAAGTAGAGCAACAATGGTAAGTGATAATATACTAACATTTAACATGTTGGAGTCTTGCAACAACATTATTTTCGAAATCTGTTCAATTGTTCATTCTGCGAATATTCCGCAGCTTGGCACTAAAGTAATGTATGCTTGTTACACGTTTCAACTCACTTATGTGTTTCTGGTGTCACCAATGATTTTACTTAACTCTTTACAAAATCACGGCAAATGATCACTGTTGATTACTGTAATTTGTATGAATGCTGAACTGTTTTTTTAAATCCATATCCAGGCGGTTGATGCTTATTTTTCAGAAGTTCACATATGTGGCATGTAGTTTACATGATGGTAAGAATCAATTATTATATATATATATATTTTTGCATTTCATCACATGACTTTATATGAGCATCATTCTTTCGCTTTCTTTTTCCTTACAGGGCGCGGGAGAAACGAAAAAGACTTGTCGGAAGATCAACGAAAGCAAAAGATAGAGTATGTTTTCCTTCTAAATTGAATAATATATTGAGTAAGATATTTTTTTGTCCGAACGTTTGAAATCACTTCGTTCCCCATCTTAATCTTTTCTTGTCAAACCTCGTTGTTGCAACCTAAAAACCTATGGTCAAAGGGCATTCTTTTATACTGCCCCTTCTATTTGGAATGCCCAGCCTGGGGATGTGAGAAGCATCAAATCACTAAACGTTTTTAAGTCAGCTATTAAAACATTAAATTAATTCCTGTTTAGGCGTGTTTTTAAATATCTCCTTTCTATTATGACTTATTGTTTTTATCACATTCTAAGTATTGTTACCTTATTTCATTGTGTTTATTTACTTTATCTTAGTTTATTTACTTTATCTTAGGTTATCTTTTGTAAAGCGCTATTGAATTTTTAGTAGAAATAGTAAACTATCATTATTCTGAGTACTCAATGATAGTGATCGCTCAACAGTAATAATCGTTTTACTCGTTTTTCAGTGCAATTCCTTCTGTCTTAGAGTACTTCGCGTATATGTTCCATTACAGTACAATATTGGTTGGTCCTACCCTCACCATCAAAGACTATAGGGAGTTCATCACTGGTCAGGATATACAGAAATATGACAAGGTATGAGAAGTAAGCTGTCACTTCGTATTGCATTGTCAAATAGTTACCTGGCGTACAAGCAACGTAAAGGTCCATTTACACGCTGCGATTTGTCGGGCCGATTGTCGAACGGTGCATTCACACGCTGCGATTTGTCGGGCCGATTGTCGGACGGTGCATTCACACGCTGCGATTTGTCGGGCCGATTGTCGGACGGTGCATTCACACGCTGTGATTCGTCGGGCCTCTGCTGCGAAATGAATAATCGGGCCCGACAACAAAGAATCTGTTGAATCGCATCAGATTTTTAGAAGTCGGGCCGACACCGAACGAACGTAAACAAAATCAGGCCCGACAAATCGGCGCGTGAAATGGCCCTTAATGTCAAAAATTCCCTAAACAAAACCGTCGTTTTGAAACGCTCACGTCCAAAACCAAATTAGAAAATATTTACCTTATTTGGAAATGAGGGCGACATTTGCCAGAAAAACACTGAACGTTGAGCGAGAACTTCCAGAAATCTTAGTGACTCGATTTGTCGATGCATCCACGTTGGATCTAGATTAATAACCAGGCCAGATCTATTTTGAGCATCCACAGGGAACCCGCGCGGCCCGCCCCAGTCCCCTTATATGCATTTGACAAAAACGACAGCTTAGTTTTTTATCTTTCTCCACGGCTCGTGGTCGTAATGTGCTAAAGAATGTTCTACTGTGTTTCACGTCTTTCGGATGAGGCAATAAACCGAGGTCCCGTCTTGCCTTTACTACCTACCCAGTTCCAGGGGGGACGTTAAAGAACCACTCGGGGGCGTAATAAACCCTCTGGCAGTGACTACCCTCAGTGTCTTTGCTTATGACCGCTTTGCTCCCAGTGGCGCCGTTGAGACTCAGCGCAATTCAGTTTACGAGCTGCAAGTCTGGGGAGTCGACCTCTAACATTTACATTTACAAAATAAAGTAAAACATCCCTTCATGTCGGCTCTTTCAAGCGTCTTTATCCTCACATGACTTGTTTTATCTTATTTTTCAGGACACTTCACAGGAGCCGTGGCCGTTCGTATGTTATCGGTTTCATTCAGTTGTTCGATTCACTGTAAAGTACTGCTTTCGCGCGGCATTTGTGTCGCGGAAAATGCACCCAGCTTGACAGCTGCATTTTTAGAACCTCGTTTCCCAGCGCGCCATCTTGGCAATGGACGATTGCAGCTATAAGGCACGCGCGTCCTGCATGTCGGTAGATTTGGGACATTTGTCGAACAAACTTTAAAAAGCGCGCCCTGCATTCTGGTAGTTGTGGGACGCGGCTAGGCAATTCTGAATAAACAAGAGCGCGCGTGCTTATAGCTGGAATCGTCTATTAGATGCCCTTTGGAACGAGGCTTCATTATTGCTCTGATGGAATCAGCCATTGTTATTCAAAATGGTGGTTCCAATTTTAGGATCGACGGCTGTCTTTTAGGGTACCCAATCAAGCAACTTTGCTCTTCAAGTTACGAAAAGAGCCGATATCAATGAATCAATGTCGTTTTTGCTGAATGCACTTGGGAGGACTGGGTCGAGTCGCGCGGGCTAGCTGTGGGCTATTTTAGCGTGGTTACCTAGCCCAAATCAATGGTGGACAGATCGAGAACTCGAGTCTCATTCAAAATTTCACAGTTTTCTTGCTACATTTGCCGAAATTCTTATTAAAAGAGGATCTCCCGTCACTTCCTAATAAGGTAAATGATTCCAAATATGGTTTTGGCCGTGAGGTGTTGAAAAACGACAATTTTTGGTTGGAGATTGTTTCATTTAAATTTGAAACGCTGTAAACCTCTGCCAGGTTCGCCTTGACAAGTAGCTAACTAAAAACATTTCCTCTCCCATACTTCCATTGTTACATTGTAATTTCCAACTCATGTTTTCTTTTCTTGACAGAAAACCGGTTTGCTTAGATTTCTGCATTCTTTGTGTCATCTACTGGGATTCATCGTCTTATCTCCTATTTTATCGTTTAAACGTAACATAGGTACGTCCTGCAAACATTCACCTTTAAAATCAGGCAAAAAGGTTTCCAATACGAATTGATGATTATCACTAAATCTTGAAGTGCCACTCAAGGCATAGGCTCGGTTTCCAGCCGTGGTGGGTTTTCGGAGCCGGCGATCCTCCCGCACCACGGCTGGAAACCCCAGCCTACTCAAGGCAGAAATCAACTATATTTCACCAAAAGTTCCATTATCCAAGGGAACAATAGCAAAAGAAAAATGTGTTTTGCCGGGTTTTTTTTTTTTCGTTCAACTATGCGCGCTGCATTTTGAGGGATGAGCAATGAATCCTGTGACGTAACAACAAGACAAAGAAAGAAGAACAAAGACCTGTTGCTCATCCCACACGATGCAGCGCGCATAGCTGAACGAAAAGAAGCCCCTCGAATTGGGCAGTCGCAAAAAAAGTCCGCACCTTCCCTGTTGAGGACCCGAGTCACAGCTACCCACCCTGGATTTTTTAAATTTGAACCACCCACCCTGGAATTCCAGTGATTTTCTCATGACCACCCTGGAAATTGCGCTTACCCACCCTGGAATTTCGTATTTTAAGGGTGCCCACCCTAGAATTCCAAGCTCTACTTTGACCACCCACCCTGGAATTCCGAGCTCCATTTTGACCACCCACCCCGGAAATCCGGAGGTCCTCAACAGGGGGCTGCGAATTTTTTTTGCGACTGCCCATTGACGATTACCATCAATGTGGTGACATGGTTAATATTTGACATGCACAAGTGTCCTACGTGACTGTAGGATGTAGATAATAATAATAATACTCTATTTATACACGGTAATTACATTCAGCTAAAAATCTAGAAATACTGGTTTACAAGTAAGCCCTGTGTCATTACCTATACATTTACAAATAAAAATACTCAAAAGAAGAAAAAGACCCGAAACCCAAACCATTATATACATATCCCACCCCATGTAACAAATTTATAAGACTAATTACACTTAGCAAAGTTGTTTCTAAAACTAAAAATAGATGGAGCATCTCTAAGGTTATTAGGAAGAGAGTTCCATACTGCAGCTCCGCGATATGAAAGGCTACGCTTCTTAAACTCAGTGTTGGGCTTTGGTAACGTTAGATTATTTTCGGCTCCCCTCAAGCCATAGTTATGGCGTTCAGAGGTTTTATGAAAAAGTTCAGATAAATACGAATACGAAGTACAAGAAGTACACTTTTATCAAGCGCTCTTAATGGTGGTGTCGGTGATGGTCAAGGCCTGGGTTTTTTTGGTTCGGACTGTTTTAGATCATGATCATTTATACGTTTATACACATTGCATATCAAGAAAATTTCGCCAAATTTCGCTGTCGTTTTGCCGACGTTGCAAAACTTCCTTATTAGGAAATCCCCCTTACCTTATTTGGAAAGTCTGTAAGTACTTTTCCTCATATCTTAGCGAAAAAAAGCAGGAAAATTGACCAAAACTTGCAGATACTCGAGAAACATCCTTCTCTTGGTCTTACCCCCCGCCGAGGGGCCTGAGTCACGTTTTGAACACCACAGGCAACCCGCGCGGATTTGCCATAAAAACGACAGCACTTTCTTTGATATGCTTCGTTCTATTGATAGTTTTCAGAATTGTAGCTTAGCAAAAACATAGTGTTGCGGGCTTTCTGTGTTGCAACGCGCGCGCCAAATTTGGCGGGAATTTAGGCGGGAACTCCATCAGCCAATCAGAAATGTTCAAATAGAATCGTTTCCCTTGTTTTCTTTCAGATCCTGATTTTATCAATTCTTCTCCCCTCTTGTGGAGGATATTCCATGCGTGGTTCAGTATCGCCGTAACGAGGATGAAGTACTATTTTGTTTTCATAATCGGTAAGAAACACATAACTTATATAGTTGAAACATGTAACGGCGAACCAATGCTGTGGATTATTCGTGGCGAGTTTGACCATATATGGTCAATAATGAACTCTCGCCTGCTTTACCCAAGTTTTCTTTTCATAATATTTCATTTTTTGCTCAAATTTCATTTTTGCTCAAATAAAGTAGAGCAACAGTGGAAAGTGATAAAATACTAACATTTGATAATAATAATTATAATATTCATCAATTATTCATGAAGCAAGTATCCAATGAGAAGGCACAATTCAGGTCCCATGACTAGCCTTGTAAACTGGATACAAGATCCATCAAACTAAAAGAGCGGGGAGGGCTTGAATATTCAGCAGGGAAAGGGTGGGGTTGATGAATAATAACAATAGTTAATAGATCTATTAGTATTCTGTAAATATTTATAGAATACTAATATCGATATTAGTATTCTATAAATATTTCCAGAATACTAATAGATCTATTAACTATTGTCATTATTCATCAACCCCACCGTTTCACTGCTGAACTATTCGAGTAAAATTACGACTATGAAAAAACATTACTCAAAACTTTAAGCAAGAAAAGCATTTGGCAAAACAAATGTTACAACAATTAGGCTAGTTGGTTTGTCGACAATAATAAACTGTATAAGAATAAGTTCAAGAACGGCTGCAAGCAGACTAGTGTTCATTTGACCAGAAAGCTGTCTTATTATATAAAACTAACAGCATTAAAAAAGACGCATTTTCAATAAACAACCAGAGAGTCTGACTCAGTTGAACTGCTTTCCCTCCACTGCCTTTCCAACAATTTCTTGACCTCGTCTTGTTCACTTGCTCCATTGTTGTATCTTTTCCAATCCCTCTGCGTGCAATGCTTTCGAAACCAGTTTGGAAACCTTAAACACATGGAAATGTAGTTCGATATTTAATGTGTTTTACATTTAATTTAACAACAAGTCTGATAAAGCAAAGTCGCTATACTCAGAATAAAACTAACCTTCATTTCTTGCTCGATTGTTGTCTCAAAAAGCTCGACCATATAGTTCGCATCTCCTGTTACTCGTATCGGTACGAATGCCTCCAACTGCTGTCCTGCCGTGTTTTAGACTTTCGGAAAGTCCCATCCCAACACACGATTTTGAAGAGCAGAGAAAGCGACTTGTGACGAGTTCGGTGACCAAAAGCGCTACGCTGCACTTTTTTTACAGTACTTAGCATCGACTGAATAAATTTCATTGCACAACTTTCGGCTAAAGTTGATAACAAAAGCCAGTTCATTATTTTGTGTATTACATCATTTACAACAAAAGGCCTATTCATTGTCATCAATAAAACAAAAGAATCCTAAAAACCTTTTCAACTGAATTGAATTCATCCTGCCTTGGATTTTCAATAGTACTTCAAATTGTTTTCAACAAAAGAATACAAACAAAGAATTTTCAACAAAGAGTTGTTGTCTTGACATATCATAAGTCATTTACAATATTCGCGTCCGATTTGTATGGAATTTACAATTTCTCGGCCTCCGGCCTCGAAATTGTAAATCCCATACAAATCGGCCGCTCATATTGTAAATAGTACTAATAATAATAATAAAATAGCTTATATACATATATAGCGCCTATACATTGTTGTTCCAGGCGCTTTACATGATTTTTAAAAAAAGAAATAAACTAAGTACTATTTACAATATGAGTGGCTATGTTGTATCTGCCGATACAACATAGACACGAATATTGTAAAGTACTTATGATATTCTAACTTTTGTACTTATATTAAATTGAATGTGCATTGAAATGAAAGTTTTCGGGTGTTTACAAAAAACGCCAATCATTTTGCAGAAAGCATGCGCAGAAGGCATGATTTCTGTCCCAAATGGAACTAGCCGGACTAAAACAACATATAGTCTCTCAGGTGAAGCTTTTTTAGGTACTGCTCTACGAGAGAAGATCATGCTTGGACTTCACTAGAGTGGTTCCCTTCGGCTTTTAGTCTGTTGGGGATATTTGAAACAATGTGCATTGAAAATGAAAGAATTTTCGGATGCACAAAAACCTCAATCGTTTTGTAGCAAGCATGCGCAGAAGGCATGATTCCTGTCCCACATGGAACTAGCCGAACTAAAACAACATATAGTCTCTGGCGAAGCTTTTTTTAGGTACTGCTCTACGAGAGAAGACCATACTTGGACTTCACTAGAGTGGTCCCCTTCAGCCTTTGGACAGTAGGGGATATTTGTTATTTGAAACAAATATCTAACTGTTCAAAGACTGAGGGCTGCACTGAAAGGTGTTCTATACAGAATACTAATTGGTCTAATTAGTATTCTGTATCAGATACAGAATACTAATTAGATCAATTAGTATTCTGTATCAGACACCTAGCCATGTGGTATCGGGGGTTACAAGTAGTGTCACCTGATCCGAATCCAGGGCAGAGATTGGATGAGCATCCTATGAATAATGGATGAATATTATAAAGTTACTTAAAAATTAAAAAATGTGATCGACATAAATAATAGAAAATAATAAAAAGAAATAAGCAAATCATTACATTTCTCAAGACTAAATGCTAAAAATAAGCAATAAAAATGATAGCATGAAACGTTTTTAGTTTTGACTTAAACGTTTCGACGTTGTAAGAAGCACGGATATCGAATGGTAGCTTGTTCCAGAGCCTTGGCGCCGCGGTAGAGAAGGCGTGCTGACCATTGTTTTCATATGGTCTTGAAGTCTTGCAACAACATTCTTTTCCCAATCTGTTCAATTGATTATTCTGCGAATATTCCGCAGCTTGACACTAAAGCAACGTACGTTTGTCACACGTTTCAACTTACTTATATGTCTCTGATTTCATTTATTTAGTTTCACCGTAAAGATATAGGAACACGCAAGGCCATGTTACACGAGACAATTTTTCTTGCAACTCGCAACGCAATGATGACGAATTAAAAATCATTGTGATTTGCAGCGGGACGTTACACGATCGCAATATATTTTGCAACTTGCAATGCGCCCGCATGGAAAATTACAGCGGCACTATCAAAATCAAGCGCGCAGATTGGCTCATTCAGGAAACCACTGCGTGATAAATTGCCACATGTTACACGTAGCAACTTGTATCGCAACGTTGCGAAAAGTAGTAGAGCTCGCAACAAAATCGTGCATTGCAGGGGGATGTTACACGCGCGATTTTGTCTGCAACTCGTACCGCAACGTCATATCTCTTGAGCTAAGGCATAATGTTCTCTCATTTATAACCGCATGTCATCCATCTGAACATAGTAGAGGATGTGATCAATCTCTTTGTGTTTCTGATTTATTCTTTGTAGGTGAAGCATGTGCGATCATTTCCGGTCTGGGATTCACTGGTTATGACGCGAATGGTACACCACAATGGGAAGGCGCTAAGGTTGTAAACTTTCACAAAGTCGAGGTATGGATATTTATTAAACTTCGCATTAAACACTGAAAGTACAATACAACACACAGCACCGCACCGCACAGTTCAGTTCAATTAGCAAAAGCGATCTGTTTCATTGGTATGGATAGTATAGGTAGAACGGTTACCCTTACATATATGCCTTTTCTCGTTTTCTGGCTGCCAAGGAATTTTTAATAAAGCTATCTATCTATCTTTTCTGTTTCAGGTTCCCTCTAGCATACGTGACTGTATTAATAACTGGAACATTTTTACCGTGAAATGGCTCAGAAGGTCAGCGTTATGTTGTTAAAGGGAGCCTACCACGATTCGCGCATGCTCCTCTATTAGACCATATTATCAGATAACTATTAAAAGTATATGCAAAGCTAAAAAAACATTGTCCGATGGATCGAGAAATATCGAGATTATACGCGATTTGTTTTCGAGGTTTTTAGCCTTCGCTGGCCATCGTTACTGGACGATACTTTTTTGATTTGAGATGAACAGAACAGCTGCGCAGTTGCGTCCACAGGCTCCCTTTAAATCTTCCTTTTAATAACTCGAGCTTTACACACGCACGTCTTTGTAGCGTAAAACGCACCAAAATTGCTGAGATGAAGTGACCTCGTACAATTAAATATTTGTCTACAAAAGCCTACGAAATGTTTGGACGCGATTGTCGTAAGTTTGTTGTGGCTTGACTTTGACGCTACGATTTGAGTCGTAAACATGACGCGAGCGTGTCAACAGACTTAGGCGAAAGCCGTACAGTATCACCTAAACATTCCAGTCCACGTCTACTTTAAAGCCCTGGCCAAACGAAACGCAAGTTGACGCAAGTTGTGACTTGCGCACACTTGCGTCGAGGTGACCAAACGAGATGCAAGTTTTGGTGCAAGTTTAAAATTGTTTTGCTGCTTTGCGCGAGATTGACGACATGATCACACCACTTTCGATCACAGGGCGCGCGCTCAAGCTGTTGTTTTTTCGAAAGAAATTAAGAAATGTCACCCACTTTCTTGTAAATAACAGCTAGAAATATAAGTGCAACATTTTCATGGCTTGCTTTGGTCATAATATTTCGTTAATTTGGAAAACGAAGAAAATTGGAAACTTGCATCAACTTGTGTACACTTGCGATGTGGTGGCCAAACGAGACGCAAGTTGTCGCAGGTTGCGTGAAAATTTGAGCATGTTCAAAATGGACGCATTAAGTGAACACAAGTTATCGCAAGTCGGCGCAAGTCATCGCAAGTTGGTCGACTTGCGTGGACTTGCGTTTCGTTTGGCCAGGGCTTAACAGGTAGATTCGCCGCAGAATCTCAACTCTTTGCCTGCCTCTTCACGTTATCAAGTCTGCATTTCCACGAGTTGATCTCAGCGTGTCTTTGATTCCAGTGTGGTTTATGAACGCCTACCGCATTACAAGGCATTTTTAACCTTCGTCGTATCCATGGTGTGGCACGGTTTCTACCCGGCTTACTTGTTCGTGGCCATTAATTCCTATCTCTTCTTGACCGCCTGCAAAATGGTAAGTTTGCGTATCCTGTTACTGTATAATAATAACGGATTACGCACATTGGGCACATCCACGAGGTGGCTCTTCGTCCCGCGCGCCTGTGAAGTTTATTTAGTTAAGACCTGAAGACGTAAAAGAACCCTGGGATGCTGATACAGGTTCCCCTTCGAATTGGATATGGAAGCCCAGGGGGACGGGACCTCGGTTTATTGTTTATGGTTTATTGTTTTATCCGAAAGACTAAAGAAGCACAAGCTTTTCACAGCCCATAATGAAGCCTTAGCTCTCTTCGCGGCAGGAAAGAAGAGAAAGAATTTCCACTTCCCTGCCGGGAATCGAGCCCGGGCTATAGCGGTGAGAGGCGAGCGCCTTAACGCTGCGCCATCCGCAATTAGCGTGTGGGTGCCCGTTACTCCCCTTCCTTTTTGAGATGAAACATTGCCAGGGTCACCTCACTAGTGCCACAGATCCACAGATCTGACCTCTTTCTTTCTTCAATCATAGTAACCTCGTTACAAGGGCCTTTCCTTTCGCGTCTGCCCAATATACAACGCCATTCTTACATTCTGATTGGGTGTATTTCTGTGGCGTGGTATGAATTCTCATATCTCAGTCGTTGTACAAGCTAGCCCGTTCTTTGTGGCAATATGGTCTAGCTTTCCCTCGCAGCCCGTTCTTTGTGTCGATCACGCAACGCTTCCCTCCCCAAACGTTGCGTGACCGACACAAAGAACGGGCTGCGAGGGAAAGCTAGACCATTCTACGCTTGGGTGGCAGTTGGGTAAACTTGCTAAATGAGAAGTATTTATTTTTTTAGCTTCGCCGTCGATTTCTACACATTTATGACAACCTGTCTCAGCCCGCCTACACAATACTGACAACGCTACAGACAATATCATGCTGTCTTATGCTTGTGTACTGTCTTGGCCCATTTCTGCTGCTGAGGCTTGATTATTCCATCACGCTTTTCAGGTAAGCGTTTTAGAGCAAATTTCAATAGACCTTTTCGTGGGGGCCCTGTGGTTTTGCTAGGTCTGTTTCCCCAGCTGGTACTCATACGAAACAATGTCTTTTGCTTTCTTGTAATGCACGAGAAAAGTCATTAATATTGATGTGTGGAAACACAGAACATTCTACGCTTGAGTGGCAGTTGGGTAACAAACCACAGGGTCCCCACTCAAGCGGAAAAGGTCTATTTCAATAGCCCATTTCGCGGTTAAAATCCCTGTATTATACACCAAAGAGAGGCTCAGGCGGGCAATGTTCTCTGTGGGCACTTCCCTTTGCCAAAATACTGTAGCAAGTCATTTCGATGTACCTGCCAGTAGTGGCGAAAATGTATTACTCAACTTTTCTTCCAGCCATTTGAACAACACGCGCGCTTGAAAAAACAGTGCCCGCTTGAGCCTCTCTTTGGTGTTAAATGCAGGCTTCCCACAGTGCCGCGTTTTTAACCGCGAAATGGGCTATTGACTGGTTTCCCAGTCAGCCAATCGCAAGGCACGTAAACTCACTATCATGTAGTGAGCACGTGATTGGTTTCTTTGTACGTCAAGTCAAGTGAAATCTCTATCACGCAGTGGCATGAATTGCTAAATAGAGCGGATTTCACAAGACTGTCAGGACTTGTTATGTAATTGCGATTGCTTTGCGTTCTCATTGGCTACTCGTTGTTCTCAGCCAATCAAATTCTGTAGTAAATACAATTGTGTAATATTACTAAGTAATTGATTCGGCTTGCAATTGGCTGAGACAAAAACCATTTAGGAGCAAGTCGTGATTTCTCTCGATTCTGATTGGCTAGTGATTGCTCAATTGCAATAGTCCAGTTTCGAATTCTCTAATCTATCGCTGAATAGGCATCAAGGGCGCATAAATACAGTGGGAGCTTCGATTTGAACCCGAAAGTTGTAAATACCAACGAGTCTAAAAAAATTTCTCTATTGTTTCCATTCAAGCTTCATCAGTTTCTCGTCGGTATTTACAACTTTTTCTACTTCAAACTGGGGCTCCCGCTGTATTTATGCGCCGTCGATGCCTATTCAGCGGTAGAGTAGAGAATTCGAAACTGGACTATGCTTTCACTACAGTCATGTGAAAACCGCGGCTCTATACACAGCTGCGTTTAATAGTTCATAACTTGATTGGTTGACAGAAATGAGAATGCAAGTAAACGCAAATACAAATCATTTTCAACACTCATCTGAAAGCCACTCTATGCCTGGTGCTCCCAAAGTCCCGCTCTTATGAAGAGCGAAGCTCCGCTTTTAGGCAGTGCCTTAATCTACGTGTCGATTAGACAAAACTAGATGTAGTCTAAGGCACTGCCTAAAAGCGGAGCTTCGCTCTGCATAAGAGCTCTGTTATCAAAGATATGGATGGCGTATCATTTTGCCGTTCTCGTTTTTTGATGATTCCGTGTGCTGGTGGCGATAATCATTACTCGCAGACAGCATCGGAACTTTTGACTCCCGTTCACCAGCGAGCTCAACGATTATGAACATTGGTTTGATGTCGGCCAGTGTAACGTTAACTGGCCCCAAGCGACACCTTGGGGAACACCGTTCAAATAAACATGTTTTTTCCCTTTTTTCTAGGTCTGTCTATTTTTATGGTCACATCGCTTTTGTCTTTACGCTGCTGGTTCTACGCATGACCAGAAAGGAGTCTACCGCTTTACAAAAGGACAGTTTGATTCGTGAGAAGACGCTACCTAATGGCCGAGCTGCTCAGATCAATGGTGTAAACAATAATGCCAATTTGCGGAATTTTACGAAAGATAAGTCTTTGTAATGCCTGCTTTACACTAGACAAGTAAGCGGAGACGGAGAAGGGGAATGCGACGGAAAAGTGGGTGAAAATTCAATTACGGAGACGGAACCCTCGTTCGTGAGTAGCACTGGCACTCAGTGTATACCTCTTCGGAGTCAAGCCGTGATTGGGTTAGAGCAGATTTCGTATGACTGTGAAAAGTGCCGCGAAAGAGTTGTACCGCGCCGCGACCGTGACCGTACCGCGACTACGCGGTTTCGTTCGGTATCTACAGCAGGCCAGGTTCGGTACCGTCACCGCGACAGTACCGCGCCGTGTCACGACACTTTTCACAGTCATACGAAATCTGCTCTATTCCTTCCGTCTCCGTCTCCGCTTCCGTCAATTTAATTTTCAATAGTGGAATGTAACCGAGTCGAAAGTCATTGTTTACTTTTTGGCTCCTTTGCAATAAATAACATATCTGGAAAAAATTTGACTAATTTTGAAGCAAAATTCACTATATCGTTCGCATTGTAATCCAGGGGCCGGTTCCTAGAATGTCAGATAAGAGTTATCAGTAGACAAACGCTTATCCAACGGAAAAATCCAGAACAAATCCTATACAACAGATCACTTTTATCCGTGGATAACTTTATCAAACCTTTCAGGAACTGGGCCCTGGACTTCGATTTAAAATTTTGTAAGTCGTGGATATGCATAGCATAGTAACGAGTTCGGAGTGGCCGGGGAAGTCACGTAACTGTCACGGTGTATTGTCACATAAATGAACCACTTACGCTTTCATATCAATGAGCTTAACTATGGTTTTGCTTTGATTTTCTCGTGTTTACTTTATTAGTGGAGCGAAAAAGGAGAAAAAGATGTAGAATAAACTACCTCGATCAGAGTATTAATGTTTAATTTTGCGCCCGTTTTTCGATCATAATTCGATCAAACCAACCCCCTGACCACGCTCCTTAATATCAAAACAGGTTTCAACATCACGTGACGCCTAAAATGTTCACGTGACCTAGGCTTGATGTCTTCCAGCCAATTGAATGGACGATTCCAGCTATGACGCACACGCGCGCTGCATGTCGGTAGATGTGGGACATCTGTCGAGGAACAACTGTTGAAAAAGCGCGCGCTTTTAGCTGGAATCGTTCATTTCTTAGTCACATGTCAAATTTTTGGTCATCACGTGATGTAAAACAGCGACCCGTGGGTTCGAAATTTCAACGGCGCGATTGAAACTCTACCTCTTTTGATAGTGCGAGTTTGATTCTTCATTTTGCGATTAGGAGAGAGTTCCGTGACTGTTTGTGACTGTTTGTGAAATGGGGAGATAGAATTAGCATGATCTGTAGACTGTCA
The DNA here is from genome assembly GCA_033964015.1 of Scolanthus callimorphus. NCBI lineage: Eukaryota > Metazoa > Cnidaria > Anthozoa > Actiniaria > Edwardsiidae > Scolanthus > Scolanthus callimorphus. The sequence goes on from CM066925.1 coordinate 13,100,882, forward strand.
AAATGTTAGGCGGAAAAAAGATAATAATTGGGCATTCGAGGCATTGTGTCAATTCCACTGTTTAGCTACCCGTCGGGGTCTGCAAGTTGACAATTCTTGTTTTGGTCTAATAATTGTTTTCATGTAAACACTTACTTATAAGATTATTTAAGAAAACCATTGAAAAGAAGAAGACAATCAGAATATTATTTTCACTGCTTTGCTTTACCTGCTTAACTAATGAGTGAATGAAAAATCAATGGTAAATGCGAGATCAAGGCTTAAAGAGTCTCTGTCAGCCTCCATTTTGTAAGCCTAGCAACATACCGAGACAGAGAAAGCATCCATTTCCATCGGCTGATTTAGGGAATGTAGTGCAATATTTTCGATTGAATTCGATAAATGAATAATAAAACTTTGTTTTTAGATGGCTATTTCAAGATTTCTACACGTAATTCGTTGTCTGATATAGACTGAAAACAATAACAAAGGACTGGCTGATAAGGGCTCTTTGAAGACCCATCACCAACCGAGAGCCTTTGTGAACTGTTAGCCAATCAGAGCACCCGAAAAACAATGGATCAATTTGAAAACAAAAGAAAACGGGTCGCAAAGGCTCCCGGTTGGTGATGCGCTTTTAAAAATTCGAGATCGAGAAAATCAATAATTTGTCAGAAAAATAGACAGCGTGGCAAGCGTTGCTGTGGAAACTCGGGCGAGATTTGAACTCGCTCGTCGAACTTCTCACCGCTTTCCTCTCTGTTTCTCTGGGTTTCTTTTCCCTGAAAACACACGGGAACGCAAGCTAAAGAGAACGAGATTAGGGGCGTAGCCAGCACTTACGAGAGGGGGGTTCCAAAATTCAAAAAATAAAAAACTCCACATAGATCTCGGGGAAAACTAGCGTTTGAAGAAATTTGCTACATTTATTGGAGCTTTTATTTGTTGTCTATTAAATATTTACAATTTTAGTAGTAAGTCGGTCCAGAACAGAGGCGAGGAGGGCTTCCGCTGCGGGAGAGGGAGGGTTCCGGAACCCCCCCCCCCCCCCCCCCCCCCCCCCCCCCCCCGGCTACGCCCCTGGAGATTACAGGACAGCTCTCAAAAATGGCTTTGAGAATCCCTAGGAATTTTTCCGAGATGCTGGATATTCGTGACGACCAATCCCCCTCCTAACACTGCGCAAATTTCATACTCTGCTGAACGTTATTTCTTACTGTAATTTATTTTCTTTAAGTAGTACAGTAAAAACCCGCGTATAAGAACCTAAAACAGGTTCTTATTTGATTTCAAAATACAAGGAAACATGGGGTTCACATGGATAATTCTAGCCTAACAGGTTCTTAAATCCAGGTTCTTATATGCGGTTTTTTTCCTGTAGATTTCCAGTCTCTTAAACTATGAAAGACGCGCATACTAGGCCATATGACCTAAACAAACATATTGCTAATAAGTATAAATTTGTTTATTCGTAATTCTCATAACGTCCCATCCAAGATGCGTGTGATCAAAAGACAAATTCTTTTCAGTGAGAAGTTAGTACAACAAGTAAAATTTCTTGTTCTGATGACGCCTCAGTGGGTGATTATTTCTCTCATCGCAGCCCTGTTTAACTATAACACTCGACTAAACCAGCACGTAGTATACAACGTACAGTGAAAAATCAATCTCGAGAAAAAATGCTGACATTTTCAGTTTGGGTTTTCTTTGGTGTCCTTTCTTTGGGACACACCAGTACGTTACAGAGCGAAGATCAGCCTCTTGGAAAGAAATCTTCTGTTTGGAAGCAAACTGCGGCTGTGGCATTGAAACTGCTTGAAGCCAGACTCAACAAGATCGAGAAAGTGATCAAGGGATCGCCTCCGGTAACACCACGCAGAAAAGGTATATATATGTTTTAATTTTTTAGCGGTTACTGGCGGACATTTTTCATTCTACGCCAACCAACAAACCGCGGTTTGGCTTGCGTCAATCAAGAGTGAACAACTCTGGGTGATTTCACGCAGGCTTTGAGAGGTTTTTTGAACTAATAAGAACTGCTAGGCTTCTAAACCAGATTAGAAAATAACACCTATGTTGTATTGTGAATGTGCGCATTCTGATTGGTTAAAAGCGTGCTTGTAAGAGACCTGAGAAACACGATTGTTCACGCAACGCTGTCGCGCGTGTGTATGTTATTTTCTAAAAGCAATAAAAATACTTTCTGCGTGCTCTCTGGTTTCTTACAAACACTCGGGGAATGTTGGTCGAACTGATAAAACTTGAAAGACACTCGCCTTCGGTCGTGTCTTTCAAGTTTTAATCAGTTCTCCCAACATCCCCCTCGTGTTTGTAAGAAAGCAGAGAGCACGCGGAAAGTACTTTTATTGCTTAATTATCAACCACATTATCTCAAAAGGTTTGGTGCAAGGAAATGTAAAGTGCAGAATTATGAAAGATCGTAGTGGGCTTTTGCCTGTTTAAGGGATTTGCAAAGGAACATGCAACTACTGAGATACTTCGGCTGAAAATGTCATATTTTACGCATATAGGATAACTTTGTAAAGTGGCGGTTCCAACTACATCTTCCTGTTTGGACGTCATCCTGCCTTATGATTTAATAATAATAATAATAATAATAATAATAATAATAATAATAATAATAATAATAATAATAATAATAATAATAATTTCTTAGATATATTTAGCTCGGGTTCCGCAGGGGTAATAATAATAAGCCTAATTGGAGTTTAAATTTTGTGTTTAGTGCGCATGCGATTTTAGTCTGAATTTCTTGATTTCTTTTGTTTAACAAGAACAAAGAGAAGTTAAACAAAAGATTCGGACAAAAATAGCATGCGCACTGAACACGAAATTTAAACTCCAACTAGGCTTTGATTCGCTACGAAGGATGAGATTTGCAGGGGCGCAATTTGCATAACACGATTTTATTCGGACTGAAGGCTATATTGTTTTATGTCCCGTTACACAAGTCACTTAGTAGGTTGGATACCGGAAATTATAGAAGAATAATGTTTAAGCAGTTGTCTGGGGAAATTTTTCACATTGATGTTGAATTCTCGCCAGAAGGCTCGTATGTATACCAGAAAATACGAGTGACGCGTGGGATATTCTGCAGTATGCCACTCGAAATGTCACTTTCCCCTTTGGAAAATTGATCAACTGATGCCAGACTGTTTGCAGATCTGTGGATAAGACTGAACAAACGTGAAGTGTGTTTCGGAAGCAGGGGGGAAACACCCGGCGTCTTTCGCCCCCTGGCACAGGGTTTCGCCGCCGCGTTCAAAGTGGTGCACAAAAGTGGAAAAATCCGATGCAGCCGTGGCAGTTCGTGGACCAACTTCGGATGCGCTGGCTCTAGCCGCCACCAGACTAACGTGTACATTACGAATAAGCATAAAGACATCCTCGCACCGGTTGCTCAAGTGCAGTAAGTAAAGACGGGAATGTGTATGCCATTGCTTCCGTTTGGGTTTTAAAATCAGAGACGGACTCGCACTATAAGTCTAGTTTAGCTTCAAGGCGCGCGGTGCATCATGCGAAACAAGCTAAAGGATCCTTTGCGCACCTATCAAGTAACGCAATCTCAAGCCTGTAACGTAACATTTAACAGGTATCTTTCATGAGAGGCCAAACGTCTTCAGCTTTCTCGTTCGCCGTTTATGTGGTAACATTTACAGTCAAAAGACAGCGAAGCGTGCCCCCTAGGGTTGAATATTCAATCCAAAAATGCATTTTTCAATTCAATACTAAAAGTGTTATTATATAGCCGTTGCAAATCGTTTTTTTTTTGTCTACCGATTCCATGCAACGCACGTTCTCGTTTGCATTTTGGCGCCTGTGTGTCTGTTCCCGAAGCATTTTGCACGCTCTTTGCTCGAAAAGGGCGTGCGTTGCCATCATACATAGCCTGCGAAAGCAGCCGCCACTTTGCGAGTCGCCGGAAAAGGTCGTCCTTTTCCGGCGACTCGCAAAGTGGCGGCTGCTTTCGCAGGCTACATCATACACAGAGAGCGAGTTTTCGATTTGCAACGGCCCTATAACATTTAGTTGAATTGAAAAATGCATTTTTGAATCAACTAGACGCGTAACTGCGTGAACTCGGGCTTCTGTCTATATTTATTTACGTATAGAATCTCACTGAAGCTTGCCACGGAAAATAAATCGATCAAACTCGTACTCTATAACATTAAAAATTGAAGTAAGGTTAGTATTGACAAATGTTAAATAAGGGGTTACCTAGCAATATACAGGAAGCGCAGTTGTTACACATTAAGTTCTCATTTGTTTTTTTCCCAACAAAGTTTGTAGGTACACTTTCGGAAATGATTATCCTATTGATTATCCTTAGGAACTGTCGGAAAAATATTATTTTCATTGATGAGGTAGATATAAGCTAACATCGTAATGAAATACTAGTGACCCAAAGGTCAAGTGTAATAATAATATTAAACTACAGTTGCTTTAAACAATGCTTTTCAGTTTTAAGATAAAATGCAGCGTATTCAAAGGAATACTAGTTTGTAATTGTGCATCTGTGAAAAAAGGAACAACCACTAGCTACACGCATTTCTAAGCGCTCGCGTGTGCAAGCGCTCCCGTAGAATCAAGTAACCACAGATGCAACCATATTTCGTTCTTGCATCATATAATCGGCAAGAGGTCTCAGAGATAGTAGTATGTTCGCTTTTCCCTTCTTCTTATAAACGACTAGAAGCCCAAATACACAGTGACTAATATCTGCTTTTCTTAACGAACATGTTAGGAGACCTGGAAAAGCTTTTCGGGGAATATTTTTGGTAAAAACACTTTCTTAACATTTCAGGGCTACATTTGATTAATTTAGATGCTTTTTTCACGAAAACCTATAGACGCATTAACTGTTCTAAGACGGCCTTTATTTGTCACGCAATCTATAGAGGATTCAATACCAGTTGACTTCGAGTTCACGCACTGGGTCAAATACGAAATATTTCGGCTCAGTGTACAAAACATATTTCATTTCATCGGAATAACCATGTTATTATTAAACCTTTTCTTAACATTTCGGGGCTACATTCAATTAATTTAGACGCATTTTCCACGGAAAGTAGATCGATGACTCGTGGTTCGATGACTCGTGGAGTAGACATACTCCACTCGGCACAGAATTCAACTCAATTTAATTCAACTTTATTGCACGTTCGTTATATTAATGCAATAACAATCTCCACGTTCATGTAGCATCAATCATTTAACGTGTGTTCAATGATAACTAGGTTGTACTTACGATCAAGCTATACTTGAAAATTAGGAGAGTCTCCTCTACTAACTATGTTTTAATATTGCATCATCTTTCATGTAGCGCTCTCATTGGTCCGAGCTCACGTGACTGCGTTTTGTAGTTAACCCTACTTGAAACTGCTTTTTGCTCGAGACGGCAGAAAATAATAAAAACAGAGCCGGAACTATAACTCGGGTTCCTACGGAAGCCCGAGTAATAATGGAATAATGAATTGAGTATTCAACTCTAGGGGTGCACGCTTCATGTCTTTTGACTGTAACGTCTGTGTATGAGCCTGATCGAGACTGGACTCGTGGCGATCCGGAATCCACCAAATCGTGCCCTCTGATTGGCTCTCGAGCGGTCCGAGACCCGATCCAGATGAGCGCGCTCATTTCTGCAGCTGTTAAGTTTTACTGCTGTTTCACTAAAGACAAAAAACATATTATACACTTAATGCTGCTTCCGAGGGAAACAGCGAGTTGTGTTTGCCGTAGGCCTTAGAGACCTCACGCTGTCGCTGTGACGACGGCAACGAGGACGACAACGGAACAGAAAATGCACTTGATTACAGATCACAAGACGCGCACGTGCATATGTATGAAATCAAAATGTATTTCAGCCGTTTTCAAAGTTGAAATGCAACGGTGAATTCCAAACTGTTGTCGCATTGAGAAATATGAACAAACGAGTAGACGAAGCTCAGTGAAAAGTCGTCGTCCTCGTTTTGCCGTCGTCGCTGCGTAAGGTCTCTATTTTCAAGGCCTACCTCGATCACGGTATTTGACCCGGGCCGCCCAGCCGGTAATAGTACCCTAAGCTCAAGACAACATTCGAAATATCTCGTTTCATGTTTTTTTTCCGCAGCATCCCAAAGGGCAGCACTAGTGGATTTTACGGTCTGGACGGGTTCAGCTTCAACTCTAAAAGCCTGGTACTGCAGCACTCATTCGGCAACCCCTACTACCTGACTCACGCATCAGTCTTGAAAGTCTGGTACGGAGAAGACCTCTACAACCATACCGAGTCAGACAACAGCGGTCGTGTCTGTGTTGATATGTATGCGCGCTTTGTGTGAGACCGAAAAAGAGCGAACTGACACCTCGTGATAAAACGGTCAAGTCGCTAAATTAGTACATGTAAAAGCATCAAGTTCAACTGTTTCGAATAAACAGTGATTCATTATATTCATGATTCAGTTGTGGTTATCTATGTTCGCGCGGTTAACGCCCTCTCAGCTGGCCTCTCTCATGTGGGTGGCGTCATATAAGCTCCAACAGTTCTGCTCTCCCCCTAGGTCACTCGTCCGTTGACCGTCAGTCTGCTGTCCGTCCGTTTTGCTTGTGTCCGTCCGTTTGTTTGTGTGTTCGTCTGTGTCCTGTGCGGCTATCCTGCCCCGATCTGCCTGCCTATCTGTCTGTATATCCGTTGGGGCGTGGGAGGGGGAGGGGGGGGGGGGGCACATTAGGTTGCTAAATCGGGTCCCAGTATCCCGCATCCCTTACGTCCCTCCCAGTCGTCGCTCTGCCATCGACTACAAGATTGAAATGGTCCAGCGCAGAGCGGCGAGATATGCTTTGAACAGGTACCACAATGTATCCAATGTAAGCGAGATGCTAGTCGATCTTGGTTGGAACTCCTTGGAACTCAGGCGGCGATTTCTAAGACTTACGATGTTGTACAAGCTCAAACATGGCCTGGTAGCCCTAGGCTGCGACGCCCCGCTTGTCCCAACAAAGAGGAAATCGAGACACCACAACAGCATGAGCTATGAAGTCCCCCGTTCTGCCACAAATTACCATCAGATGGCATTCTTTCCCAGAACCATCAGGGATTGGAACGCGCTGCCGGACTCTGTGGTAGCGGCCCCCAGCCTAAATGCTTTCAAAGAGCAGCTGTGGGGCCACTTAGCCATCCATTGACACCGCACACCCATTTTATTTTATCCACCTGCACCTTGGCACTGACACTCATCATTTTATTTTGGCACCTGCACACGCACTTCACCTACGCTCACAAGAATCTTCCCCACGGAAGGAGGTGGGCTTCGCCGGAAGAAGAAGAAGAAGGTAAACAGCGACAGCCCATGTGGATCCGCGAAAGGCAAAATCTCGAGGCGCGCAAGGTATCATGGGAAGGCTCGGGCGCTGTCGCAGGATGCTCAACCGGAGAAATGAGCGAGACAGGAGGAGGTCTGTCAGTCTTCCCATGAGCACCTGCGCGAGATTTTCGAAACTACCCGCCAAAACGGACAATGTTCCCGGGAAAAAAAGCGAGAAAACAGATGTGAAATCCCTCAATAAAAATCTCTTAAGGGCACCATTATATGCAACCTGATAAATAGACATAAACGTTTATGAAATGAACTCGTGATTTAGCTAAATTCTCACTTCATAATGTCAAGCAGGCGGAAAATTACAAGGGCGCGACTTTTCGTCAAATCTCTGCACGGACATTTTGTCCAGGTGATGGCTTTGTTTACATTTTTCATTAACCAAAATCTACTATTTCTAACCAATTGCCCTCTGATTTTATATAGTATTATACTTAAGCAAATCTCTTTGATTTTAAATCTTTTTCGTTATCAGAATTGCCCTCTCGATTTCTTGTTGAATTTGGGACTGGAAAGTAGACAACCGAAACAGCGGTCGGCCTTCGTGAGCACTGCAAAACACGTTGAAAACCTAAGTCTCGCTCGCCGTCACCACTCGCGAACGGGGTCGATCCTGAACTTAATATCTAAAAACTGATTCAAACGCGATACATTTCTGCAATACAAAGTCCGAAATGGTTTCTTAGCTATATTTTAAGCAATATCTAATGTCAGAAAGATATTTATTCGCCGAAAAATATGGGAAAATGTGAACAGAAAAGTGCTAGAGCTCGTGCGAAAAGCCGTTGTGATTGCGCGAGAGCGCGCGCTAATCTAAGGAGAATTGAGATTTCATCGACGAAAAATAAGCTTTATTTCTTGCGATTCCTACAGAAAGTCACCAAGAATCGCAATACAAAACGAATTGTTATGATTTTGATACGACAATTCACAATATATTGACGACGTTAGAAGAAAATATTTCAGAATTGCTGGCGAAGATAATCCTGCAAGCTATCTTTTTTTTGCACTGCTTGTAAACAAACAAAATCTGATTTCTTTAAGCGACGACGGGAAAAACAAAATGTCCCAAGACGGTGCTAACATGAAGACACGTGAAACTTGTCAACCTGAAGTTTATACTTCCGTTGGCTTCGTCGTAGCAGAGGTGCAATCGTTTTTTGTGTGAGAAAGGCCGGAGCGCTTAACATTGTGAGCTTCACAAAATCCTCCTTGTTCAACTGCCGAGTCGCGCGCGCGTCATCCGGCCATTTATAATATGGCTCAAAAGCGATGCATTATGGGAAGACTGACAGACCTCCTCTTGAGCGAGACCTTCCGCTCGCCCTTCCCTTGATGCCTTTCGCATTAGCTCGCTCCCAGTCGCTCTCTGAGAACGAGTTCGGCAATCACGCCCTATCCGCACAACAAAGAGCAGTGAAGCCAAGGATCATATATAGGGAGGACACTGCTCCTGATCCTACTGCAAGAACCAAAAGGCACCTTTGGCCTACAAAAATCCGGGTCTTTCTGTAGGTACCGGAGACTATTGTGTTCTGCGTTAGCTTCGTTCTTTGTGTTACTTGGAGTCCTTTGTCTCGGGTCCTTTGTCTCTATTGAATTACGTCAACTGTGCTCTGGTCAGCTCCGGTACCTACAGATCGAGCCCAAAAATCTGTCATAATGAAGGGACAGTCCTACACCCGTCACCACGACGAATGCGTAGCAGGAAACGAGGCAGTACCAGAGTCTCCCTTTACTCCCCTTGTTCTGCCTCGTACCAGGCGTCTCAGGTGTTCAAAAAAGGGCAAAAACCCGCGGGCGATCCGCGAAAGGAAAAATCTCGAGGCGCGCAATGCATCACGGGAAGGCTTGGGCGCTGTCGCAAAGGACCACGGGATGCCTTTCGCGCTAGTTCGCTCCCAGTCGCTCTCGCCTCGAAAATCACTAGAACGCGCCTGGGTACGAGGCAGCCCCTTGTTTGTAAAGGCCCGATTAAAACGCACTCCAAAGTTTTCTCGAAGTCGTTAAAATAACCGTTAAAACATATACTATATACATCCAAGCCACATAATCACGTCGATGATCGTCACAAAGCGGTACGTTACGCACTTCAAGGCAAGTCGTGCCGGTTTGCTCGAAGTGGGAATGTTGGGGGCGGGTATAGTTTTTAAACCAATCAGAAACACGTTGTATCTAGCATGTTGACAATTTACCACCACTTTCATCTAAACCAATCAAATATCGTGTTATAAACTTTTCCACCAATCAGAGTACAGTAATTTCCCGGCCGTGCATACATAATGAGCCTTGCGTCAGGCTACGAGGGTTCGAAGTCTAGTAATCGAGTAAACAACAAGTGTTTCGAGACAAAATGTGGCGAAGAGGTTTAATGCGTTTCGGCTCAAATGCAGCTCAAATACTAGAAAAACAGCTACTAAAGAAAAGACCAGTGACTATTCTACGTACTGCCACGAGTTTGGCCAAGTTTCAGGCCGACAAAGAACCAAAACCACTTCGTTTATGGAGTGATAGTGGAGGAGACGATGTAGTTTCGAGTCCCTTTGATGATTTGGGTGCGTGGCATGATGCAGAAGCGAAATCTTTCCTTCACAATGTTTCTATAGACTCTGTTGGTTTTAGCAGCCTGCAAGGGAAGAAATCAGTTAATGAAGATCGCTTTAAACTGCTAGAACTCGATCCAGATTTTTATTATTTTGCTGTTTTCGACGGTCATGGCGGGTCAGTGCCGGCTGACTTCGCTCAAGAAAGACTACATGAAATAATTCATCGGTTGCATCGAGAAAATAAAGACTTGGAGGAAATCCTTGTTCAGGCTTTTGAAGAATGTGATAATGAACTTGAGAAGCACATGAAATGGCTAATAACGGAGAAAGGTAGGACTCAAAACTAAACAAAAATATGGAACCTGAATATCAGGAACCACTCGCGCCAATATTCCGGTCGCGAGTAGTTTCCCGCCGAGTTATTGATCACGGCCCATAGTTTGTTGACAAATTAAACGCTGTTTGAAATGGCCCTGCAATTTTTAGCATTTTTGCACAGTAAATTAAATTCTAGTAAACTTTTCGTACTTGGTCCTTTTGTTTCATAGGATATACTTCATAGGCCTTTCTCACGCAATATTGATTAATGATATATAATAGTTATCAGAAAATGAAATCCAGTATTCAATTCTACACATCCGTATTAGTAAAATTGCAAAGTTCGGTGAAGATTGCTTGAATACTGACAGAGATATGAATTTTCAAAACTTCGTATTCTGGCCTATTTTTTTACAAGAAATGTATGGGAAAATACATCGAAACGAGGCTGGACGGACATTTATGCCTGTCCAGCCTCGTCTTGGCGTATTTGCCCATACATTTCCTTGTAAAAAGTAAGCCAGAATACGAAGATTTGAAAATTCATATAGTCTTATCTATAAGGAAACTAGCCGTCCACAAGCTTGGACGGTTTGCTGACTGCTTCTTGAGCCCACTATATGCACACGCATATCTACAGGCGTTTTCCGCTGGGAGGCTCAAATAATAACAGCGGAAAACCTCTGTACATATTTGTGTGCATATGGTGGGCTCAAGAAACAGTCTGCAAACCGTCCAAGGTTGTGGACGGTGGCAAAACAAAGCGAGTTTCAACCCACGACAGAGGTCTCTTTTCCTCGCGAACCTCAGCCAGCGAAATACAGAGAAAAGAGGCCTCTGCTAGCAGGGAAATTTGACTCCTGCTTAGCCCAAAAAGCCCCCCCCCCCAAGTCAAATGGTGAGCCCCTTGCTTCAGATTGCTTCAGTCATGCATAAATCAACTTCATTGCTAAACTGTTTACTCAACCATTGAATTTAACCTGGCATTCTGTGCCACAAGGCAAAATAGATTATCTTGCCAAATTATTATGATGAAAGCTCATCCTTTGAGACCAAGGGCATTGGTGGATTGTGAATGAGGCACATGGTTAGGAGAAGGGGAGGAAGAGAGAAAGGAAATGAGAGAAAAGACATTGTGAAAGCAAATAATTAATAAGAAAAAAAGATATAGTTCAGTAGATAGATCAGTACAGGACAATCAATACAAGATAAACTGCTCTTGCATGTCCTAGTGCAATGATGTGGCCAGTTAAGGTGACTCATGCAAAATTCAGAGCACATTTCACGAAAATATATTTTCGTCTACAACTTCTAAAATATACTCGCTATGAACTTCAATCTTGGAGAATATAAGCAGGTATCTTTTGGCAATATGTGCACATTATCTGATCTCAAATTAGCATCAATGCTTTTAATAATATCTGAGCTTAAATGGACCCTTGAGAGATTAACCCTGCACAAAAAAAGTTGCTGGTATTTTTAACAAAACTCCATTAATCATATTGAAGTCAGTTGGACCAAGTGTTAACGAAGTTTCAGGAAATTCGTTGGAAGCAAAGTGCCTATTTTGGAAAAAAAGGCCAAAAACACGACTAAAACTCTTAAAGTTCATAGTGAGCATATTTTAAAGTTGTAACATGCCTTGAATAACATTACCATTTTGTCACAATGCTAAATGTCACCCACTATTTTCTTTCAGGAGAAGATCCTTCTATTCTAAGAGGTGGTACAACAGCCACTGTTTTATTGTTACGAGATGGCACTGACCTGGCAATTGCGAGTGCCGGTGATAGTAGAGCAGTGCTGTGCCGTGATGGAAACACAACTTGTGTTACAAGGGATCACCATCCTACACTTGAAATTGAACACCAAAGAATTACTGCATCAAAAGGGACTGTTGATTCTTCTTTTTCCATCCCAAGAGTCAATGGGAGACTTGCGATGACGAGGTCATTAGGTGACTTTGACGTTAAACCATATGGTGTCATTCCAACACCAGATACAACTTTACTAAAAGTGGACCACCGCACTGATGCTTTTATTGCACTTATTACTGATGGCATATCACATGTTATATCTACTTATGAAATGGGATTCCTTGTGCGAATGTGTACTGATCCTGCACAGGCTGCACACTCTTTGACATGCTGTGCTATACAGTATGGCTCTGAAGATAATGTTACAGCTATGGTTATACCACTTAGAGCCTGGCGAAAGTTTTGCTGCCATACTATTGTGCAGGGAAACATCATGAGAGTGAACTGTATTTAATGAAGTACTAAGTATGTGATTCCAGTAAAAATATTCATTGGAAATTCCAGAAAGCTGGGGCACACTGGGGTAAACTTTGTTGGCTGGATCTGGATTTTGTCTTAGACTTTTTTCAAACAATTGTTTTTGCAACATGACGAAAATATGAAATTGCTCGAAATTTTATTTTCAGTTTTGGCACCTATGTCTGCTGTAATAAATTGATAGCATTTAAATACATATGAGAAAAGGCACATTTTGGTTTCGAAAATCTTTTAGTATTATTCTGATATGCTGAATTCAATTCAGCAGCAAAAGGTCAACATTTGAATTTGATCTGTGTTTGTAGGAGGAACTCTATTTTTATGAAGAAGAAGTATTTTTGAGTATGGAAAATTAAGGGAATGGGACGTCAAGGATTATAGACATTTCTCATGGGGTTATAAGGGGTGGACCATTAGAAATTGGGGGAGGGCAGTGGCAATTCCCAAAAAAATTATTTGAGAGATCTAAGCTAGTAATAGAAATTCAGTAAAAAAATTATTGTACAACCTGATCCTGAAAATAAAATCATGAGCAAAAAAGCTGCCACCCCCCTCCCCCAATTTCTAATGGTCCACTCCTAACTATTTTAGAGTCAATAGCCATTAGTCACCTAATTTATGTTTAAGTTTTTGTTATTTAATTTAAAAATCATGCACTTGAACCAATGGGTGTCATGTGTCATGTCAAGTGTCATGTTTTGAATTACTTTTAAAAATTCCCAACAAAATAAGAAAATGATATCAGGGGTAGCCATGGGTAACTCTGAGACTTGCCGAGACCCACATTTCAGAATCAGAGTGCAACACTTTTGACACATTTCAAAATTTGGGTCCGAGCTTAAGGTCGCTGGTCAGACTCACACCATAGTTTTATAATGTGTTATCCAGTGGTAGCATCTGACGGTATCATGTACAAGTATAAAATAAAATAAAAGAGACCACCATAGAAGAAATACGAGACTCCAAGACGACCAAAATTCCAAGAAAAAAATGAGACTCCGAGAGGTGTTAAAAAATCGCTGAGATTCCAAGATTTTAAAATATTTTACCAAGTCTTTCGAAATTTTAAGGTACCCATCGCTACCCCTGATATAAGTGACAGCCAAGTTGCTGTGATAGCAGTGGCTTGTAGTTATGACCTTGAGTTGTCAGCTTTGGGCTTGACATATGCAAATAAGCTTTTCAGAAACAGTGGAGCAATTTTGTTGGGTGTTGCATTGTTTGGAGTGCATGATATAACAACCTACTTGCAAGTATAGATTATGGCTTGGATTACACTAGCTATATATTTAACGATAAAATTTATATTTCATAGCAACTGTATAGAATATGGTATGGCCTGAGTTTTTGGATAAATATTTGTACAAAGGACTTTATTATATAAACTATAGTGTTTTACAATGATTTCTGCCACTGAAATATTTTGTATCAGTACACATGAATTAGATACAACATTTTTCAGATGTGAAATTGTCAACTTTGCATGTGGGACATGTTCATTTTTTTTTTCATTTTTTTTTTCATAAACAGGACAATACCCACACTTGGAGATATGGAATTTCTCCTCATTTTTAATTTGATATCCTGTTCACTCATTAGATATCAACACTTGATAAATTCCATACCTCCGCTACTGATGTATTATTCTCTATATATTAAATTATATATGATGTTAGAATGAGTTAGAATGAGGATGTTTGTTATTATGTTAGAATTAGTTAGAATGAGTTAAGATGTTTGAGCAGTAGTTTTTGAAAATTAAAATGGTGTAGATATTAAAGCATACAAATTTCACCATGTAGTGTGCTACATGCAGCCACTTGGAAAGTAGATTTCAGTATTCTGAAAAACGTGAAAATCTTTGTAAGGAAGATCTCATGAGGAGAGGATACATTTCAGGGGAGTAGCCAGGGGGCAACAGGGGGCCTTTCTCGGTAGATTTTCCCATACATTTACTGTATTTGCTGGAGGAAATTTGAAAATGTCTGTCCCATGTTTTCACTATCCACCCCCCCCCCCCCCCAACCAAAATTCCTGGCTACGCCCCTGCACTTCTTTAGAATGCAAGCATATGCATGTTAAAGTTATATGATTGATAGAAAATAAAAAAATTGATATAAAAAGATAAATGTATTGGAACATTTATTGGAGGGGCTTTTTCCTTTTTTCATTCTCTTCTGGAGAAGACACAAGCTTCATCTCACTGCTGTCATAAGGTACTAACCAGTACCTATGTGTGAAAAAGATGGGAAACTTAGGGCCAAGCTCCTATTGTGCAGGAGAATACAGTAAATTTGGTCTTGACAAGCATTTTTTTGTGGGAGACAATGTCCTATAAAGGAGACTTCCACAAAAAGAGTTCATTTGCATCTCTGGATTAAGAATATTGGGTCAGCACTTCCCAGAATTCCTGAAAATATTCAAATGACTGCCCTGGAATTCAACATTTTCAGGGATGTCAACTCTCCCGGTTTTGCTGGAGTCTCAAGATTTTTTGCTTTGTCTCCCAGGAAAATTTTCAGAAGACTGCCATACATTTACTGCATTTTTCATCCCTGTATTTTTTTTTATTCTCACCAGGGGCAGATCCAGGAGTTTCAGAAAGGGGGGGCAGGATAGTGAAAACGGGGCGAAAATTTGCAAATTTCCTTCAGCAAATACAGTACGTAATTGTATGGGAAAATTGATCCCCCCCTAAATCCGCCCCTGCACCCTTGTTTTTTGCCTGTCACAGGGTACCCGCTCTAGACTGGTCTAGAACCAATCCTGAGGGTATGCAATAGGTTTTTGTGACTTCGAATCAGCTTTTGGCATGCCCTGCATGTGACTTGATGTGAATCTAGTTTTAATATGCCCCCTTGGACCTATAACAACACTACTCTGTTTACTGTAGAGGTGGATGTAGGGGTCTGCAGGGGGTGAAATATGCTAGCCTGTGTAGCAAGCAAAAAGGGAGAGGGGAGGGCTTGCGGCCAGACCCCATTCTCCCCATCCTTACATGCCCTAGGGTAGCAGGGGCAGATCCAGGATCTCCAGAAAGGGGGGGGGGGGGCAAAGTAAAAAAACGGAGGCCAACGTTGTAACCTTGCTCTTGCAAATACAATAAATGTATGGGGAAATCTATTGAAAAAGTTTTATTTGGAACTACCCATCCATGTACTTTTTGTATATGATGCCAAATAAAAAATATCTGTCTGTCTGTCTAAAATGGGGGACCCCCTGAGCCCCCCCCCCCCCCTAAATCCGCCTATGGGTAGGGGTTGCTACCCAAATATTCATTATTCAATGGGTAGGGGTTGCTACCCCAATATTCAATAAATTTAAATATACATTTTATTGTAATCTGTCCCTCCCCTCCAGTCATACATTTCTAGTTTCTTGTGCAACCCAGGATAAAAACATAGTAAAACAAGACTTGCGAAAAACTGGAAAATTATAAGTGGGAAAGCTTATCAGGCTCCTTCCCGTGAGCCTTTTCGTTCTCTACAAATAAAGCCACTGAATAAACAAAAGTACATTCCAAATATGGCATGATACCCACGGGCGGGAAAATGGCGACTTCTGATTGGTCAACAATTTGAAATTACACTTTCTGATTGGCTGATGCATGTTCAAAATAAGATCTAGCATTTTGGCGCTCTCTACTCAGTTGTCGTTTGTTGGCGAAAGATTACAGACTAAAACAAAATGGTGAGTCATCTGCAAATTTCAATCCGCTTCCATCCGCGAAATCCTCGATTATTTCTCAAATATCTTTCTTAAAATTTCTTCTTGAATAGTAACTAAAGGTTTTGGTATATATATTTATCGTTCCTATTCGACTTTTAGTGAGTATTTTTTGCAATTGATCTTGTTTATTTTTTAGGCGGGAGGTAAAGCAGGTAAAGACTCTAAAGCGAAGGCTAAGGCCGTTTCTCGTTCAGCTCGTGCCGGTTTACAGGTAAAGTAACTTTATTAAGCCTTTCCAGGCAACAGTAAAGCGACAAGTTGTAGCTATATAATCTGCGGGTTCTGATTGTCATCGTTCTTCGCTCGTATCTTGCAGTTCCCTGTCGGTCGTATTCACAGACATTTGAAGAACCGAACGACAAGTCACGGCCGAGTTGGAGCAACAGCAGCAGTTTACAGCGCAGCTATTCTTGAATATCTAACTGCAGAGGTAAATAGAAACCTATATATGATTCCCCTACCACGTTAAAAAAGAATACGTTGACCTCTATCCCATTTTATATCAAGAAATTCGATTTAGTAGTACTTCGTTTACGTTGTTTTGCGCGGCAAAATGGCCTTTGTTGTACCCGAATTGTTTGCCTACGCTTCGCGACGCTATCCCACTCTAAACCACAATTATATCTTCAAATTCCTTAAAATCTCGCAAAAGCTCATTAGCTCGGTAAATTTGGACTGTATTTTGAGTGATTTAGCGATGTTTTGCGTCTGTTGTTGTATTTTTTTTTTACTACAAACGAGTGACATTCAGCTTTTCCCGCCATTCCTTACAAATAGTAAAATCTTTGAATTTGATAGAAAGCTAACAAACGGCGACCCATTACTCGAGTTATGTAGCTTGGTTTATAATTTTTATATTGTATCGAGATTTGCTAGTCTTAGTATCCCTAGCTGTTAACTTAGGAAATTGGTTTATGAATAAATTGAATTTTCGTGCAAATGAGCCAATTTGTTTGCCTTTGTTTCCTTCTGAAAAAGGATGCTTCAGCACAGCTTCAGTGTTTTGCTATGTGTAGATTTGCAAGCTCACTTTTGTATTACAAAACTGTTGATCCATTTTGTATTTCGCTTCCCTAGGTTTCTGTTGGTGTTCTTTTAGATCAATAATGTAGACTTTCATCTTGAAAACAGTCAAATATGAAGGAAATCAATGATAATAGTTAACAAATGTCCACTGATTTTCTGTGGTGTCCTCTTATATACCACATAATGAAGTGGTCAAAATATTGTGGACTCACAAGGCGCAGGCGAGCGTGGATGATGGCATATTCTGTTGTGTATACTTTTATGTAGCCATGACTGAGAGCCAATCAGAATTTGAGAAACATTCGCATTGTGGTATAAATGTTCATTCGTCCCTATTGCAGTCAAAGGCTGAATTACAGGGAACAGGGAGATAAATACTTGAATTTTACACTTGCACTGTACAATTTGTGTATAAAACGTTTTTAATAGTACCAGACCCAAGATTGAAGTGGGTTGGTACACTGAATGTTCTCGAGTTCATTTCATTGCTATTGTTTTTGGCATGGTCTATCTTCGGCTTAAAATGACCCTACTTTTGTCAAATGTCAAATTGTGTAACACAATTTCTAGAAAGGACACTCCAGCATTTCTGGCACAACACATGTTGTCTATTCTTGCCAAAAATATGGTATGAGAAAGCTAAGCTTCAGAAGTTGTTTAAAAGGACCATCTAAATACCCGTTTGGTATCCAGGTTCTCGAGTTGGCTGGTAATGCATCTAAGGACTTGAAAGTCAAGCGTATCACCCCTCGCCATTTACAACTTGCCATCCGTGGTGACGAAGAGTTAGATTCACTTATCAAGGCTACCATTGCTGGTGGTGGTAAGTTACTTGTATTAGCTAAAACTAGTAGGGTAGTTTTGCTACTCCTTTATTAAACCTTGCCTGCTTGAAACATGGACAGTTGGAAACTAAGAAAAATAAAGGTTGCATTATGGCAAATAGTTTCCATTTTTAGTTGCATTCTACAGACTGGTTGACAAAGTAGCTAAAATTTTAGTCACAAGAGGAAAGTTATGATGCAATTCCAGGCTCCTGTACAGCCCCTGAGGAAATTTTGAAGCAATCCCTGTGGAAATTCACATTCTCTTGTGGCCACTGTTGGAATTCCAAAGCTGCAAATAAATACCAACATTCCTGTAATTATTAATGTATTTTCCATGCTCTATGCCAGAAGAAATTTTGGCTTGACCGTTGTAGCAACAGTAACTACGGAGACAGGATCAGATTACAAATCTGTTTTATTTCCACCATCGTGTACAGATTGCCTATGATGAAATGGACGATTCCAGCTATAAACGCGCATGCTCTTCTTTATTCAGAAATGCCCAAGCTGTGTCCCACAACTACCAGCATGCAGCGCACTTTTTTATAAGTTTGTTCGACAAATTTCCCACATCTACTGACATGCAGCGCGCATGTGTGTTATCGCTGGAATTGTCCATTGAGCGAGAACTTGTTTCTCTATTTGTAGTATGGCGTTTGTCTATCCAAAGCATGTTTTATATTTCTTTATAATCTGTTCTGTTAACATTCATCAAACATATTTTTCTAAGGTTTGTTTTCATTTCCTTGTAGGTGTTATCCCACATATCCACAAGAGTTTAATCGGCAAGAAAGGAGCCAACAAACCAACATAATTTTACATGTTTCATTTTTAACCTTGTATCTATTCCACTGTACAGTTGTCTTCTCAAGGGACTCTTGATATTTTGCAAGCATACTCATTTTAGTCCATCTATCTTATTATTCTAATGTACTCAAACATAAGCATTTTTATTTGTATTTATGTGATGAGATATGCAATCGTGAGTGTTAATAAATCAGTCCTGTATAATGTTTTTATATATGACACCAGCCTTGTATTGTCTTTGTATGCAAAAGTTGTGAGAACAGGGACCTTTTTTTTTGGTTGAGTGCAAGGAATACCAATTCTATGCTTTTTGTCAGTCACTGAGGCCTACGGCAAAAGCATGCCAGAGTTGTGCCGTTCCAATACAAAACAATTGAAATTTCTTGATTATAAAGTAGAATGAAGCGGCATCCTTTGAAAAAGAAAAGGTTCGACAGAAGAAGAGTGGCTGAAGCTTGGCGTTTGCCGTAGGCCTTAGTTAAGTTCATATTATTCCTTTCCCAAAAAAACAATTTTTGGACATTAGGGACCAATTCAACCCTGCTTGTAGAGAGAATTTCATATGAATGCAGTGAAATCAATCACAAAGTATTTATACCAATATATTATTTTTTTATACAAAGTGATTACAAAGTAATTGCAAATCTGAAATCCTCTCTAATGCATTAATTTATTTTTGTCTACATGACTCATTCCATCCGAAACAATAGTTTACCTTTTGAGCATAAATGCCCATTACACCTTTCCATCATGCATTACGCACCGTGGTGTTTATATCCTTGACATCTCGACTAAGAAAAGAGATTGAGAGGCCAGTTGATAGGTTAATTTAAGCTTTTGGACAGGTGTTATTGTTTTTTTTTTTTTCATTTTTGTTTGTTTTCAAAACAAACATAAACACCAAGGTGGGCAATGCTTTATGGAAAGGTGTGATGTCCTTTAATATGGAAAAATGTGTTGAAGTGACAAAAAAAAATTGGTATCAAGATGGTGGAAAAGAGCACTTGTTTAACAAAAGTTGGAAAGATCAGAGTTAGTATCACATGGCAATCGGGCCACGCCTATTCAGATCGGGCTTGTAGAATTTAGTCAAACTTCAGTTACACGTAGGGCCATTCCATTTTTAAGCCGAATCCCCCCTACGGAAGAGCTCATTTTCTTTAGTAACCCCCTTGGAAAAAGGGCCTATTTTGGATTGCACCCCCTCGGAAAACGGAAGAGGCTTTTTCTTAATGTACCCCCACGGAAGAGCCTTTGGTTTGACCCCTCAGAAATGGCCATTTTGCTATACCCCCTAGGAAAACTTTTGTAGGGGGGAGTGTGGCTAAAAAAATGGAATGGCCTGTAGGCAATCGGTCGATCTTGAGGTACCATAGAGCATTTATTGAAAAAAATTTCGGTACAGCCTGAAATGGGTGAGAGTAAAAAATAGGCGTGACCCGATTGTTACGTGATACTAACTCTGATCTTTCCAACTTTTGTACTGACATGTATTTCAGTCTGGGTAGTATGTGTGTTACATTGGCTGGGCGATAGAAATCAACCTGTTTTTATATGTGAGGTTCAAAATTGGTTGGCATGGGTGCAAAATTACTGGGTCGATCCACCTTAATTACAAAGTTGCAAATGAACTGTAATTGTGGAGCAATGACCAGGCCTGTGAAACAGACCCCTGAAGAAATTTGTGGTTCCTTGACAGAGGGGTAATTTGAGTGCCACCATTTTGACATGAAGTGAAGGGTGGGGTCAATTTCGCCTACTAGATGGGGATTGCCCAACAAACGTTTGACAAAGGTGAGAAGTAACTACTGTAATACTGGCTATCCTATTAAAAACAAAGAAAATCCTGGAATGGGCTGTTACATTTTATATCCGTTAGTTACCTCCTACCGTGGAACCTGGAATTTCCACAGGGGTAGTTGTGCTTGACCCTGGAATTTCCACAGGGCCATTCATTTTACCCTGGCTTTCCACAGGCTAGTCATTTGCCAACCTCGTTCCCAGGGTCTTCTGGGTAATTTTCAACATGGCGGGTCACTCGGAAGAACACCCTGACAAAGGCTGGGGTCTTTCCACATGTAGACCGCATGGAAAAAACAGTATCAAAATCCGATATGGCAGGCTGACAGCCGGGAAGAGAGGCCGAAATCGGAGCTGTCCGCCGGCCACATCGAATTTTAAGTGTTTTTTTTCTTAGGCGGTCTCCCTGTGGAAGGGCCCCAGGGTCTTCTTCCGAGTGAACCGCCATCTTGAAAATTAAGTTCAGGGACTGGACTACTAGCCCCAGCTCAGAGGTTGACCCGTATGGATGGGTATTTCTGCTTTGCATGCTCATGGCTGTGCTGTGTGAGGCTCAGTTTATAATAATTTTGACTGTTAGCTCACGTCGATCCTGTTTGTAGTCGGTATTGTTTGAATTATGATAACAACATTTGTTTGCGACACAATCCACGGTTGCTTATTTTGCCGACGATCAAATATATTTCTCAGACGGTATTTTGTGGCGATTTTCGACATTTTCAACAACAAACTCGTTTTGTGTTTAAAAGTTTAATTTCCGGTTCATCCATTGCCTAAAGGTATTATTCGGAACAAAAGATAATTGCCATTTTCCCTTTTAGAACAATACTATTACAGAGATATTATTTCTTCACATCACACGGCGTTGCCATAAGCACCGACAGAGCCAATTATTCTGGACAAGAACACCTCAGACGTTACTATGGAAAACCCCCGGGGGGGGACTCCCATATTTTTTGACCGGGGATGATCGTCAGAAATTTTCAGTTTCACCCCTAAAAGATACCAAACATGGCGGGCCATGGCGTGGCTCACGGGCACACAACGAGCCCCCTGGTTAAAATGTGTTTAAATTACGTATTTGGACATTTTACGCACGTAGAGCATATAAATACATGTTTTAAAAGTTGCTGGCAAAAATTTAGCTGTTCCTTTTTGCCAGGATAGGGTCTCATTTTTTCCCAGCCAGCAGCTGCGTGTTAAAAAATTTCTCAGCCAGCAGGACAATTTAACTGAAAATTTTCCCAGCCAGGAGAGTAACATTACCACAGGAAGCCCGAAAAATATATGGCTATCCTTAAAAACGATCACTAACTAAGTGCATTTTTAAGTACTGTCACTTAAAATTTCATTTTTCAACATCCATGAGCAACTTGTGTTTCCCAGCAAAAGCGATATGCATAAATTTTTGCCAGGAACCGGAGGCGATGAATTTTTGCCAGCCAGCAAGAGGCTGCGATTATTTTTTGCCAGCCAGCAGCGAAAGGGGGTGAGGAACAGCTTTTTTGAGGAACAGCTCCGTTGAGTGCCCGTGGTGGCTCAAAAAATTTATTACCCTAAAAGATACCCTAAAACATGTACCAAGTAGGCGCGAAGGACAGAGGTAAAGGTGAAAGATACCCATCAAGAAATTTCCGTGTTTGTTTCTAATTTATCGTCTTCTCGATTTGAATAATCTCTCTTCTGACACGGTTTTTAGAAGCACTATCATAAGAAAAAACAATTTGGACACAGTTTCGGCCCTAAAAGATACCAATCTCCCTAAAATTTATTGAAGATCACGATCACCCCTAAAAGAGACCAAACCATCGTGATTTTAACCCCTAAAAGATACGACGATCATCCCCGGTCAAAAAATATGGGAGTCCCCCCCCCCCCCCCCCCCCGGGGGAAAACCTAATACAGGTCTCACTTTATACAGCTGCAATCCTGCGCAAATGCATCGAAACATTGTTTGTTTTTTAGAGGGAAATTCCCTACCAGCAGACGCTATTTTTCACCTGGTATTTGCCCTGACTTTTAGCGTTTTCTTATGTTTTTGAACTTCGCAAAAGTAGCCACTTCAAAACACAGAACACGATAGTAGCGGCCACTGCTTGCAGGGAAGGTACTGCGCGCAAGTTGATTTTTTCAAGCTACAATAGGTATTTCGTTTCATATCACTTTTGACTGATGATTTGAGTGTCCAGTTCTTGCGAATGTTATCGAAGAGACCCGGAGATTCTTATAACAGAAACTTATAATAAGCCGAAATTCCCCCGAAATTATTTTGTACAGATCTGTGCGGCTCTGTTTTTTTCATGATTAAACAAGTTCTGAATCCCTATCATTCACCTTGTTTCCCAGTAATTCCTTTAAGAAAACATCTGCTCTCGGGATATGATAGCTCCCTATGAACAATTACAGACTTAAAATAAATTGAGGCCTATTTTCGGCTGCTACAAACTAAACATGCATAATCGATCTTGTTTTGACATTTACAATATATGCAAAACTTAAGACTTGTAGCTTTGTGTTTACGTTTAAAGTAGAAAAAAGAACTCTTTACAATATAAAGCTTGTTGCAAGTTTATGTCAGAAAAGGATGCATCTTCTTCCGGTAGTTTCCTAACTATACTTCACTTCAAACTTCCCCAAAACACCTGTTTTTGAAAGCCTAATCATAGTTATGGCCTAATGAATTTGCTTAGGAACCCAATTCTTTTATTTTGCCCTTTTGTTTTTATTTCAAATGAGTTCACACGTATGGTTTCTCCGTTGCCATGTCAACTACGGCCAAACGGCTTCAATCTCGAGAGAAATTACACCATCTCGATATGCGGGCTTTTTATTTTTGTCAACCTTTCTAGATTTTATCTCACTTTGGTTTCACACCATTCACATTGATGAATACTCTTACGATATCTTAAATTAAGAAGAACCTATTCGCCTTAAGACATCTAAGATAAGGGAGGAAAGCGTTTTAATTTTTCATGATACATTTCGGAATTCTCTCAAGTGTATACACAGACAGCGGTAAAAGTGAATCTCATTTGCATAATTTCAATCTTCAAAATTGGTTGTGATCGCGGCAGTGTCAGTTCTATAATACTCGCTGCGTAAAAGATGTTGGGTAAAACTCTGTGAGGGTTCTTTCAAAGAAGAAATCATCATGACGGTCCCTGAGTGCAACACTTCTGCATTTTCTACTATAGGATGTGACAAGAATTGTCTTCTTCCCGCAAACGAACGAAAATGGTGGTATTTTTTATTGACCAGTGTTACCATTTTCCTTGGGGGACTAATTATTATTTATAGCACCAGAGTTACTATACGAATATGCAGAAGAAGAAAAACCAAGCTTATACCTACTACGAAAGCTCACAATAAGCAGAACACAGGACGACCGACTGGCCAAGAACAGGAAGGATTTTACATTCGCATCAAGAGCAAGCGGGAACTTTGTTAACAGCGCAAACCTTCAAGGGTCGATGCTTTGTAAGTAATCTTCTAAACACCACACTAGCTCAAAAACTCTAAACAACATTTATTGGAATACATATGTCTGATTCATATGTTTTGTAGACTGCTTTGTATATTATTATAACGCTAGACGTTTGTTTACCTCAAGTCATCCGTCCGTTATCTGCCTTCGGGGTTTTGTCAACATTTTCACTACCCATGATACTTGAATCTGCTGCGCTGTTTCACAAAACCTACATCCGCCAGAAACGAAAACAAAACACTACAATACAACTTCGCTTATATAAGAGGCGATAAAAAATCAATTTCCGTTGTAGGCGAGATTTTTGAGAATATACGTTATCCAGATTTTTGGTTTCGATGGAAAACCCTTCTCATGATATCATTCGCGATAGCCCGTCACCAGCAATTTTACCGCCGGTTTTGAATATTTTTACATTGTCTTACATTTTAAAATGATCAACATGATAATATTTTTATTAAAATTGTTAACTTTAACATCAATATCGGCTTTTTGAATATCCGACAGAAAATACAAAGTGAAAGTACATCTTGTATCGAGTGCGAAATCGGTGTGAAGAACTAATTTCTTTCCGGAGGTAAAAATATCTTATGAAGGTGATAAAAAATAAATCGGAAAAAAAAAATTGATGACGGGAAATTTTTTTAAGGGCAATGCTAAATCAAGATTTAATTGCTTTCCTGCCGCTTGCTCGAAATGGAAAAACAGAGAAGGTCTACTAGATCTTATCTGAGTAGTAGTGGGACTTGAATTAAAGCACTGAATACTTGTTTACTGTCTAAGGTGAAAGTATCGATTAAGATATGCTTGATACAACACCTTCTCAACCGTGAAGCAATCAAATGTTCCAATTTTTAATCACTTGAAAATGCGCTGAAGCCTGCAGTATAAGATAAAGGTTGTAAAACAAAAATCTATTGGCCAGAAAACGGATAGCACTCAGCGAAAGAAACATAATTCAATTAGATTCGAAGCTCTAAAAAACGTTAACCCCCAAATTGTCTATTATTTGCCAGAAGAATAGTTCAGAACTTTGTATTTGTTTTTCTAGGTCTCCCACATGGATAAAACGTTCTCTTACTGTACAAAATATTCCACAGAATTCACCGCATTCAACAATTACGTGTTTTTTTCCCTGGAGGCCAATGCCATGTTTCAAAACACTTCTTTTTCGTTCAGGGGAATACGAAATCCACAATATGTATTGTTGTTCGTGTTCGTGATACGTTTTCGAACTCTAAGTGATCTTCAAATATTTATACGCCGGCAATGGCTTCCAATTAGTGGTAACCAATACTGGGGCTTGTGTTAACCGCAGGGAGTTATCTAAAGGAATGCAAAATAAAGCGATAAATAAAGTACTTTGGTATTGAACACTGTGGGTCGGAGATAAAAAGGTTGTGATCTTGATTACAAAGTGTGTTATTATCTTTCAAAGAACAAATTTTGCCTTTTTAAATTGTGAACAAACCAGCGCTTGTTTTAATTGAAAAAAAAAAGAGAAGGTAAACCTTGATACAAGTTATTCTCTAGGTATCCTTTGTGTCTGATCAATAAGGTTATGAAATAGGTGGGACAGGCTTGCAGCCCCCGCGCAGTGACCAGTTCTTCTAAGCGCTAATGTTTCAGTAGATCTCAGTGGGCACCCGCTTTGCAAGGCCCCTCCCCCCCTTTGTAGATGTAGTTGTAGGTGTAGATGTAGTTTTTGGAATCAGTGGAAAGCAAATCTCTGAATGATAACACTTGTGAGATATTTTGAATCATTTTTACAAGAAACATTGATTTTTGCGCGGATCTTTTGATCGACTTGCGTGAACTTGCGTTTCGTTTGGCCAGGGCTTAACGCACTAAGAAATTTCTCTACAAGCACCAAAAATGGAAAATTTGCCTGCACGCGGAAATATTTTGTCAGCAAAAGTCGAGGCACAAACACTTCCCACTGCAATTCTAAAGTGTCCGGTCATTTTGGAAGCCAGCACTAGCTAGAAGGGGGAGGTGAATAGGTTAGCGGATCGGCGGATTCGGGCCTAATTAGCACACGGATTACGGATTTTAAGAAAAACTCGAGCGGATTTTCGGATTCTCAAAACGTACCGGATCGCGGATCTATTGAAAATTCGACTTCGGATTTCGGATTCTGATAATCGCAACTACGGATTGTGCAGATTGTTGACTGTAGGGTCTGTAGACAAATAGCCCTGGATGTTCGAATTTGTAGGCCGTTAATATGCTTTGGTATTTCACATACTTAATTTCGATACTTAATAAAAATTTCGGCGCGCTTCGCGCGCATAAAGAATGACATCTAACATACTCTTTCAGAACTCGCCCCGTGCCATTTATAGAACAAGTGTATCTTGACGAGGAAAAATAAACTCTTCCAAAAATGCCCTGCAGTGATAGGCCTAGCATACAGTCACTATGACTGAAAGAAGACCCCGTGGATACTACCATTTCCGTTCAACCCTGAAGCATGACGATTTTTTCGCGTAGGTTTACGTGTCAAACGTGCATGTTTTGTCGTGAAGTTGTCGCGATTCTTGCTCGCTGATTGACTGAAAAATAACAGTCAAAACAGCAGCCAATCAGCGAGAGAGAAATGCGACTACTTCTCGACAAAGCGTGCACGTTTGAAACGTAAACCTACGCGAAAAAATCGCCACGCTTCAGGGTTGAACGAAAATGGTAGTAAACGTGAGTTCGACGTTACAAGCATAGAAAGTCATCATTTGGGCCGCGCTTCACGCACATGAGAGTAATAATAATTTCGTCCTAAATAAATTTGCAGCGCGCATGCATAACATAACCTACAGGCTCAGGAGCCCATCAATAGGAGCGTCGATACATAGTTGAGGTACCGTATTTCAACGTTTATCTACCCTTTCTCTGAGGCTTGATGAAATGCGTTTATCAAAATGTGGGCGCGCTTCGCGCGCAACGAATGAAAGTGTAACCCCCTCTTTCTGTAAAATGTCTTCTTCTAGGTCAAATAGGGGACGTCCTTCAGTGAGAGATGTTCGTGTATAAGCGATACAGTGAAACGTATTTTTTTAAATTATCATTTGTTTTCATAAATCAAACGTTGCGGATTCGGATTGAGGCGAAACTTTGTGCGGATCGGCGGATTTTCATGAAAAATTGAACGGTTCGGCGGATTTGAGGACCCCTATTCACCCACCCCCCCCCCCCCCCCCCCCCCCCCCCCCTAGAGGGACAAGGAAAAAGAGAAACTGTAAGGAACAGTTATGTTAGCCTCGCACCGATTCAATCAGATTCGTAAAATTTCCAGTCTTTCAAAGTGATCTTTCGCGAATGTTCTTGAACGATATTCAGGGGCGGATCGAGGAATTCCAGAAAGGTTTGGGGGGGGGGGGGGGGGGGGCGGATAGTGAAAATATAAGGACAGTAACTTTATGGGAAATATCACGATATTCAGTGAACATGCTCAACCTTAGTTTTTCAACAGGAATTTTATCAAGGATGCCTATTTTATGACGGCCATGCTCTGGATAGTACAGTCGTAGTATTCTCGCGTAATAGAGTATAATTAAGCTTTTTCAAGGGATCTTTTCTCTCCCCTTAAATAGAATTCAAGATAGATTGACTAAAATAGATCTAACGCGAAGTTTTTTTTAGAATTTTGCCGCAGCAACTACATTATATATAGGTCCAACTAAACCTGCTTCACCAGATTCCTTGTTTTGACTGTATTTTGGACAAACCTGAGCAAAACGTTATTTCTCGCAATTCACTAGATCGCTAGTAGTCTCTTTTGAGGCGGAATGTCCTTAAGTTTCGACTGACGGAATATCTCGCGAAACACCGATATATCTGTAAGTTCTTAAATCACTAGGTTGGTTCACATGTGAGTTGTGAACCTCTTTGTCATTTTTTTTCTTCCAATCTTGTGGCTCAAAGAAAGATGCTCTGAAAGACGATACTAGCCATTAGTAAGATGTTTTGATCAATTATGAATGATTTCCAACAGAGGTGATTAGGAGGAAAAATTTAATTTCATTTGACCATCAATAATTTATTCCTACTGGAGCATCTAATAGGTTTACAAGGGGGTGACAAGTCGAGGGAAAGGGGGGTGACTTTTACAGATCGTTGATGGAGAATCCGTCAATTTAACTAGAAGCAAACACGTTTGACTCTAGAGGTTTCCAAACCAAAATTTCGCAAGAATGTATGCCCAGTCTTTGACTGAAAGTTTCTTAAATTTTAAGTTACTTAAAATCATTTCTCGATTTTCTGTTCTCTTTCTTTTGCAGGTTGTAATATCATTTTTATTTAGTATATCCTACGTAGTGCTCTATGCTGTGGAAGCAACATAGTAAGTATTGCCTCATTCGCCGGGACTTTGCCAATGTCTCAGGCAACACGCGGTTTCTGCGCCGTCAATCAAACCGCGTTAGCCAATCACTAGTGCAGTGGATCTGATTGGCTAGAAAACCATTATCTTTTTCTTTAAAATACGTTTGGAGAACAGCAACCGACCAATGAACAGCTTAGAGCAGATTTCGTATCACTATGAAAAGTGCCGCCGCTAGTGCAGTGGATCTGATTGGCTAGAAAACCGCTAATTTTCTCTTTAAAATACGCTTGGAGAACAGCAACCGACCAATGAACAGCTTAGAGCAGATTTCGTATCACTATGAAAAGTGCCGCCGCTAGTGCAGTGGATCTGATTGGCTAGAAAACCGCTAATTTTCTCTTTAAAATACGCTTGGAGAACAGGAACCGACCAATGAACAGCTTAGAGCAGATTTCGTATCACTATGAAAAGTGCCGCCGCTAGTGCAGTGGATCTGATTGGCTAGAAAACCGCTAATTTTCTCTTTAAAATACGCTTGGAGAACAGCAACCGACCAATGAACAGCTAAGAGCAGATTTCGTATCACTACGAAACGTGCAGCACGGAACCTGGCCTGTAGATACGGAACGAAATCGCCACAACGCCACAACTTCGCGGCATTTTTCACAGTCATGCGAAATCTGCTCTACTTCATCCGAGTGCTGAAACATGCTTGACATGTAAACATGTTATGAACCGTGTAGACTGTGAGCGCACTATAAGAACATGGGCGTGTAAAGATTGGTCGTTGTCATCTCCCTGGATATAGTCTAGTCGCCAGAGGGGGTTCACGTGCACTCCCCGGAACATTTATGGGGACATATATTTTTAGAACCCTTAGGGTGTCTAGAATCTGGTTTGAGGTGTCCCCAGCCCGAAAAAGTGTCCCACTGCCACTTTTTGGGCCGGTTTTTGTTTTTTAATTATATTCTTTTGTTATTTAATGAGATTCAATGAGCCAATTTTATAGATTGTAGCACTGTACAAAAAAGCTCTTTAAATTCTAAAACTATACTTTTACGATCTTGGGAATACTCTGATCACATGTAGACTAGTTAAAATGCTGTCTCAGCCTTTTCCCGTCACATACGCATATCGTTTTGGTATTTCCTAATAGAAATACAAAGGCTGACAGTCTTAGAAAATATCTATCAGTTATGAACAAAACATGTATAAAACGGGCATTTAAATTGTACATATGTGTTCAGTCTATTATGACACTATAATGGCATAAGTGGTAAGAGTGGAATGCTTTTCCGAACAGTGCTACAGTCTATAAAATTGCCTCATTGAATATCATTAAATAACAAAAGAATATAATTAAAAACAAAAACCGGCCCAAAAAGTGGCAGTGGGACACTTTTTCGGGCTGGGGACACCTCAAACCAGATTCTAGACACCCTAAGGGTTCTAAAAATATATGTCCCCATAAATGTTCCGGGGGTGCACGTGAACCCCCTCTGGCGACTAGACTAATAAAGTCAAACGACGCTTTTGTAATGGACGATTTCAGCTATAATCACGCGCGCTCTTCTCTATTCAGAAATGCCCAAGCCAAGATGTCCCACATCTACCGACATGCAGCGCGCGCGTGCGTTATAGCTGGAATCGTCCATTAATATGAATAATGTGTAATAATTTTGTTCCCTTATTTGTTTACAGTCCGGTGGAGCACTGCCTGGATCTGAATGAACAAATACTTTGGTTGTTCGAAATAGGATTGAATGCATTTTTCATATTACATTTTATACTTAGAGTAAGTATGGTAATAATTCTTTCTTTGCTCCTTTTCTGGTGTGACCAGTTTTACGGGAAAACTAGGAGGTCTGCGGGGACGTGAACATGGACAAAAACAGCAAAAGGTTGAGATTTATGTTAAGCGCCGTGGAGAAATGGCGTTGTGCTCTTTTGTTTGCTTGCTCTACCGCTCTCTAGTAAATGTATGATTACGTTCTTAAAGGGAGGCTGCCACGCAACTGCGCAGCTGTTTTGCGCATCTCAAAACATAGAAGTGTCTCGCTATTTCTCGATCCATCCGACCAAATGTTTACGTTTTACATATTCTTTAATATTTTTCTGATAGGATGGTCTGAATAGTTTTGCTCAGTGATCGTTCCTGGAGTATGCGCGTATCGTGACAGCCTCCCTTTAACTTGCCCATGAACGTTGCTATCATATAACAAAGAGCGCATTTGTGGGTCCATTATTGCCAAGTATTTAGTGTGGATGAATATGGACAATTGTATCAGGTTGATCTCCTGGTAGTACAATGGCCCGCCAACAATTTTGAATTCCAAGCTTTAAAGGGAGGCTGTCACGATACGCGCATGCTCCAGGATTCAGGAACGATCACTGAGCAAAACTATTTAGACCATCCTATCAGAAAACTATTGAAGAATATGTAAAACGTAAACATTTGGACGGATGGATCGAGAAATAGTGAGATTAAAACGGATTGTTTTCGTGGTTTTCAGCCTTCGCTGTCCATCGTTACGGGACGATACTTCTTTGTTTTGAGATGCGCAGAACAGCTGCGCAGTTGCGTGACAGCCTCCCTGTAAAGGCTGGTTCTCAATGGAACGCAAGCGCAAGGATATCAAACTCATATCCGTCCCTTATGTGGTTCACACTGGAACGCAAGCGCAAGGATATCAAACTCATACAATCCCCTTATGTGGTTCACACTGGAACGCAAGCGCAAGGATATCAAACTCATATCCGTCCCTTATGTGGTTCACACTGGAACGCAAGCGCAAGGATATCAAACTCATATCCGTCCCTTATGTGGTTCACACTGGAACGCAAGCGCAAGGATATCAAACTCATACAATCCCCTTATGTGGTTCACACTGGAACGCAAGCGCAAGGATATCAAACTCATATCCGTCCCTTATGTGGTTCACACTAGAACGCAAGCGCAAGGATATCAAACTCATATCTGTCCCTTATGTGGTTCACACTAGAACGCAAGCGCAAGGATATCAAACTCATATCTGTCCCTTATGTGGTTCACACTAGAACGCAAGCGCAAGGATATCAAACTCATATCTGTCCCTTATGTGGTTCACACTAGAACGCAAGCGCAAGGATATCAAACTCATATCTGTCCCTTATGTGGTTCACACTAGAACGCAAGCGCAAGGATATCAAACTCATATCTGTCCCTTATGTGGTTCACACTAGAACGCAAGCGCAAGGATATCAAACTCATATCTGTCCCTTATGTGGTTCACACTAGAACGCAAGCGCAAGGATATCAACTTCATACAATTCCCTTTTGTGGTTCACATCAGGGGCGTAGCCAGGGGGGGTTCCAGGGTTCCGGAACCCCCCTCTCCCGCAGCGGAACCCCTCCTCGCCTCTGTTCTGGACCGACTTACTACTAAAATTGTAAATATTTAATAGACAACAAATAAAAGCTCCAATAAAATGTAGCAAATTTCTTCAAACGCTAGTTTTTCCCCGAGATCTATGTGGAGTTTTTATTTTTTGAATTTTGGAACCCCCCCCCTCTCATAAATGCCGGCTACGCCCCTGCGCATGATAACGGAAGCGTAGACGCAAGCGCAAGAAAATCGAGACGTTGTATTTTCTTGCGCCTACACGCTATGATTCACACTTGCGCTTGCGTTCCTGTGAGAACCAGCCTTTAAAGATCACAACACGCCAACTGAAGAGTAGACTATCATTGCCATTATACGAGACCAAAATTGAACATCGCCTACTCTCGCAGTCACACAACTCGACTACATTTAAGGTGGATCGACCCAGTAATTTTGTACCCATGCCAACCAATTTTGAACCTCTCATACAAAAGCAGGTTGATTTCTATCGCGCAGCCAATATAACACACATACTACCCATAGACTGAAATACATGTCAGTACAAAATTTGGGGAGATCAGAGTTAGTATCACGCGACAATTGGGCCACGCCTATTTCCACTCTCACACCAGTTTCAGGCTGTAACGACATTTTTTCGAAAAATGCTCTACGGTACCTCGAGATTGACTGATTGCCTACCTGTAACCGAAGTTTGACTAAATTCTACAAGACCGATCTGAAGATATTTTAGGATTTATAAATCAGGGCTATAATTTATGTAAAATCCAGTGTTATGAATTAACATGACAGAGTTTGGTACTTCATGGTTATAAATTGAAAGTTTTATATAGCCCAATCTATTTGTAACTGTTCAAGGAAGGTCATGCTTTTGATTAAAATTTAATATTATTTTGCGATTTCGAAAAATATAGAAATGTACGTATCAACATAATTCCTCCACGAATCGGCTCAGCGCGAAATTTGGGCCTACTTTCACGAAATTTGGACTGATTTAAAAAGTCGTAGTTTTTTTCGCTCCAAAATTTTGGACGACTCCAATCGATCAATGTAAAGTTTATCTCCGCCGTTTCATATCAATTGAAATGTTCTATGGGCATCAACTGTGGACGCAAAGATCAGTAAATATTGGATGGATTCGTGTAGTTTCCGCTCAGGGACTTGCTTTTGTTCTTCCAATGCGGCACACGTTAATATTCGCGGTTGACTGCTCTCCGAATCGTCCCCGACATATGGTAATTAAATGCATAACAAAAGACCAAAGAACCTCAGAAAATTATCATACATCGGAGACAAGCCAAGCAAGGACAAGCCCAGCAAGGACAAGCCCACGTTCTCTCCATTGGAATTCGATTTTGTGCCGAATGGGTAACAAAAGCAAATCCCAGAAGAGAAACTATAGAAATTAATCCAATATTTACCGATCTTTGCGTCCCCAGTTGACAGTCTTAGAGGATTTCAATTGCTATGAAACGTTGGAGACAAACTTTACATTGATCGATTGGAGTCGTCCAAAATATTGGAGCGAAAAAAACTACGATTTTTTAAATCAGACCAAATTTCGTGGAAGTAGGCCCAAAGTTCGCGTTGGCCCGATGCGTGGAGGAATTATGTTGATGCGTACATTTCTATATTTTTCGAAATCGCAAAATATATTTATTTTTATCACATGGCCTTCCTTGAACAATTACAAATTAGATTTGGCTATAAAAGCCTGCAATTCATAACCATGAAGTACCAAACTCTGACATATTTATTCACTTCACTTAATTTTACATAAATTATAGCCATTATTTATAAATCCTAAAATATCTTCAAATCGGTCTTGTAGAATTTAATCAAACTTCGGTTACACGGAGGCACTACTCCATCTCGAGGTACCGTAGAGCATTTTTCGAAAAAATGTCGTTACAGCTTGAAACTGGGCTGAGAGTAGAAATAGGCGTAGCCCGATTGTCACGTGATACTAACTCCGATCTCCCCAACTTTTGTATTGACAAGTATTTCAGTCTATTGGTAGCATATGTGTTATATTGGCTGCGCGATAGAAATCAACCTGTTTTAATATGAGAGGTTCATAATTGGTTGGCATGGGTGCAAAATTACTGGGTCGATCCACCTTAAACGTCAGTTTGGGGGAATCTTTAATCGACCACAGAGACTAATTTTCGCGGTCATTCAAACTAATGGGCGGGGATAAAAATTGTAGCAGATGGTGTGTTTGGCCAGGAGAAGTAATGGTATATCCAATTGTGGAAATGAGTAGTCTTGTTGAGACAAAGTAATTTGAGTGAAATTGAAAGCAAACTGTATTCAGAGTTTTCACTTAATTTTCGCACTGCAACAGATCGCTCTCGTCATTCAATAAAACTTCTTTATTTCTGTCTTTCCTTTTTTTTTTTTACAAAATAATGTCCGTCATATCAATTTGATTTTTGTTTTTGCTTTCAGTTCTTAGCTGCAATGACAAAGTATTATTCTGGTGCGAGCCGCTCAGCTTAGTAGATTTTTTCACAATTCCACAAGTATTTGTGTCCCTTATTATCCGGCAAAACTGGATAGGTAAGTCTAGCTACATTGATCATGAAGATAAACATACAGTGGAACCTCGATATAACGATACAGTAAAAACCCGCATAAAAGAACAGGTGTTTTGGGGATTCAGGCTGATTTTGTTCTTGTACATTGGGTGTTTTCTGCAAAATCAGCCTGAAAATGTTCTTATGGTGTTCTTAAAATTGTTTCTGCATACACTACCAACAGTCAAATAAAGAATGTCAAGTCTAAAAACAATTGCTAAATGCACACTGGAATTCACCATACAGTATAGGTACCTGTTGTAGAACTCTGTGTGCAATGGTCTAGCACATTATATTGATCTACTCAGTACTCTACCACAGTGGGTTACTGTACTCAAACCCAAATGGCAGCTATTTATTTTATACAAGAACATTTTTCATTTTTCAGGCTGCATGTGTTCTTATGTCTAAGGTACCTTTTTGACCAAATTTCAGCCTGAGTGTTCTTAATCCACTTGTTCTTTTATGCGGGTTTTTACTGTATGGCAAGGGGACAGAAAAAGTGCATCGTTATATCGAGATATCGTTATAAAGAAACTCTCGATACTTTATATATGAGATTTTCCCCCATATATTTTACTGTAATTTTGCCGGGATTTAGAGTGCTGATGTTACACCGAGAATATCGTTATACCGAGGTTTCACTGTATAACTTTTATGTTTCTGTCATGAGCTCACGTGGCATGACGTCCGCCATTTTGTTGGCCAGAAAAATAACTAGTCAGGGGAAGCATCCATTCTGCAGGATCCATTCAATACATTGTTCTTCAATTTGGCTAACAGAGCATAAAGAGCATGACATTTTCTTTTTTGAGGCTATAGACCCACGTTAATATGGCTTAATAATATATTGGAGTTATCAGCTGCAAAGTTGGAAAGAATTACTCCAAAACTGGCTGAGTTATGAATTTTCAAAACTTAGTTTTCTGGCCTTTTTTTTTTTTTTTACAAAGAAATGTATGGAGTAAAACATCGAAACGAGTACCCTGCTAGCAGAGGCTTTTCCACTGTATCTCTTTTACGTTGACCTAATTTATTCGCGATTCGGTGGTGCGCGTTGTTTTTGTTGTTATTCTGCTCCGAGGAAACAAACCAAGCTACGCGAAACACACAGAGACGCGAATGACTACGACATAATGAAAGACTCACAGGAGAAAGCTCTGCTAGCAGGGTACAAAACATGATTCCACCAACATTTGCTAACACCAAATTTTGCATTTTTACTAATACGAATGTGCTGAATTGAATACTGGACTTCGTTTCCTGATAACTATAAGATATCATTAAACCATATAAACGGGATATGGGTCTATTCGAAGCTGTTTGAATTTTTTAAAGATACATAGAACAAAGCCAAGAACCGAGACCAGCTTACAGTTTTAGATAAAACTAAGAACATTGTAACTGACAAGTGTTTGTCTTTCTCTTTATAGGTCTGCGTTTTCTTCGAGCAATGCAATTAATCAAATTAGCAGATATTTTACAATTTGTAGGAATTATTCAATCTAGGTAAGTAGGCCATCCCTTTCAACTTTTCTTTCTTCCCTTTTGGAAGTCAACAAATTCATGTTCTTGATTATTATGGAAGTTGGTAGACATTGCTACCTCTCAGTTAGCGCTCAGCCTGGATCCTTCATATGGTACACCACAGTGTCCTTCTGTATATCTTTGTTCTATAAGACATGGAGATATTTATACGGAGGACACTATAGTGTATCATACATGGAGGATCTACCTAGCTGAGTTGGTAGAGCGCTGGTCAGACGTGCAGGAGGTCGTGGGCTCACCTCTGCTGCTGGACCCACACTCCTACACTTTTGTTCTAACATTTGCAAATGGTTATACCTTCGCGTCTTCTCGGATAAGGACGTTAAACCGTAGGCCCCTTCTCCAACATTCGCTACCCTATCGGAACCAGAGGGACGTTATAAAGACCCACGGGGAGGTCGGAAGTTGCCCATCCTCAGTGCAGGGCCCACGACTTACTAACCCACTACACTGACCAGGGAACCTCGTATTTGGAGCCTCGCTCTGTGCAGGATTTCCAGGCCTCGGGAAAATGTGTGTAAATAAATAATTAAGTAAATTTTCTGCTATTGGACTAACATATAGGACTACTTCTTTGATGTGCTTATATTTATAGTTCTGCAAGTGTTCTTGCCAAGATGTTAGGGAATATATTAGCGTTGCTGTTCGCGTTTGGCGGCATGGTTCATTTGGTAAGAATCTCGTTAAAGAAAAATGTAGAGAAACAACTTTTGGCCTTTAAAGGGGCTCTCGCACGCTTAATATTCGTCCACCGTGGACATAAAATAAGTAAAATTGTAACCGTGAAAACACATGCACATTTACCCGTAGCAATCAAAATAATCCTCCAGATTAATAGAAAAACCTTTCAAGTGTTGGGCAAATGCAATTCTAGGTTGTTTTGACCTGTTATCAAAAGGATGGAATTGGATTGCGATTGGAGCTATTTTCTTGTCAGAGAAGAAGCCAGCAAGCGTGCGAGAGCCCCTTTAATTGGAGCTTATGTACATGGTAAAACTGTTAAGAAGCAATGTCTCTACTGATAACCTAGGAACCTCTCATAATCCCTCTGTTATATCAGTTTATTTTCAAATAACTTCTTATGAACACATAATATAGTAAAGAGTCCTTATTAAAGTCAATTTGTAATAGTGAAAACAACTAACAAACCTGAGGTCGGCGGTGCATTCGTTACGCCGTTTCTCTATCAAGGCTCCAGGTGAAATCAAAGCTAAAAGCAAGTACTCGGAACAGAGAAAAGCGATACAGCTGGGCGATCCTAGATGCAAACTCGCTACCGTATGCACTGTAATACGCCACTAACACACTGCGCCACCTAACTGTACCTAAATTATAAGTGCGACGAGTTCCATTTCCAAGTTTTGTATTAAAAATGGCTGAATGAAGAGATGTCATTTGGAGTTCCAAGTGCGCCAGCCACATTTAAGCGAATTTGTTAAACATGTGGGATTAGGGAATTTGGGGGATTTCAGATATGGTAAATACAATGAAATTCTCTATGTAGATCTGCCTTTTCAAGTAGCTTTAGGTAAAGACTATTGGAATTGTACTTTGCATTTAAATTTTCATTTTCTTTAACAGCTCGAGAATACGGGAGATCCTTGGGATTTCAAGCATCGCCAGGACTGGAATTACTTTGAGTGTATTTATTTATTAGTGGTAAGTTTTCTGTGATTATTTTAGATTTTCACTTGAGCGAGCTGCATGTCTCTGTGATAATCTGCATGTAGCATCGAAACAATTTATGCTTAAAGGGAGCCTGTCATGATACGCGCATGCTCCAGGAGCGATCACTGAGTTATCAGCAAAACTAACAAGACCATCCTACCAGATAACATGTAAAGCTAAAAAGCAAGGTCGGATGGATTGAGAAGTAGCGAGATTATATACGATTTGTTTTCGAGGTTTTTAGCCTTCGCTGGCCATCGTTACGGGACGATACTTCTTCGATTTGAGAGATGCGCAGAACAGCTGCGCAGTTGCGTCGACAGGCTCCCTTTAAAGAGCCTGTGTCAGCCACTCCTTTGTTATTGTTTTCGTTTGATATTAGAAGACGAATTACGTGTAGAAATTTCTTAATAAACATCTAAAAACAAAGTTTCAGATTTGATTTACCGAATTCAATCGAGAAAATTGCTCTGTATTCTCTAAATCAGCCGATGGAAATGTATGCTTTCTCCGACTTGGTATGTTGCTATGCTGTCAAAATGGCGGCTGACACAGGCTCTTTAAAGTACCTCGTATTGTACCAGTGGCTATTGCACTAAATGAGCTACCCAAGGCAATGTCTTACCCTATCCATTTCTTGCTTTATCCATTTGCCCTCGCTTTTTCAAGCTTCTAATTAAAAAAAATATGCTAAACCTTTTGCCATGCGTTGACCTCATTTAATAACCTCCTTAGTTTGTGTATTTGACATTGAACGGGGCTTCAACGAAAAAAAACTTGCCAGAACCAGAAGCCTTGTAGGGCTTAACCATTTTAAAGTAAAAGGCAAATCACTCGGCACTCACAATATCATTTTATTACGAATATTCCCACTGTTCGTGATGGTATATATTGCCTTTAACAGATGGTAGCAAGACGCTTAGCGTTTGCTTGTAGCGGCTAATTTTCTTCTGTTTCTAAAACGTTAAAGCTTTCTGGAGTAGCAGAGCCTTAGAAAAGTAATTGCGCGGCACCCATTATGATGTTTGACGTGGATATTAACGTTCAAAAAATCCAATCCTGCTGGGAAGCATTTCAAGTCAGAAGTTATTGGAAATATGAAAAAAAACAATTGCTTGCTATATATAGCTGCTAATCTTTTTTCACAGAAGTAAACTCATAAAGAGATTGATAAAGAAGATCGAAACTTGAGTGAAAACTATTTATCTCTAAGCAAACATATGAAGGATATATTGAGCATCTGTTTGAGCGGCTTCAACGCGAAATCGGAAGGGTCATTTTATTTTCAACAAGTCCAGGCGACGTGGCTAAGATTCTCTCTTCCTCGAGAAGTGTCAATTTGGGCGGCCTTTTGTCTGTGTTGTGAATCGGATCTCCTAGTTATGGTAATTGTTCGTTATAGCTGATACACCTCTTCAAAACTGCAATCGGAACAATTGAATTCCGTCGAATGCAAGCTAGTTGGAAAGAAATTGGCAGGGAAGTTTGAGCCTAAATCATGATCCCACACAAGGATCTTTGCGTGCGAGATTGTCACTATAGCTAATTGCAAAACATTTTTCAAAAATTAAATTTCCGCTAGGAGTATACATTCTGCCACCATGCTCTGATAACACTGTAGGTTATAAAAATTATTCCCCCCATCACAAAAATCTATAGGCTATGGAGATTATTCACCCAATACATATTTAATATCTATCTTTGTTGTACAAGTCACAAGTCAATCTCGACTGCTATGGAGATTTATTCACCCATTATTTATCTAATATCTATCTTTGTACAGGTGACTATCTCGACAGTAGGCTATGGAGATTATTCACCCGGCACATATCTGGGCAGGATTGTCATGATGATCTTCATTCTTATTGGGCTGGTAAGCAATGCCTTTTTTCAGTATCATCGTCGTCAACAGCACCTGATTTTTCATCTTTCTTTCTTTCCAGGGTATATTTGCGACGAAC
This sequence comes from Scolanthus callimorphus, assembly GCA_033964015.1. Taxonomy (NCBI): domain Eukaryota; kingdom Metazoa; phylum Cnidaria; class Anthozoa; order Actiniaria; family Edwardsiidae; genus Scolanthus; species Scolanthus callimorphus. The sequence continues at coordinate 13,140,522 of CM066925.1, forward strand.
CTTACGTATTTTATGGAATTTTTCGCGTCTCACACAGTATACCATGGCAGCTACAAACTGTCAGAGGGAAGAAAGTAAGTAGGCATTATAAAGAGTCTGTGTAAGCCGCCATTTTGACAGCATAGCAACATACCAAGTCGGAGAAAGCAACCATTTCTATCGGCTGATTTAGAGAATATAGAGCAGTTTTCTCGATTGAATTCCATGGTAAATCAAATCTGAAATTTTGTTTTTAGATTTTATCAAAGACACAGTGTCCTCTATGATAATGAGGTAACGGTAAAAATAGTGAACTCAATCCATTAAAATCTCGGGGAATTTCGATCCATCCTTTGATCTAATACTGCTTTATGTGATAGGAAGTCATAGAACAACAAACTAATGGTGTTATTTTGAAAGTTTCTTACCGTATTAGATAAACACAACAAACCAATCATAACATTGTCACACTCATCGGATACAGGGTCTTTAAGAGATTTCTATACGTAATTTGCCTTCTAATATCGAACGAAAAATGACAATAACAAAGTAGTGGCTGACACAGGCTTCCCATACTGCTGTTATCTTATCTAGTGACTTTCTTCGTGATGATACTGAAAATTTCGTTTTTGTTTTAGGCATATCATCCTGTGTGGATATATAACTCACGAGACTATAGATAACTTCCTCAGGGATTTCTTGCACAAAGATCGGTCGGACGTGAATGTCAACGTGGTCATCTTAGGCAGGTTCGTGTAATATTTTGATCAGAGGAAAACAGCAAGATATGAACAGGAAAGACGAGGCTATTTAACAATAATTCCTCGTGCCCGAATGGCCTCTGAGTCAATAGCCCATGAGGCCGAATGTTTTAGTCAAATCACAATTTGCATAGCCAAATACGTTTTCTGGTCTGATCATTTGCCATTTTCTGGCTTTCAAATCCGACAATTTTCGCTACTAGTAGGATATAACGTATAGCCTACTAGTAGCTCAACCAACCAGAACGCAGCATTGAAAATAGACCACTAGTGTGATTTAACTAAAACGAATTATCTGTAATTCTTTTGTAGGTGTTTTCCCGATCCTAATGTGGAGCGGATCTTGAAAAAGAACTTCATCCACGTTTCATACTTCATAGGGACAGTATTATCAGCCGAGGACTGTCGACGAGTCAAGGTAAACTGATATGGTTCGCCACTACATCGATCACCCAATACAAATGAATGCAAAAGGCTAATATATTTTTCAGAGCGTACGCCATATCAGTGGTTACCATGTGAAAAAGTTAAAGTTAAAGAATCCCGCTCACCCTGCCCATGATGCATTGCGTCGCCGCCATATTCGATACATTCTCGAACCCAGAGCTCCCCGGCTCGTCACCTCGCAGTGGAGGCTCTGGTGACAGCCATTGACGCATGCGCGAGATTAAATACAGAGCCGTTGAGCGAAATAACTGTCTGCGCATGCCCCAACGTTCAAAACCAGCCAATCAGCGAAAACCCTCGAATGGATGTCACCAGAGCCTCCCCTGCAAGGAGACGAGCCTTGGAGCTCTGGGCACGAGAATGTTTTCGATCCTAAGACCCCGTTCACACTAGACCGGTACAAAATCGGACCGGTACAATTCTGGCTCGGTACCGCCTGTTCATACGGTACCGGTACAATTCTGGCACGTTTTGCAACAGTGTTCACACTGTCTAGCCGTGCCAAAATCGGTCCGGTATCGCAGGTCCCGTGTGAACGCTCGACGGTACCGTAACCGAATTGTACCGGTCCGGTTTTGTACCGGTCTAGTGTGAACGGGGTCTAAAAGGCTTGATTTCTGTCATGTGCATTTCACCGTACAAACGCGAGAAAGTGTCGTATAGTAGAATTCATTTGCATAAAACATAAGTCAGAGTTTCTGATCCAATGAAAAACAAACAATGCAATGGCTCCTTAATATTGACTCTTTGCTTACTGGTCGAGATGAGCCGACCTCACGCTTTGGTGCCCTAAATTCATTCTGATTATCGCGTTCTTTTTTCAGATGTTGAAGGCAGACTCTTGCTTGGTCTTGTGTAACAAAAACACCTCGTCACCAGATATAGAGGACGAGGAAAATATCATGAGGTGAGACTTGAAGCGATATTTACCTGCCATTGAGGACTTCCCTTTCCCTTTCCCTTTTAATTCTTTTAGCATTAAAATGTAATTTGTTCTGTTATTATTCATAGTATTATTTATTTAAACTATGTAACTTTTAACTTATAATATTGTAAAGCGCTCTGGATCCGTATGAGAAAAGGCGCTATATAAAATCTCTTATTATTATTATTTTTATTATTGTGTCTTCAGCAGATTTCTAGCCTGCGAAAGCCGACACCACTTGGCGCTCGTCGAAAGAGACTCTCCCAAAGTCAAAATACGTCATCAGTATGGAATGTTTGGCTTGAGCGCGCAGACGCCTCTTTGCGAGAGTCTCTTTCGACGAGCACTAAGTGGCGTCGGCTTTCGCAGGCTAGCAGATTTCATACCAGTTCGAATTTTACAAATTAAAAATGGTTTCTAATGTTTCGCTGTTGTTTTAATTCTTTTATCAGAGTTGTTGCAGTAAAAAACTACTGCTCTCGTATACGAGTGATTATACAACTTCTACAGTACCATAATAAGGTATGCTCATATTACTAAGTCAAGTAACGTAGAATAAGTGAGCATAGGTATATCAGAGGTGTAGTGAACAGAGTATATCAAACGATGTACTCTCCCCCCACCCCCCCCTCCCCGGGCAAACAGCGCTATATAGTAGTTCTGTGTTGAAGTCGTTCCACATGTCCTAGCCATCTTCTTGATCGCATTAAGTTCTCTTGATAAAACTTGATAACATTTTTCCTCCAGGCCTATTTGCTTAATATCCCGTCATGGGACTCAAAACTCGGAGATGATGTTGTCTGTGTAGGAGAGGTAAGAAGCTGTAGGATATCCAAAATATATATGTACCACAATCCACACCCTGATGAAGGCTAGTTAACTAGCCGAAAAATAGGTGTTTGTTTTGATATCCACTTTTCAATTATTGTTTAATCTTCTAACAAATATCCAATATATATGTACCAGCCCAAATATGTGTACCAAATACCCCAAATGTATATATAGCAAATATATACTCAATCCTCATCGTATCGTGGAACTCTAAATTTTAAAGGTTTACCCCAATAGCAAATTTTCAAAAATTACTCTACCCCCTCCGGAATTTCCATGCTCTCACATGACCCCTCTGTGGGAATTCCATCCGTGCCTAATGAACAGATAGCTAATACTCCCTCGCGGAATTTCCATGACCCCTCTGTGGGAATTCCATCCGTGCCGAATGAACAGATAGCTAATACTCCCTCGCGGAATGTACACCGCACGCATTGCAAGCTGTTAGATCTCACATCTGCATTTAATTTTTTGTTCTTTTTCTCTCAGTTAAAACTAGGATTCATTGCCCAAAGTTGCCTCTCTCCCGGGTTCTCTACGCTCTTAGCTAATATTTTCTCCATGAGGTCAAACGAAGCGGTAAGTCAGTTTCTTATACTTTTCATTGCAATTTACAAAGAAAAAACATTTATGCATAAATAAATTCGTTATTTTGTGTTATTCTGTAATTTTGGTATTCTAATGTAAAAAAGTAATTGTATTTAGCGTCCACACACTGCCTGCCTTGATTAGCTCCGCTATTTGCAGGTAGTGTGCGTTTTTAACTCATGTCAAAATAACAATAAAGATTGATTGATTTTCTTATTTTCGATGCTGATTAGAACTAACGCAATATAGACCTGCAAAATAGCGCCCACGAATTTAGCCTGTTTGTAAATACTGGATGTTTTCATCGCGGTAAACCCGCTCCGTTCGCGGATCAGGCGCCATCTTGGATTTTTGAGGCGCGCGATCCCGGGGGCGAGCGCAAAAATCGGGTGAAGGGGAGGGGAGAGAAGGGACCGCAATCTTCAAAATCCAAGATGGCGCCCGATCAGGGAACGGACCAGGTTTTCCGCGATGAAAACAACCAGCAGCCGCCTGCAAGCAGGCAACTGCGAATTCACGGGCACGAAAGAGCACATTCACTTTAATAATAGAGCGGATTTCACATGACCATCGTCAAAAAATAGCAATTAAGCAATCACTAGCCAATCAAAATCGAGAGAAATTAGAACTTGCTCCTGATGCTTTTTCTCAGCCAATAACAAGCCGAACCAATTACTGAGTAATAACGCAACTGCCTTTACTGCATAATTTGATTGGCTGAAAAAATGAGTAGCCAACGAGAACGCAAAGCAATCGCAATTACATAATAAATCTTGACAGTCATGTGAAATCTACTTTAAACGTGCAAAATCTTTTTGTATTAGTTGCCATATCAGCAGTTGAAAATTGAAAACAAAAACATTTGTCACTTTTCGTGTTTTGGGAATTTCCAGGAGAGCAAAGAACAAGCGGAGAGTTGGCGAAGCTGGTACGTGAGAGGTACCAACTGTGAGATGTACACAGAAACGCTAGCGACGTCTTTCAAGGGGATGAAGTTCAAGCAAGTAGCTGAGTAAGTTTAGCGTTTAGCATTTGATGATAGATTACGTGGTGTGTTCGGTGATGAACTCACGCAGTGGCCTGATTGATAATTATTATAGCAGATTTCGTATGACTCTGTAAAGTGCTGCGAAACGGCGCGACACGGTCGCGGTCACGGTCGCGGTCACGGCACGGAACCTGGCCTGCTGTAGATTAGAATGAAATCGGGTAGTCGCGGCACAATCGCGGCGCGGCACAACTTTACCGCGGCACTTTTCACTGTTATACGAAATCTGCTCTATTACGTTACTTCCAGTTACATACTATGTAAATGTACCTTCAGTATACTTAAGAGGGAACGATTTTTTCCGCAGTAATATTTATAGACAATGTCACTGCGGGCCACTGCAGAAGTATTTATATCGCGTCGACGAATCTACGTTCTCCTTTTTCTCACACGCAACCATATTTTCACTTTCCCAAATTATAGGATCTGCTTTGAGAAACTGAACCTCTTGCTGATTGCAGTAGAAATCACGAAGCCTGACGGAGAGAAAACGTAAGTTTGGTTGATGTTTTTGCATGTAACACGCGTCGCGGTTTGAACAAGCAAAAATTAACAAACATGAGAAGTTCCACGAAGTTTTGTTTAATAGCCAATCAGAACGCGAGATTTTGCCTGACGTACAAAAAATTGTATGTTTCTGTCTCAACATAAATCTTTGCTACCCTTTCAAAACGTGTTGCTGGTGGCGGGCGCGTGTTGCCAAGACGACTGTAATGATTTATTGTTCTCTCACAGTTTTGCAGTCAATCCGACAGAAAAGTCCATGACCATCGCCAGTAATACTCAAGGATATTTCTTGGCCGGATCAGCAAGCGAAGTCAAACGGTAAGCTTCTCACACTGTCCTTTGTTTTGCAATTTTTATGGATTTATCAAAAGATTTTCGTTTTCTTTTCTACCCTGCTGATTTTAATAGTCTATAACTCCCTTTTCGTAGTTATTTCTATTCTATAGTACTTAAAGAATTACGTGAGTTTAAACCGAACTTTTCGGGCGCCCGAAATACTCGGGTGAAAAACAATGCAAAGTTTTCGGGAGCAACTGACCTCCCGAGACTTTTCGGGTGATTTTTCTTCGATTTGAGGGTTTCAATGAAATCGGAAATTTCTTTTTTGAGACGTAAACAGTATACATATTCACGGATAGGAAGTTCTAGACTACTTAAACCATCAGGGTAGAAAAGAAAACGAAAAACTTGGGGATCAATCTATTAAAATTTCAAAACAAACTTTTCGGGCCCGAGACTTCTCGGGCGTTTCGAGAAACGGCCCCCAGGGCTGGAAATTGCGACCAGGTTGTCGCCAGGCGATGCCACCTTGCGACAAAAAGTTATGTTCAGGCGATCACTTTTTTTGCACTTGGTCGCAAGCTGGCGACTAAGAAAAAAAAGTAATTTCCAGCCCTGATGCCTAGCAATGATGAGGGTCGATCAAAGGATATGGTGGCAAATAGAAAACGTGATTATATTTGGAGATTTTTATGGTGAAGATAAGAGCAAATTTGAAATGACTGCAGTAAAAACAAAAACACCTAACGAGAGAAATTACAAGCTTCTGCTGAAAAGTTTCCCCGTCAACCAATCTTAAGCCAAGTATCACTCATTGAGCACATGGCTGGCTCCTTTGTATGCCAAGCCAAGTATAAACACGTGTCGAGCACGTGATCACTCATTGAGCACGTGGCTGGCTCCTTTGTATGCCAAGCCAAGTATAAACACGTGTCGAGCACGTGATCACTAATATCACAGCTGCGTTTAATTCAAAATGTGATTGGCTGATAGAAATGAGCGGCCAATGAAAATGCAAAGAAAATGCTATAAGTAGAGTCGGCTTTCGCAGGCCTTTTCCTAACAGCAATTCTTATTTGCTTCATACTTAGCGCTTTACTTTACTGCTCCAGCTGTCATAAGGACATCAAAGACCCGGATTGTATCCGAGAGTGTGACTGCTCTAAAAGTGAGTACAATTATTATCATTTGTACGATTTTTTTAGCTTTATCCGTTTATAGAGATTCTGTAAATTCAACGGCTGCCTCTTCCCTTGTTTGATTTGTTACATGTATAATGGGCTTTTATAAGCTCTAGGCTAGGGAGGAGTCAAACAATGGTACTTCTGGATCCAGGCTTGTCGAAGTAGGTGATAGGTACCGTCGTATGGTGTGACCCCTCCTGATTTTCATGGCATTTTCTCAGGAGTTCATGGCATTTTCTCGGAGCACGTATAACTAGAATTACTTTCCTTCTGCAAAGTGCGACGGCAGGCTTTTATCCTTTTGATATACCTTATTTGATATATCGCGAGATATTGTAGCTAAAAGTCGCTAACAATCGAAAAGATGACGGGTACCCAGCCCATTAAACTTTGCGATCTAAAAGTACCGTTGTTTTGACCGCTTCCTCATTATGTGCCTCGGAGCGTTTTTCCATGATTTTCGTTTCGGCGCTTTTTAAATATCATTTTAGCAGCCCTCTGATAGCTGAACAGTGATTGGGATATCACGTTTTTTTTTATCTGATTATTTCGCAAACGTTTAATTTAATTATTTATATTGTTTCGTTTCACCAGGGAATGCCGTATTTACTATATTCCTTCATACCCCTCTCTGACTAATGTTCTTTCCCGTGTACAACTTCAAATCGTTCTTGATCATTGCCATTACTAATGTTCAGTCATCTTCTCGTACTAACCTCAAGCTATAACATTCAACCTTTCAACTCTACATCTTCTAACATCACGTACATTTCCCTGTGTTTTTACACTTCGTACATCTGACCACATAAAACGACAAAAACTCTAAAGTTTAACAGAACATCGATTCATAGTGTAGTACAGCCGCGCTCTTCTCCGCTCCAAAAACGTTGTGCTCTGCCTTTTGTAATTATGTTCAAAAGTGTTTGCATACATTGCTTAACTATCTGCGCCAATCGGGTCCTTACTTGTTTCGCCCAGTGCAGTACGTTGGTTGGCTTTTGTCGCGAAATAATAGTCAAAAAACTTATTTTGTACGAAATACTTAGACATCACGGCGAATTTTCAGAAAATGACGATGAGCACGCGAAACGTTCCAGGGAAAATGCATGACCTGAACAAATTTACGGGGTTATAATTATAGAATACCCCGTCGCTGATTTGCATCTCCCACAGTTTCTTAGTATAACGGCATAACACAAAGTATTCTTCGTTACTCAAATAAGTGGTGGGGTATTCTCTAATATAACAATTACGGAAAACAAAGTACATACCTCTTTTGTTGAGAGGAGAAGAGCGACTGCACACCCTCTTAGCACAGACGGAATTGACACTCCTTTGCTTCATAAAATGACTAACACTACACAGATCATATAAATTGCATTTACTAAGCATTTGAAAATCACAATATAATTATAGGCAAACACATTACCACAAATAATGTAATATCATTTATCATGTTGTTACGCTTTCCGTCAGCACATTCGAATTTTGGTGGAGAACCCGTGCTCTTGATGTTCTTTCGATCTTTTAAAGTACATGAGCTGTGGGTACGCGTCGTGTGTTATTTAAGATCGCTCGCAAGTTTTTCTACAAGGCCCAGCACTTTGTCGAAGAGAATTCATGCAAAGTACGGATCTATGTATTGATTTTTGGGTTGATTTGATGTTGTAGGAAGGATTAAAACGTTTCGCGCCATGACCGCTACATTGGTGGCCAGAAACAACAGTTAGTATATCGCTGAGTAATTTTGAGCCAGCACTCTCAGCAAAATACGAGCTTTCATAACTAATGTGTTCTAACTTGACCTCCAATAGAACAACACAAACTAACCAATAAAAATAAACCAAACCAGCCAGTAAAACAACAAGGAGTAACCAATAAAAGCAACACAAGGTAGCCAATGAAAACAACACAAAGTGACGTAGCCAATAATCAGTTAAAAACGGGATAACATACGAATAAATATACAACCTAAACAGACACCTAAAATTAAAGGGAAATAAAAGTTGGTAATACTAACAAGCAAATAACACTAACAACATGACATACTAAGATCTAAATTAGATGAAAGTGTTATTTAATGTTACACTCTGTGTGTTTAAATAATGAACAAACTTACATACTTATTAGCATGTGTCTTTACTCCTGGAAATAATTTCCTTTTTCCTTCAACTTTCTCTTCTTTTCCTCTTGTTTCTTGTCGATCCTGTTTTCATAGTTCTTGAAGAGCGTAATGCGATTTTTCTCTCGATTGTCATTGGGTTGTCTTCCGTTCTCTTCTATTGTCTCTGTCTTATCTTTTCAAAAGAAGAAAAACTGCTGAAAGCTCGTGTTTCGCTGAATAATGTTGCTCAGCAATTTTATACTTTTGGCATGACTTTCATCTCATATCGGTTTTGCATGCAAAGTCTGCTGGAATGCATGATTTTCAAGTACCTTTTTACAGATTTGACTAGTTTCTATTTTCTACCAGCTCGAGTAAATGTAAGAACGACTATATAAGCATTGAGACTTTCATAAGAACAAGGTGTAATTAGCGGAACCTGTTGCCAATGGTCTTTTCGAAATAACACTTTTTCAGGAACAACAACAACCAAAGGTTGAGATTTATGTTAAACGCCGTGGAAAAATGGTGTTTTGCTGACGTTTCGAGCGTTAGCCCTTCGTCGGAGCAGGTTATTTTTAGGGCGTTCTTGGGCTTGAGGTACTATATCTGATGCCTATATGTTTTTCAAACATTTATCTCAAACAGCAATAGGTACGCACAGTGGTGTAACCAGCTTATAGGTCTGCAGCCACAGGCCTGTAAGTTTAGACTTTGGTACAAGTACTGTACTGCTTTCATGAGCTTCGCCTGTATATTTGAAAAATTCCGCGAGGCTGTGCCTGAAACTTGTTAAAATCTTGCGTTCGCCATTGGCAGTTTTCTTTCTTCACGTGCCACTAACTAACCAAATATAAACATGGTCAATACTGAGCTTTCCTTTCAATACTGAATTTTCTTTCGTTTTATATATCTACCATGACACATTTCAATATCTAATCAAGAAATACGGTTGATAGCGTATCATCTAATGCTATCACTAACTACAACTTTTCAACCTTGAGCGCCTGACTTCTAATTGCCCATCTTTCTCGTTAACTGATGATACCTCTTATAAATTAACAATCGATATCTCATTAGCCTGATTCTCATCCGCTACGGTGGAGTTTGTTGGCACTTCCTTTCTTCACGTCTGATCAACGTCACAAAGTAAAGTGCTCTGTCAGGTCGATTTTTAGGGGAATTTTCTTTTTCATCTGTTCAAATCTCTGGAAAATATGCCCAGATGACAAGGTGAAGATTTCGTATCCATTATAATTTATTTATTTATTTATTTATTTATAAGCAATATTTAGACAGGCAGGTCTAGTTCAGCCAAGGCTGGTTTAAATAGGGGCCTGTATAACTGAAATACAAAATAAAAAAAAAAAAAAATGTGTGGAAATAATCATACATATCGTAATTACACTACTGCCTCCTTGCAGTACACCTTCAATTTTGCCTTAAAGGCGGGAAGCGATTGTATATTCCGTAAAGATAATGGAAGAGTATTCCATTTCTTAGCGCCATAGTACAAAAAAGAGGACTGAAATTTTGAGGTTTTCGCAAGTGGCAGGCGGATTTGATCTCTATTACGGGTGGAATATGTATGGAAGTCGCGCGAAAAGGTGTATTGGTTGAGTAGATAGGCTGGCGCAAGGCCGTGGAGGCACTTGAAAACCTGGACACAAGTATAGTAATTTCTACGAGATTCAAGTGATGGCCAGCTGAAGGTGTTATAGTTGTCAAGTGTCAGAGCTTTCTTTTGAAAAATACTAAAATCAATCGCTGCCTTGAATAGGCGTGACTCTTGTAGCTGGTGAAACTGGAACTTAATTCTGATTGGCTGATGGTAGCTGGAGGAAAATTAAAGCTTCGTTCTGATTGGTCCATTCTCATACAGAACTTTCACACCCGTGACGTTGATCAGACACGGACTAGAAAGTGTAACGAACTCTACCGGAGCGGATGAGAGTCATGCTGATGCCTCTGATAATATCTATTAAAATCACCTGCACAAGCACTAAATCAAATCTAACTTGGAGTCATGATACAGCTCTCGTAAGATCTAAGCCCATTGGATTGTTGATACCCTCAGTGCAAAACAATAGAGGGTCATACAATAGAACGAGGAAACAATGGGATGCTTTGTTCTGCCTATCCAATCACACAAGATCTTCCGAGAAGCTGTATTACTCCAGCTAACTTGGGTGTATATAGCGGGTTGTTTTGTAACTACAAATTATCTTTGTATATATGTAATCTGGAAGTATGAAATACTAATTTTTAACTTGTTCTTGATGAATTTCGTAGAAGTCAAATCATAATTCTTTTAACCTTAGTGTACTGTTAACAATAGATCCCGAGGAAATAAGCGAAGAGATAGAGGTACCACTATCCATATTCGATTGTAAGTCAAACTAAGGTGGTATTGTTACAAAAAAGCTCTGGAGTAAATGCTGAAAATGAATATAGAGGTAACAGGCACTAAAATAAAATAATCTTAAATGATAAATTAATATATTTTACTTTTATATTTTCATGTGTAACTGGAATTCGAAACTAACTAACTGCTTCAACTGTAACATCTATGAGAAGGAATATCTTTTTTCCACCTACTTATATAACTTACTGATAAAGATTCCGCATGGACTCGACAACGGAAACAATAAAGAACAAAGGAGTAAAGAACGAACATAATAAATGACTGTCTTCAGATTAAAACTCTGCAAGAATAATACGACCCTCTGCACTATAAATAATGGAATGTGCACTGTGATAAAAATAACTAAGATATATATGGGTGGACATTCGATTTGTGGCGTCGGCTTACGCTGGCTAATTTAGAAAGAAAATAATAAACGTTTGGGGGATTGATATTCAAATAAAAAATTCATTTGAGATCACCATCGGATAGATAACAAGAGGATTTAAATGTGAACAGGTCATATAAAAGAAGTGAATTCCAATGAAAATCTTTATTTCGAATTTCCACCCATCAAATCCAGCAGAGCACCTTTAAATCTTTATTTAAATTACGGTTTAAGTCTAAACATATAAACTTGTCGACTTTGTTTTCTCACCAAGTGAGCCGTAAAAGCAATACGTTTACTCCAGCCGCCAACAAGGTTGCACAGAACGAAGGAGAACAGATAAATGGCCATACAGGCAAGTACAAGGTTTCCATAGTAACATGATGATGCTATGCTGGTTGCTATAGAAACGTGCGGACAAGTGGTAGTCGCATGTTATGAAGTCGTGGTTGATGTGTTACCGCGGTTTCCATAGTAACATTGTGATGCCATGTTGGTTGCTATAGAAACGTGCGGACAAGCTGGTAGTCGCATGTAATGATATCGTAGTTCATGTGCTACCGCGGTTATAATGTGAAATGGCTGTCAATGTTATGCTGCTGCGAGCAGTTTCGGTTGATCTTTCTTTCAGCCCTTCCTTATCTGAATTTCTTCCTTACTCTGTAATTCTAATGTAAATGTCTAGCCTGCTTGCAGCGCCTTGTTTAAGGTGGTGGCTATTAAGCAAGCATGCGTTTACCTTAAGAAAATGAGCTGTTGCTTAGCTTTGTTGTGGGACGAAACCCTTGATGTATGGTTAACCGTCTTGCCTTGAATTCAAGATCCTAGCTTTGACTCTTCCTTCCTTGTCTTTGAACTCTACCATTCAGTGTGTATGGCGCATTTGAAAATGTATTGTTGAATTTGCGCGGTAAAATTAATGTTATTAATGGTGGTTGACAGCCTTAGAGCGCATCTCCTTTAATAGCGCGTGGCTAAGGTAGCATGCTAAGTAACTCGCTTGTGTATAGTGATTTCTCGAACTTCTTGTCTATACAAGCATTGTGCGCATATCCTTATATTCCTGTGTGATGGCAGGCTGAGGAATTGCGGAAATCATTGTTTATTTTTCTGTCATCCATGGGAAGCTCTGCGAGACAAAGAAGCCAGTCTTTCTTCAAATAATCTTTTGTAAAAATAAGTAAAAATATAATTGTTTAAAATTCCGCGACGATTCCGCGCGAAAATAGCGATATCGCCTTCCAGGGTGCTAGTTCTGGCGGAATCTACCGACTGAAGATTTGAATATACTTGATATGAATTGTATGACATCTCGTCCTCAAATTCGACACAAAAGAGATGTCATACGATTCTATAACTTTCTCACGTGCACAGCACTTTCTAAGGCCTGGTTTTCATATAGTCTTATCTGTCGCATCAGTCGACCGTGAAACAATGGAAATTGGAATTATTCTTTTGTTTCACGGTTCACAGACACGACATATAAGACTATATGGAAACTAGGCTTAAAAATCTTGAAATAAACAAACTGTACAAATTGTGTGGTCTCATCATACATATAAATACGTATTGTTTAAACCTTTAAATTTACTTAAATTAGCGTTGCGCGCTAGTTAGGCTTTGAGTTCCCCTAAACCCGGCGCTAAACCCAAGGCAACCGTAAGATAAACCGCTTGAAACACTTCAGGGGCCGGTTCCTGAAAGGTTGGATAAAGTTATCCACGGATAAACATTATCTGTTGTATAGGATTTGTTCAGGATTTATCCGTTGGATAAGCGTTTATCCACTGATAACTCTTAACTGGCCTACTACTAGGAACCGGCCCCAGTAATTGCCTTACTCGGCCTCGTTATTGCTTACATGCAATATCAGAGGATGAATAACGAGAAATAATCCGGACATGACCATCTACAAACACGGCATATTTCACTCCTCGTTATTGTGGCTACATATCGTAATTATAGCAGATTTCTTATGACAATGTAAACGTGTCACGTGTTCATTCCGCGCCGCATCTGTACCGTTTGAGCGACTTTTTGTCAGTCATGTGAAAACTCTGTAATTCTATCGTCTCTGAGATGCTTGCTTCGACAATCCATACGTACTAATCTGTCCGAATGTCTCGTCACCTATATCAGCGGACAATTCTATAAACAACCACACTCAAAACGCCACTAAACTGTATCTTACGAAGCAGCAACAAAGTTTATCATATCAGACGGCAAATCACTCGAAACAGTCCTTAAACGACGTCTAACAGAAACCCATTTAATCGCACTCAGTTTTCATCTACACAGTTGAGTTAGCACTTCATCTTTTCCCTTCACTGATTATGCATGTACATATTCTAATAGTTCAGTTTCAACTAAGACATTCTGGTGAGTGGGAAAATCGCCGGGGTCTTTTTTAGACTGAGTGTTTACATTTTGATATCTTTTTTTATCTCGATGCTTGTCCTCTGCTCTCAGAAGTGTGATATCCTTTATAAAGTTCCTGTAGAATTAAACCTTTATCTTCTATATTCTTCACTGCTCTCGCTTCTGGTTTAGATGATGGCTCTCGCAAAATGATGTGGAAAGGTAACTAGACGAGTTTAAGCACTGCATGCGGACACCAAACTTGCACTCGGGAAATCATTCCTAAAAATGTCGTTTCTCTGTTGTTCATTCTTTGTCTTTGATTCACTGCTAATCGCCTCCGTGTCGTATTCGTGGTCTACCTGTGGTTTATGGGTAAGCCCCTTTGCAGGATATTTCGGTAAAATAAACATGACGTTCATGAATGTTTCTCTCGAAGATCTGTAAGTTTATCAGCCTAGTCTCTGGCCGTCTTGGCGGGCTTCCTGTGATAAGGTAGAAGATGTGACGTCACCCGGAACCCTCTCCTCGACCCAGCCTTCACGGTTAATCTCCGAGCGCAGGAAACCCGCCTGATATCCAAGGACTAGGTTGTAACTTATATTTATAATTTTCGACCATTTGCCGTGGAACGAAAAAAAAGAAAATAAATGTGGCAGTGTACAATTCCGGGAACTGATTTCCCAATAACACCGTTGTAAACCCGGCGAGTCACTTTTCTCATCTCTCATTCTGCGTGTTTGCACAAGGTTTGCTTTCACTCCTTCTTATTCAACATTATTTCAACTTCATTTACCATCCCCTCGTTCATGCTAGCATTATATTCCAGGTGGAGGCCTTCTATTTCTTCTCATTCTTCCATCCCTAGTCCGAATGGTGTAAAATGATGCGCGCTCAGTGGCGGATCCAGGGGGGTGGTTAAGGGGATAACTAGTCACCCCCCTTTCTGAACTTATTTCTCACATCTCCTTTGTAACGGTGACCCCCCCCCTTTTTTTCCTCGCATGTGCAGTAAAACCTTTGTAATAGTCACCCCCTTTCTGAACTTATTTCTCACATAGACATAGACATAGATAATCTTCATTGTGACAGTACAACCCTAGGGCGCATGTGCCGTATATTACAATAAAGTGTTTACAATGTTAATAAAAAAAATATCATGTAATTAAATGGAAAAGAAAGGCTTCTTCTTCTCACATCTCCTTTGTAACGGTCACCCCCCCCCCCCCTTCTCGCATGTGCAGTAAAACCTTTGAATAGTCACCCCCCTTAGAAAATTCCTGGATCCGCCACTGGCGCTGCATTCGAATTGACCAATATGGCAGTTATCGTATACATCGCTTTTCTCGCGGTAGCTCCTTCACTCCAAAACATATCTTTTCTGATATTTTGAGTAAGACACGATAAGTAACGCTAGCAAAACCGTGTTTCAAATACGCGCATTTGTAAAACTGAAAGATGATGTTGGATTAAATTTCAAATGTCGTGCTCCATCGGGATGACATCGTGGCCTTTCTCGTGACAAGAGTACGTTACTGAGAGTAAGCATCTCGCATTTTGGATCCCTCTCAATCAGCCTAAAAAAGATCAGTTAACCAACTTACAACACTATACAAGGTTCCTACTCTTAGTAATGGTCTCTTGTCCATGATCACTGCCTTTTCATCATCATCATCATCATTTTCCCATCCCATTGTGCCATCTCAGAGACCAATATTCGCTGGAAGAAAACGTACCGCAACTTTCGAGGGCAAAAAGGAGGAGACTGTGATGAGTTCGCCGTAAATCGGACGGTTTGGAATGGTGCAATAATGATCCAAGACGAAACAGTGTTGATTAATCAGAATTGTAAGAGTGTGCTGCATGATTATTCGCGTCGAGGGTTTGAGCACCTGGGCACGTGATCGGAGCATGGCACGGATGTTTGGGGCACATGATAATGGCATGCAATGACCTTTGATTTGCAACAAGGACTGAGAACCTGTCGCACGTGATCGGACCATGCACAAATGCATGGGGCACGTGATAAGAGCATGGCAATGGTGCACTGACCTTTGATTTGCAACAAGAAGCTGAGCACCTGGCGCACGTGATCTGTGCATGACACAGATGCTTGGGGCACGTGATAGTGGCATTACACTTGTAGACTGGCTGTTTGTTTGTAGCTCCGTTCCTGGGAAACGCATGGAAAGGATTGAAATATTCATCTCCTCACTTTCCGCAACACACCACCTTCAATGGCTGATTGCATTTTTAAACCGCACTGGGAGGGTTGAGGACCTACGGAAAATTTCCCAGTGGGGTTGTATTGGACCCCGGAACTTCCGCGGGAGGGGGTGTGTCTGGAGACTGGAAATTCCAAGGGGGAGGGTTAAAAAAGGTGATTTTCCAGGGACAGTTTATCCAAAAACAGATTTTCCAGGGGTATTTTGTCAGGAAAAATGGAAATTCCAGGGGAGGGGGTCTGTTTCACGAGTACAACTTCCAGGGGAGGGGTCTTTTTAAGGGAAGTCCGCAACCCCCCCGGTGCGGTTTAAAAATGCAATCAGCCAATGGCCATAATCATGGGAATAAAGTGGTTCCATTGAAATCAGCCCCATCCAGTCTTTTTGGATATTGACCGTGCGAAAAAGAAGAAACTGTGTTGAAATCTTCTACTGTGGTTTTCGAACCGGAGCCCGAGCGCTTCAAGATCTCCTTATATACCATCATAGTATTTTATTATTTCCTGCAGAGTTAGTAGAATTGCATGGAAGCAATCATACTGTCACTCGTTCAAATGCAATGCATAATCTACCGTACGTCTTGTGTGTGTGGCATGCATACGAACCGCACGCACAGCGCCACGTCACAGGTCGTTGATCATAAGCACTTATTTTTTGTGAAACTATTCTTTATTTTAGTGGCTCTAAAAGCTACAGATGACGATAACGCTCTTCGGCTCTCTGCGTTGGATAAGATGAACAACAAGTCAAAAGGAAGCTACAAGGTTCTCTCCAAGCTGAAAGCGTAAGTTGTGTACAAAGTGCTGTCTGTCTGCGTGTAGCTGTCTGTATGTATGTATGTCTGTCTATCTATCTCCAAGCTGAAAGCGTAAGTTATGTATAAAGTGCTGTCTGTCTTTCTGTTTGTCTGTCGGCTGTCTGTGTGTCTGTCTGCGTTTCTGTCTGCGTTTCTGTCTGCGTTTCTGTCTGCGTGTCTGTCTCCCGTCTCTTCGATTCTGCCGCCTGCGTGTCTGACTGCCTGCACACGCAGATATGTGCGTGCATGCGTGTCTGCGTGCGTGTTTACCTGGCTGTCTGTCTGTGTGCATGCGTGCGTGTCTGTCTGCCTTGTCGGTCTCGTCCTGTTTTTAGCTATGTTTTGACCGCCTCATACAAATTAACTTATCGATGGACGAAAGATTCTAAACGAAGGAAAGGTTTTATTTAATTCTTTACTGCAATTTGTTTGCCTTATTTTAGCAACCCTAACAAAGGTTATCTTACGTAACACCTTGATTATATAGATAAATAACCTTAATATTAAGACCTAATATACTAATGGTAACGCATGTTTGATTGATGCATTGAGGCATCTACTAATTCTTTACTAATATAAAAGACCATAGTAGGTAAGGAGAGAAGGAGAATGCGGCGGATTGTAAGCGCAAGTAAATGACTGAAAAATATCAAATGTACACCTGCTTCAGAAATAGTTGCACCGTCTGTTCTAGCCCGTGATGCGTCATGGGAGCAAATAGGTATACCAAAACAGAATCATGGACACTGGTTTTTAGGATCAAAGCCATCACCCTGCTTATTCCAAATGATTCTACAGTACATCGCTCGGAAGACATTTTGCACGGGGTTAACACGAGAATTCAGGGGCGTAGCCAGGGGGGCCGCCCCCCCCCCTTTCTCGGAAATTTTCCCATACATTTACTGTATTTGCTGGAGAAAATTTGAGCATTTTCTCCCATGTTTTCACTATCCCCCCCCCCCTTCAGAAATTCCTGGCTACGCCGCTGGAATTACATTCTTAGTTTCTCGCTTCACGGGCTTTTAGCAGACAATTGCGACCGTGCAACCTTTCTGAAATAGCTGTATATTAGTGCTGGTTCACACACACCAGGGGGGGGACCGGGGCCCCTCTTTCTCGGGAGATTTTCCCATACATTTACTGTATCTGCTGAAAGAAAATTTGAACATTTTCGTCCCATGTTTTCACTATCCGCCCCCCCCCCCCCCTCCATGTTTTCACTATCCGCCCCCCCTCCCCCCTTCAGAAATTCCTTGCTACGCCGCTGCACACGATACAATGGCAGCATTTACGACACTCGTGAACCGACTATTGTCGTTTAAAAACACATTGAATGATTTTGTTATCTTTCTCCTACCTATTGTGGTCTGATGTGTATTGATCTAACGTGCTGTTGTCTGATCTTTCTGCCGTCTTGTCCGATGTCCTCCCTCCCAGTGCTCTAGAGGGGGCTAAAGAACCTCACGCCACTTTGTTGACCCCCCTCCCGACCTCGGCAATCAAAAGGTAAAGTTGCCATGGAAACCCACAAGCAAGTCACGTGATTATTCTTTGCCCTGTCACCATGACAACTGAAACTTTCTTTTCTTTTTGATGCGGACTCTGGCATGGAATCGTACGCTCAATGCAATCGCGTTCTCTTCTTGGCTTTTCTTAGAGGTTTGACACGAAGCTGGAAACGCGCATTCGAACTTCTTTCCAGTTCATCTGTTCTGTCTTGTTTCACCCTTAGCTCTTTACCATGACGTTTGCATTAAAGCCAGTCAGGCCATTTTGGTGTTGACAGGCGGCACACCTTCACAAGTCCCTTATGTAACCTTCCTTTCCTTTATTGCTGCAAACCTGCAATGTGATGTCGCAGCAAAATGATTCCTCTAAATTCCATGGCTATACACCGAACCGAAATATGGCGGCAACTTTGAATAACTATTGCTCTTGACTTACTAGCCTCGTATTCACGTAGAAATACAAAATGAATTTTCACATGAATAAGAGGCTAGTAAGTCAAGAACAATAGTTATTCCAATTTGCCGCCATATTTCGATTCGGTGTATTAAGTGCTAGTTGTGCTTGTATTCTGCTCTGTTCCTGAAACTCTCAGCTTTCCATACCTTTACGCCTTTACTTTCACATTTTATGTTTACGGTTCTTAGCCATTCTCTTCCCTTTTAACAACCTTACATTCTTACTTCCCTCCATCGTTATGCAGAAAATCTTCCACAACGTCCCAGTCGAACCATCTTATTCCGTCCTGTCATGTGTATTTTACTGGAAGAAGTAAATTGTAGAAGAGGAGACTTGTACTTCCTTTGTTGACTTCTGTGTGCTCGAACTTCAACTGTGCTCCATCACTTTATTTACATTCTCACATTCCTACTTCTTACCATCTGTATGCCGAAAACACCCCACATGCACACCATACGTAACACCATGCTTTGCATTTTATTAATACACATCACCCATTCACCTTCAACAAAGGCAAGATAAATTCTAACCAATTAAAACTAACAAATTTTGCATAACAACAACTTTGGTTCTAAGAACACAGGGAACTTCTGCAGAAACCCATTCATGGGAAAAGCTGAATTTCCCAAGGCACACGCATGTGCGAAGTGTTCGGAATTGACATGGATAGTCATGGGAAATCCGAATACTTCCCATACTTCTGCCATGGGAAATTTAGCTTTTCCCATGGATGGGTTTCTGTAGAAATTCCCTGTTCGTGTCAATCCAGTTGAACACGTTCGTTAAGCATAACTGGACATTTGTTCTTCAGTTTCGTTTTCGGGGCTTTCACTACATTTTCTGTGCGCAATCGCAGACGACCAAGACCGACCCTGGTAAAGCTTTGAAGGTTTAAAATTTATTGTTAAAATCCATAACCGAAACGCTTACTACTGTGTTTACCTGCTTGCTCAAACCTCGACATGGTATTTTGTGACAGCACCTTTCTTATAATTGATAATTAAGTAAACAAGCAACATTATATTCCATTATCTCAAAGTCAAACATCCATTGTCATGAACATTAGAGCGAGTTTCAGATGAGTGTCAATTATTATTATTTGACTTTACTGCATTCTGATTGGTCACTCATTTTTATCAACCAATCAAATTTTAAAATAAACACGTGTATTTAGTGATCACGTGCTCACTGCGTGATAGTGATTTTACTTGCCTTGTGATTGGCTGATTGGGAAGCCATTCAGCAGCAATCTCAAATTTCCCTCGTTCGTGATTGGCTTGATGTTGGTCTCACTGAAATTCGCTCGATCAGAAATCCATCGTCATTGATCAGAAATCCATTGACATCCATTGTCACTAACATTATTCTCATTTCAGTTCAATCCATCGTGTTGTTATGATCTGTCTATTCTCCTTTTTCATTTCTCCTGTGCGTATCTATAGTAACGCTTTGGTGTTAAGCATTTCCACATTCAATTCTCAGTGAAAGCGTGGACGATTCCGAAGAGTGGTGAGTTCCGCATGGTATTCCATAACTTGCTTTGTATGTATCCATCAATGACAGTACAGTGGACATTTGTTTTGTCGCAGCAAAATTCCGGAGCTCCATTTCCGTGGCCCTTTTCTGTCCCTGTTTTCCTGAGCCATTTTGTGACGTCAGAAACTCCGTGTAGCCAAATTAGAAAGCTTTTTGTAGTGATTAGTGTTTCCTCTGCAAGATTTCTGAGCTCGCCTTGAATTGAAAAGGCAGGGCTAGAAGTCTGATAAAAAAACGTTCGAGGTCGGGAATCGCAAAGAAAGTTGAAAACTGGGCACGGAAGTTAGTATTACCCAAAACTCTTCGCCTCTCTCTCTATCTCTCTCTTCGTATTCATCATGTCATATATGTCATTCTATGTTTTTCACTCCAACCAGATATCTCATTCAGTATTCATAAAACTTGCTTATTTACGATAACCCTGCTAGTAATAAAGCTACTTGGATGATAAAAATAAATGATTTTTCATGTTTCTGTGAGCTTAGGATATTTCCTTGGACCTTACGTTAGTTCTGCAAAAGCGAGGGTCGAGGTGGAGCTACGAAGGGACAAGGGGAGTTTTTGTGTGAGTCGCCAGCAGTCGAACGCGCGACAACAAGGAACTTTGCAAGAGCCCAGTAATGACTTTCCCTGTCTCTGTATTTTGCGGAAACAAAATGGCTCCCTCTAATGGTTTGTGCCTTAAAGCTTGCAGAATATTGAAAAATCTAATGTTTCATGACTTACGTAAACCTTCGTTAACACATAAAGTAAAGTAATTGTAAAATTCGGCTTTACTTCAAGTACAAGACATTGCAAGAGGAGCAATTACCAGACTCCAGACGTGATCTTGTGATCTTAGAAACTGCCCAGGTTATCTGCCATCCAAGGAAGGGCAAAATTAACAATTCGCTCCACTCTGCAAGGGAATCCAAGAGCTATTCGGATTCCGGATTCTAATCCCGGGATTCCAGAGACCGGATTCCGGATTCTAAAACTCACAAAAGCTGGTTCCGGATTCCTGGATTTCCTTACATGGGGCGAAACAATAACCATAAACCTAAAGTCAAGTTCAATAATTTTCATCTAACATCAAGTTCGGTGACAACGTCATCCTATACCTTTCATCTTCATTCAGTGATGGTATACATTCTACTTCTCAGAAACCAGCAAGTTGGCAAAAATGAGCACATTTGCAAAGTTTCAGGGCAAAATGTTGTAAACTGCTAAAGATACAGACCCTTAATGGTGAAAATGTTTGCTTCGGGCGACTTCACGGGGCTGTTTCAATCTTTGTGATTTTACAACCTTCATGTGGGAAATTGGACAAATTTACTATAAACTTTTAGGCCAGTTTTAGACGTCAAACGTATTTCTTGTCGCACTAATTGTCAATTTCCCATTGTTTAGTTAGAGCTATTGTCTCGAGCTCATTTACATTAGGAACGGCACTGCCGTGCCAACGCTGCGCTACTGCCGCGCTAACAATTTTGAATCCTACCAGCGCTCCTAAAATCAGGGCTGGGAACTTCTCCATTCGCTAGACAGGCTATATTAACCTCATAAAATCACTCGTATCGAAATTACTTGTTCTTACTGGCTAATAAATCAGTTTAGCAATTTGGCTAATAAATCAGTTTATGTCAATTTAGCGCGACAGAATTAACTTCGACGTTTAAAACAGGCCGGAAGTGCTCTTTTCAATTATAAGTCAACATATCAAACGATCAAGAAAACATAGAAGGGTTTGTTCGTGCAGACAGAGTGGAAACTACCAAAAATAAAATGTCTAACTTCGCCATATTTCAAAATATAAGCTCAAGATTCCGTATACAAAGAGTTTCTGTGACCTAAAGCTTAATTCCAATTTTTAAAGAAATTTGAAGAATTTGACTTTTAGATATGGTCGACCAAAGTTTGCATAATTCCTGATCAAATTACTAATTCTCCCATAAAATGACACAGAAACCAAAGTTTAAAGCCTAATATCTTTTATCTAATATCTTTTATCTTTAAAAAGACGGATCCATTAGAAAAAAGTCGTTTTTGATATTTTGTTTTCCATCAAATGAGGAGTCTGTATGCAAAAAATCAAGCTTATCTGAGTTAACCCGACCTTTCTATTTGAAATTTAGTGATTTTAGCAGTGTTTTTCCGCTCTGTCGTTCGTGCATCGTTCATAATTTCGTGGACGCCACTCTCAGTGTTGGCTTCTGATCCGTCCTTTGTTTTTATTGGCTAATATACTGTCACGTGGTTTTCAGGCTGAAGGAGCAGAAACCATCCTCGGCGTCAGATCCCTCTCGGCCTCGGTTTGATGTCACTGGGACATTCTACTGGACAGAAGCAAAGCCGTTTGATGATGCAATACTGGTAAGACCTACCACTCCGTTGTTATTGTTTCCGTTCGATATTAGAAGACTAAATAACGTGTAGAAATCTCTAAAACAACATCTAAAAACAAAGTTTCATATTTGGTTTGCTAAATTCAATCGAGAAAATTGCTCTATATTCTCTAAATCAGCCGATGGAAATGGATGCTTTCTCAGACTTGGTATGTTGCTATGCTGTCAAAATGGCGGCTGACACAGGCTCTTTAAAAACAAACGTACTCTCGACTACTCGGGCAGTCTGACGACCTCGAAACTAGGACCAGCCAACGGTTTCAAAAGTACAAGATAAAGTATAATCCGAATAAGCCAAGTCATATGGTGATATTAACCGTAAGAAACTCAAAGAGATCTCACTACAGTCATCTGAAATTCCATCTTAGGCCTAGTACATACGCCGCTCTTATCATGAGCCGTACCAAACTGTTACCATGAAATACTCGAAACTCGCGGCGTTAAAATCGATTGTACATTCCCGGTTTGATTTAGAATAGTTTAGGCTACAAGCAGACGAGAGATGGACAAAAAATATTGTTTTATGGAGATTTTGCATTAGGATCGGCTCATGATAAGAGCGGCGTATGCACTAGGCCTAAAAATACTGCTTTGCAGTCCCTTCTTTGGCGTACATATGTGAAAACAAAGTGCCGAAGGCGCGAGAACGCGCCGCAGGGAATGCTCGCGCCTTCGGCGTACGTTCGTGTCTTCGGCGTTTGCTTGGGCCTTCGGCGCACCTCTGCCGGCGCTCGTTTTTTTTCACATGCTCGTTTTTCACGGACGTTCCCCAAAGAAGGGGCTGCAAGCAGTCTTATTCGCTCTTCGTTTTGTTATTTCTTTCTTCTAACCATTTCCATACTCTATTGATATCCTCCAGACCCGTGAGAAGGCTAGCGATATCGTGTTTACACATCACATCTTGGTTTGTTTGTTCAACAACAAAGGAGACCCTCTGATTGGTCTACGGAAGATGGTAAGAAACCATACCCTGAATCGTAGCCCCATTTTTTCTCTTATAGCCTGGATTTTCGGCCGTCTTGTAACCCTATACACTCTAACGCAACAAAGCGGAAATGACCTGCTTAGATCACTAAATTTCAAATAATAAGGACAGGTTAACTCAGTTAAGCTTGATTTTTTGCATACAGACTCCTTGTCTGAATAAAACAAAATATCAAAAATGACTTTTTTCTAATGGATCCGTCTTTGAGATATTATGCTTTCAACTTTGGTTTTTGTACCATTTTATGGGAGAATTAGTACTTTGATCAGGAATTCTGCAAACTTTGCTCAATCATATCTAAAATTTATATTCTTCAAATTTCTTGAAAATTTGAAATTAAAGAATGCCTGTCGACCGTCATGCAACGCGGCCGTGGTGAACAAACCAAATGTGTAAGGCGTTCCTCACTTTGCCCTATTCTGTTGCACGCAAACTCGAAGAACGTTCACAATGGCAGTCAACGCGTATGGCAGTAAAGTATGTCTAAACGTGCCAAGAAAATGACGAACTTCAAACGCTCACAAAGTATTTTCGTATCATACGAAAATCGATACCACGGCCGCGTTGCATGATGGTCGACAGGCATTCTTTAAGCTTTCGGTCATAGAAACTCTTTGTATACGGAATCTTGAGCTGATATATTTAAATATGGCGAGGTTAGACATTTCATTTTTGGTCATTTCCGCTCTGTCCTCTAACGCAACAAAGAAACAATCTTTTCACTCCGCGCTATACTACTCATATAGTCCCTCGAAAACGAGTAGGATTGTCCGTAGAGTTTATTTGTGCACCTTCTGGTGGCTAGTAAGGTCTATGCGGTCGGCACAGGGTTGCTGGCAGGACGGGCAGACAAATGATGAGGTCACCAGAGGAGGGGCTCTTTCACGTTCCTTGCGGGTTTTGCGCTTCTCCTCGTTTCTGTGGCGCCTGGTAGACTCAAGGGACGCGACACCCCGCACTAGAGAAGATTACGTATGACTGTGAAAAGTGCCGCGAAAGAGTTGTACCGTGCTGCGACCGTGACCGTACTGCGACTACGAGATTTCGTTCGGTATCAACAGCAGGCCAGGTTCCGTGCCGCCACCGCGACAGTACCGCGCCGTGGGACGGTACTTTTCACAGTCATACGAAATCTGCTCTATACTACTTAAGAGGGAGTGTCACACGGTAGAAGACCAGTTGTTTTCTCAACCAACTCCAAGTCCTTTATTATACTTCATCTTAGGCTGGATGAAGAATACGAACTAACTTGCTGATGATGTAGCTATATTTTTAAAGGGAGATTAGTAGCTTGTTGTAATGAATGTTAATGTGTTCCTGCCGTGAACGACTCAAATAGGCAAAATTGCCAATCCAATTGCATCCGCTGAATGTCACCCCCTAAAGTTGAATTCATCTGACAGATAAAAGGCATTCAACAAACATAGATGGTAATTTGCGCCACTTTTCCTGATTCTCTTTCCCCAGGTGATGCCGTTACGAGCAAGTAACCTCCACAGGTCTGAGCTCAAACAGATCGTTTTCCTTGGCGACAAGGAATATATGGAACGAGAGGTGGGTCAATTGGATAACTCATGCTTAAAGAGCCTGTGTCAGCCGCCATTTTGACAGCATAGCAACATACCAAGTCAGACAAAGCATCCATTTCCATCGGCTGATTTAGAGAATATAGAGCAATGTTATCGATTGAATTTGGTAAATCAAATCTGAAACTTTGTTTTTAGATTTTTATTAAGAGATTTCTACTCGTAATTCGACTTCTAATCGAACAAAAACAATAACAAAGGAGTGGCTGACACAGGCTCTTGCGATCGGTTCGACTTCGTAATTCCTTCGGTAGATCTTTGGTGCACACGCGGACGCACACAATTTGCATTGGTGTGTTTAACAAATGTCCTCTGATTTTCCGTGGTATGTCCTCTTATATACCACGGGATGACGTAATAAGGTGATCAAAATGTTGTGGACTCACGAGGCGCCGAGATGGCGCTGATGCAGATGGCGCGTTCTGTGGTATATACATCTATGTACCCATGGCTGAGAGCCAATCAGAATTCGAGAATCCTTCCTGCAGATAACTAGCCAGAAACGAAGCTAGTCCGTCAGCAAAGGTCGATAATCTGAAGAGCAACTCAACAACCGACATGAATGCAATTCCAATAAGCGCCTGTTATACCATTGCTTTGTTTTTGTTTTGCTCATGCGCACACTTTGATCGGCAGAATGTAAGAGCCTGTGTCAGCCGCCATTTTGTCAGCCTAGCAACATACCGAGTCATAGAAACCATCCATTTCCATCGGCTGATTTAACAAATCTGTGTTTAAGATTCCAGTTTTGTTGTGTTGCAGTGGGAAGAGATCGGCAACTTCGAAAACGTCCATATTCTACCGGTAAGTCATTGTACGGATCTCACAGAACTGTGCTGTTACCACGCCAACAAACGTCTGCAAACCCGCCTATATTCTTTTGCTCACGTGAATTTCAACGGTCCGCAGAATTCACATCGTTGCATGTTTAGTACACCAGCTCATATGTTAATGTCGGAGTTTTTATTTTTTCTAGGGTTCGCCTTTTTGCCGAGCGGATTTACGAGCCGTGAACGCCAACCTTGCGGACATGGTCGTGTTTCTGTCGGGAACGTCCGTCGACCAGACGGGAGACCCGAGGCTCGCCGACAAACAGTCGATCCTGGCTTCTCTTAATCTGAAGGTACGTGTAAAAAAACATTTGCTGAAATGATATCAAATATAAAGAGAACGACCGTGACCCTGGGTACTTTCCCAATCAAATTTTATGTCGAAGGATTTTTAAAATAAAGAGCGACAAAGAGTAAAGCCGGGAAATACGAGGCACAAAATCCCTCAACTTGTCGCGCAACATTGTTGCGTTGCAAGTTGATGTTCGATGTTGCTCGTTTTTCATCTCGCGCCACAACTTGTCGCACAACAAAAACATTTGTTGCAGGTTGTGAAAACTTGTTGCGCGAAGTAGAGCGCGGTTCTACTTTGAGACACAAATTCTGGCTTTGTTGCTCGTTTTTCATCAAACACGCAACATTTTGCCTACAATTCAAGTTGATTAGTCAATAGAAATTAGGTGCTAAGGGGCCAAATTCGCCTTGTTCTGGCATGTGTGATCATCAAAACAAAATGTTGCGCGACAAGTTGTGAATTTGATGTAAACACGAGCAACAAAAATCAGACTTGCAACGCAGCAATGCTGCGCGACAAGTTGAGGGATTTTGTTAACTGTGGCTGTTTTCGTTATTTGTTTAATACATTTTCGCACGAACTCTCCTATATGTCGCTTTTTATTAAAAAAAATTCCTTTGAAAATTATTTTTCTATACATAAGATGTGATTGGGTTTCCTGTGGCTTCACTGACACGCTAAGCGTTGAGTAAACCAAGACGTCGCTTAGTAGCGTGTCGTGAACGAGTAAAGCTTGAAGACTCTGGTGCACAGGGTTGAACGATCGGGGCAAATGTCTTTATTAATCCCGTATAGGCCATGTCGTTTGACGACGCTATTGGACTAACACGACAATCCACTCGCGAGGCCTTCATAGGCTTTCCCGATACGAACATGGTACCTTCGGTTGAGCGAAGAGGATCGGCGTTTGGTTGCAACATCCCGATGATCACCGAGATAGGTAAGGGAAAGATTGTTGTTTTCTTGTTCAAACTCAATGTTCAGTACCTCGATAGCTAATGAAGCCTGCCTTCCTCAATCCTTTGTTCTAGTTTACGACAGGAATGTTCAGTACCTCGATAGCTAATGAAGCCTGCCTTCCTCAATCCTTTGTTCTAGTTTACGACAGGAATGTTCAGTACCTCGATATCGATGATGATGATGACGAGGATATGGAGCTCTACCTCAGTCAGCCCTTCGCATGTGGGACAACATTCACTGCGTCCGTTCTCGACTCGCTCATGAGCTCGGTAAGGCTTCAGGGTAGCTTTATTTCTGTAGCCCCGTGTGCAATGGGTGTGACAATATTATAGGACTTCTTTGCTGTGTTTCATCTAATACGGTGCGAAACATTGAAACATCATTAGTTTGTTGTTCTCTGAATTATTACTTAAACCAGCTTATAACTTATAGCCTACTAGTAGCCCAACCAATCAGAACGCAGCTTTGACAATAGACCACTAGTGTGATTTGACTAATGATGCATATTCTAGGTGCATTCTCCACGCCCATCAGCCATCAGAGGGTTTCATTATTTTACACATTGACGCGTTCCTTTTGTTTCTAGACATATTTCAATGCGGACATATTAACACTAGTGCGTAACCTGGTAACGGGTGGTGTTAACCCGATTCTCGAGGAGCAACTCGCTGAGGGTGACGGGTTGAAGGGTGGTTACGTGTTCCCGGCTACTAGTGAGATTCGTAGTCGATGTAAGATCACACAGATTTCACTCTATGACGGGCCATTGGCTGAGTTTGGGGTAAGTAAACTTAGGTTGATGCGCATTTAGTGAACACAAGCCGAGGATGTTTAAAAATTAAAGGAACGATCTAAAACATCACCAATTCCTAAAATAAAAACTCGTATTAGCAAAAACATAGGTACGCAGAGCGTACGGGAAGCTATTTGCTTGTATTCTACAGTGTACTGGGGCAGGGACGGCCGTGCACGACCTTGTTCCCAGCATTCCCAGGAAAAGGCGCTGACCGCTGGGACGAGGTTGGGCTGAATTATAAATTTCAGAAAAATACTGTGCATATGCTCATTGGCAACTTTATTGTCTATTAAGTAGTTCAACTTCAATTATTCTAAGATTTCGCCCAAACTTTGACCTTCCTTCGATATCTTTGCCTCTACACACAGCAACCCATCCATGGGAAAAGCTGAATTTCCCAATCCCCACGCATGGGAAGTGTTCAGAATTCACATGGATAGCCATGGTAAATCCGAACACTTCCCATTCTCAGGTATATTAAGGCATGGGTGTTTTTCAAAAAATGCGAAAAATACTGAAAAAAATTCTCTAGGGTATACAAAATGTCATCTGTAGAATGTTTTTCGTTAAGGCTGGTACACCCAGTGAGACGTTTCATTTGATGTATTTGGTTACCATGCCAACGGGTTGCGTGACTTGTAAGAGCGTGACAAAGGCACAATTTTCTTTCAGGTCTCTGCATTCGATGGGGGTCATACCAATGGTTTCCCAATGGTTCTTATTATGACCAGTGTCGGGCGTATATTACCATTCCAACGAGGATGGGTGTCTAAGCTATCCACATTTCAAGAAAAGGAGAGGCATCATATTACATCATCACAAATAAAGCTATCCTAAAAAACATTTGCAGCCATCCTCGTTGGATCAATAATCTACACTATATAACAAACACTATAATGCACTCTGGGAACGATTTCACTTATCCCCATTGAATGCAGAGGCCATTTTCCTAGAAATTAAATTTAAGGTCAGAGGTCATACATTTGTTGCCATAGAGACCAACATTGGTGAAAATGATTGAGAATGACCAAAGGTATCAAAATGTAGATTGCTTAGATCCCTCAGAGGCATTGGTTTAGAGATGGACCACCCCCCTCAGTTTTACGTCCGCCATTTTGGATTGGGCTTCCGCCCAGGCCTTAAGTTACCTGAGTTCTTCTACCGTCGGAAATTCAGCTTTTCCCATGGATGGGTTTCTGCAGAAATCCCTGTGACATCCCGCTTCCTTAGCCTGCCGCGAAGGCGTCTAATTTTCAAATCTCATTTCCTCTTCAGGATGGTGGACAATACGGACGAATGTTTCTTCACGCCCTCAAGGTCTTCTCCATGATCTGTTTGGGGGTGTATCGCTTCAGAGACAGTAACCGACCAATCACATCCTCTCCTTCCTCCAAGCGCTACGTCATCGCTACTCCACCTTACAACTTCATCCTCCAACCAACCGATCTTGTGTTTGTGCTGGCACATTCTAACGAAGAGTTGGACAGAGTTTTTGCCAAGGAGTAGGTGAAGATATCGACAACGCATCCATCGCTTACGTCACGCATCCATCGCGTTCCATCCATCGCTTGTATCACGCATCTGTTCGCTTGCGTAACGCATTCATCGGATTGTGTCACGTATCCATCGCTTGTGTCACGCATCTATCGCTTGTATACGCGTCTTTACTGGAATTGGAAAGCTGATTACTACGGTAATGCGAAAGAGATTGCGATTCCATCACCAACTCTTCCATCGCTTGTGTTATTCTCGTCCAAAAGTGCATCCACTGTTAAAATACGCATCTTGGCGTAAAAAATTTGGAAAGACTACAGTATTAAGTAAGACTATCGCCAGCACACCCATCACTTGTGTTACTCGCCCGGAAATACATCCACTTTCAAAATACACATCATTGCTGGTACATTCTAACAAAGGAGAAATGGAAAGACTTCGGTAAAGAGTAAGACAGAGTAGAATGCTATCCTCTCGTGCGGTATACATTAGATGACGGAGTGTAGAGGACGATCGAGAGGTGGACGGAAAGGTCATCCAATGGAATTGGACGGAGAATAACCTCCTCCTCCATTAGTCGTCCAAATCAATATCCTCCCTTGGTGAATGCATCTTTTGATAGACACATTCTCATAATGAGTTGCGTGGACGTTCTTCAGATGCATGAATAATAATTGCATACGTACAGCGCTTGCATGTTTCGCTTCAGAAATGTTTATTCAATGGGGCAATGTTAGAGAAGGAAAAAAAAACAGAAACGCAAAATGTGCCAACGTTTCGGACCTTTATTTCGGTCCTTCTTCAGGGCAATTCAATGGAAGAGGTTTGTTGGAGGAAGATGTTAGATAATCTGGGGTAAAATTCATTGCTCCTCTGATGTCATTTGCACGCTGGTATTTTCCAACTGATCAGAGTTGCTTATGCTCGAAGTGGGACATCGATACATATCGGACGATTCGTTTTGTATTTTTGATGCCGCTTGACTTGTGAGGAGTTCCATGGTATAAAATGAAGAGTTTATTGGCAGTGGGAACAGCAGATCAAGCTACATGACTTATTATCGGCTTGGTTATATATGAAGTGTTGGGCAAAATACTTGTGGAAGGAAAGGCGTACGTTATCTTCTCGTCAACATACGTCACATTCATTTCTCTACCAAATATATTCGCAGGCATCTTAGATTCGCCATTCTCTTAGGAAGGACTAGACCTCTTCGACTTGGCGTTATGTTTTCCTATTTCAGAACACGTGGCATTCGTTTGAATAATCTGTCTTTGTTTGGGATGCTTCCATGTTTGTACATCTTTCAGTGCGTAGCAGAAAAAGAAAGAAACAATACTCACGGGAATGCCACGTGATTTTAAATGGGAAAACATTACGCCCAAGCGAAAGGGGTCTATTGGTACCCCACGGAATGAATGGAGGACTTAGCAAGTTTATTTTTTTTCCGTTTAAGGGATCCCGAATCCATCATTTGAGGGTAGGCAGAAGCGAAAAAGGTCTTTTCCAGGTTTGGTACCCTAGACATGGCTAGGTCCACAGGGAATTTCTGCAGAAACATCCATGGGAAAAGCTGAATTTCCCATGGTAGAAGGATTGGAAGTGGCTCTCCTTTAAATACTGAATTCCGAACACTTCCCATGCGTGTGCCTTGGGAAATTCTGCCTTTTCCCATGTGGTGCTAGTGCATAATCAACAATCTTAGTCAGAGGTTTACACCCTTTGGGTGGAACCAGGAGTTTCAGAAAGGGGGGGGGGGGGGGGGGGGGGATAGTGAAAATATGGGACCAAAAGTTGCGAATTTCCTTCAGCAAATACAGTAAATGTATTGGGAAATCTCCCGAAAAGAAGGGGAGTGGCCTCCTCGCCCCCCCCCCCCCCCCCCCCCCGATTCAACAAAGGTTGCTTTGGGATTTGCTCGTTAAAGAGCCCGTGTCAGCCACTCCTTTGTTGTTGTTTTCGTTCGATATTAGAAGACGAATTACGTGTAGAAATCTCTTAATAAACATCTAAAAACAAAGATTCAGATTTGATTTACCAAATTCAATTGAGAAAATTGCTCTATTTTCCCTAAATCAGCCGATGGAAATGGATGCTTTCTTGACTTTGGTATGTTGCTATGCTGTCAAAATGGCGGCTGACACAGACTCTTTAAGCGCGGAATGCAATGCGATTCTTCGGTTAAGTGTCCACTAAGCAATGGTGCTAGACACCTAAAGAACAAAGGACGATTCCCAGCAATCATAAATGCGCGCGCTGCACGAAGTGCCTTGTATGCGTTGCATCTTTGCATACGAGCGCTTGTAGCGAATCATCCATTGCCAAAGCAGCCTTTTTGAATTAAGTGTATACCATGTGCTGTATAAAAAGTTATTATTTATCAATTTAATTTTTGCTATGTTATATATTTTAGAGAGATATTTATTTCACGTGTGACATAAGTTGTGCCGCGCCGCGATCGTGACCGTGACTACGCGATTTCATTCCGTATTTACAGCAGGCCAAGTTCAGTGCCGCAACTGCGACAGTTGACGCGCCGTGTCGCGGCACTTTTCGCAGTCATACGAAATCTGCTCTATTATGATATTGCACGAGCCCGTGGACAGGAGTCTCCATCACCTATTGATGGGCGTCCAAACCACAGGGAGCCCATCACCAGGAGTCTCCATCACCTATTGGTGGGCGTCCGAAGCACAGGGAGCCCATCAACAGGAGTCTCCATCACCTATTGGTGGGCGTCCAAACCACAGGGAGCCCATCAACAGGAGTCTCCATCACCTATTGGTGGGCATACGAAGCACAGGGAGCCCATCACCAGGAGTCTCCATCACCTATTGGTGGGCGTCCAAACAACAGGGAGCCCATCAACAGGAGTCTCCATCACCTATTGGTGGGCATCCGAAGCACAGGAGAAGATGAATCTATTTTTAGATTGTAGAATTAGTGGTCATGGTTACAAAATTGTCCCGTCTCTCGCTAAAAATAGTCTCTTCTACTCCTTTGCTAGACCTAGTGGAGTAGATGGAGGCTCCTGTTGATGGGCTCCTGATTCTTCTACTCCTAGACCTAGTGGAGTAGAAGGAGGATCCTGTTGATGTACTACTGATTCATCTGCTACTCCTGTACATATGACTAGGTCTAGTGGAGTAGATGGAGACTCCTGTTGATGGGCTCCTGATTCTTCTACTCCTGTACATATGGCTAGACCTAGTGGAGTAGATGAAGACTCCTGTTGATGGGCTCCTGATTGTTCTACTCCTGTGCATATTGCTAGACCTAGTGGAGTAGATGGGGGCTCCTGTTGATGGGCTCCTGATTCTTCTACTCCTGTGCATATGGCTAGACCTAATGGAGTAGACGGAGGCTCCTGTTGATGGGCTCCTGGTCATTGTTAATATATAGATTTAAGGAATGAAAATATGATCTTGCATGGTACTTTCATAAACTGCTGGTACTTTATAAGAAAATTTGACAAATAGGAAAAATGTTAACGCATATCATATGAGTCACAATTATAATGTGGCTCATAGCTTTTGTACAAAAACAGATTTTACTCAAAGGCGGACGGGTAGAATCTATTCAATATAGCACGAGCCTTGGAATGTAATATAAAGACGAGGGAGCCAGTCTTCCTAATAGAAAACAATGAAGAAAAATAAAAACAAGTTTGAAAGTGTAGATAGATGGACACACGTAGATCGTGTATAGATTGTGTATTTCATAACTAAACGAACAAACTGTGCATGTAACAGATATACTGTGTCCTGTTTCTAAAAATAGACACTTCTGATGCTTGATGGAAAGAAACCTTATTGTGGGCAGTTTTCTTCTACTCTTAGTAAGGGACTCTTCGAGACATTTGTAATATAACTTCGAGACTTTTTCCTGAGACTGATAATCATCTACGATTAAAGTTTGATGGGATGAAAATAATCTAATAATAGACACCTTATGCTGATGGAGAGAGACCTAATTATAGGACGTGTTTCCTTTTAGGAAAGGGACTCTTTAATCATGATGCGAAAGTTTGATGGCATGACGAAAATAATTTTGTCCACCGTGAGCTAGTGGGATGCCGCCCCACCGACCACCCACCCCTAGCCATTAACTTATACTTCTATTTTCCGTTAAAAGGTATCCATGTGGGATAAGATTTTCAGAAAAATAAATACTATTTTTGATTCTTTAAAGGGACATATTTATTAGCTATTCCCCAGAGTAGTAAGAAACTTTTCCCTGAAGCATCAACATCGGAGTAAACAAAGCAATTCTTTGTCAAAGGATTTCTTTATATCAACTCTGTTTTCTATTGTTTATGCATCAGGGAAATTTAGAAGAAAAAGCTATTGCCTTTTCAAGAAATTCCCTCGGTCGAAGGACAAAAACTAAACCCTAAGCTACTCAAGTCGAACCAAAGTGCTATACTTTCGTACTACACGCATTGGACGACTCGCCCTTCCAGTGAGAACATTTCAACTTTCGTGTGCTCTAGCCACCGTAAGCTCGTCTTACATCCATGTGGGATGAATTCTTTTGAAGTACGCATGCTCAATGAGTTGAAATGACGTCATTTTTAACTTTTCGTTTTTCGAACCTTCAACATGGTTCTCTCTCTGAGTGCGCTCGCATCAATGAAAAAAGATACTTATTGCCCATTTTCTCAGAAAACTTTACTTTTAGACAAATGTATCAGAAATTTAGCAGCAAAAGCTATTATCTTCTACAGAATTTCCCTCAGTTTAGCGGAAAAGTTGTAAAAGACAAGGGTATTCTCTGTAAACCCAAGCTACCAAAGTCGCACCAAAGTGCTGTACTTTCGTACTACACGCATTGGGGGATTAGCCTTCAAAGTGAAAAACCTAAATTTCGTGTGCTCTAGGCACCTCAACCTCGTCTTACATCCATGTGGGACGTCATTTCATTGAGGACTCCTTTTGAAATACGCATGCTCAGTTCAAATGACGTCATAATTTAAACTTTCGTTTTTCGGACTTTCAACGTGGTTCTCTCAGTCCATTTCCTCAGAAACATTTAGTTTAGACGAAGGATTCTTTTGTCTACTATATTTTCTATTGTTTATTCATCAGAAATTTAGCAGCGCAAAAACTATTGTCCCTTGGTCGAGGAAAGTTGTAAAAGACAACTGCCTTGTATTCTAGGATAAGGCAGTCAACAATAAACCTAGCAATAAAAGTCGAACCAAAGTGCTGTACTTTTGTACTACACGCATTGGACAACTAACCTTCAAGTAAAGTATTCAAAATTTTGTGGGCTCTAGCCACCGCAAGCTCGTCTTACATCCATGTGGGATGAGTCCTTTTGAATCGCGCATGCTCAGTTAAAATGACTTCATATGTTCAACTTTTCGTTTTCTCGCCTTCTTTCATGTACACACAATTATCCACTGCGTTGAGTGAGAGTAAGGAGAAAATAGAAATAATATGTGCGCGTTGCGCTTTTCTTTCCCCGGCGGTGAAAAGCGCCTGCGTTAAACTGCGAGTCACATGACCTCTCGGGGGGGGAAAGATTTATCAACCTTCCTATGAAAGGCCGCTGGGAAGACGCTTCGTATTCTATACATCAAGAAAAGCAAAACTTAAAATGCAAAACCTATTGTTTTCTGCATAGGTCTTACTATATCAAAAAGACAACAGCCTTCTAGATGAAGGTAATAATCTATATCCACCTAAGTCGAGCCAAGTGCTGTAACGTAGTACTGCACGTATTGGACGACTCACGTAGAAACATAAACAACTTAAAATCTAATTTGCTGTAGCCATCGTAAGCTCGACTTCCATCCATGTGGGATGACTGCCTTTGAAATGCGCATGCTTTTCGTTTTTGTTTCTCAGCACCATTAAGGCATGGCTGACAAACGAATTATCATAAAACCTAGGGGGTGGTCTAACTCCAGTGCTTTCAACTGTTCGGTTATTTAAAGTTTTTCAGCCTGTGGGGGGTTGAAAAATAAGTAAATTTTGGTTGCTGTTTCTATGACAACTTTAAATGTGACCTTTGAACTCGAAGGTAACGGTTTTTTTTAAAGTGCTCCTGCGGACAGGGAAAGGCTTTAAATCCTGAAAATGTTTAAGTGCCAAGTGACTTAAGTCTGGGTATATATTGTTGATCTAATTGGAAAAGTTGACTTCTCCATTGGGAATCCTATTTTAGGACAACGTGAAATTCGATACCCTTCGATAACGTCTTATCCATGTGTGTTGTGCACCATTTCCAATTAGATTTACAAACACCAAGGTAAGAATTATTTTTTCCACTAATTTATTTTTTGCCTCTTATGCATTTTCCCTGTCAGCAGGGGCAGTTTTTAGAAGTCCGTTAAAACTGAGGTTCAAAGGTCACATTCCAGGTTGTCATAGAAACGATACTCAAACTTTGTTAAGTTCTGGGTGCTCTGTAACATGAATTAAATTTCGTAAAGAAATGAGTAAATGCATTAAATATAGACCACCCCCTACGGTTTTCCTTCCATAGCCATGCCTTAATAGCACTGAGTTTTTCAACCCCTAAAGCTCGAAAAGCCGCGTTAAGTGCGATAAACGAAGCAGTCGGAAGTATAAATAGTTTTCAGCCTTCCGATGAAAGGCTCGGGAGCCCTAAAAAATTCCCTCATGTTTGCGCATCAGAGAAATTCAGAAGCCAGAACCTGTTGTCTTCCGTAATTGGCAATGGAAAGGTAAAGAACTATGAGTCTTGCAACACTGGTCGAACCAAGTACTGTACTGTCGTACTGTACTGCACGTATTGGACGACTCGCCTACAAAGATACACAAATTAAAATCTACTTCGTTCTAGCCATCGTAAGCTCGACTTACATCCATGTGGGATGACTTATTTTGTAACGCGCATACTCGAAACATAACCGACGTCTTTTTTCGTATTTCTATGCAAATCAAGATCGCGTATCTTAACCACCTTCACGCTTATCATTTGTAAAACGCATGCTCGAGACTTAAATGACGTCATGCATGTCGTTCAACTGTCCGTGTCTTCATTCTCGGTACTTGTGGAGCTGTTGGTCTATCCTAACATCATCTGAGGTCCATGTTGGACAAAACACCTTATAGTATTTGTAATTACTGCGCATGTCCAAGACGCAACGTTATTTTCTCGACAAAAACCAATGTCATAAGCAGTCGGAAGTATAAATAGTTTTCAGCCTTCCGATGAAAGGCTCGGGAGCCCTAAAAAAATTCCCTCATGTTTGCGCATCAGAGAAATTCAGAAGCCAGAACCTGTCGTCTTCCGTAATTGGCAATGGAAAGGTAAAGAACTATGAGTCTTGCAACACTGGTCGAACCAAGTACTGTACTGCCGTACTGTACTGCACGTATTGGACGACTCGCCTACAAAGATACACAAATTAAAATCTACTTCGTTCTAGCCATCGTAAGCTCGACTTACATCCATGTGGGATGACTTATTTTGTAACGCGCATACTCGAAACATAACCGACGTCTTTTTTCGTATTTCTATGCAAATCAAGATCGCGTATCTTAACCACCTTCACGCTTATCATTTGTAAAACGCATGCTCGAGACTTAAATGACGTCATGCATGTCGTTCAACTGTCCGTGTCTTCATTCTCGGTACTTGTGGAGCTGTTGGTCTATCCTAACATCATCTGAGGTCGATGTTGGACAAAACACCTTATAGTATTTGTAATTACTGCGCATTTCCAAGACGCAACGTTATTTTCTCGACAAAAACCAATGTCATAAGCAGTCGGAAGTATAAATAGTTTTTCAGCCTTCCGATGAAAGGCTCGGGAGCCCTAAAAAAATTCCCTCATGTTTGCGCATCAGAGAAATTCAGAAGCCAGAACCTGTCGTCTTCCGTAATTGGCAATGGAAAGGTAAAGAACTATGAGTCTTGCAACACTGGTCGAACCAAGTACTGTACTGTCGTACTGTACTGCACGTATTGGACGACTCGCCTACAAAGATACACAAATTAAAATCTACTTCGTTCTAGCCATCGTAAGCTCGACTTACATCCATGTGGGATGACTTATTTTGTAACGCGCATACTCGAAACATAACCGACGTCTTTTTTCGTATTTCTATGCAAATCAAGATCGCGTATCTTAACCACCTTCACGCTTATCATTTGTAAAACGCATGCTCGAGACTTAAATGACGTCATGCATGTCGTTCAACTGTCCGTGTCTTCATTCTCGGTACTTGTGGAGCTGTTGGTCTATCCTAACATCATCTGAGGTCCATGTTGGACAAAACACCTTATAGTATTTGTAATTACTGCGCATGTCCAAGACGCAACGTTATTTTCTCGACAAAAACCAATGTCATAAAACATGTACAAATTAATCTGGATTGCTTGCTTTGGGTTCGAGAATGGGCCTTCGCTGATTGGCTGTTTTTGAACGTTGTTGCATGCGCAGAAAGTTCTTTCTTTCAACGGATCTGTATCAAATGTCACGCATGCAGCTGTAGGGAGTGGACGAGCAAGAAGTTCTAGCTAGTTACAAGAGATTTAAAGCGACCGCTCATATAGTAAATAGTACTTATATCCATGTGCGATGACTGGTTTACAGAATTAGTTTCCGCGCTGTATTGGTGTTCTACTGTTGAACTGCACGTATTGGACGACTTGCCCCGAAGCGAGGTGGCTCCATTCTGGGGACAAGAAAGGGTAGGTGACAGCCATTTGACCGTCATTCCTAAATAGAGGAATGCTCACCATGAATAATTTAACGATAGTTTTGACAATATTTCTTCAAATTCGCCTAAAAACATTCAAATATCTGAACTATCAAGACTACTAGTCAGGATAAGGGTTAATACATCGTTTTAGTATATTTTTATAGTAAATGCCTCGTTCTATTAAAGATTAATACTATTAAGGTACGTAATCAATAAAACGAGCTGTTCGAACCAGCGAATTCACTCGTAGCGTAGTGGTTAGGGTTAGGGTATAGTAACTGGAAAGTTACAGGTTCGAACCCTGATGATTTTCATAATTCTTTTTTCACTTCTGTAGGTGAGCGCTTGTTTAGAAAAAAAATCTAAGTGCCAGTGAGCATTCCTCGATTTAGCCGTGTGTCATTTGACGGCCTTTGCCATTCTCGTACCCAGAGCTCCCCGGCTCGTCATCTCGCGGGGGAGGCTCTGGTGACAGCCGCCGATGCATGCGTAAAAGAAAATGGTGGTTTTATGCCTCCCAATTACTTTTGGAGCGTTCAAGTTGGATTCATAGGTTGAAAAGACGACTAGGAAACGAAT
Organism: Scolanthus callimorphus; assembly: GCA_033964015.1. Lineage (NCBI taxonomy): Eukaryota > Metazoa > Cnidaria > Anthozoa > Actiniaria > Edwardsiidae > Scolanthus > Scolanthus callimorphus. The sequence goes on from CM066925.1 coordinate 13,179,437, forward strand.
GCCAGTGTTATTTTGACAGATACGTTTTTATAAAGCGAGATTAAGCTACTTTTATGTACGCGTGCGCACATTTCAGCCAATCAGCTAAGGCCCTCAAATGAATGTCACCAGAGCCTCCCCTGCGAGGCGACGAGCTCTTGAAACGCGCATGCTCGAAATTCAAATGACGCTACATGTTGTTCAAGTTTTCGTTTTTAACCTGAATTGTTTAAAATTTTGTTTCCTCGCTATTTGGGGCTCCATACTCGCTCACTCCGGTCACGGCGCTATGACACGAAAACTGCTGCGCAATGTTGGAGTAAGGGGGAAAAGGGGGGGAAAATAGATCTTACTTGAACTCGAAGCAACAGCAGTGAAAGGCGCCACCTCAAATAAATAAAATTTCAGTTCTGAAGTCGAGATTCATCATTTTTTTTTGGGGGGGGGGGGGGGTTGAGGACCTCTTAAAGACCCCCTTCTCCTGGAATTTTCACTCGTGAAACAGACCCTCTCCCCTGGAATTTCCAACCTCATAAAGGACCCCCTCCCCTGGAATTTTTTCCATTTTTTTCCGGCAAAATACCCCTGGAATATCTATTTTTGGATAAAATGTCCCTGGAAAGTCACCTTTTTTACCCCTCCCACTTGGAATTTCCAGTCTCCAGACACACCCCCTCCCGTGGAATTTCCAGAGTCCAATACAACCCCCCTGGGAAATTTTCCAGAGGTCCTCAGCTCCCCCGGTGCGGTTTAAAAATGCAATCAGCCAATGGCCGTGACATGTAGTTTTGTAGCAATTTGGTAACCCATAAAAATCTACGCTATATGGGGTAACGGTAAACGTTAGGCTCAATTCATAGTTCCGACCTGTCATTCAAAGCCATAGTTACTGTTGTTATGTCCCACAAACAAACCAGGGTTTTCCTTAAAAAAAGTCCAAAAATATTCCGATCCCGCTTAGGATTACCAGATATCCTTATCTTCAGATGATCTCAGTTTATACTGTAATAAAAGGCAAAAAAGTGCTGCACATCGGACTGATTTCGTAAGTCCTGAAATACTGTTTGTGGGACAAGATCAGTTCCCGAGGGAGAATCTTTCCAGCTCTGATTGGTATCTCCAGATAGCGTGAAATGGCTCCATTGTTTCATCGGAACTATGAATACGTTTAAATCTCATGGATAATGGATCCGTCATTTGGTCTAAAGCTGGTTGAAGTGATATGTAGTCATAGAACAGCAAACTAATGGTGTCATTGTGAGTTTCTTAACATATTAGACCAATTAACAGATCATAACATGACCACACCCATCGGACACAGGGTCTCTCAGGCTCTGTTAGTAGCAACAGCCTTTCCAGGGATGCTAATTACAAGAACAATATCGTGGTCTTGTACACATGCAATGAACGCATGAGCTTTATTATAAATATAGCTATACAACAATACTCGTCCAGTTCGTATATATTAATATTAAAACGTATTACTTTGCTATACCATTTCAATGAAATAATAAATACCAAAATAGATAAGTTGGCATAACCAGAGAGGTTCCCTGGAATAAACGCACGAAGCAGATTTCCTAAAAGGACATAAATTATAGTTTGGTGACTCTGAGTCGTTTCTATTTACATAATTATAAACTACAATAACTTTGCCGGCTGTTCGGCTTACGAATGGCAATCAGAATGCATAGATCAAAGAAATCACTTTGTAAGGGACCGGTCATTATTTATGTCGGAGAGGGGGGTGGAGGAGAAAATACCTGTGATCCAAAAAAAATTCAAGAACCCCACCTGATAGCATTGATTGTTTTCGGGAGCCCCCCTCTGATAGACTGAAACATTTCAGGACCCCCCTTCCCCTCCATCCATGTCAGTCAAAATGATTCAAACAGGTCCTGAAGGGGGTCCAAATCCCATTTCTCAGTGTAAAAGTTTCGCAAGATCCCAGTTCTGAAGTTTTCCCAGTCAAAGTTTTCAAAATCCCAGCGTTAAAAAGTGACTTTTAGACATGTGTACAGAGTGTTTGTATTGCAGTCGTAGGGCAAAATTTTAAAAGCAGTTCACAAAATTTTAAAGCCACTCTTTACAGACATTGATATTTCATTGTTGGTTCAGTTAAAAGCAAATTGACCAATTTCTAGTTCTATTGGCCAAATCCCAGTGACTCCAATCCCATTTCCAAGCCTAACATAAGGTCTCCCACAATGGCTATCATTGCAAGTCACTTAAACCTCCCCCTCTTATCTGAAGGCAGTATCTGGGTCTCTTACAATAATCAGGAGTGTTAAGATTGAGTAGATGGCGAGCGCGTAGCGCGAGCCGAAATTTTTTTTTAGACTTTTTGCTGATATAGACAAAATAATTGTTTCTCAAGACCCCCCTTAACTGCCATTTTCGCCTTTCAAGACCCCTTAAAAAAAATTTCAGGGCCCCCCATTTTCTCCTCCACCCTTTGGTATCTACCACATTAACAATTTAGGGCAGAATCCAGTTTATCTTGCTTGGCCTGTGACTTTTTTGTGAGACCTTCACCCCACTCTCCCTAGTCTCTTTGCTTTTCTCCCGGTTATTTTCTCCACAGGAAGCAGGAAGCCCAGATGCTTCCGTTCCGTTGTGTTTTTTTTTTGTAGCGGAGACAGTATTCCAAGAAAACAAACAAATGCAAACGCTTCGTCGAAGCAAATCTCAAAAGTCTTGATGATTGAAAAGCGTAGATGATCATACATAGTTTCGATAAGCAGCACGACGCTTTATTCACGCTTTTATCTTCCAGATCTGAAATACAACGTAGTGATGAGGACATCAGTTAGAGTTAGAAACAGTACGAAATTTGGAAAGATGTAAGGCGAAGAGAAACCTTTGATTAACTAAACATGTTTTGGTGTGAACGGGGTATTAGTGTGCTTGCGCTTGATTTACACTAGACGCAAGCGCAAGGGAACGCAACATCTCCATTTCCTTGCGTTTGGAGTTTGATATCCTTTCGCTTGCGTTCGTGTCCAAGCTTACATACCTTGAGCCGGAAGCCGAGTAGATCAGACATGACTCCAGAGAACAGAGACAGCACCACAACCCTTGTAATGTTATAGAGAAGGGGATTCATGGATAGGCCAGACAGCTTGAATGGACTTTCGATCTCCTGTGAAACAAAGTAAAATAAACACAGGCTACATTTATCTCGTGCCGAGGCCACGATCGCGTACGATTCGTAAGACTACCGTGGGGTCTGGTGACGAGAATGAGGCATCATAGCACAGAGTTGCATAACAGATCAAAAAGTGGACGCATGCGCCGTAGATTCCCCCCATAAAATATCCTTCCAGTGCGTAGAAAGTCAGCTTGTAAAGAAACTAAGGTTTCAGATAGTGTTTGTATGCGTTGTTTATTCTACAAATGAGCAACCTCACTCCTCTAAACCATCAAACGTTATCCCTCGCATGCGCTCCATATATATCACTAACTCCGGCATTGTTATTATACTGAAACATGTTCTTACTTTGAGTAGTTTAGCTGCAAGTTTCAGTACATTATGTGCAATCATAAGCTCTTCCTTCTTGTGGGGGGATTTCTCCATCTGTAGGTACAGGTTTATCTGCAAAAGTCATCGATAGCGTCCTCAGTAGTTGCACATGAATTCACAAACCGATAAGGAATTTGCCAAGAAAGAAAATCATGCGTGTGAAGAAGGGTGGGATGCGCGGTGTTTATTTGCATAGATTTGCGTCCCTCCTTTTTCTCGACATTACAATGATTGGTTTAAGAAGCTATATAAAATAACTCGACCGTGTTTTTCATCAAGATTTCCAAACATTTCGAAGCCGGTGTAAAACTCGCCTTTGCCTCGTTTTTTTTTTAGCCCTCTTCTCGGTGTTTGGAAAACACTCTGTCACGTGTCTGATATATTACGTCAAAACTTGTCATAATCACAATGGCGTTTCCTAATAATAAATTAAAGTAGTAATATTGAATTGGCGGGAGGGGGGACTGTCTCAGCTGTGGAAAAGGGGTGTTTAGGCAACCTAGAAATTCCAAGGGATTAGAAATTGGTTCCTCGCACGGACAAGACACATCAGAAATTAATAGTTTGGAGTTTGTATTTTCGATTAACAGGCGTATAGAACGGCTATAGACTGCGTCGCCTACCTGTTCTGTTAAGACTACAGAGGTGTTTCTGTACTTCCGGTTTATCTTGGAACCAAGTGTCATGAACCTCAGAACGTACACTGATAACACCATGCACCTAAAACAGAATTAGGAGTATTACTTTTATCTTCTGCTACGAACTGAAGGATATATAAATATTGAATCTTATTCAAATGAATGACACGTGCTTTTAAATGGGAAAACATTACGCGAATCAAGGAAGTGTATGGTTGCCCAAGGTGCAAGAAAACTATTCTAACAAATTAACACATGGTAATCGGTACAAAGGTTTGATTAGCAACTAATTGGCCTGAGTAGTCTAGGGTGCTTACCATTGGTCAAGGAAAACCGGTTGGTTTGATCAGCGTCAAATGGTACAAAATATTCCGGTTTGGATGAAATACCGAGTGGAATGGCGCTTACCGCTTATTCGCATTTCGGTTCGGATTGGCTACCTTATTTGGTCATAAACCCGGTTGGAGTGCCAATGGTACAAACCATTCCGATCGGTTCGTTCCAACTGGAATGGCGAGACAACCTCTGAAGCTGAACCTCTCTCAACCGGAATGACCGAAACATCGACTGTACCATTGGAATCCCAACCGAAATTACCGGTTTTTCGTGACCAATGGTAAGCACCCCTAGATACAATTCGCACGAGGGCCGGGAAATCCTTAGCCTATGTAGCAGCTCTAAAGGGAAAGGGAGGGAGTCGGGGTGAGCGAAACCGGAAGAGGCGCGGCCGCAAATGGTTCTTCCCAGAACCACTTGCGGCTGCGCTTCTTCCGATTTTCACTCACTCCCCTTCCCTTTAGAGCTGCTAACACAGGCTAGGAAATCCTACACAGAGCAAGGCACCAATTATGAGGTTCCCTTAGTAAGGTAGTGGGCTAGTAAGTGTAAGCCCTGCACTGAGGATGGACACCTTCCGACGTCCCCGTGGTTCTTTAACGTCCGTCTGGTTCAGGTTAATAGTGTAGTGTATGTGAGAGACAGGACCTGCGGTTTAACGTCCTTATCCGAGAAGACGCGAAGGTCTGACCATTTACAGATGTTGGAACAAAGGCAGCACAATCTCCACCCTCTCCTAGATCTACTGACGAAGCACTCGTGCTCGATTTCTTCTAACTTACATATATTCAACTCACCAGACTGAGACCTCCCAGTTAAAGAGTAGCGATAGAAATCTTTCTTTCTCGGTACCTTTAACGAGCTGCGAGATCAAACAAGATAAAATAAACACATGAAGGAAATTAAATCTCATACTTGACATATAGAACTGCAACCTGCAGCTTCTAAAGGTGTGCGAACTGCCCGAATTGTGTATGTAATGAAGTTCGGGCAGTTCGAACACCTTTAGAAGCTGCAGGTTGCAGTTCTATATGTCAAGTATGAGATTTAATTTCCTTCATATTCATTACTACTTGACGATTCAGTGACTAACCCACGACCTGCTCACCCAAGAGTTCATTGTAGCTCAGTGGTTAGAGCGTCTGACTAGTATCTGGAAGGTCGTGGGTTTAAATCCCATCTGCGAACTCGGAATTTTTTTTCCGGTTCTTTCATAGTCACATCATTCACTTAATAAAATACACACATTGTACTTCCCTTTATATACATAACTGAACCTTTTTAGCTAAATTGTCAGACAGTTTTGAATTTCATTATCCATCTTCAAAGGGTCTTTATTATTTTCTCTGAATATTAACGGTAACAAAGATTAAGCTGAATGCGTAACCTAGGCGTTGATTGCAAGCACGGAGGAGCAAATGTGTGTTTGCAGAACATCAAAATTTTAACATCATCAAATATATAAAAAATTAGTAAAGAATGCTGTATGGTGAAAATGTGAGGTCATTTCAATATAGGATTGCAAAGATAATCGCAGATTCTACGGCTTACACAGGGAATTTCTGCAAAAATCCATCCGTGGGAAAATTTGAATTTCCCATGGTAGAAGAATGGGAAGCGTTCAGGTTTCCCATGGCTATCCACGTGAATTCCGAACACTTCGCATGCGTGTGCCTTGGGAAATTCAGCTTTTCTCATGGGTGGGTTTCTGAAGAAATTCCCGGTGTTACAAGGGAGAATGTGACGAATTTGAAATCGGTCTACAAAACACACCTTTTTCAAACACACTAAATTTGAAATTTTATTTCCCTCAAATCTTCATCGGAATCACCTGAAATTCTCAATACTGCTTCCTTTAAACCATTTTGTGACAATCATAATTTTCACGTTTTCTAGGTGACCAAGCATTTTCAATAACAAGGGAAATATCACCAGGTTTGCGGATCCTTTTCAACCGATACGTACCTGTACACACATAACAATAACTAACGAAATGCCGAGGACAAATGAGGAAGACACGATCATGTCGACTGATCGTTGAGGCCCACGACGCTGGAGAAATAATAAAATATAGAATCAGTGCAAGAATTTTCCCGCACGCACGCGTCAAGTCTGATCATAGCTGGCTCCCTTAGTGGTCGTGCCTTGTGTGTATCGAGCACGCACAGCGCCGATTGTACTCTTTACCTTGAGAAGGGAACGGAGCGAGAGCCATGTCTTGATGTTCCGTACTTTGTGAAGACGGAAATGAGGTAGACCAGCCCTCCGTGCCTTTCGCGAGGACGTCAACCAACCGAACAACTTGGCGTAGAGACAACGCTGGAAAGCAAGTGGAAAAATAGAATCATTTCACTACATTGCTTCGGATACCAGATGACTGTCAAAAGCAAATCAGACATGCGCGTTCCGCACGTTCCTATTGGCTGAGGTCTCGGGTCTTTGTTTAGTCAGCCAATCAGAATGCGAAGAAAAACGCAAGACGTACTTCGCCCCCTGATTGGTCAGTTATTGAAACTGTTTCGCTTCTGATTCTCTAAGTGTATTTACTTTAGTTTTCGTTTAATTTAGTTTTCGACACTCTGAAATCTGCTTTAAATTTTGTAGTGAATGCTGGGATAGTTTACTCTAAATTAAAACTTTGGCGAGCATTGTGGCGTATTATCCGGGCTCTAATATAATATATAGATTTAGGCAATGCCTAAAAGCGGAACTCCAATCATACACGCCCCACGTCTTACTCACAGGGAGCTCACCTTTACAGTTTAAATCAAGAAAATTCATGTTACCATTATATGGCAATGATAGTATTAGCGCGTTCTGATATGCTAACAAGTCGCAGTTCACGACCGACAAAAGATAATCTCCTTGAAATAAAAATGAAAAATAAGATTTTCAGCGAAATCCACAACAAAGAATACTTGACATAGTATTTGTCTCATTACTAACTAAATCTAAAATGTGACAAAGGAAAATCAAGGCTAGAATATCAGAAATGACCTGTTTACATAAGGCAAAGCAGGGCCAAAAAGTCAAGCCTACTCAAAACTATAATTCGAGTTTAGCCGGAGAAAAAGAAACCTTGAGGGAGCCAACTAAAGCAGTCAGAATTTTCTCATCAGGAATGCAATAAACATGGAAGCTAAAAATATTTAGAAAATAACACCTATGTTGTATTGTGAATGTGCGCATTCTGATTGGTTAAAAAGCGTGTTTGTAAGAGACCTGAGAAACACGATTGTCACGCAACGCTGTCGCGCGTGTGTATGTGATTTTCTAAAAGCAATAAAAAATACTTTCTGCGTGCTCTCTGGTTTCTTACAAACGCTCGGGGAATGTTGGTCGAACTGATAAAACTTG